>OZ023150.1:1821379-3025518 GCA_963675895.2 Styela plicata
AGTACCTGAACCTGCACAATAAGCGGTTAAAAATCGTTGAAGTAAAGTGCAGTGAGTGGAATCTGCCCTATCCGATGATGAATTCATTTACTACCTCTCCTATTTTCGTAGTCGCCCCCTACGACTCGAAGGAGACGAGACATAGGCTTGATCATTTTCGAATAAATATCGTTGCCTTCGGTCGGTTAATATTTTTTGGAAACATGGTGAGAAGGGATTTAGATACAAATAAAACGTAATGAAAACTTGGAAGTGAAGTAAACACTTGGTGAGATTGTTTTTTTTTTTCAAACTGTCGACAAAACGAGACGTGCGTGCAAATTTGTTGCTATTTTTGCCTCGCCATTGTTTAAATGTCAGATTTTGTCTCTCTTGATTACGTCGAATGTTGAGGAATTCTCATCAAAATTGCATTATTTGGTTTGAAATAATTCATGCTAGTTCTGGGTATCACGCTATCTCCCAATCGGAAAATTCTGACCAAAAAGAGATTTGTATCGTCTATTGAATATTTGTACATCAATATGTGTTAACTAAAATATATTTCCAGGCGTGAAATAGTTGCTGGCTCAAATCATCTGGGATTTATTTATTGAAATAATTACACAATGTATGCCAGAATTTATTTATTGTTGTTATTTCTGCTTGTTAGTATATATAATTAAACCAGATTGGCAGAATGTCCGCTACTCTGCTAGTCAGACACAGAAAATATATTCCATCGGGAAAAAATATAGCACATGGGCAATACTTTATGATATATCTCTTGCAAGAAGAATAAAAGTTTTCTTTTTGAGTGCATGGTGGCAACAAGAAAATGTAATAGAATTGAGGTTTGAAATCGTCAATACCGCTATGAATAGCCGTGTTGATGATTTTGAAGCTTTTTTGTTCATCCAAGAATAACAAGATTCCGCCACCTTGATTAAAACCCGCATAGATTTTCTAAAAGTCTACTTTTTCGGATGAATAAACGTCAGATAAACGTTTATGATAACGATATTCCCATCTCTTGATCTATTTGGCAATCAAAATAGTTTAATTTTAATTTATTTGCTACATTCTGTAAAGTATCGGTGGTATCGGTCATTTCCGCATCGATACCTCAGTCATGGCTGATACCGATACATCGGTACATCTCTCGTTCTGATCTTCTCTAATCTCTACAATTTGGCCAACTAAGTGGATAAATTTATTTGATTAAGCAGGAGTTCCAGACTGATGCCTCTCACTGGCGCGATCTATCAGTGACTCGTATTATAGCCTGCTTGAAAAATCATGCGCGCGTACAACTTATTTGATAGGATAGACCGTACACGATAGTATCGTAGAGTTTGTGGTATTTTTTTTACAGCCACTTCTTTGAGTGGATTACCCTTTCCAAGGCCCTGTAACAGCGGCCACTTATAGACGAAAAGGGTTACAATTACTGGAAATATATCATATTTTCCTGTTCGGCTACATTTTAAAGTGTTTTTTGTCATATTATGTAGCCGGTGCTCGTTTTGGTTTCATGCACTGCTTAGAGTTAACACCAATAAACAACAAAAGATCCGTGGGACCGCATTCGTACCGGTGTGCTTGCTTTTAATGGATAACGACTTGCAACCTACGCTACCCACATTTGTCAGTTGAAAGTGCTAGGTGAAAATATGGTTCAATGGCTAAGTGATGGGTATTCTTGTTCTAATAATAATTTTTCGAAATTTTCTTTTGTCAAGCGTGAGCCACATATGGAACGTGCCTCAACAGCGCGATCCACCGGTACCTCATACATAACAAAACATGATCGGGGAAATTTTTTCTGGGAGTGGAAAAAAGTTAAGAAAAATTTGTGACGAAATTTCGCAAGGCTCGTGAAATTACGAATTTGAAAACGTTTCTAAAATCTAATTATAGAATAATGTTTCTAATTATTATTCTGACGGAAAGACCGTACACATATTGCGGTTTCCCCTGTGGAGTGTTTGACATTTGAATCATGCTTTTGGGAGATGCTTTAGTAACACTAGATCAATAAAAATCCAAGCAGCACGAAAGCGAACATGGATTGGATAGATAACAGGAGTTAAGCATTTCGACGGCAAATCCGATGGTTGCACAATAATTACATGCAGTATATATTTTTATTCAAAATCAATATAAAGCGTTTGGAAGGGGTTACTGCTATACGAAAAACTAACAAAACTAGCAAATTAGGCCTGCGACCTGTATAAAAGAGAACAAAAAGTGTTACCTATCTTGGCGATGGTAAAACCATCTATCACTTACCACCTGGTAAAACCATCTGCCCTTACCACCTGCAGGAAATATTATCGTGCGATTGTCTACGGTAATACTGATAATTTTATTGATTTGAACAAGCGTTCGATGACAGTAATATTTTACAAGATATCAGGATATCCATTCGAATTATTATTAGTGACAATGTTTTGAATACGTTTCGATTGTTTGTTCGAAATATTATTAGCGAGGGACGCGGGTTCAAACCCCGGCCAAGTTCGTTCAAAGTAGGTGAACGAAAATGATTTTCAAGAGCTAAACAAGCGGGGTGCGTCAGAGCGAGGTACTGTAGCCCACAGTCTTATGACGAAGTCCACAATGACAAGACGTAAGAAAAATCTCGTAACGAGGTAAAATTGTAAACATTACTAAGAGCAACTGAGAAACAAAGTTAATTTTACATCAGATATTTTTTCATGCAGAAAATAAAAGATGCTGTAACCCGATCCTACAGAACATAACGATATCATAACAAACACACTGTGATGTCCCTATTTTATATTAAAAATAGTTTCGAAATCCGACTATTCAATATTGTGCAACAAAATCGGGACATATGCCAATAAGGCACTTTTACTGAGTCAGATAGAGATTGATTTTATTGATCTGAAAAAATTCCGCTTTTCCAGAGCATGAGCTGAGTTTGGGATTGTGTTTTTACTGTTTTTTTTTTGTTTCATATAATTGTCAATCGGCATCCAAGTTTTTAAATATCTCCGTGTGTGCATGACAAACAATTTTCTACATTTGCATATGGCGGAGCAATCTTGATATAATCGTTCGAACTCCAAAATAAAATAAAAAATAAAATTTTTTACTGAGAACGAAAACGTGGTAAATTTAACAGAAAGAATAAAAATTGTGACGAACGTAGTTGAAGTTGGTGAGACAGATGAATATCCGTAGTACCTCTCAGATAACCTGATTTGGCTGATGCAGCAGAAGGATTTATCTAATAAAGCATCGTGCTTTCAAACAAATCCACAAAGACTGGCGTGCGTGCCGTTTTGACGGAGACGTTTGTTCAATTACTTATATTAAAGAAAGCGTTTTCAACAAGATTAAATAACATTTAATTCTAACATTGCTTAAGGCTAGAATTTTGTTGCAAGATTGTTCATGTTGACTTTATGTTTTGGAAAACTGCCTGGTTTCGATGGCATTATAAAAGATTGCTTTAAATCAAGCAGAAATTTACAGGTCAATGATTGAATTATAGCGTGGCATTATGAAATATGAAAACGACTTTTGCGTACTTTTGCGTATAAAATTACTGAGAGTAAACCACGTAACTGCGTTTTGTGTAATGTTTTAAATCAAATCAGAAATATCGTTCTGTCAAGCATTAGTTACAGATGGGACGCGCCTCGGCAGCGCGATCCATCAGTGACTCATGCTTAAATTTTTTAGATTCCGAATTTGATTCGATTCATTTTTTGAAACGGGTCGGCTCACTTATTCATTACAACTACAATTTTTCCTTATTATCAAAATAAAGAAGTCTTTGTCTATGAAATTACTAGTAAAGATACGAACCAAATGTAAAAGATAATATGTATGTTCGATTCACACGCATCGCTATGGAAACAAAATAACAAACAAATTTGGTTTAAATTTCAAAATATTTTGTTTGAAGTTTGCCAATTCTATTATTTCTGTTTTTTTCCAATTACCGATTCCAGACAGATTCGAACTCGAATTTTTTACCGAAGGTTTGAGGATATGCGTATTATCTTGCCAACCAGTCTTGTTTCTGTTGAAAGTATTTGTTTACGATTATTTGATTTTGTCTTTTTCGATATTCAGATCAGTCAGACTCCACGTGATGACCATGCTGTTGAAATCCCTCCCGGCACATCAAGGTACAATGAAATTAATTCAAAATAATCAAGGAATTAATCATCTTTCCAAAGGTAACATGACTTCATCTTTGAGGGAAAATAATATGTAGTTACGTCACCGTGATATCCTCAGATAATACTGAGTAATGATGGAAAAGAACAGCACCTTATGTACTATTATGTATACTATTTCGGGTGGAATCGAATTATTTACTGTGCCCTGTACGTTAGCCTATAGGGGATTATACTTAACAACCATTTGGTACAAATCTTTAATGGAAACTGTGTATCTTATACGCATTTCAGGTATCTGTGAAGCTTCTTGCTGAAATACGTATTCTAAAACTACAACAAACCTGACGCCACGTGACCGCAGGTTACACACAAGTAATTAAATGATCATGATTAGTAATGTTTTCCGACAATTCTTCAATATATATAATTGGTGTTTTAATAGACTTCCACCTTTTTATTTTGATAAAAAAAACGCTTTTATGCTTGCGACAAAATTACTTCGCACGTCGTCCGAAAGGGGAAATCAGTGCTTTAACTGTTCATTACGAAAACGGAAGGTATGGAAGAAAACTATATATAGTAACTAATAAATACATAAGAAGGGCTTGGGACATGTCCCCCTATGGTTTTAAAAGGGTCTTTTTAAAATACTTTAAAATTTTATTACAACAGTCAAAGTTTACGCGCGCCCTCGGCGCAATTTTGTTCTTTAATGTTCTAAAGCATAAAATCTTCCCATGCCTTCTCGCGCAATTTTTTTTCGGTTGAAAGGACTTTTATATGCGGGTGAACGACTTTATGTTTAATCACCCATATGTATAAATCCGTGTTTTAGTCGGGTCAAATCAATACACAAATGACTTCAAGTCATGAGGCTTAACAAAATATGTCATCCGAACCAAGGAGAAAATTCTACATCTTGAGATTAACCACTCAATTCTCGGCATATATTCATTAAATGAAGAATAAATGGCGTATTTTGTCGGATAGATTTAACCTCACCATACAATATTTGAACGCCCTCTTAACCTAGACTAATGTCAATCAAACAAAGGGAATATTTTATATCTTGAGATCATGCATCCATGTGTTGGCATTTTCGGTTACCACTTTTAGATACATATTTATTTTCCAATCAAATTTCAAATTATAATCAGTTCCAATCGAATTTAAACAAATTTCCATTTTAATATTTGATTGTAAAAAAACAATGAACGGCCATTTTCTCAAATATATTGGAGGCAAATTTTAGACCATACGCGTAGAATGGTAACAAGTGCATGTTTTTTTTTTTTGCTGAGTTTCTATACTAATTTAGTTTTCTTTATTATTATTACTAATCGGGCAATAAAATCGCAATAAAATTATGATTTTGTAGTCACCCATTTGACTTGATCGCCCTGTACAAGGCGCTTTGGTAGGCAAAACTTTTTTAATTTTCGCAGTTGTTGGTTGCGCTTAAGTTCTACTTTTTAATTAACTGAACCTTGACTACATGCTTCATTGATTTTTCTTCATACAATGAATTTCAAAAACAGTTATTAAACTAGTATTAGAATTAATTTATTTTAAACTATTGTTCTGGGGAACGTGGACTAACCGTTTAACCTTCATCTGTGGCTTTGTGTTTGCGCATCCGTATTCAGTAAATGCAAGGATATAGTAGCAGGAATAACTATGACTAACTAGAGCGGTCCGAAGTCTTACTCCACACTTAAGGCCGCACTAGACGTTTGCGCAGGTCGCGTTTTTTCTAGGTTTGTTTTATTTTACCCTTGCGTTTCACCTTGGCGCAATGCTCTGGATGCATTTACTTACGTTTTCCTGCAAAACAGAACGGTTTGCTATGCAAGCTAGCAAAGAAGGCTCGTTCCGTTGCTTGCGTGTTTGTTTTGTACGCATGTGAACGCAATTAACGCAAAGCGACAAAGGCGTGTATTGTCGTTTTTATTTTGTTACCCGACACGCAATGCAACGCATCGGCAAGACAACTTCACGAGTATTGTGGCCTTTACACTAATTTATTTCTCTAACGTTTAGTCTGACGAGAGTTATATTTTTTCAGAAAAGCATATTAATGATGTGACAAAAAGAAATTTACATGCAATATAAAAAGAGAAGAATGCTTCAAAGTTGTTGTCATGTCACTGTAATGTCCATACTCAATTAAATCAATTGCTTACTTTGAAGCATTCCTCTCTTTATATTGCATGTGAATTTCTTTTTGTTACATTTTTAAAATTCTTGTCTGAAGAAGTCTGTCTTTGGTCAGACGAAACGTTAATCAAATAAATTTGTGCAAGCGTGAAGAAAGACTTTGAACCTATCTAATTTAGGATTGTGAAAATATAAGCAGCCAAAATCAAAAGCCATCAAGCTATGACCTCACAATAGTGCTATAGACCAAAATTTAAAGCAACATCGCATTTTTTCTTGAAAAAAGATAACCCAATGTATTTGTGAAATATTTATGAGATTAAAACAAATAAGTCATGTGTAAAATTTTAAATTATCTTATTGTGAGTTTATGACAGGATATCAATATCAACAAAGTGTTGCGGTCGTATTCCCCTTCCAAAACACTAACAATTATTTGCATGATACATTTTAAATACCTGAACGCCATCCCAATCAAAAAATGTTGTCATAACATCGTCTGTTTAGTATAAGTCACTGATGGATCGCGTCGATGAGACGCTTGACAGAATACAATTTCTGATTTGGATAGTGGTGTCAGAATATGCTAGAAACGTCAAAAGAATTTGACGACGAAATAAGTAAAATAATTACCGAAATTAATCTTCTAAAACATTCTTTTTGAATATATCAGATTATTTTTGATATTTAATAACTGTGCAATAATTATAATAATAGTTTGTGGCGAAGCAAGTTGTTCCGCTGATCAACTGCATAGTTGTGTAAAGTCGAGGCTTTCTATATTACATCCGTCAGTCAATTTGTTCATGAAAAAAATTTTTGCACGTTCAATGAACAATACTTTTGCGTCAAATAAAAAAGTGATTAAGGTTTCGCAAACGTTATTACAAGCCACGGTTATCTTGAATCAATTGAATTTTTATTCTAGCTACACTGTAAAAAGTATAGTAAATCCACAGTTCTTTCACAGTAATTACATATTTCCGAAATTTGAAAAGTGCTTATTGGCGGGATTTATGCCAATTATAAGCCGTGTTCCGCCAGCATTCTATTATTGACTGAAAAAATCTGTTCATAGTTTGTACCACAAATATGACTACATAAAATTACTGTCAAAGAGCGGCGATTTTACAACATTTTATTACAGTATAGATAGTGCTGTGTTGTGAATTCATACGTCTACACCGCAAAAAATGTGAACTGTTGCTAAATATAAATACAATAATTGTCACGATGTGTTCTTATCTAAGATTCATCTCAACTTTTCGAAGTAATTAATTTGCAAGATCTAGAAATATTCGAAACTGATTCAGCGATTTGCGATTATTTTTGCATACTTGTCGGCCATACAAGATTTATCATAATGTGCCTTTAATGGCTAGGTTTTGAAAACAGTAGTTGATTAAGAGAGGGCTTCTGAGCTTCCGTAAAGAAAAATCAGGCAAATTTTTTTTCATTTTCGTTGTTGGTTATATATATAAGTGGTAGTTAGTTGTTTTGTTTTGTCAAGTATGGGCCACTGATGAAACACGATTCCTACTTGCGTCAATAAATATTTTTTCATCGAAGTTCGATCTAAGCAAGGACGAAAGTAACTCCTGAAAAGAATCGACTAACAGCCACTTAATGACAAAGAGATCCTACAGGATATAGTACCAACAATTAAACTCTTAGCGGAAAACGTCCAAATAGGACTAAACCACTATAGTGAAGTGCAGTGAGTGGTGTCTGCCTTTGGCGACGGAAGAACAATCTGTCACTCCTTTGTTTCCTTTTAGTTGTTACGACACGCAGGGAATAGGTAGAGGCAATTCTAAAGCCCACGCTTGAAGGGCATAAATTTACTTTACTTTTAGATTAGACTTTTACTGTATTTTTAGACTAGATTTTAAGATTTTTTCAAGTATATTATTAACATTTTAATTTTAAGATGTTTCTGATTAAATTCAACAGTCAAACTTTAGATTCTTACGAAACGCATTTTTTCACGAAGAAATATCCAATAAATATCTATTTTTGAGACATAAACATTATTTATCATTATTATTTTTGTTAAAATAATATATAAATTTTAAATAAATTTGCACATTTTCGATGGCGTGTACCCGTTTGAAACGTTGAAAGCTCAATACCGCGACAATACATGTTAATACTACTATGAACGACAGTAATTTTTAATGAATTTTTTAAACAGTACATTGAAAATTATCGAATCATCGTTAAGTACTTCTTTCTTTTTTTTCAACACGAGACAAGCAAATTCCAGAAAATTACCATCCGACTTTATGATGAATAACATTTACGAATATAAAATCCGAGCTCCATATCTGGTGACTAATCCTATGACTCAGCGTTATTGGCTGATTTTCTCACCATAATTCGCATTATGAGGTTTGGGAATATTCTCCGGAACTAATTGATATAATGATCCATATTATATAACTTTGATTTCCCCCATTTTGTGTCTACGGGTCGTTGCGTAAGCCTTGCTGCTGGTTTCAAAAGAGATTATTAATAAACTAATGGGGAAATGTTAACAAAAAGGGCGAAGCATTTTCGTTGTTTAATGTGTATGGATCACTGACGTCGCCCGTTTCAAGTCAGAAATACGCGCACACATATATTTTTGTCAAGCATGAGCCATTGATGGAACGCGTCGTCGAGGCGCGGTCCATTTGTGGCTTATGCTTGACAAAATAATTTTGATAGCATCTTGATTCCCAAAAATCTGGCCGTAACCTTTCAAAATATAGTCTGAATTAGAGATTTTATCCTATTTATTGACTCCGTTGACTGATTGGATTAGTTTAAAATTTCTCACAAAGTCATCCCAGAGTCAGATCTTTAGAGAAGATCTTGTACTGACCAGAGAGATTCATTGAACGGAAGACCAGTGCTGTCAGCAATACCGGATATCTGCGCTGGGCTATGTTCAGCTATCATCAATTTTTTCTTCCTTTTAGTCGAAGTGATCCAAAACGTAAATTTATTTGTGCTTTTGGAGATGAATGAATGATTCAAAAATACCATTTATACCATTCTTAATAAATTCTTAGTAAAAGATATCCTGATTTTGAGTATGGTAGCAAATTACGATGGTAAAAAGAGATATCCACTATTTATATGGAATAAGTGATTCGATTGGATTCGTAAAACATCACAATTTGATTTGGTTTTCAAATGATTCGGTATTGCCGAGCCCGTTCTTACAGTAATCAGAAAATATGAAGTTATAATTTGTTAAAATTCTTGTAGTCTTATTCGATATATTACGCGATGTCGGTCACCTTCACGATATATTTTTGTGTAATAAAGTAAGCTGATAACGTCTAATTCAGTGTGCGAGGAATAGTTCGTATTATCCGTAGTTCCATATACGCAGACAGCTTCTTGACTCTATCAGCGAATATTATCATGATATTTTATTGTGATAAATGAACAAGCTAATGATGAAATTGCATGGTGAAATATATATATATCGTCCAAGAAATAGTCGAAATATTTTGATTAAACATTTTTTGTCAAGCATTAGTCATTGATGGATCGTGTCGCTTAGGCACGGTCCATCTGTGACTCATGCTTAGAAAAATAAAATTTGACTGAAAGATCACGTAATAATTTGCCGTGAATGAATCACATCTAAAAATAACCCAATTGGCAAACTTACGTGGGTAAAAATATATTCTTTCAACCTTGGGTCATTAGCATAGCGTTCTCAATTAAAAGTTTCGATTGGAAAACTATGCCGAGGTTAGACTCCAGGGAATACAGATATTATCACTGACCTTGCTCATTGCACAATATATAATTTTTTATATTGATTCCGAATGCAAATCAAACTTCATTTTGACAATATAATTGAGTATGTGTTTAATTTTTTAGTTGATTACATGAACTCCGACTTTCTTATCGTTGTTAAAATCTTCAGTATTTATTTTTATTTCCGAAAACTATTTATGCAATTTTATAATATGTCTCGATATTATATTAAACACTCAAAAAACCCATCGATGTACTTTTTGATATCGTCAATATAAATTCAAATTGAGAGATTAAGAATGAAACGAATTTAGAGATTAGCTGTATTTTTTTGTTTGTAAGTTTATTCGAAGTGAGATTATTTCAAAACGTGGTGTTTTAAAACATTTTAATATTTGCTGTTCTTTTTCAATTAAACGTTCAAAATGATTCTTTTATAAAGCGATGACTATACAATACAAATACAAAAACGATTCGCTTTTTCTTAATGCTTCACCGGCGCACCTCTTATTCTTCATGATTATTTTTTACAAAATTTCGTATTTTATTCTCCAAACAGAACGGAGTTTGCAAAATCATTTCAAGATTGTTTGGTCATCTGCAAGCATTAAAATGTCTGTATTACATACACACGTAAGCGTCCAACATACAAGCTTGAATACTCGTTAGATGATTGCCAATAAAATACAAAAAAACGTAAAACATGATGTAACACACAGCACATGTTTTAAAACAAGCTGGTTTTTGTCAGATCGATTAACACCCGAATTCTACCAGAGATGAATCAAGCGCTTTGAGTTACTAAATCATCTGAACATCTGAAAGAATACAACCCTGTTCTGCTATAACGGAAAATAATATCTGAAAGCTCATAATATTCCCATTTCTGCTTTTTTTTGGTCAAATATTCGAGCGTATGAAGTGATCGCATCGATCATTTATTTTTACATCTATGATGGCGATCGAAAAGGAATAAATGCGATGGAAGTTTCGATATGAGGTATTTCTAGGTATACAAGATACATAATTTCGAATCGAATTACTGGGAATCGGAAAGGATTCTGAGCCTTGATTTGAAGTAATTCTAAGTATTATTGTCGTCTGTACACAGTTATGACGGTGTCAGACCTTGAAAGGAAACAGACATTTCAATACCTTTGACTCTTTAGCAAATTTTTTGATGACCCTATTTCGGCAACATTGTTTTGTTCAGTGATAAATTCAATACACAGCTTCTGGTTCTTATTCGGTATTGCTAGAATTATGAATAAATATAGCAGCCTAAAATTGTCGGGAATAAATTTTTACCAGTAGGATCATTTTCGGAACTTGCATCCCCAGCCTATTTCTAAGAGTTCTCAACTTTGTTTTATCCTATATTCCACATAAAATGGACATTCTGATTGGATGTGGTTTGATTCACGCGCGCCTGAGCGCGGTCCATTATTGAATCACGCTTGACCGAATAAGGTTTTGAATTGGGATGTACTAGATCAAATATGACCCGGTTGATGACATGCCCACTTTGATCAATTCATTGTCGCATTTTAAATGATTTTTGTAATTATGAACATCGTTATCGGTGACCGATCTCCGATCAAATAGGTCAAATCTCAACCAAATTTGCAATCGTGCCCATCTTTGGTATTCAGCAAGACGTTGACGTCCAAAAACTTCGTAATATCCTCCCGGTGGCTATGTAGGTTGAGACATTGGTGAATGCTCAGACTTAATAAGAGGTCGTATACGTGAGGAAAAATTGGGTATCCACCTGGCGTAATGCGCTAACATTCCAATGATTCTTTTCAATTCCTTATTTGTAGTAGGCAGTGGTAATTCTATCGAAGGTCTCCCGTAATGCGCTAACATTCCAACGATTATTTTCAATTCCTTATTTGTAGTAGGCAGTGGTAATTCTATCGAAGGCCTATCGAAGAAACTATTCTTGATCTTAAAACTGCTTTTGATAAAGCTGATATGCTTGACAGGATTCAAAAACAATCTTGCGTTTATTCTACTAAAACTGTTCCCATGGCAACAGTTCACAGCGAAGGTATTTGTCCTGTCGGACCTTGCTGCTCCCAATCTCAAGAAGCTAGTTGTCCGCCCCTGACTGATTCTTCACCAGCTTCTATCGCCTTGTAGAAGACAAATTCTAGAAAATACTTTCTCTGTGGAGGTAAAATTTCATCCGCGGTTTCGCTGCCCAGCGCGAAGTGTCCAATGTCATGCATGTGGAAAGAGAGTTCATTTTCAAAAGTATGTCTGTCCGCTCTTAAAATTGTTCCTGGTTTGATAAAGCTATGTCTTGGCGCCGTATTGGCAGGGGCCGCAGAATGTCTCAAACGATCTTTATTAGATGCCGAAATAAATTGAACTAACATCAAAGCGCTATTAGATTTTGATGCTTCGGAAAGTTTTCTTAACGCAGTGATTACAGCTCAGATTGTTACCCATGAACTCTAGTGTATCAATGGCATCCACAAAATTGTCAATTAAGATCAGTGGCGCCCTCAACACTCCCCTCAAAGTTTGTGGACAAATCTGTAATTTGGAGTTTGGCTTGGTTGAGATTTGTGTGTCGATGCTATTCTTGGTCAAAACTTTGTGCAACTACACGATACAGTCATTTTCAAAATGGGTGGTTGGCTTGACGCTTTCATTGTAGAAAATCCTTCCAAATCATGCGGTGTTGCAGCCTCTCCTGTCCCAACGCCTAGTCTTTTCTACAAAACGGTTGTCGTCTAATTGCGACAAAATCACGTCGTTTCAACGAATATGACGAAAACTTCATTCGAGAAGTAATGGGAAATCTTTTAAAAGAGGGCATTTTTGAAACATCACGCTCTCCTTCGCGGGCTCAAATTTTGGTTACCAAAGATGAACGCCACGTATGAAGCGACGGATGGTTTTTGATTATCCCAATACAATAAATAGATACACTCTGCCTGATACTTACTCTCTTCCTCAGATCGATGACCAAGTTAACCAAATTGCGAAGGCAAGAGTTTACGGTACTTTGGATCTTAAGTCCGCCTACTATCAGATAGCTAGCTCTATTCTAAGAAAAAAATACCATATACCTCTTTTGAAGCAGATGGCAAGTTTTACCAATATTGCAAGCTACCCTTCGTGGTTAACGGTATTTCTATTTTTCAATGAACTATTGATTCTGTTATAGAAAAACATAACTTGCGCTTACTTTAACAACATTACTGTAGGTGATGATAAAACTGATCGTTATAATAAGCTCAGAGCTCTCTTTGATGCCGCAAAACCTGAGAATTTGACTTTCAATCCGAGCAAAACTATTATTCCTCAGAGAGAAATCGATTTGTTGGGTATCGCATTTCTTACGGTAGTATCCAACCTGGCCCTGAACGTATGGAGCCTAGTCGTGTTTCTAGAGTTGTAATTTGAATTGTATGCTGCACAAGATACAAGACAAGTGAGCCAGACGTAAACAAAGTAATCAACCAACTTAGGATCACGTAAATATGGCGGTAGCTTAGCAATTACCGACTAAACAGATGAGATTCAAATTCACATAAACAGTATTGGAAATTGGATGCATCGCAATTATGTACTGAATTAATTTTTACCACAGTTTTGCTCCTGCAGATGTTCACTCACATGCTTATTATTATTTATGTGATAATATGGAATTGGATCCTAACATATTCATAAAATGTAACTTTTATATCATCTATTTTGCCCATACAAACGCACGTGTGTGAGGGAATGGGTGTGCGCATAAGCAGTGGCGTATTTCGATCCTTGGCAGGAACTGGATAAATATTGAAAATATTCCTCGGCGTAGGCACACAAAAAAGTTTGAGAAGAATTAATGTAACATGTATTTGTGTTTATTTTTATTTTATTCTGATGAAATAAATGTCTATCACGGAACTTCAATCTATTTTACATGTCAATTTTATTCGACCTCGATTATGTTATGTTCTGTTAATTTACCGTTGCATTGTTGTGGTTTGTGGTTTGGAGGCGTTTTATTCTTTATTGTGAAGCAGAAGCAGATACATCAAGGACAAACATCAAAGTCCAATCAGTAAAAAACGAATTTTGGTACAAAAACATTACGAATAGGATTCGTTTTTGCGCTGCAGTCATTTTTAAATTAAGGTATCTTTGAAAGATTGAGAAGCTTTCCACAATACGTGACGTTAAATGTTTTCCATCGTTGCACCTTTTTTCCTGAGCTTGGCAGGTCACGCTGGTGTTTACGTTTGATTATTTGAAAACCTTGGCGTTTTTAAAAAATTTAGGACCATTGTGATTTTGCCACCGATAAAATGACCCACCAGTCCATCTATATAGCCGATACATGATATATTTTTTAGATGGGATCACTTTCAATACTTGATGTCTCTTTAACTACCCAATTATGTCTAATCTCCGGCACACTGTCAAGCCGCTATCGCTTCCACGCATTTGAAACCAGCACAACACGTAACATATTACCTATGTCGGTTTAGTCTGTATATGAATTTGAAAATTTAAGCCCCACAGACGAGACAAATTATAAGTATTTATTTGATTATCAAATACAAAGGTTTTTGCGTTTTCGCTGTTGGCTACATATTTACCTATTTGTAGACATCGACGCACAATTGGTTTTTCAGAGGCGTTTCATATCCAAAGTAGTCGATGACACGAAAGCTACGTATCATATGCATATTTAAATGTTGACTCAAATATTAAATTTGAACGTTGACGAAAATGATATATATCTGCGCAATTAGAAATCTGCGCAGTGCAGGAAGAGTGAATTGAATATGCATCGTCTTTAATGGTTCTCTTTTATTGTTACTTCGCATGAATTCGTAGCTCTCTATATATTTTTGATTTGATAATGGGAGCAAATTATAAATGACAAAAACGTGAATTTGCTAATTATATGGAATTGGTGATTCGGCCCGGTTTAAAAGATTATCGAAATTTGATTCGAATTCTGATTCATTTGTATTTGCTCGGCTCCGTGATTGATTCATAATTAATTCTCAAAGCAAGTTTTTACTTGAAATTGAAGCAAAGTTGCAAGCAACTGTTACATGAACTGTCACTGTGATATAGAAGACCTACATGAAATGCGTAAAATGACCAATTGCATCCTGAGCTGACAACATTGAATGCTGGATTGAACCCCGATAGTAGTGTACATTAAGTCTTGATTGGTATCTTCTCAGGAACGGAATAAAGTCCTTTAACGCCTTTTTAGGTCTTTTAGTTTCCTCCCACGACACATGTGATATACTTCAAATAATTCTATTGTAGGTACCTATATAATAATGGATCGAACATCAAATTTCGTGACCCATCCGTTATTTCGAATAAAATGATGCAAAGAACGATATATTTCGATTAAGCAGTGCTGCAACAATCTATCATGACATGCGGATTGGCCTCACGTCCAACAAACTGGCTACAATGTTACAATTTCTATCCATGCGTATACAAAAAAAAATTAAATTGAATTAAAATTATATTTCATTAGATATGGACCACTGGGAAATTATTCCGTCGAGGAATAAATTCACATATTTGAGCAGAATTCAAAAAACGTTTTTTACCTTTTCATTTTCGATTTTGACAAAAAAATGGAAATATATTGCCGAAAGCTTAACTCATAGATATGGTGGGATATGATCCAACACACAAGTCACAATTTCCCTCGACGATGCAGATTTGTCATATATTAATGATTTGAGTGTAGCTTGACTAAACAGAATGAACGTCAAAGCCGATCTTTTCACGCAGCCAAAAATCTTTTGTTAGGGGTTCCCCATAGTTGGATTGCGCCGGGAATGTGCAGTTTATCCGCAGTGCATGCATACTTGATGAAATAAAATTGGATTTATCAAAAAGTAATATTATGACTCGTGGATATGTCTGTCGTATTATCGTTTCGTATTATGTCGTTTTGCTAATACTGTATTAATTTCTTATCCATTGAATCTAAAAGATGTTGACTTGCAGATCACTCTGATGACTTGCCAACCTGACCCGATTCGGAAACGTGGATCCCATTAAAGTCAAGACAGAATCCTTTTAGTGAGATGAGATAAATTTATCTGAGGCCGCCCATCTTGATGACGCAGTGACACGATTGCACCGTCCTGAGGATACTTTTGGTCTAAACAGTTTTGCTGAGTTAGGAAACGCCCCCTCTTGTAGTCCCGCCCTGATGCACTTCAATTCACGGCAAAGAACACGATCTACGATATCATCGTACATACCAAGTATCACTCACTGAATTCCACTATGAAATCCGCTTTGTGTTTTGGTCCTAGGGTGCAGTCAGTGACATTGCATATCTTATAACCCTTTACTATATCAGCGGCCGTTTGTTAGTTCATCTCCGCTGTTCCAACCTTGTTTAAAATACTTCAGTAAAAAAATATTATAGCTTTTCATAAAATGCAGGGTATGCAGATATTCTGGCCAGGGATAGCCAGAGATAATAATATAGTCGTTCATCATTTACATTACACAAATATTAAGGTAATATACTCTAAAGTGAAAATTTTGGAATTTCATAAAAAACAAAATAATTTGCTTGGCGAAAACGCCATAAGTTTTGCATGATTGCATTCTTTTTTATCAAAGTGTTTATGAACACAGCACAAACAACATTTCCTAAACAGCAGCTGTTTGAAAATTAATTTTTGCTCATTGTCCAGACTAGATTATTTTATTACGAAGTAAATCATTTACAATTTATCACTGGATTTGTAATATTAGGTATTATTTTGGATATGTTTTATTAAAACAATTAGCAAATGAGAATAGATGAGATGTTCTGAGATTCCATGAAGTGATTCTAATTCGAATAAGCACTAGTTGCAAGAGAATTCGCATATTTTAAAAATCATAAAGAATGCCACCTAGAAATATTTTCGCGGGATATGCCTTATAAAACTTGATGTCAGCAGCCCTGAGTACGCTTCAGTGCTTGTTGATACGGCATAATGCAAATAATCTTTTTGTTTTTCATTTCTTGATTTTGTTAACAGAATGAGTGTCTTGGATGCTTAGCACAAAGCAGTCGCCGTTTACTCATTATTATATTTTCTATGTTCCCAAATCAAGACAAATCTATACATAATTCATTTCATTGTTTTTTTGTAAAAATAAAGAAATTTGAAGGCATATATATTATTTGGGAGGTCCCTGCACAAGTGACTCACCTTTGATAATTAAATTATTGCAGATAATGACGGATATGAATAAACATAGTTTCGAAAGCTTAATGAGGGTGAATGAATCACTTCGCATTATAGAATGCTTGAATTTGAAATCGTATTTAGAATTATAAAAGATGAAGTTTATACATTATTACCAATATGGAATTTCTTATCCAAACACTTATCACTAAATATGAGACAACAAGTTGCGCTTCATCTGCGGTTCACCTTGGACAAAAAAATTTGGGAGTGTTACATTTTCTTCTCCTCAACCATACCATGCGTGGACAATTAGGTTTGGGATCGCCTTTGAAGTATGAAGTATTAAAAAATAGAATCAGTTATGAAAGGAAAGTAAAAAATACATTCCAGTTCGTTTATTTTCATCTACAAGTTACGAACAAATCAGGGTAGATTTACGGGAGAAATTGCCCGTAAATCTTGCCCTTGAGAAATCATAACGAATAAAACTTTTCGGAAATGAATATTCAAACTATCCACTAAATTCATGTAAATTTGGAAAATTTTTTTAAAATTAGCAAAATTTTATAATATTCCAATAATATGTGGCTCCTAGAATGACTTCTTCAACTTTGCTCTATTAAATTTTTAAGGTTTACTTTTGCTTGAACAAATGATGCTCCACGAGATGGGAAACCTTCCGCCCCCACTGTGTGTGGCCACTCGGCGGACGAAAATTCCGCGTCTGTGCTTACGTTATGACTCCCTTCATAATCGATGAACAACAAGAACCTCCCAATCGGAAAAAAATTTGTTAATGTATCATTTGTTGAGCGCGTGCCACTGATGGATCGCATCGTTAAGACGCGATCCATCTGTGGCGCATGCTTAGCTAAATGAAAATTCTGACATGTTGTGAACCCCCTTAAAGGGAAATCCTATTTGTGCCACTGCTTTAAGCACTTGTTTCGTGTTTCGTCAAGCATGATCCGCTGATAAAACCCGCTGCCGATATGCGGTCGATCAGTGGTTCATATTTGACAAAATAAAATTTCCGTTTGAAATTATTTTTTGCCGACTATAACCAAAGATGGAATTCGCCATGGTGATGCCACCTGTGACGATTATAGCGAATCATAAGCAAAATGTTTGGGTCTACTCGAGTTCCAGACAACTGGCTGGATTCAGACAACCGATTAACAACAAAAGGCCTGTAACAAGAGGGAGTGCCGCACACTATATATTCTAATTAGATCATAATCCTTCCCCCGTTGTCATGCTTCGCATAATTTAATACAATGCTTTAAAGTACACGACACGTTAATACAACACAAGCTGAAATTATAAAAATAAATAAAAAGAAACGATTTCCTTTCATTCGCGATTCCCAAATAAAACAAGATCCATCTATGGCTCACAAATAGCAAAATAAAATGTACAGTTATCTAACTGTAGCTCGCTCTTACAAATAATTTTTTCTCCCGATGAAATTGACCAGCCTATATAAATGTCAACTGTGCTTAAAAACTCGTTTGACGGTTGATCACTTTTAGAAATGACGCAAATCAAATGTTTTGTCTATTAAGTCTTCAGAAAGGGGGAATAATAATTGACGTAAGTCCAGGGCGGGGTGGGTTATCATCTCGAATATCCCCAATCAGACTTTATTTAAAAAATAAAGAACATATTGTTCTTCAAAGAAAGGCATTGTTGCCCTGCCCAGTTAATGTGTTTCTATAGGGAAAGCGCTATCCATTCGCCTAAAAGGACGATGGTTTTACGCTCCCCAAAATATCGAGTGTTCCCTGTACCAAAGACCATTGCGAAAAGTAAAACCCCATAACATCGTTTGTTGAGCATGGAATACACACGCACCACGCAAAGCGGCTAATCCATCTGTGGCACATGGTCAATAGAAGATAAATGTTCGAAGGTTTTCAGATTAGGAACCGAGTAAAGTCTCCTGTGTTCTCGAAACGATTATTCATTCGAAAATGAAGGATTATTGAATATAAAAATGCGTGATTTAAATGGATTACGTGATTTTCTGTGTTACGTTTTCATCATATAAAGCGTTATTTACATATTATGTAAATGACCAAAATAAAGACTTTCTGTGTTTCAGTGAAACAAGAATATGCATTTGGTACAATAAACAAATGCAGTTTCGCACAATAAAAAATAATTCATATATATATATATATATATATATATATATTATATATGTATATAATACCGCTTACAGCTATTTCAAACCATAAGAGCGCAAGCAGGTTTCAAAAGCTTGGACTGAATAACCAGTAAGTAAAGGTCACATTCTGCACTGAAGTTTTTTTCTTGATACTTTACTTTCTTGAAAATTCATGTCTTTCATTCATCTTCGCCAAAATTTTCTGTCGTCAGTAATTTTTAATATCGGTGAACAATTTTAATTTGGACACATCTAACCACTGGAAGTAACAGATACTAATCATTCTCCCCACATGACTACGCCTGTAAATATAATCGGAATGACGTTAAACTAATTCTTTCGAAATCAGATAACCAACAGATAAATTACTTAAGGTGCGACTGTCTGCACGAGGGTCTCAAATTATTTTATATCGGATCATTTTAAAAATTGTTCTAATTGGGAAATTCATCAAAAATTGTTTAAAAATTAATAATTTTCATAAGCCTATTCAATGTAATGGCAATTCTTTTTTGAATTCATGTGAAATCCTGCGTCGAATCATATCGAATCGCAGGAAAGAGCATTCGAGTCTTCTGTACATCCGAATCGATGCTGATCCATATTCTAACAATGGCATTTTCTACGAATGGTCAGTATGTTGATAGCTCAGATTAAAGATTCCGTGTTCAAGACCTGGTCCTGAAGTACCGATATCATCCAAACTTGATTTGTCAAGCTAAAGCATGATCCTCTGTTCGCGTTGTCAAGGCGCAGTTTAACTGTGGCCCATGCCACAGTTGCATTGTATGGATCGTTTGTTAATGTTTAGACGGCGATTTTTTGCTTTTGCCCGATTTGCTTCACATTTGATACCTTCCAGGTTGTGGTGCAAAACGTTCAAATTTCAAATATTCGAATTTCAAATTAAACACATAACGCACATGAGTATTTCTTGCGCTTGATCAATGACAATATATTGCAAATGAAATTACGCCATCGAAAATTATGGGTCAGTGAATTCTTGAATAATTCTCAAAAAGCAAACTCGGTGACTAAAAATGAATTTCGCAATATATTATTATCGATGTCGCCATTGCGTAATTTCTTGGAGACTGAAACACGATACGATGTAATTTTGTGTTTCGTAATTTTTGAGTGAATTCTGGGCGGCTGTAAACACCACAAAAACAATGTTCAAAGGGGTGTTAAGTTACCCTGGAAATTAGGACAGGAAATAATATTTTAATGCGGCCCGATTTAAACATCTTTGGCAAAACATGTTACATCAAGTATGAGTCACTGCCTTCTATCGCCGGATAAGTGCTCCATGCTTGATAAAACTTAAATTTCTGGTTGATCTATATCGAGTACAAATGGCCCATAACAGAGAAAAATAATCAGACATATTACGTCGAGTTTGTCACCCTGTGACCGCTAAAGTGCGGTCATTTATAGCTCAAACTTATTAAAACTGTTAGGGGCTGAATCATTAACTCTCTCTTTTATATACTAAATGTGCTAAGAGAAAGGTTTGGAACATTACCTGATAACATAGTGAATACTTATACACAAATATAAACACACATGGAAAAGCAGCAACTACATGCTTAACTGAAATTCTTTCATACAAACAGTATTGAGTGGAATCTGTCAGGAAACGATGGTCAAACCACCTCCTGCCGCTTGAAAAAATACTTTTTTTGTTCGTATAACTCATGGTAAATACGACTTTACATAATTTTGTGCAACGGGAGCATAAAATTTCCATTCATTATCAGTTTATTTGAACCTCTCTATTGACCTTCATATAAACTGTTAATAAATGAAAAATTCGTCATCCTGGTGCACAAAACGTGTAAGCTCGTCGCTTTATGGAAAAAATTCAGGGTTGTACAGATGCAAAATAATTTTTTTCATCCGCCATTTGCCAACATCATTGTTCCTATATTAACTGGTGCTTGGTAAATGAATCCACGATCGTTGCAATGACACTCTTCTCCGAGTCAAACCGATTTGAGTGGAATTCACAAACCAAACAGGCTTTTGAAGTAGCTTTTGAACTTTTTGAAACGCCTGTTTCTGTAAAAAAAAAATTACCAGTTTTCTCATATAAAAGTTTGCTCCCAGCCGAGGCCGAGAACAGTGCCTGGAATGAGCTATAGCTATATAGTTATAACTAACGGCCACTCAAATGTCAACGAGCTAATAAAATCACCATATTGTAACCAAAGAGACCAATCAGGGTTCATTATGTTAGGCAAAACAAGTGAAACTCGAGCTAATCACCGCAGCAACAAATGACGCGTGTTTCGATAAAATTATCTGATGAAATTAGGGTTGGGCATATTCATATTTCCATGGATTTAAAATGGAATCAAACGCTTTCATTAAATCGAGTCTTTGTTCAATAGAACTTGATTTATTGCAACAGCCTGCAAACAAGGACTAGTTTATTTATTCAGAAATTATTATTATTAATAATACAAAGATGATCTGTGCAATCAGACAACACATTACCGATGTAAAATGAACGTCCCAGGAGTCCTGGAGATATGACATGGCACGTACTCTGGGTGGCAACTATTGTAGAACGGAATAATGCAACATGACACTATATATCGACAAAACAAAAGATTGAGGGAAATATATGAATAAACAAATATTTGTGTTGGTTTAAATATTGTACGCCCACCTAGCAAATTTATATAGTCACCACATGCTAAGAGCATCTCGTGATTACGATAATCATAAGAATCTGTGAACACTTTTTCATGGGGTGAAGACACATGTCAAAGGCACATGTTGTACATATGTCTTGAGGAGAAATTTCCGAAGTTACGATATGGCCGGAGCATGATATTTTATCACGGCCATACGTTCTCCGCGAGAAATCTCCCCGCCTATTGAAACCACCCCTTCCTTTATCGAACCGTAAGCTTGCGCCGACACTAGAAATGAATGACCTCACAATTCTGCAGAACCCAACCCTTTCAAAATGACAAGAAATATTCTTGTCCCTCGAATTTATTGACAACGAAGCTTGTACATTATTGCACAGGAAATTTGCATTTAACGATCCCGTACAAGAACAGAATGTCATATTCTTCCAAACGAAAACTGTTTTCTGTATATTCTTATTGGGAAATGTACAATAAGAAGAAGCATGAACGGGTGGACTTCCCCTCGACAGCATAGTCCAGCAGGACCCATACACGAGCATTTTTTGATTCAAATGTTTTGCCTACGACATAAACAACAAAACCCATGCATGTATAGTTATATATTTACCTTTTTTCATCATATTAAGGACAAGCGAAATCCACTGCCCCATTCCCACTAATTCGGAAATATTGGCGATAGAATATGAAATTAATATTATACCGCCATTATAACCTTATAATAAAAGTTTGATGTATCTAATGGCAACTCCCGCACTTCAAATGACGACATGCAAAACGAGAGAAAATTTATCCGTTTAAGTCAGTGGTTGCACCATCATTGGTGATTGTGACGTAACATTCAATAATACGCTTGGTAGCTTGGCGTGGTCCACGTACTGGTTTAAAGTTCTTACTGGTAGGGGTTGTGTTTGAATTTGAATCAATTTTTGAGTGAAGGATAAGCTGTCTAATGCCTCCAGT
Source organism: Styela plicata (assembly GCA_963675895.2). Lineage (NCBI taxonomy): Eukaryota > Metazoa > Chordata > Ascidiacea > Stolidobranchia > Styelidae > Styela > Styela plicata. Next base: position 1,844,412 of record OZ023150.1, read on the forward strand.
ACGGTCACAGTATTTTTAGTGCTGTTTTTAGATTTAAACATCAAAACTTCAAAAATGCAATGACGATTGAGCAGTTCTTATAGAATCAGTTAATAATTAGATAAAAGGCATTTAAGTATGGGTAGATGAGGTACAGTGAAGCATGGAACACCGTGTAAAAAGCTATCTATATTTTTCTCATTGGTGATACAGTGGCGTCGCCATTTTAGGAATGTTTGTCACTGCGTCGGCTTTGGTCACGTCCATTTACATTGCACGGTATTGCTCTAAGGTCCGTGACCGAAATTTGATTGAAAACTTCTATATTTTTTTGAATCTTTTCTGTCTGTCTGTCTGTGCAATCATTACAATATTATTACACCAGGGATTTGCTAGCGCGACAGAAAAACGTTGTTGAACGCTATAATTTGCCGATATTGGGCAATACAAAAACACTTCACAATTTTTCAGCAAGGGCACTCACTTCTGTAAGACTGTCTCACTAGGGGGCGACAAATCGAAAACGCGTCCGAGTGCATAATGCTTAGTGCGCCCGGCTCGGATCGTATTGTCCGGAAGGCCGATGGTTCGATGCTTGACCGTTTCACCACCGAGCGTGCTCTTCAGCAAGGCACGTCGCGGGTAAGTTAGCTGTAACATAGAACAGATACAAAGTCACTACAAAGGGGTGTGCCCAACGGTTGTTGGGTATAAGTCCCCAGTAGGTTCACGGACAGGCCATAGTAAATAATTCGACAAAAAAAAACATAATTCTTCATTCATATATTTGACCCTCGAAGTGCTGATATCTTATTTGCATATACTCGTCACCACTAACTTCTTCGGAACTTAATTATTTAGGATTGAAATTTACGATTACGCCCGATCAGATTTTTTTTTTGTCCAAACATATTTTGTTAGGAATTGAATGACTGATGAATATGTAAACAAATGTGTTGAGCGCAGATTTCGAGAGCAGAAAAGGAAAAAATGCTGTGCTAGATATAAAAGCGGCAGCCGAAAGTACTTTAATTTATATTGTTGTGACCGGAGGTAGCTCGTAGTTGTCAACAATTCACTTTATCGCAACTTCAAATATTGATATAAATATGTAGTGATTGCAGAGGGTATGCTTTTACAAAACAGCTGCGCCAATAGTCTCTATGTCAAGTTAACAAAATGTTGTTAAGAAAAACGTGAATTTTATTCGACGTTTAGGTCGTTACAAGCTGAAATTGTCATCGCGATATTTTCATGTAAGATTTTTCAACAATATAGATAACTTTTTCAAAGTCGGATTGTTATGAGATTACGATTTAGGACGTATTCTCTATCAGTGATCGTGAAATGCCCAATTCGTAATAACGTTATATCTAGCTAGAGATAAGATCTATTCAAAATTGCCAATGTTTTGAGCGACGTTTAATATGCAAATTAAAAAATTCAAACGATCGCAATAATAACAACATATTGCGGCCTTTAAATATAGCAATAATACATGAAAATTTTTAATATTACTTTTTATTGGTTTGCGTTTAAAATATTTTGATAAAATCCTGCAAATAAAATAACTTAGTAACAATTTATTAGGACATAAATCGTAAATTTTTAAAAATAGGATACATAGATTTATTGGAGGCTGGTGGTTTAGTATGTCATAGTTAGAATATGATATCATTTCCATACTGTGGAACTGAAATATAGCATAAAGTGAACCAGAACCCCGCGTGCATTCACCTGTTTTGAGTTTGTGGCGGATGTTTTAATCGAATAAGTTTTTAAGGTCGTTATTTTATTGTGCTCTATTTTTTTTCTGAGGTGCATCGATATTCAGGAAATATTTTGACCGGCATTTTTTCAAACTTACACTATCACAAAACGCGGTAAAACACTGTTCTCGGCAGCAAATATAATAGATATTAATGAAATAGATATGTATGATATCACGGCGACTTTTTCGGTTATTTCAAAACTGTTGATGCAACACGCAATCTGGCGTGGGGCATCTGCTGTTTATCAATAAGATAGCTTCAGAAAACTAGTGCAATTAAACGAAAATTTTCTGAAATATTAAAATACAATTCAAACTGAAGCGTGTAGCGCGTAATGCGTTTTCGGATCGCATGCGAGACATGCGAGGAATTGGCTCATATTTGAAATAATAATAATCACGAGGCCAAACAGGTAAATGTTCAAAATATGGCGGATTAAATAAAGGCAGGAGATACGATAAGAGAGTATAAATATATATAACATAAATCAGTATCTTGAGCACCATTTTCGAAAACAATCATTGAAGGACAAATAATAATCGAAATCTTTATATTTCAAATTATTACTTTTTCAAAATACTGCTTCCATACTAAAAGTCCATTATATTCGAGAGGATCGAAATAAACGCACTATATTATTACGAAGATGTCACTTTAATGCTGACTTTTTCATCTCACAAGCATGGAATTTTGGGAATGCAATTTGAATATATTACAGATCAAGTTCGACATTAAACTTGATTTCCAGCAGTGATTAAATGATAAATAATTTGGTGGGACACTGCCTCCGACTTTGCTCTCTGATTTGTTATTAAAAAAAGTTCAGTAAAAAACTTGTGCCGATCAAAATTCATTCAAAAATTTGTCAAAAAACGTTTAGTTAGATATGTGTCACTGATGTATTAGATGGATGGACGTCGATGGACGCACTCCATTCGTGACTCGAGCTTGACAAAAGAAAATTCCTGATTATGAAATGAACCTTCTCGGAATGAAATTTTCCGAACAATATGAATTCGAATTTTTCACGCAAGCAAATTCCAGTCGTTTCGACAGGAAGTTAAAAGAAAAAAGGGGCTAAATGTCTATTTTTGAATGTGAAGCGATTTAATGGTACAGAAATTAGTGTTGACGGAAACACGTTCCATAATCTGGATGTTGAATGCAATTGAGTCAGAGACTCAATTCGTACAACCATTGGCAGACAGAAGTTAACTTAGGGTCGAAATAATGGCATATTCCGAGGATATGACGCTCATGTACAAAGAAAATAAACTGATAGTTCAGTGTTTATGTTTCACTAAAGTGTCCCGGCCTAACCCGGTTTTTTGCATCAAATAATTAAAGCAATATAACATCCATATTTTGCTCTCATTTCTAGACTTAAGCTAAATTCGCCAATAAACTATGGAATCAATCGGGCTTCGATATCCTTTGATTGACTCAGAGAAGGCACGCTCCGGCTCTCGACCAAACTTGGGCAAACGTGAAACATCGCGCAGCTCAGATATGGCGATTGTTCTCAAAAATAAAAAAAATCCAAGATTTTATAACGTGATTTCCTCGCCAATAAAGAATGCTAAAACGAAATTTCGGCATAAATCACTTATATTTGCCATTTTATTGATCTTCTTTTTCTTCAAATCGACGACGGCGCTTCCTTTCGCCTCACAGTAAGTATTAAAATTTTGTAGTATATCTGTTCACAAATTTATATAACAAAAATTCTGGGTGATAATTCTTCGAATGATAAGCCCACGAGTGACTGTAACAACTGTCAACTAAAAATTGTTAAATGTAACTATTACTACACAACTTTGAATTAAGTTTAAAGTTAGCCTTTCTTCAAAAATATATATATTAAAAGCAAATACATTTTATTTCAGCGAACAAGATGCTGCAAACGAGAGCGATTCTCCGACTTCAGACAAGTTTGATGAAGAGACGACACAAGCGACAACTTTGCACAGACAACAGCGATCTAACGTTGGCAAGAAGATAATGGACTTCATCCAGAACAGGTAAAATATACTAATATTCGTGATTATACTCGACAACGTTTCATCGATCTTAGATAGACATTAAATGTATTATATTTGAAAGGAAGAGTTATTTTCAAAACTAAATTAGTATTGTGTTATATTTTTTGCTCAAACGTGCCCAGAGAAACGTGATTAATGTGTATATATGCGGCATTATGATAGGGCAATTTGCAGCTTTCATTTTTCAAACTTGCAAATTAATCTCGATTTTGGATCAAAAGAGAACACAATTTTAAAATCTTCCTAAAATTGTAATTATCATATATATTAAATATTAAATTTATATTTTGTTTTGTAGATGCAAAGAGTTAATCTTGGACGGCACCCACCCAGTTATTATAAAGTAAGTTTTGCAATTTTTTGTTATTTAGCGATATTAATTGCGGTGGAACAAAAATAAATGAAAATCGCTGCTTTTTGACAGTAATTTCACCAGACAATATTTAACTAAAGCAATAAATATACTTTTTCGGCCGAATATGAGCTGTCGATGGAATACTTGATGGCTCAAACATCAAATACAAAACTTTTTAAAATTTTAAATTACTGCAAATAAACAGTAAAATTACTGTACTTTCGTTACAGTGTATGTATAGTGTTGACCTCGCGATATACCACTAGCTCGTGCTTGACAAAATAAAATATATGAGTATGTAATGTCACAGGGAATGTACCGGAACGGCCATTTTGATTCTTGCGATAACAACTTCCGTCACATCCTTTTAATTGATAGGATTGCACAAGTGATTAAGAGCAAATCAATAACTATCAAACGCAATCATTTGCGAATTGAATTTTTTATTACGTTCTATAGGCAAAAAACTTAATATATAATTATTAACAGTGTTGTAAAAAAGTATCAAAAAAAAAAGATTTGTCAAGTTCTTGTATTGTACGCTTCGTGTAAACTCCGTCGAAAGAAAACTGTCGATTCAAAATGCGAAATGTTTAAGAAAAAAAAAAAAATTACGCGCCTGCTATATCCTATTCACCAAAAAATAATTTCAAATTTTCAGAATTCAAACCTAATTTATAGCTCTCTTGTTGTTTGAACTAGTTGAATTCATTGTGTTTGCGCGCAGTTTAAAATATGGAAGTACACTGTAACAATAGTACAGTAAATTTACTGGTTATCGCAGTAATTGCATATATCCAAAGTTAAAAACGCCATGTTGGTAAGATTTATGCCAATTATTGGCTGATGTAGACCACACCTTCGCGGTGCGTTCCATCAACACCCCATATTTGACCAAAAAACGTTGAATTTTGAATGTTTTTCAATACCGCCAAGGAAAGTTGCTGTCAAAGACCAGTGATTTTGTTGCATTCTTTGTTACAGTGGAATTAAAATGAATGGATTTAAATGGGCGAGTTCGTATATATAAACAACCAACTAACTTTGTTTTGTGTTGATAAAACTTTGAAGCCATACAATGAACGTCCGTGTTCAGAAGTTTCAAATAGGTCAAATTTACCTCTGACGACATGACAATTTCTTACAAGCGATTTTTGTCATGAATAAGCTTTTTGTTTTCCGGTCAGAGAAAATCCAAGGATCTCTCCACCAGGACATTATAAGTCTGTGACCCTATTTTACAAAAATAAATACCTTTTGTTCATGAATTTTCCCTCATTTCACTTTCAGAATTAAAAAATCTTCCTGCCACAAACACAACAATAGACAGTTGGGATCTTTCAGCGATGAACAAATTACAAACCTACGAATACGGCAGAAATTTCGCAGAATTTGTGAAAATATGGTATCGAACATGAACCACGCCAGCGTGCGATTGCTCCCCAGCGAGTTAAAATCGGTTGTCGACGATTCAATCTACGACTGTTAAAAGACCATTTTATGCTACTAGTCATCTTGTTTTCGAGGTGTTTATTGATTATTTTCCTTCAGCAACTGGATTTTGAAGATTTCTTAGTAGTTACGGCTGTGGTATGGGTTATTGAAATAACAGTGTGGCATTTTACAAATAAAGATATATTTTTTGCTTCTTTAGCACGTAACAAAGTCCTATGCATTACCGCAATATAAATATCTATTTTATATGTGATATTACATGTTTATTATTTTTATTTCTTATTTATTAAGTTATTACGTTGTCTCATAAGACTTCGTGTCATATGTGCTATCGCTACCTTACATCTGTGTGAAAACTGTGCTATTCCGATATTTCTTTTCTTTTTTATTTATATAAATTTTGATTGTACCAAAATCATAGCGATATATGACTGATTTTAATTTGCTATAATGTACGCCTGGAATCGATCCCAGAAACGATTACTTAAGTTAATCGAAATGAATGAAAGAATCGAAATCGAAAATATACTGAGGTCATATATTACTTAATGTATTATATTTGCTTCTCATTTCGTTGCGTCGCTTGCGTCGACAGTTAATACCCAAGTATTTCTCATTACTAGATAATTTGTTTTTAAGTATGATTTACTGATGATGAGTATGAGATCTTCTGTCGGCCGAAATATATCTGAATTGTTAGTCATTTTATGCTCGATATTTACTATAATAAAAGCCTGTTGAGTAAAGAAAACTTTTGTTTGAACACTGCTTTTGTTAAGATCATCGTGATGGGTGTGAAAAGCCTACGTGCTTGTGTGGTGCAAGTTATATATGTTGCTCACTCACCTACTTCCGATAAGAAATATTCGTAATCGGGTTGAGGTCATAGCAATCGCATCATACGTGAACACGATAAACGTTAGAGTAATTGGTTCACACTTGACAAATCCCATATAAACAATACTGATGTGAAAAGCCTACGTGCTTGTGTGGTGCAAGTTATATATGTTGCTCACTCACCTACTTCCGATAAGAAATATTCGTAATCGGGTTGAGGTCATAGTAATCACATCATACGTGAACACGATAAAGGTTAGAGCAATTGCTTCACACTTGACAAATCCCATATAAACAATACTGATAGTTGGACATTGGCATAACTTGAGAGAAAGTTTAAATCGGAAATACAACGATGTATCGGTATCGGCTATAATCGTTTTTTTGACTTATGAAAAATAGCTACAATTTACCAAATATATAAAATCCAATTATAAGCAAGTGGTTGAAACTATAGGCGGATTGTTATCCCGAATTCCAGTTTTATGTTTCCAAAACAAATTAGTAGACTTCTGGGTGTCTGGTGGGCTAGATTCTCAAGCGGCAAGACAGAATGTAAATAGTACAACTAGTATACGATTATATGCAAATATTTTAACTGTGAATTTATAACTACAAACTTTTAATATATAACTGAAAACGTTTTAGAAAATAGATCATTGACATGAAGTATAAGGGTTAAAGTCTCTTATCCAAGATAAACTTATTTCCTTTCTGTAATGACATTGGTATCAATAAAAAATATTCAATTCTGTGGGTACCGTCTTAAGAATAGTCTTAACGTATTAACGTCCTGTGTGTTGTGAGGGCGAATACAACGAAGCAAGGAGGTGGTAGATGGTTTTGCCATTGTCTCACAGATCCCACTCAACGCACTTTACCATTACGTGACCGTCAGCTAGTCGCTTTTTGGCACTGCTTCCAGTCTTCCTTAGAGTGAATTTTAATGAAAACGTATATTTAAGTTTTTATTCTGTTTTAGTGAATATTTTAGTAGTTCTAACTATTGCATTTTGCTCGTCTATCCACATTAATCTACTTAGTTTTGCAACATGCAAGACACAAGAAAAGAATAACGAAAAAGACCTTTTGAAGTCACGAAATTTTAATACAACTCAGTTCATTATTTTAGCCAGTATGACAATCATGACACCAAATCGTTCAAATTGTCTATTACTATCGCGGTGCTTTGGATCAGATTAGTTTTCAACTTGAAATCTATGGCTAAGACACTTCTGAAGGCATTTGTGGTGGATATAGGTAAAATCGGTGATGTTATGTATCGATGGTATCAGTATCGGCCTAAAAATATTAACATCGAATTTATCATATATTAGGTAAAAATTTTTTTACGTACATCATTTCTTTTTTTCTCTGATTTTTCGTCTCCCTGTATGTATGTGTTTGAAAATAACAAGTATCACGCTGCTGGTTCATCAAGGTAGCCGCAAAAGTTTAGCACGCTTTTGGTTTTTGGAAAGCCGGAAGACGATCTTTTGAGAAACCAATTAACGCCCACTTATAAAAAAGAAATTAAACATAAAAGAGCCAGACTGCGTTTTACGTCAACCAGTCGAAACTACGGTTTGGATTAGAATATTTATTTTGTCAAGTATAAGTTTCAGAAGGACCGCGTCGCAGTAACGCGGGCCATCGGCGACTCATAATTGACAATAAATATATAAGTGTTTTTTTTTTGGCATCCACGAGACCTGCAGTCGTCGACACGCTATACTTCTTACTATTATTTTAGTCCAAATAAAAAAAATGGAGACAAGACACGTACTGTTGTGGGTAATACAGTGAATACAACTTGGTATCAATAGAACACCACATATAAATGTCACGTGCGTAAGTAGGAAAGCAAATTATATGGCAGATTTTTAAAATAATCTGTCCAATATCACGAATTTGTAATTACTGTAATAATAAATTATCAGAATTTGTCGTTATCGCCCACGCAGGACATTTTGACAAAAAATACAAAAGCGTTTTTGTTATTCAAAATGTTATTATTCAAAATTTTTTTTGCAAATCGCCGGTGAATGTAGGAACCGTCATACAAAATATCATATATTACAAAAATACCGGTGACGTTCGAATTGTTAATGAAATTATACAAACTACGTTTAGAGGGTTAGTTGTATTCAGATACCTATGTTTTTGTTTCTCGCATGATATTTAACGATTATTAAAACAAGCGCTAAAATGGTTTGAATCAGACAGAATGCAAAGAACGATTCGCAGCAAAATGTTACTTTGAGCGATTGCGACATCGAGGTTGGCAAAACCACTTATTTCCGACAACCGATGACTCATGCACAATGTTGCATGTCAAAACAAGAAAGTCTTGTTAGATCGTTGTCAGCTAAAGCAGTAGTTATAAGGAGATTGTTTTGAGAGAGGCTAAAAATTATTTTTCGACTAAAAAATATGCCGCCACGAAAAGTGCCGCAAGGGCGAAAAATCTCCAGGTGTCAAAAATTCGGCTTTTGAAGGGATTTCGTACGCACTTAGAATAGATTTTTAAAACTTACAGAATTTTGCTCCTGAAGTATCGACCTGTGGCGTATTCCAATGTAACAATTCCGAAAAGTCTATGCAAGTATTCGTCCAATGTATGGTTTACAATTATGCGGTAGAACCAGAAATTTTATTTTGTCAAGCGTGAGTCACGGATAGGAAACCTGTTTTCGCCTTTATTCCGTCAATCTGGCCGACCAAATCCATTGCCAAACCAAACCAGTATTTGGAAATTTAAAATGAGTCATCTGTGAAATTTTCAATTACCGGTTGATAACTGACCTCATGTTTACGTTAGATAAACCAGGCACGTGCTCGGCAATATTTCCTTTTTTTAGCACTGAACGTGCGTACATTCACGGCCACTATATCGACGGACGACCACAAATGTTCATTACCTATATATAATACTTCCGTTTAACCGTGTTTAAATTAGTTTAAATATATATAACAAAAAGAGGCAATTTAACTATAATGAATTGCGTATATTTGTATCCATCACTGTCCAGTCGGAGTAGATAAAAAGTGGCTGTAAAAATACATAAGATATAAAGCCATAATCAAGGCTACAAATGCATGAAAAGTAAAAACAACTCATATGTTAAAAAGTAGACAAAGAAAAGTACGCACGTACGTAGTTGCAAAAACAAAACAATTTTAGTGAAAATAAAAGTATACTAAGCAAAAGTATATTTTTAAAACGTAAAAAAAGCTTTATACTATATAATTTTTATTTGAAGTATTCTTCCAAAACATCAGCGAGATCGTAATAGTTTTATCGAAGAGGAATGCTTATAGCTTAAAAATTGTGGTCCAGCCATTTTGAAAAAGTACTTTGCATGTTGTGCATGTTGATTTTTGTGCAGTTAATTTTCAAATTGTTTTCAAGGATATGCAAGTGAAACTAAGTTTAGAGGAAAATAATATTCGGGTAACTGGATGTCCCCATACTCCACACACAAGTTTTATACAAGAATAAATATCCAATAATTAAATATGAATTCTGCATCTTAGACATGTCTGAAAACTTTTTGCATTTGCGTATTCGTGTGTCATTTGCCAATAAACAAAAAATCTCTTGTAAGTATAACTAATATAATGGTTGATTGGAAAACAACAAAGAAGCTACACTTGTTCTCAAACGGATCGAATTTGCATCACTATGATGAAATTCTAAATAACAATATTTACAGCCACGCTTTCAGATTTTATATAACAAACAATAATAGCAAAATCTAATTATAGGTACATTACGAATTTATTCGAGAAAATTTTATCTGATATCAACAGATGTTTCACGTATTTTCCAATTAATTGCAAGGACAAACCTATTAACATGCGGCCTTGCCTTTTCCGGAAAAGCATGAAATCGAAACAGTAATGATAAAAATATTTTGAAACGCTCCGCGGAAACGTTATCTACTATCTTGTCCAGGCGTGAAATTGGGCGTGGATCTTTCAAATTGCCTTCTGCATATTAACAAAAGTGACATAAGAAAACCAAGATCAAAGATCGATCATAGTCGGCACGCGACATTACCTAAAAATAACCCAAGTACTAAATATGAAGTTTATCATAATATACAATACAATCATTTACGTGATTCCGAGAGCAATTAGTCTGATGCTAAAATTGCCGAATGTGCGCCATTTTGTTATGAGTTATCGTGTAACAACGGGAATAAATACATCAGAACATACGACCAGTATAGGCGACTAAACTGATGAATGGTGTAGGGGAAAGCGAGGCAAGATGAAACGGAAAAATTTTGAGTTGGTATATCTTTGCCTGCAGAGTTCAAGATCAACAAACTTCGGCCTGAGTAGCTACTCTGGGATATGTATGACATAACTCACAACGACAGATAATTGAAGGTCGGGTTTTTATTGAAGAAAATATAACATACGCTCAGATGTACAAGTGTGCCCCAGAAATGGCCCACACGGAAATACGACCGGGGGCAAAACGAAGCAAGATGTACAAAACAGTTTGAAACGCACAGTGCATTGAAACGAAAAAACGACATTAATACTTGCTGAAGATATACATAATTTTTTTCTAGAGTAAAACTCACTCATGTCGGCCACTTTAAAAATGTATGTTCGTCCAAATACGTACAGACCTCCAATAGATTTATGCTACAAACTGGAGCATTTCAGACTTTTATCGTGCAATTTTGCATTATTCCCGCTGATAAACATGGATAAAAGTGAGTATAATTTTTTTGGTAAACTTCTGTCGTTTCCATTGTGCCCCACTTAAATTTGTTTCACTGTTCCCCACCGCTAGTCTCGAATTTTTTGAAAATTTGGAAAGTGCTTTTGTATCATTTAAAATCACCAAAATGTAGCGGCTACCGACAGCTTCACATTAGTCAAGCGGTTTCAGACATAAAACTGCGACGCTTGTGTAAAGAGGAATGTGAAAAATATAAATCTGATCAGGGACCTTACAACAAGAGGTGAAGTGTACAGGTTGACAAACGGAATAAACTGGACAATGGCTTCATTAGTGGCAACTATTCCTACTAAGACAAATTGCTAATTGAAAGAAAATTATGTCACTTTTCTGTTAGTTAACGTTATGAATCGCAGCTAACCATGTGTTGGAAATTGAGTTCTGCAATCTGAACAAGATGTTATTATGTCGAAATTCAGGGATGTTAAGCAATAGATCTCGAATTTCCTTTGATGCGTTATTTCTAAGAGTTTTCGGAAAATCAAAAAAATATGAATGATGCGTCAATTTTAATGCAAAATATTTCCACAAAAGCAGTTTTGAATGTTAAAAAAGAGTGAAACCTTCCTGGTGGCCCTTGGATCAACAGATTAGCAGAATATCAGCTACTTTGCTTCTTAGCCCCCTGAGAAAATTAGTTTCATTAGTTACTAGTTATTAGTTTCATTAGTTTGAAAAACATCCAGGATAAATGATGGTGCCTCAATTTTTCTTCAGAAAAAGTCTATTGCGCGCCTAAAGATTACCTATGTTTAAAAGGCTTAAAAGAGCATTTTGTAATTTCAGACGGCAATGGGTGGGGAGACACGTCAGTGTTACTGAAGTATTTTTTGCTAGAATATGAAAATGTTCTACAAATTGTTTAAAATATTCAATACTGCCTTGAACATTTTAGACACTCGAAAACAAATAAGGAATAGGATTTTAGCACCATGAGATCGACCAAGACCGAGAGCTTGTTCTCAAAAGTTATCAGTACGACAGCACGAAAAAATAATTCGACCAACTTGATTTCATAGAGAAATCCTGTCGACAACTTCTTAATATTCCTCAACCTCCCTAGAAAGTTTTTATTACTCTGTAACACATAAACTCACGAATTTGAAAATAGTATTATCGTTTGAGTAATATTAAAGTCTATTAAAGTGCGTTATACGTTTATAATGTCAAAATCTCTAATGTAAACAGGCAAATCCCAAAACAATATCAACCTTTTGGAAAACGAAAGGTACTTGTATGCCATGTCATTATATTTATTTTGGGTAAATACATAAATGAACTATAGATCCTTTGTTTTAAAAACTAACCATGTACTTGCCTCGTGTTATCATGTCATTGGAGCTGTTAGATGTGAGTTCCTCTATCCACCAATCCAATAGATTATCGACAGACGCCCATCTCTGTTATTGTTGTGACGTAACAATTCTTATAGACTTCTCATTAGAGGTCTTCATGGACCGAATTGCCATAGTCAAATCCGACAGGATTTAAACTTCGTTAAACTTCGGTGATTACCGGTTTGAATTGGTTTTCAAAATATTTTGGCCAGTTCGGATTCAGCCTTCGGATCTGGATTTGAGATTCCCCGACTCCGCAGACCTCTACTTATACACATGGAGTGACGTCTACATGCAACGTTGCCAAGTGGCCGAATATCCATCAAGCAAAATTTGTTGGAGCTCCAACCGCTGTGTCGGGTATACGTTCTTTCTATGTCAATATTAAGATTTGACACTTTCCGTCGCCAATGAGGCAGGTCATATAGACGTTGTAGCGCGGGAGTACACGGGAGCACGACAAGAAAAAATCTCGGTGACTGTGCCATTGCCGCATCCAAATTCATCGTTGTTGCAAGCACATCTATTCATGGGTATTTTAGCCGCTACAGCAGTTATCCTGCCGCCTATCAACACCAAATAATGAGTTTTCAGATTCATTTGTTCTGTATACCAGCTTTGAGATCAATTCATCACCAGAATATTTTTTAACAGAAGAATGCGGATTTTTTTGTAAAAAATCTGAAAATTTCATTTTTATTAACATAATCATTTTTTTTTACCAGAAAATTAGCTTAAATGGTCAAATTTCAGACCATAATTGTCCGAAACTGACTGAACTGACTTGGCTAGTCTGATTCCATGACTTCTCTATTGTCTCAAAATTGCTGTACCAGAAGGCTGTTACAATGATGATATTGCTTGTCCGTTTGCCAGGCATGTTTGGGCTATAAACCAATAGATAGATTCGCTAATGTGTTTACCACTAATCCATGACACTAAATAAGCCATTTTTGCAGCGAGCACACTGTGTTCCTATAGTCATTCAATAGGAAGGTTGGATGACTTGGAATTGAGCGTGATCATAATCATGATAATCGCGTTGGTATTATAATCGTGTTCTTAAATATTCCATGGTAAACCAAAAGCGCGTTAATATCAGAGTAATTTTTATGATCTTATAGTTCAAATGTCTACAAATTCTAGGCTCAGCCACAAGATAGTAATCACTTATTCTAAAGCCTGACTGCGAATAGCCTTTTGTCAATCAGCCTGTACGATGGTATACTATTGTATACTTTGAAGTTAGAAACATATACGACACAAACCACGAAACACCAAAGGCTTTTGTTACACGAAAGTAAATTAGGATGTTATAACAACACGATCATGAAACAATTGTGCTCGATTCTAAGCCAAGCGATCATAATTGAACATTGCAGTGCATAGTTTAACTATGTAGACTGATAACGTTAGTCCGGCCTCATAATACATGGTAATCATCAATTTTTTTCATGATGACAACGCTGGACCATGACACGGGCCGTCACTATCAACGTAATTTTTTTGTTAATTTCTGAGAAATGATTTTTTTTAAATATAATATATTCGCCGACAAGGACGAATTCGCCACACGAAAACTTTTTTGAGTTGAGTGATGGCTGGGTATTTTCATTATTTAAACTTATATAAATGTAAAACATAGCGATATTTGTAGATAGTATATATTATTAGATAACTTATTTTCTCTTTTACAACTAGGTAGTATTTTGAATATAATCAGGTAATCTCGATAGGCAAGTGTTGGCAGCATCGGGTTAAATACCGCTGGGTGCAATTCCATGTTCATCATTAAAATTGTTTCGAAATAGGATCGTTTTCGGAACATATTCATATCATATATTTTTATGCATAGTCATCCGTGCAGCCATGTTCCGTTTGAAAGTAGAGTACGGTGTCCCTATTTTAAGGATGCAGCGAAAAATAAGTTTCAACAAGAAGTTGCACGGATTTACAAACGATCTACCCTATTACGTTCTGACGTCGACTTTGATGATAATAAATCGGTAATAGATAACAACATTGAATTTATAATATATTGATACTCGTGATTGCTCTTGCCTGTGTGGTTTTCCCCAAATTCACAGTACGCCGATGAACCACGCGGTACATTTCGCACGTAGGGCATGTATAGGTGTTAGTTCTGTCCCAACATATTTCTATGACTTACTTATGAGGGGCAACTAAACGGAAGTCGTTTTAGGATTAGGTTACATTGGCCATCGTTTCGTAACTCAAGACAATATATTATCCCCTAAAATCTAAAGCGGTATTTTCAAACTCAATAAACCTTTATTTTTATTCACCTTTTTGCATGCCGACTTCATATGTTTCGCGTGGGAGAATCAAATATTGTACACAGCCGTCGCAATAGTTTGTCACGTTATGTCATTGAATTCCATAAAATTTTGGTTCAATGGTTATTTAAATATAATCGTCTTTGTTTTTCATGCCAAATACAGACACCTTTCAAATATTGACATCAAATATTGTCTCTAAAGAAGAAATTAAAAATACAGTCTTAAAGTAAGTATCCAGAGTAAACAACTGAGATGATCAAAGGGAAAAATATACCCTGAAACATAAAGGTTTCAGAAAATAATTGGAGAAACAACCACGAGAGATGACATTGCGATCGATCAAGATCTCGCGGTGGTTTGTGTAGACGCATTTCTTGAAAAACAAAATTGCTAATATTAATAATATTCGTTTATGTTATTCTCAATATTTCTGAGAATCGTGCCAGCTTTTCGCGTAGTATTGACTAATTTTCTGACAATTTTTGCAAGTCGTGTTTAATATATCTTGAAAACAAATCAGCCAAGACATGTTGATAACAAGTCGATAAAGGCAAAGTTTTAATTAATTTGATAACACGATAAATCTTTCTCACAAAATAATAAATTTTGAAATCATTCGTCGGGATAAAATCTACCAAGAACGTGCAAAACACTATGTACCAATTGCAATTGCATTTCAGACATTAATGTGCAATGTTGTGGTTTTGTTATGCAAACACAAAACATCATGATGTATTATGGTAGCAACCACATTGTAAATTCAAAGTGTTGCTAATTGAAAAACATAAAATAACATGAGTTACGTCTTTCTCAACCAACCATGTATCGGAAATTAAGTGATGGATGTAAAAAGGTTGAGATGCACTGTGGCTACTTTTTTCTGCCGATATCTATACTCCAACGAAGGCCGATACCATCGATAGTTGAATTACCAATACTCATCGCATGCCTATAAAGATGCTCGAAACCAAATTTCAAAAAGTTAAAATGCGCGGGTTTAGAGGTCAAAATATTTAAAAAAAATGCCGCATTATTGCCATACTATACTAAAAGTAGTGTTACATTGAAATGCCATTTCGCGACTCCTAAGAGTCTATATTTTTTCCATAAATACCGTACCGCACTGTTTTGCATAACGGTGGAGAGGTATGCAAAATGCAATATTTCCGCGAGATACAATGAATGCTAAATGCAAAACTACAAAAATTATTACTAGAAACAGAGTTAAAAACGATTAATAGTTTTTTTTATCAAATCAGGTCTGCAGGAGGTAATGAAGTACATTTTGATAATTAGAAGAGAATCCAACCCTTTTTCTTGGATGTCAATGATGCGTTTTTAGAAAATATTTTTGTTTCAGTTATCTTATCATAAAATATTGTTAATTAACTTACCAATTTATATAATATTTTTCGGTAGTCCTGACCACGCGCTTCAACATCGACGTTTTCTCGCAAACCTTGATCGTTTCATTTTCATTTTTTAATTAGAATATATTTAAAAGTATATCCGCTCCATCCAAGGCGTAGTTATTGCGTAAACGATTCCTCGAGGGCCTGTTCAGTGTTCACACCAGTCCACGTCGACGCACTAACGCTGTGTTGGGACTTGATTATTTATCTTAATTCTACTTTGATGCATTAACACAGGTTTTCAACGCGCTTGCGTTGACGCTGCGTTGGTTTGTGTTTTGATCTCGAAGTAGATCTGTTCTTGCTCGCCCCACTGAATGTGTCACTGGTACCGGTACTGGTGTATGCCGTAAATAGGACCTGTTTTGGCGAAGAATACTCGTATGGGGCTTGGTAAAAGCATAGAATGTACTATATTGTAATTTTTTACAATGTCGGGTTTGTAGTGATAAAAATGACAGAGAGACTGTCTATCAAGTTTTTCTAGTAGGCTGCCCGAACACAAGTTGGTATGCTAATTTGTGGCTGTATTGGGTAATATCCGTATAATGAATGGTATTCCTGAGACATTTCAAACTCATTCCCCACGAGACTGTTTCTTTTTGTTTTCTCTTGTTAGTTTCCAGTCTTTAACGTTTAAAGATACCGTTGTGAGGGTGGGGGGGGGGGTCAAGCTGCAATGAACCGATAAAGTTGAAAATCTAAATATCTGTAGAATAAACCGGGCGAAACGACGAGGGGACAGTCTTTGGAAACCAGAAGCTAAATTCGAGCAAATCAACTTCACTAAGCGGTTCTGAATACGCCCGCGCATTCAAAAAGGAAACTAATCATAGTTAAATTTTGGTTATTTGCTATGGCCTGTCCGTGAACCTACCGGAAGGCTTATACCCAACAACCGTTAGACACGGACCTTTGTAGTGACTTTGGATTCGTCCTAAATTACTGTGACACTGTGTGGCGCCATCAAGTAGAGCATAATAAGATATGATATCATTTTTATCCTGTGGGAGAGGAAAGCAGAGAACACAGCTTTATCTAATGACGAACCACGACCACTCGTGCAGATACCAGTTCCAAATCGGGGTGAAGGTTTTTGGATCATCATATTTCTCATTTTTCTGCAATGAACCTGGTTGGCGAGGATGCCGTAAACAGCGCTCATGTGAACCACCGCGCATCGGTTAGGAGCAGACCTCTCGCATAGATTCATCCCTCACGGGATACGAACCCGCGTCATGACGATCAGAGACGCGTAGTTCGAAGCGCAAGTCCCCACCGGTAGATTCACAGACAGGTCATAACAAACAATTCGAAATGAATTTGTCATGTCACTTTGAGTGAGTGAGTAAGTAAGTAAGTAAGTAGTAAGTTTTTCTGGCACACGCCTGATGTGCGTGGAACGTCTTAATTCAGGTTAATGTAGGAGGATCATCACGAGGACTAGGTTTCATATCATTCCGCGGGACACCAGGATCTTCCGGTATTGGACTTTCTTGTAATTGCTTTTGGTCGCCATCGTCAGTAATATATGGAGGACCAACATACGGAAGTGGTTTTCTTTTGTTGGCATCAACCGTGTCCAAACGTTCAGCAATCTGGAGTTACAACATCATATGTTACTCTTAGCTACAGGCAGTTTCGTTCACAGTTTTCTACCCATCAATATTTCAGCAGGTGATTACGTTATTCCAGTCATAGGAGTGTTGCGAAAAAAGAGTAAAGAAAGTAAAGCATCTTGGTTAGAACGAGCGGCCTTTTTTGATCGTGTGAACATTTCTTTCCGCTAATCCGTTCGAACGTGGATATTTAGGACTGGGCGTCACCAATGCTATCTCCCTGTCTTTAGAAAATTGTTAAAGCTATGACTGTTAAACGGCATGTTGTCAGAAATTAGTTCCTCAGGTATACCACGTCTGGCAAAAATTTCTTTCATCGCACGTGTTACAGTATAACTTGTTTTGTCGATTAGACGGATTGGTTTAGGGAATTTCGAGAAATAGTCGACTACTAGTAAGTAATTCGTACCGTTGAAGTAAAAATATCAGCAGCGACAGCTGCCCATGGTTAACTTGGAACAGGATGAAATACTGGCGGCTCTTTCGGATTGCTATTTTGCATTTGTGAACATGTGCTACATGCCGATTCCCTATTTTCAATATATTTATTTATTCCTGGCCAAAAAAACCGAGCCACGGGCTTGAGATTTACACTTATATTCATTCCCATACGCCCATAATGAATTCTTTGTAAAATTTTAGGTCTCATCGAACATGGAATTATCTATCATGCTTTCACCTTTGAACATTTAACCCATCCAAAACACCGATCTCATCAGGGTAAGTATAATATTTACCAATAAAATTTCGCACCTTGTCATCATTTGACAAACCTATCCCCATCCAATATCTAGCTCTTCGTACGCTTATTCGAACACCTTTGCAGATTCAACTACATTAACTACAACTACATATTCTTCAACGCCTTCATTCAGCTATAAAATGTTGATCACCAGATTTATGACACACATTTAAATTGTAGGGATAAATTTTCAGAGTCATTTTCTGAAAAAATTGATTCAAGGGATCTGTGGTCAGATTCTACATGGATTGCATCCTGACCATACAATTAATAATCACGAAATCTTTCACATCCGCAGAATCGACTGATAAAGTTACAGGGCTTGATATTCTCAAAAAATTTCAAAACTGGCTTTTCGAAATACCTAATTTTAGTTTCTTGAACGTGTTCATTTTTAAGCCCATCCCAATGCCACTCGAGAGATTTATCAAGTGGTTCTCGCAATGTTGCTGCAATTCGGACTTTGCATGAATCGGGCTTTAAACCTTCCAGTTACAAATGAACAATGTAGCTTACCACTTTGAGACGAAATTTGCACGTACTACGATTGAGTTTTATTAGATTTGAAGCACGCACCTTTCAAGAACTTTTTCAACCGTCATCGTTCTTGCATTGTTATTGAGAATTATGAAGCCAAGTTTTGGTTTTCTGTGATTAATCTGTCTACTACTGCTATTCTTCTGCTTGCACACAAAAGCAAAATGACAAGATTTGTCAAAAACGGCACTTCTTTCCGTAAGCCAGCCATTTTCTAACCGTATGAGAAAAATCACAATATTGACATTTTTTACATTATAAGCTCTTGTCTGGCCGACTGCTCACTTAGTAAACGTTTTCTGCGATCGCTTTGATTGCTCGATCTGATTGATTGATGATGATCTTTGCGCGTATTCATTCATATCATGTATTTGTTTTTTCGGAGCTTCGCCAGTTCTTGCAAAAGATTTATCGCTCTTTCAGGATTCAGATCTTCTTCGCGTAACCGCCATGTCTTTCGTTCCAAACACAAGCTTATCTCTAATCATGTTGTCATATTCAACAGATTTACATGATTTTGCTTTCACAAATTGGTTTATCATTTCTGTGTATTCCTGGTCACAGTGCCAAAATTGATACCTTTCATATACAACATTTTTACGCGGTTTACAATATTGTTGTATTGATTGCAAACTTCCAACGCATCTTCTCCGTCATCAGTGTGTTGTTTGAGTGGGAACTACTGTACGTCCTCGTCGTCCACCCTGGGCAACTCATTTAGAAGTTGGCAAAATCAGTAGTAAAAGAATACAACTTGTCTTGACCTAACATCGGGTATTGTCGAAGATCATGAAAAACAATACCCAATCGAAAAGCTGTAATTGCAGCAGCAGCTGCAAACCTACACCGTCCTTTTCAGGTGGATTTCAGTAGATTCTGGCGATGACCCGAACAAAATCCAAATCCTACGGCTATCCTGATACATGCGCAAATGGAAGTCTTCTAGCTGATTGGAACAGCACAACGATCTACACATACTGTACAACTCTGAACAACCACTGTCGTTCGAATCGGGACGATGGCGTTCTGGCACAAATCCCGACGTCACTTTTTCAACTAACGTCAAAGGAATTACACCAGAAAGAGAAGTGCTCGGTCGGTTTCCACGATCCCAGCACAGGCCGTCACTAATTCATATACTCCCATATTTGTGCCGACCACTTCATTACCAATACCACGGTGAAATTTTCGCGAAGCCAATTAGATTCGCTCCAAGGAACTTTGTCACAGCTTAGCAACCAATCTCCCTCTGAAAAAAAAGTATTATCATTATTGCATAAAAGTCTCTCACATCGAGCATAAAAATTGCGGTAAAAAGTCAATACCACGTGGCTTTCAAAAAAAGCTATATTTCAGCATGGGATAGAGAATGTTCAATCGAATATTCAATTGAACATGAAACGACAGAAAAGGTGGATGGAAACAGCAGCAGTATTGAATTTAAACATTCATCCAGGAAGACTTGGTCAACAATAAAGAGACTCGCAGGAAATAAAATGAAAAAGAAGAACTGTCCTATTAAGCACAATGATATTGCCGAACATATTGTGAAAATAGAACATATAAAAATGCCGACAAAAAATTGACGGAGGCTGTAAAAAGCCACTTGAAAAGTCTGTGCCGAAACATTACAGATGAGAACACAGATTTGGCTTCATCATTTACCACCACAGAACTGTTAGTGGCATTTAAGCAACTGACAACAGGAAAGGCTCCGGGGCCAGATGGCATCCATGATGAATTCTTGATTAACGCGGAGAAACATATATTAGAATAGATGCTCAAATTTTTCACTGCATTATTTGTCAGTCACCACATCCCTAAAATGTGGCGTCGGTCTTCGATAGTGGCCTTATTGAAGCCGGGAAAATCGGACTCTTGCCCTTCCGGCTACCGTCCCATTTCGCTATTTTGCACATCATTCCAGCTCATGGAAAGACTTATATTTAACAGAACTTGTCCAAATATTGCCCCTCAACTTCCGGACGACCAAGCTGGTTTTCGCAAACAAAATCGACAATTGATCAGGTTTTTCGTTTAACACAGACTATTGAAAAAGTCGATTATGACAGACAAGTGTGCAGAGCAGTGTTTCTCGATTTGAAAGTGGCGTATGGTACACTTTGGCACACAGGGTTGAAATAAAGACTGACAAAAATGCTACAATGTCTTTCTCTCTCATCATGAACATGTTATCATCGAGGTGTTTTGTTCTTTACACCAGCAACGGGTCTTCAAGCAAACCACATAGACTTAAGAATGGCGTGGCACAAGGTTCTGGGCTAGCGCCCATCTTATACAACGTTTACACCAGCGCCTTCCCCAAAACCAAATCGATCAGATATATGTACGATGTTGCCCTAACATGGCCAGCACGCACCCATGCGGAAGTTGAATCGGTACTATCCAGTGACATGAATCACATTGCTAGATATCTCAGAAACTGGCGATTGAAATTATCCATCTCCAAAACTGTTTCATCGGTATTCCATATTCGAAATTACGGTGTTGAATTTGGTGAAGCTCCAATAATCATTGGGTGTGAATCAAATCCAACATATCTTGGAGTGATCTTGGATTGGATTCTGACATTTAGGAATCATCTGGAGAAAATCAATAAGAAGTGTAAGATCCAAAGCGCCCACTGATGTTTCTATCTAATGGTGGCCTGAATTCTTAGCTGAAATAAGCGATCAGCGCCTATTTCCTGGTGCTCTATTCCTCTGAACTCAGTATGCGCACACAATACGGACACACCTCACAAAACCAGTGGTTTAACAAAAGTTTATATCGAAAACAACAGAACACTGGTATGTGCCGGAAAATGTCTTATAACTTGCAGCAAGAGTTGAAATAAACAGCAAACATGAGAAAATACAATTGCAGCAAATTCTTCGACTACGAGCCTCAAAGTTGCGCCCACACAATTATGTTATGGTGAACGCAAGAATAAATTGCGACAACCTTTGATGCAGCGTATGAATATTGGTATGCCTGGACGCAAATCACACTCTTGGTTCTTCACGCCCACTCTGCGTGCTTGCGTGCGATTTTGAATTAATTGTGAGAGCACACTATAGGTTTAATTGTCTGAAAAAGAAACAATCTTATAACGTGTTCACACGGCCTTACCAGCCAGAGCGTCAGCCAAGGGTCAAGCATGACAGCCACAAAACCGCTACAAACGGTCAAGTGCCAAACAAGCCAGACCATGCCTGATTCCGTGGTAATATCCTAATGGAAATAGAATCAAGCCTAACCCATGAAATAAATAGGTTAAATACAGCTATATATGACATAACCCGCAGGGTCAAAGCAAGAGTAGTCGATAATACAACTAACAGCTCTTGTTTCGCCAAGCGTAATCATGGATCGTGCGCTATAAACAAACGTGAAAAGGTCACTAGCATTTTGCTACTGTCTAAAAGAATACATTAGACCAAATTAAGCAACTACGTAACTTGGACAGATAGAGACATGTTTTAGATTCATATTACAAATACAAGTCACCTAAACCAAATTCAACCATTTCCCTAACATCGAATAACCAACATAAAACAGCACATCTCAAAAGATCACCTACACTTTAACGCTCCCGACTTGAGTCAAACACAGAAGTGTACTAATGGGTCGAAAATTTAACGTGGCGAATTCTCTCGTCTCGTGGCACATTTTACCAATACGGTCACCACGCAAACAAACCAATTTAGAAATGCGCAACACCAATAATGAACAAAACATTTCGAATAATTGAGTTAGAAGATTTTCGTCGGAGGACGATTAAATTGTAAACATGATTTCAGACGGGCCAAATATAACAAGAAGGTTTCCGCTGATCAAACGTCTTGCAGGCATTAGTTGGTGTGCATCATTCGATATGCTCAGAACGTCAATTTCGGCTCTGGTTTACTCAACAGCTAAGTATTGCTTAACGGCGTGGTGTCGCAGTGCCCATACTACTTTCATTGATAGCCAGATTAATGAGACAATGAGGACTCTCACTGTATGCATACGCTCTACACTCTCTACTTAGTTGAACGCATTACAAGATTGCCCATCACATCGAGATCGCAATTTCTAATGGGGTCCTGAGAATCCTTGCCGGTATAAACCTCGAAATCATAGACAAGGTCTCTTACGCCAGATCGAGCCGAAATCTACTTGATTCCCCACTTGTTTGGCTTTTGAGGAAGATACCGGCGGAGAGCAGAGCGAGATTTGGTTGGAATTATTTGCTCAACTGCATGCTATTCTTCTTGAGGGACAGATCTTCATTAGCCAATAATGAATCTAGAACAGGATGAACTTTGGATAATTTGGCAACATGTATGTATTATCATCACCGTGGAAGAATTCTAATTTTTCTATCGGTTTACACTCATTGCATCTGCAATAGTCGGTATTCTTAGCTCATTTGACCAATACATTAGATAGCAGTTTAATTACAGGACTCCCATCATCATTATTATTCTCATGTACTGTTCAATCTTGTTTTGATTTGTGCTCAATGAACTCCCTGTTCGCGCCACCGAATAGAAATTTGTTCGCTGTGCGTATGCCAAATTATATCATCATCGAAAAATTACTTGAAATATTGTGAAGGTGACATATCTTCTACAGGAGGAGGAGACAAGGGAGTACCCTGAAACGTTGACGATCTGAGCAACGCTGATCTTGAACTTTTGATCTCTGAATCGCTAAATTGGGTGTTTATTGTAACACGCACACGCCGGTTACTCGAAAATGTACAGGTGCAAGGTGTGGTGTGGTGCAAGGGTTACATATTATTCGGCTACTTCTCAGACCTTTCCGCTGTTTCTCAATATTTTACAGGCGGATCTTTTTAGGATATTCGTGTTAGTTATGTTTATTATATGCATCTGTGGGCGGAAATGAAAAAAAAAAAACAGTAAAAACATGATCCCAAGCTTTTATGCCTTCTCAGTACCCATAAATGACCAGTCGTTCTTGAAGCATGGAGTTGGTGAAACATCTTTCTTCCCATGGTTCGAGGTGTGACCAATTGCAAAGTTTCAGCCAACGTGCTAAGACGAGACACCCATACTCTATACACGAGTCCTTCGTCTGCTTTTAACAACGCCCCCTGTGTAAGATACATTTTGGTGGCGCTGGAAGAAGACATGGTTTCCGGGGCCCTGGTTTCTTCTGTTGCTCTTCCAACCAGTACTGGCGAAATTGCAGTGTCTTCCCGTTGCCATTGTTTTGTTCTCCAACCAGTTACACTCAAACTTTTGGTTCATCGAGGCGCGATAAAATTTGTCATTGACTGTCTCTGCCCTAGATTGAAGCGGTTAATTTTGCTCAAATGTAAGTCTAGCCTATGACACCAGTCAGCATTTGGTTTCTCTATTTTATCCTGAGGGCACCATTCAGTAATTTTTCATCACAATACGAAGACTAGGCTTGGTGCGACCAGCTGTTAAATGTTAAGGACGCGATTATCTATTTTTGGACACTACTGGTTGCATCGAATAGCCTAATAGTAGGCTGATGTATCGACAATGGATGAACGTTGGATCTCGTGTCCTCACAAATCAGGCTTAAATAGTTTTGTGAAATGACTTTATTATATATAGGTTTGTTCAAATTATTTTCGTGTTATAGAGATATGAATGAATTATACCAACAGAGAGTTTTTGATGAAACTATATTTTTGCCTTGTGCTCGGATCTAGGCAGAGTAAGTATTTTAGCAGATTTCCAAAGTAATCGAATATAAATACTAGTTCAAACATGAAAGTCTGCAAGCATGAGCAGCAGCATGCTTTATATCGGATTTATGAAATTCGCGATATATCATTATATGTCTGCAAAGTAGATAAATTTTTTAATAACACACTACCCAGGCGTCGACGTCTTTTTCAACCAGTGATCGACCTTGCCATAGCCTCGCGCATATGGTTGTAGTTGCGGGGACAGCGTGTGAAATGTAATACAAGGCACTCAGTGTTCCAGTGAACCACTTTGACGTATCCGGTCCGCTGGACCATTAAAATTGGACCTGTAATCCGGTCTAATGAGCAGTATAATGACCCCTTTGGTCTTTATACAGCGCACGACTAGCGTATGAGATCAACGCTCTTTTTTGTCTCCGGCGTTCGAAGGCATTCAATACACTTCTCAGGTTTGCTAGAGCTATGTCGAAGTCCCCTCCAAATGGCATAACATCATCTAAAATGATGCAATGAGCAAGCACTATTCCTACCTTCCCTCCGCCTCGCCCAGACCAGTCGCCGTGGGGGTTGTCGGATGTAGATGCTAGTTACAATTTTATGTTGCTCTACATTAGTACGACCTAACTCAACAAATTCACACAACACGCAGTATCTCCCAATGGTTCCCCCTGAAAATGATCTGGAGAGGGTATAAGATAGGCTGTGCTATTCCCATTAGTAACCCCAGTGGCACTCTGACCTCCCGAGGACCAGTGTTAACTGAAAGCTCTCAATGTAGCTTTATACGCACTTCTCGTTTACAGACGCCCTTCCGACATATGTAGCTCGCAGTCATGCTGCATGAAATAATCCATCCCGAGTATGTCCACCTCCATATCCAGGCTTGATACCACCACGGTGTGTATAGCCGTAACAAGGTCTATTGTTAAATTAATTTCCACAGTCCCAAAAGGCTCCAAGGGAAAACCACCTACAGCAACAAATCTTTGAGAACGTTTCTTAGATCGCCAATTTCCCCCCAAAAATTTCTAAAAATCGAAATAATTATTACCGTAGTTCCATAATCACTATCAATGAGAAACTGTACTGGCAACTCTTTTACTAAAGCATCTACTTGCCAACCAGCCTCTAATATCAAGGTAAGTAGGCTGATTCGTGTCGATTGTCGTTGACGAACACAGCGAAGAATGATGACCTCAACTACGCTGCACGGAGTTTATACCTTTCCTCCCCGCACGGGTACCGGTACTATCATGGCTTTGAACTTGTCCATTTCTCTTACAAACATGTCTTGAAAGAGCAGATAACCTACCCCAGCACCTAGTGACGACCCACCTGCCATTTCCGATCCACAGTACTAACTGCAGCTATCACCAACTTTTGAGCAATCTTGCCAACGGTTTCTTTTCAACTCAACTTTCACAATTCAACTCAACTTTCACACTTCGTGGCATTGTGCAGAGTGGCCAAACTAAACGCGTCATTCAACGTGGCCTGTTGCCGCATTGTCACCTGTGTCATTATCATAAATACGTGACATGATTGAAGATTCTTTTTGAATTTTTATATGACCATGAGCTCACCGAATGGAACCCTGATTTTGTATGCGTAGAGTGAAGTGTTGCTATATAAACTGACGGGTAAATAGCTCTCTTTTCTGCCTTTCTCTAGCTTTGATTTTACTTGTAACCTAATAGTTATTAGTAGGTTTTAGCTTAGGGTATGCTATACACTGATTAGTGCTGTGTTTAATAGCCTAACAGAATTTAGTGTAGACTGTCAGATTTTTATCAATTAAACTAGCCTTTTTGTCTGCCTTGTCTTAGTTTAGTAGGTATCAGTAACCATTAATACGCTTGCCTACACATAATCCTGTAACCTGATGACTGACTGACTTGTCTGTCTACTGGCGGGGGAATATTCAGATTCTTTAGACCGGGTCATTACAAATTTTGGCGAGCACGCTAGGATTATGAGTAGGTGAAGTAAGTCTCTTCCGAACCACGACCTCGGTTTAGTAGCAAAGATGAACAATTTGCAAGAATGTTTAGACAATCTAGGGGCGTTTGAAGGGTCTGTCAAAAGTAGACAACTAGCCATCGAAGATTGGCTGACGGAACAACAAGGTGAAATAGGCTCAATGAGAGGTCCATGACTCAGATGAAAGGGGAAATAGGGAAAAATGAAAGGTGATATAGGTAGTGATTTTGAAGAAATAAAACGATTGTTGTCTGATGGATTGTCTATGGGTTTGGGTATGTGTAGCAAGGACAAGCCTAATGCCAATGACACAATGTCTCGAACTGGCTGCTATGAGAAAAGGGCCCGCTTTAGGGATATTAAGCGAGATGGCCTTGGTCGAGCGTTATGAGTATAAGTCTATACTTGCCCATTTTTATATGCGTTTCAGTCTAGGAAATGGTAAAGCGCTCTGGCGAACCGTCGTACTTCGCCGCAGTTCTACGGACGATGGGACTGAGAAGCTTGTAGGGAACCATGGTCAAAAATCATGACCACTAGGAGAATTTGGCATTCAATATATCAGGTTAAATAAGTTCGAGCATCATGCGCCCAACGCATGATCAGAAAAATTAGAATAAAGTTTTCTTATAAGCAATTAAAACCGGCTATGATAGTTCCAAAACAAGTTTTAATGTTTATGTTGTGATCACGTCCGAAGAAAAGAAATATAATATTCCCCCTAAGGCTAACTTGAATGGTCACATAAAATGTATAAATGCGAGGGCATTTTTATCTATTGGGGAGGATAAAGGAACCTAAGATTAGATTGTATCTGGATGCTGAATTTATTCTTTGTGTTGGAATATAATAAAGAATATAAACTTTGGTCTCTATCTCGTCCTTTATCTTACCCTTCGGGGTTAAGATAAAACCCTATAACTGGTAACCTTTTGGAAGAATAGTGCTTTCTAATCTGGAGTTGAAGATCGCCGCATCGTTGACGCACGGAAGTCAGGACAAAATTTCGAATAAGAGTTAAGTAACGTTTTTCACGATTATATTAAATAGCGTATAGGGGCCATTGCTAACATTAATCTGTGTTCGTATTTTTTCATCCAGCGTGTTCAACCTCGATTAAAGAATCGATGTTCTGCAAAGACAAAGGACACAAGACGATGATGTTATTTTGAGCAGAAGATCGAATCAAAATCAACAACAAAAGAGGAAGTCGATCGGAAAAACAATGCAATAACGTACTTGGCTGTTGGACTGCGTCAATATGATTTCTACAAACATTCTATTCAAGGTGGAAGACTTGTCTTAAAAAAAATGTACAAAGCTAAAAGTTGATAGTGAACAATCAAATTTATAAAAATAAAGACATCGCTGATAAAAACTAAGAAATTATATTGCTTGGATGTCATTTTTTATAAATTGTGCTGCGTTTTCATTTCTTGTCATTATAATGTTAATTTTACAATGAAAGAATTTTAAAATATCCTTCCCCTCTGAAAACTTTTTCAGGTATTTTCATTCTTTTCTTTATGGCGTTAAAATTCGGCTTATCAATTTCTTGAAGTCAGGCTTAAATAGTTTTGTGAAATGACTTTATTATATATAGGTTTGTTCAAATTATTTTCGTGTTATAGAGATATGAATGAATTATACCAACAGAGAGTTTTTGATGAAACTATATTTTTGCCTTGTGCTCGGATCTAGGCAGAGTAAGTATTTTAGCAGATTTCCAAAGTAATCGAATATAAATACTAGTTCAAACATGAAAGTCTGCAAGCATGAGCAGCAGCATGCTTTATATCGGATTTATGAAATTCGCGATATATCATTATATGTCTGCAAAGTAGATAAATTTTTTAATAACGCACTACCCAGGCGTCGACGTCTTTTTCAACCAGTGATCGACCTTGCCATAGCCTCGCGCATATGGTTGTAGTTGCGGGGACAGCGTGTGAAATGTAATACAAGGCACTCAGTGTTCCAGTGAACCACTTTGACGTATCCGGTCCGCTGGACCATTAAAATTGGACCTGTAATCCGGTCTAATGAGCAGTATAATGACCCCTTTGGTCTTTATACAGCGCACGACTAGCGTATGAGATCAACGCTCTTTTTTGTCTCCGGCGTTCGAAGGCATTCAATACACTTCTCAGGTTTGCTAGAGCTATGTCGAAGTCCCCTCCAAATGGCATAACATCATCTAAAATGATGCAATGAGCAAGCACTATTCCTACCTTCCCTCCGCCTCGCCCAGACCAGTCGCCGTGGGGGTTGTCGGATGTAGATGCTAGTTACAATTTTATGTTGCTCTACATTAGTACGACCTAACTCAACAAATTCACACAACACGCAGTATCTCCCAATGGTTCCCCCTGAAAATGATCTGGAGAGGGTATAAGATAGGCTGTGCTATTCCCATTAGTAACCCCAGTGGCACTCTGACCTCCCGAGGACCAGTGTTAACTGAAAGCTCTCAATGTAGCTTTATACGCACTTCTCGTTTACAGACGCCCTTCCGACATATGTAGCTCGCAGTCATGCTGCATGAAATAATCCATCCCGAGTATGTCCACCTCCATATCCAGGCTTGATACCACCACGGTGTGTATAGCCGTAACAAGGTCTATTGTTAAATTAATTTCCACAGTCCCAAAAGGCTCCAAGGGAAAACCACCTACAGCAACAAATCTTTGAGAACGTTCTTCTTAGATCGCCAATTTCCCCCCAAAAATTTCTAAAAATCGAAATAATTATTACCGTAGTTCCATAATCACTATCAATGAGAAACTGTACTGGCAACTCTTTTACTAAAGCATCTACTTGCCAACCAGCCTCTAATATCAAGGTAAGTAGGCTGATTCGTGTCGATTGTCGTTGACGAACACAGCGAAGAATGATGACCTCAACTACGCTGCACGGAGTTTATACCTTTCCTCCCCGCACGGGTACCGGTACTATCATGGCTTTGAACTTGTCCATTTCTCTTACAAACATGTCTTGAAAGAGCAGATAACCTACCCCAGCACCTAGTGGCGACCCACCTGCCATTTCCGATCCACAGTACTAACTGCAGCTATCACCAACTTTTGAGCAATCTTGCCAACGGTTTCTTTTCAACTCAACTTTCACAATTCAACTCAACTTTCACACTTCGTGGCATTGTGCAGAGTGGCCAAACTAAACGCGTCATTCAACGTGGCCTGTTGCCGCATTGTCACCTGTGTCATTATCATAAATACGTGACATGATTGAAGATTCTTTTTGAATTTTTATATGACCATGAGCTCACCGAATGGAACCCTGATTTTGTATGCGTAGAGTGAAGTGTTGCTATATAAACTGACGGGTAAATAGCTCTCTTTTCTGCCTTTCTCTAGCTTTGATTTTACTTGTAACCTAATAGTTATTAGTAGGTTTTAGCTTAGGGTATGCTATACACTGATTAGTGCTGTGTTTAATAGCCTAACAGAATTTAGTGTAGACTGTCAGATTTTTTATCAATTAAACTAGCCTTTTTGTCTGCCTTGTCTTAGTTTAGTAGGTATCAGTAACCATTAATACGCTTGCCTACACATAATCCTGTAACCTGATGACTGACTGACTTGTCTGTCTACTGGCGGGGGAATATTCAGATTCTTTAGACCGGGTCATTACAAATTTTGGCGAGCACGCTAGGATTATGAGTAGGTGAAGTAAGTCTCTTCCGAACCACGACCTCGGTTTAGTAGCAAAGATGAACAATTTGCAAGAATGTTTAGACAATCTAGGGGCGTTTGAAGGGTCTGTCAAAAGTAGACAACTAGCCATCGAAGATTGGCTGACGGAACAACAAGGTGAAATAGGCTCAATGAGAGGTCCATGACTCAGATGAAAGGGGAAATAGGGAAAATGAAAGGTGATATAGGTAGTGATTTTGAAGAAATAAAACGATTGTTGTCTGATGGATTGTCTATGGGTTTGGGTATGTGTAGCAAGGACAAGCCTAATGCCAATGACACAATGTCTCGAACTGGCTGCTATGAGAAAAGGGCCCGCTTTAGGGATATTAAGCGAGATGGCCTTGGTCGAGCGTTATGAGTATAAGTCTATACTTGCCCATTTTTATATGCGTTTCAGTCTAGGAAATGGTAAAGCGCTCTGGCGAACCGTCGTACTTCGCCGCAGTTCTACGGACGATGGGACTGAGAAGCTTGTAGGGAACCATGGTCAAAAATCATGACCACTAGGAGAATTTGGCATTCAATATATCAGGTTAAATAAGTTCGAGCATCATGCGCCCAACGCATGATCAGAAAAATTAGAATAAAGTTTTCTTATAAGCAATTAAAACCGGCTATGATAGTTCCAAAACAAGTTTTAATGTTTATGTTGTGATCACGTCCGAAGAAAAGAAATATAATATTCCCCCTAAGGCTAACTTGAATGGTCACATAAAATGTATAAATGCGAGGGCATTTTTTTTATCTATTGGGGAGGATAAAGGAACCTAAGATTAGATTGTATCTGGATGCTGAATTTATTCTTTGTGTTGGAATATAATAAAGAATATAAACTTTGGTCTCTATCTCGTCCTTTATCTTACCCTTCGGGGTTAAGATAAAACCCTATAACTGGTAACCTTTTGGAAGAATAGTGCTTTCTAATCTGGAGTTGAAGATCGCCGCATCGTTGACGCACGGAAGTCAGGACAAAATTTCGAATAAGAGTTAAGTAACGTTTTTCACGATTATATTAAATAGCGTATAGGGGCCATTGCTAACATTAATCTGTGTTCGTATTTTTTCATCCAGCGTGTTCAACCTCGATTAAAGAATCGATGTTCTGCAAAGACAAAGGACACAAGACGATGATGTTATTTTGAGCAGAAGATCGAATCAAAATCAACAACAAAAGAGGAAGTCGATCGGAAAAACAATGCAACAACGTACTTGGCTGTTGGACTGCGTCAATATGATTTCTACAAACATTCTATTCAAGGTGGAAGACTTGTCTTAAAAAAAATGTACAAAGCTAAAAGTTGATAGTGAACAATCAAATTTATAAAAATAAAGACATCGCTGATAAAAACTAAGAAATTATATTGCTTGGATGTCATTTTTTATAAATTGTGCTGCGTTTTCATTTCTTGTCATTATAATGTTAATTTTACAATGACAGAATTTTAAAATATCCTTCCCCTCTGAAAACTTTTTCAGGTATTTTCATTCTTTTCTTTATGGCGTTAAAATTCGGCTTATCAATTTCTTAAAGAAATTGCTTAAATTGATATTTTAATCATGCATAATTTTTCTGATCAATTAATTGTGCTTCGGTGGTAATATCAGTAAATTTTCTTTCTAAACCAAATTAATTGAGAGTGACAGATACAAACAAATAGTTTTTGTTGAATAGATTTTACGTTGATAATGAAAAGTTGAAAGATGATTTAATCGAATCATACTTTAAAAAAAAAACATCGCAACAAAAAGCGGTAAACGCGCCAGGATATATTCGCAAAAAGCGAGTATCAATCCAAAAACTTTTTTATACAAGCCCAAAGATGGCAAAGACTAATACAACAACAAAAGCAAACGATGCCACATTTTTTTACTTATAAGGCGCAAAAGCTATTCAGTGTGTAACGAAATATATTGAATTCAAACATTGTTCATTCTGTCAAAATCAATTTATTAATTAAATAAAACGCCAAGTCTACATCTTCCAAACCTACATTCTCTATATCTTTACTTTCTCTTACTAAATTTTCACCTCTCTTGGTGGTATAAATTTTTGTTTTAGATGTGAATTTTACGTATTATGCTTATTTTATTGTTGTTTTCTTTATATATCGTTATATATTTCCAGAAGCTGACCATTCATGTTCCCTAATCAAAGCCACTCCGTGTTTAGTTAGTTGCGCCGACTTGTGTGCTTTTCAATAAAGTATCTAATGAGGGATTTGAAATGATTGCGAGTGTAGTGGACGCAAGTAGGTCGACCTTGCCATTGATTTCAGTTAACACTGGTCAGAGTGAGCCATTGGAAGATACTACGTGTGTGGGGTCGGTCACTGCTAATACCCTGCCTGAACATTTCGACCACTACTTGATTCGATTGCCGACCTCTCGGTCGAACAAAGATTGAAAGTGCGTTTGTTGTTGTGTGAATTTGTTGATGCTTTTGCTGGACCAGGTGGCTAGTTGGGTCGTACTAATGTAGTGCAACATAAAATTATAACTAGCATTGCATACCCCATCCGACAACTCTCGCGGCGAGACGGCGCATAGCGGAAGAAGTAGATAAAATGCTGGTTCAGAATGTAATAGAATGTAGCACTAGTCCGTATTCGCCCCCGGTGGTGTTGATATCTAGGAAAGACGGAATTAGGATATTTTGCGTGGACTATCAGAAATTGAATGAAGTTGCTTTAAGGATGCTTATCCGCTTCCACGTATCGGCGATATAATTGAAGCTCTAAATGGGCCCCAATGGTTTTGCGCTTTTGACTTGGCTAGTGGAGGTCGATTCGGAAGACAAAAAAAAGACTGTCTTCAGTATTCCAGGCTGAGGTCATTACGAATTCCAAGTGATGCCATTCTGATTAGCTAAGGCTCAAGTTACGTGTTGAAAGGATGATGGATGGAGTGTTTGGTCATCTGCTGTGGAAAATTTATGGCATTTTAAGATGATGCTATGCCATTTGGAAGAGCCTTCGACATACCTATGTGTATTTGAGTGCCTTCAAACTGCCGGGTTACGGTTGAAGCCCAATAGATGTCAGTTATTTCGTCGTGAAATCACTTACTTAGGATATGTCATTTCCTCCGAAGGTGTAAAGCGCGACCTCAATACCGTTTCGTCGGTGCGAGAATGGGAAATTCCGTGCAATGTTTCGGGAGTGCGCAGTTTCTTAGACTTTCTTTGTTCGGGACTTTGCATCAATCACCGCTCCTTTGAGACGACTTACGCGGAAGAACACATCTTTTAAATGGGATCTGCTATGCCAAGAGTCGTTTGATAAGTTAAAAAAATTGCTCACCACAGGGCCCATTTTAACTTTTCCTAGAGAGGAAGATTATTTTATTCTCGTCACTGATGCGAGTGGTGTAGGAGTGGATGTTGTGCTGTCGCAGGTGCAAGACGGAAAAGAGCGTATAATCTCATACGCTAGTCGTGCACTCAGTAAAGCCCAAAGAGGTTATTGTACTACTCATCGCGAACTTCATGCCGTTGTTTTCGCCGTGCAGCATTATAAACATTCTCTGTGGGGTCGAAAGTTTACTATTCGCACTGATCACGCCTCCTTGAAGTGGCTTTTCAATTTAAGGAACCCGAAGGTATGATAGCTCGATAGCTTTCAATTCTGGGCACGTTCGACATTGTGGTGGAACATTGGCCAGGTTCCCAACATGGCAATGCAGATGGCTTGTCCCGAAAGCCACTAAGACGTTGCAAATGTCGCGAACGTAATGAGTGTGGCGATGACAAAATTGAAGTATTCGTGGCAGCTATTCGACCCAAGAATCTGAGTGTAACTGGTTGGACTCAGCAAATGAAACAATGGCAACGGGAAGATAGTGCAATTTCGCCATTACTATACTGGTTGGATGAGCAACAGAGGAAACCAGAGCCGAGGGAAACTATGCCTTACTCTAGCGCCACCAAAAATTATCTTACACTGTGGGCATTTTTGAAGGTAGACGAAAAACTTTTGTATAGAATATGGGTACCACGTCTTAACGCCTTGACAGACACTTCGCAATTGGTCACACCTCGCACCCTGAGACCGAGTATAAAGAATCTGAATATTCCCCTGCCAGTCGACAAATCAGTTACCAGGTCACGTGATTATGTATAGGGAAGTGTATTAACAGTTACTGACACACAAGACAAGGCAGAGAAAAGGATTAGGTTAATTGGCAAAAATCTGATAATCTAAACTTCGTTAGGCTATTACACGACATTAACCAGCATACAGAACACCCTGAGCTAAAACTTAATAATAACTATTAGGTTACAAGTGAAACCAAAGTATGAGAAACCCACGAAACGCCAGTCCAAGGAACCGTCGCGATCTGAAAATTTACCTGTCGCTTTATATAGCCACAACTCACGCGGACAAAGTCGAGATCCCTTCCGTGAAAATGCCCATCTTTATACTCTTTTGAAGCCCATAATTACACTCTTTTTGACCCTTCCAATGATATATGTATGGACCATATATATATATATGATGCTGACATAAAAAAAATATAGGAAAATTTTAGGTGGATGGATCAAGTACAGAATAACTACTACCCAATGCCTTTGACAAACATTTTCCTGCGTTTTAAGGGTATTCTGAACCCATGTATGGGCCATACTTGGTACCGATATGACTACGAATACCCATTTTGTATCAGAAATGTCGAATCAATCTTGAACTTTATCCTGACCCGTTTTTTTTTTAAACATTTTCAGAATTCATGCATGTGCCATACATGATTCTAAAATAAAGTTGGATCCGGATTCCTGAAATTTTTGAATATGGTCATAAAGTCACTGAACATAGCCACATAGCTGTCTCCGAGTACAAAACATTGTTTTATTTCAGATAGGAGAAATAAAACGAATTTAAGCACACCCAGCAGACGAATTCTGAAATCACATCGGCCAACCGAAACCGTCAGACTTTAGCTAGAATTAATACGTCATAAAATAGCTTTTAAACTGGCAAAACTGGACAATTTGCAGCTCCTACATCGTAAAAACGAAGATATTAATCAGGAATTTGTGGAGCTTAACTTCTTCACTGGGTCTGTGACTATGACCCAACACACACAGAACACTTTCAAAGCTTCGATGCAAAAAGCTATTTCAAATTTTGAAAAAAGTTTTTGTTGAATTTTGGCGGAAAATATAGAATCCTTGAACAGGTTGAAAAATATGGGATAAAAAGTTTTCAGCCATACAAACGTTCTGGCTATGATTTTAGATCACTAGACCTTGCAGCTTGGATGCTACAGTCAAAAAGTATATTAGTAACTAGCACTCGCACAGACCACGTGGCCAAGACGTTAAAGAATGTTTTATTGACAGTCTATTAGGCCACTTTCAAATGATTATATCTGAAAAACAGGGCCTTGAGTACGAAAAGTATGGCATAAGTTCTTCATTGACTCTTTGACTATGATTTCACACGATTCACGATTCTTAAAGCTTGTCCTACAAAAGCCTCATGTTTTTCATTATCATCACTTTCTATACTGCATTTTGAGGGAAAATTCAAGATCCCGGAACAAACAGACCTGAAAGCCTAGATTAGAAATATGGTACAAAGAGTTGCTATTCACACAGACCTTTTGACTAAGATTTTAGATCTTGTAGCTAGAGCCAAATAGCATAATAATAAAAAGTAATAACAATAATTAATAAACGTATAATATAAAAAGGATTAGGTTAATTGGCAAAAATCTGATAATCTAAACTTCGTTAGGCTATTACACGACACTAACCAGCATACAGAACACCCTGAGCTAAAACTTAATAATAACTATTAGGTTACAAGTGAAACCAAAGTATGAGAAACCCACGAAACGCCAGTCCAAGGAACCGTCGCGATCTGAAAATTTACCTGTCGCTTTATATAGCCACAACTCACGCGGACAAAGTCGAGATCCCTTCCGTGAAAATGCCCATCTTTATACTCTTTTGAAGCCCATAATTACACTCTTTTTGACCCTTCCAATGATATATGTATGGACCATATATATATATATGATGCTGACATAAAAAAATATAGAAAAATTTTAGGTGGATGGATCAAGTACAGAATAACTACTACCCAATGCCTTGACAAACATTTTCCTGCGTTTTAAGGGTATTCTGAACCCATGTATGGGCCATACTTGGTACCGATATGACTACGAATACCCATTTTGTATCAGAAATGTCGAATCAATCTTGAACTTTATCCTGACCCGTTTTTTTTAAACATTTTCAGAATTCATGCATGTGCCATACATGATTCTGAAATAAAGTTGGATCCGGATTCCTGAAATTTTTGAATATGGTCATAAAGTCACTGAACATAGCCACATAGCTGTCTACGAGTACAAAACATTGTTTTATTTCAGATAGGAGAAATAAAACGAATTTAAGCACACCCAGCAGACGAATTCTGAAATCACATCGGCTAACCGAAACCATCAGACTTTAGCTAGAATTAATACGTCATAAAATAGCTTTTAAACTGACAAAACTGGCCAATTTGCAGCTCCTACATCGTAAAAACGAAGATATTAATCAGGAATCTGTGGAGCTTAACTTCTTCACTGGGTCTGTGACTATTACCCAACACACACAGAACACTTTCAAAGCTTCGATGCAAAAAGCTATTTCAAATTTTGAAAAAAGTTTTTGTTGAATTTTGGCGGAAAATATAGAATCCTTGAACAGGTTGAAAAATATGGGATAAAAAGTTTTCAGCCATACAAACGTTCTGGCTATGATTTTAGATCACTAGACCTTGCAGCTTGGATGCTACAGTCAAAAAGTATATTAGTAACTAGCACTCGCACAGACCACGTGGCCAAGACGTTAAAGAATGTTTTATTGACAGTCTATTAGGCCACTTTCAAATGATTATATCTGAAAAACAGGGCCTTGAGTACGAAAAGTATGGCGTAAGTTCTTCATTGACTCTTTGACTATGATTTCACACGATTCACGATTCTTAAAGCTTGTCCTACAAAAGCCTCATGCTTTTCATTATCATCACTTTCTATACTGCATTTTGAGGGAAAATTCAAGATCCCGGAACAAAGAGACCTGAAAGCCTAGATTAGAAATATGGAACAAAGAGTTGCTATTCACACAGACCTTTTGACTAAGATTTTAGATCTTTAGATCTTGTAGCTAGAGCCAAATAGCATAATAATAAAAAGTAATAACAATAATTAATAAACGTATAATATAAATATGACTTTCGCTTCAGAGCGAAAGTCTTAATAAGCATGGTAGAGTCGCTGTTACACTTTCGCACTGGAACGAGATCGTTAAAATTCGAGTGAACTCATTCGAATAACCAATATGCGAAAAAGTATATTAGCCCAGTCCTCCCCATGGTCGCTTTCAGTCCTTAACATGGAGTATAAATATAGCTATGAATCTTTAAATATTCTGCGTTAGAGATGTAGTTTCGAATCCTGGGCGGTTTGAAAATGATGAGAGGGGGCTGCCCAACGCTTTGTACTTATTCAAAAGGGTTACGTGCGCTGGGTGGGCGCACATTGCGTTTTAAAATTGGTTTTAAATTTTGTCCGTTTCCAATTTTCTTGTTTTGCGTGGTCCCTTTTTAATCACTTATATTTATAATTAACAAATTAAATCTGTAGGATTGGACATATGATTACGACTTTCTCCGTCAATCATGTCCAATATACATGCAGAAGAAAAAGAATTTTTGATGTTTACTTTTCTCGTGAGCAATATAAAAATAGAACAACGAATTAAGGCGAAGGAGTTTGTCCACATACCCATAAAG
Source organism: Styela plicata (assembly GCA_963675895.2). NCBI lineage: Eukaryota > Metazoa > Chordata > Ascidiacea > Stolidobranchia > Styelidae > Styela > Styela plicata. Next base: position 1,882,736 of record OZ023150.1, read on the forward strand.
TTTATCAATTAATCTAACTCGCCCACAAATAGTCCTTCAGTGTGGAAAATTTGTCAGTGTTCCTCTTCCAAACTCCTACTTAACAGTGGAAAACTTTTATTGAAAAGTCTTGGTAGCCTAACCCATAAACCTTTAGGGAGAGGATAAAGTGAACGTGACTAATCTAAGAAATATATTCAGCGTGTGCGATGGTCAAATATAATACAGAGGGTCGAAATTTGTAGACAACCCACCTTACTTTGGTTAATAAATGGATTTAATTAAGCATGACAAAACGGAAAGCGCTCATCTTTTCAAAAACACCCACTTTGAGAAACTACAAGCAGGTTGATATATTCAAATAAATTGCAAAAATTCCTCAGTACGGATGAGTTAGCATATATATAAATTTTAATTTGGGACAATTATGCATGTTGCTAATGTCAGTGAGGGTAAGTATTTATTATTATTTTATTATGGTAAGTCCGTAATAAATTACGGACAGACATTCACAACATGTTGTGCTGGAGCTTGTGTAACAAATATTTGAAGTTGTGGCATTCGCCGAATCACACATAAATTATCAAAACTTTGAGTTTTGGGTTAACTGGCGTCGGCACACCCCTCCGCGATAGCTTTTATTACTTTCACTATTCTTAACACTAGCGGGTTGTAAATTTCGGAGGGTATTTGAAAGTTTTATTCATTATCTTAAAAAATCCGCAATTCTCAGAAGAAGCAACATATTTAGAAATGCGAAATATTATATCGAAAACGCGTTTCAGACAAGAACACTCTGCGAAATTGCCGCACCACCCCGGAATTATGCCGCAATCCTATTATCAATTGAATTTTTATTTTGATGAAGCATTTACAAACGTTATCATGACCAATTTGAGCTTGCATTTTGGTTCGTTGATGGTGTTTTTATGATATTTTCGCAACCCTTTTGTCGCGCCCTACCCCACTCCAGCTGTGTTCCCGATGTCCTTGGCAATTTCCCCAACATCATTCGATCGTTAAATAAGTCGCTTTTCATCACATAAAAACTTTTCCATACACTAAAAATATGGAGTGGTAGGAGAGTACTCAGTCTGTAACTATGCGATTCTCAATTGCAAATGTAAAATATAGAAATATTTGCGTCAAAAGGTAAAATTCTTACGTTCATTGGAAATTCTTACATTCATTGCCATGTGTTATCCATGATTTTTGGACCAGAGTACTTCATTGAATTTGTCACCAAATTTTTAGATTCCCCGCTCTCACTTCAAGGTGCGCGCCACAGATGGGTCACGATACCATCGCTCGTTCCTTATGCGGTTATATATATCTAATATATATTTCTTGTTATTGTCCAATGCAAATAGCTGTCGTTGTTTACCTTTTATTCACGTGCTTGTGTGATTTAGTTTATTTTCCCCGTAGCAATTTATTTATACGTTTGAATTTCTTTATTTTTAAGGCTAGATGGCGCGTGTACATACCACACTTTTTCCAACTTCGTGTGAGGTTTTGTTTACTTGCCTGACAATTCTTTTGCGTTATTACCGTTTTTAATCACGTTTCATTTATTTATTGTATTACTTTAAATATCGCGGGAACGGGAACAGTGATAAATGCACTAAACTGTGGAAATCACGGGAACACACACTAAAAAGCGGGAATGGCAGAACGCGCTAAAATGTGGGACTGACGGGAGATACCCCAAAATGCGGGGGTGACGGAAATTATACAAAAATGCTAGCTGGATCAGGGATGAAAGTACTAAACCGCGAGAATCACGGGGAACGCACATTGAAATGCAGGAATGACGGGATATGCCCCAAAATGCGGGGATGACAAGAAATATACAAAAATGAGAAAGGGAACAGGGATAAATGCACTAAAATGCTGGAATTACGCGAAGCACACAAAATGCGGAAAATGACAAGAAACACACTAAATTGCGGGAATGACCTGAGATACCATAAATGCGGGAATTACGGGAAATACGCTGAATGGATAGGATAGGATTTCTTTTTATCCTGCGGGAGAGGAAAGCTGGGAATACAGCTTAAACATATGGCGAACCACGACCTCTCTTGTAGACACTAGTTCCGAATCAGGGGCGAAGGTTTTTGGCTTAACATTATTGGTGGAGGAAGCCGTAAGCAGCGCTTACGTGAACCACCGTGCACCGGCGAGGCGTTCAGCAAACCTTTCGCATATAATCATTCCTCAGTGGGATTCGAACCCAGGACTGTAGTGATGCGATGCGATTTACCAATTGGGCTAACCGGGCGGGAAATATTCTAAAATGTGGGTGTGACGAGAATTATACAAAAATGCGAACGGGAACAGGGATAAAGGGGCTAAAATGGGGAAAATTTTCTAAAATGTGGGAATGACGGGAAATATGCATAAATGAGAACGGGAATAGCGATAAATACAATAAAATGCGGGAATTACGGGAAACACACTAAAATGCGGGGATGACGGGAGATACCCAAAAATAGGGGAATTGTTTTGAAATTTGGGGATGACGGGAATTATACAAGGCGAGGGGGAGGGGCAAGGATAAATGCATGAAATGCGGGAATCACGAGAAACTCTTCGTTAAATCGGTCTTCGTTAATTTTTTGTTATTTTTAATAAATAAGGCGTAGCCTACTGCCTATGGACTGACTACCGTACACAATATCTTAGGGGAGGTTATATATGCGGTCTAGGTATGAAAACATTATGTGAGACTTCGAATGGAGCTGGGAGGTGTCAATTTGGTTTAAACATACAATAAAAAATTATCCTCAAGATGTCCACAAGGATTGCGGACGGCCAGGCCAAAGAGGATAAAAAAAATCCTCTTTGCAATTTAACCAAGCCCTGAAATACGACCGAAGACATCGGCGGGACTCTCGCCTAACGCTGAGCAGCTAGTAAAATTGTCACCGCACCAGTAAATAGGTCTAAGCCTATTGGCAAACAGGCAGCAGTACCTACCAGTCAGGGTATGCATTGAATGTCTCATTTATTGGAATAATTTTGCTTTGCTTCTCAGTGTGTCGTGCAGCGGGATATAATTTGATTTTTTATTGGATAGGTAAGGGGTGAAGAGGGTACCGGTGACAAAGTAAGTGGTGAAGTTGGATATCATGTACTGTGTAGATACGGTACCATTTTCAACTCAAGCATGAGGTTTTTGCCCGTGAGCGTTTACAGTTTACAGATATAGTTGGTGGCGTGAGCCCTTCCAGTTTTGTTTAAAAAAATCACAATTTAGGGGCCAAACATCAATGACTTAATACAGAAAAAAGAGTTTTGGCTAATTCGTCCTGCTAAACTGCTAAATGTACCAGTACCTACCGGTACCGTACTTTTTTATAAGGCATATGACCATATTTTGGCTATCATGGATCAAAATTTGCTGTAAATGAATTCAAAAAGTCTTACTTCTTAAGTCAGCACTTCTGACTTCACACGTTTGCATAGGTTGGCGTTTTTTTTTATTTTACCCTCGCGTTTTACTCAAACGCAACGCTCTGCATGCGTTTCCTCACTTTTTCCAATGAAACAGAACAGTTTGCTATGAACGCTAACGCAGAGTGCTTGTTTCTTTTTCGAGTTTGGGCTTTGTACACATGTGAGCATGATAAACGCAAAGCAATACAGGTGTGTATTGCCATTTTTATTTTAATACCCGGAACGTAATGCAACGCATCGGTAGGACAACTTCACGTGTATTGTGGCCTACTATTTTTCAAGTTTGTCTATCTTTCACCGAAAGAATCTTTTTGGCAAACGATAAGTACAAATTACGGGACAAATTACCAATTTTCCTGTGTAGGCTAGATCGAATAAAGAGCAAAAAGATTACCAGCAAAAATATAGAAAAGGGTGTACCAGTAGCCTATGGCGGTGAAATAACTGCTGTATACATGGTGATAATGATTGAATATAATAGCAATATAATAGATACTATTTTTGAGAATATTACTGCACTGTAACATTAGGGATAGGCCCTACTGCACTATTAGTACAGCACAATTTCTATAAGGTCTCTGTAATGCAGTAAACCCATAAGAGATATGTAAGTTATCTGTATTTCACTATACATTAAAAAATCTTATTTGGAATTATATGCACAGACAACTGTTGAAATCTTTCCTGGCATATTTTTCCTGTTATTCGACATAATTCAACTAATATGTAGCAAAATCATGCTTTATAATTATACTGAGCTAACAGTTATCAATATGGCAAAGAATTACACAAAATGTGAAACCAGTTACCGTGCTAAACAGTAAATTAAATTTGCAGTTCAAACATTTCATGCTGAATTTCAAGTTTTGATTGTAAATGGTCGTGAAAAAAACTATTATAATAATTTATTCCATTTGTAAAGTTATAGCCTCAAACTACCAAGGAGTTCATATGCTTTTTAGAGTCTAATAAATATGTTCTTATAAATCTGTATTCCTTATTGAACCATTTGGAATTGCATTACAATCGAACGGATTGGATACAGACGGTGGATATAATAGTATTGTGGAAGAATAGAGAGAATAACGTAAGATTGAGTGGTAATGCTCACATCGTTTCCATGGTCAATTGCCAAACGTATAGGATCAAAATCAGATTTGACGATTAAACTTGGAACAAGAAAAAAATTAAAGAACACCTATATTTTAAAGTCAGATAAATCGATGGATGGATCTTCCATCATAACTCAGGTCAATAGAGACGAAGATGTACTGAGTAATGGGCACACTCCCAAAGAAGGTAATTGTTTTAAAAAATTTTGTTCTTGTGAGTAAAACTGTTGTTAAAAGTAGTGTTGTATTCAGTATTTAGGCTACCAGCTGAATGGGAATTCTCAGCTACTATGATTTATAATGAGTGTTGATAGAATAATATAATTAAGATTATTAGGTGATAATGTCAAATGTTGAATCAAAGTGTCTGATCAACATCACAGCAGCAAGCTGATAATTCTCAGATGGATACTAAATATTTTTTATAAAGCCCCTGCATAAGGTTTAGAGGTCCTAGTATAAGAAGTCGGAAATGCTTGTAATGCCAGGTAGTGATAGCTTTATTACCTGCAGCATCTTGCAATGACCAAAATTTTTGTTATTTTGGAATGGTCAATATTTATACCAATAATATCAACCTATTTAGCGTATTAAGACAACGACAGCAATGTTCAAATTCAAAATTGCATCGCTTAACTCCATTCTTTGACTTAGGATGTCATTTTTTGTTTCAGAGATTGAATTCGAAACCGGTACGTACCATTTGGACGGTAAAAACCGGCATATTGCTTTCAATGTCGTGTCAATAATCACAATACCGATGTGTCGCGAAGCCAGTATTAACGACATACCGATTGAAACCTTAGTTAAATGATTGATAACTTCTGCGATTGCTACAATTCACTGCCTCTCGCACACCCATGCTTACCTACCTCGTCTTGACTAACGCTTTGTGATGTAACAACAATCGCACAGATGTGTCTGCATTGGCCTATAGACACTGAAAAGTGAAAGCACAATATCTCGCTTGGCCCCGGTGATTATCAATGTCAGCTGCGGCCTGTGAGTCTAATATCACTTAAGACGCACGGCATGGTTTTTCAATTGGGACGTAATGTTCTAAAATCCTTTTTGGGCAAAAATAGCGTAATATACGGTTTAGTGATGGCAGTATACTGATTAAAAAAATACCACATGCCGCCCAGCTCTAGCACCAACTAATAGCTCACTTGAACAAGTTACCTCCGAATGTAATACCGCTTCCAGCTACTGCTCTGCATCAGGGTGAAAGAATCTATTTTGTTTTCGGGTACCAGAAATATCTGTGGTTACCTATAAATGGACAGCAAGCTTCAAAATCATCAACACTGCTGTTTCGTACATGTACAGTTTCATTGCCATCAGACATCAGAAAGAAACATTCCATTTTCTGGCAAGAGATATTTCATGAGATATGTCTAGTTTGCAAAGTTTTCTTATGATGGAAACTATTTTCTTCGGGTGTCTGAATAGCACAGTAGCTGTCAATTTTACCAGTTTATTTTGTAAGCAGTAAAATATAAGCAGTGTCTAAAGGAACCAACTAAGAGCCCATTAATAAAGGCCTACTACAATGAGATTGGGTCCAGCAACTGCCCTAAAAGTAGAAATCGCCTCAATTGAAACTGATCCCAGTCAAAAATTTTGTCAGTCTTTTTTATGCAATGGCAGATGTTGTTGGACTCATCTAACCCATCTCCATCTAATTTTCGAAACATGATTGATTTTCTTTTTACACTACCGGTATTTTCATAAAAAATGTGTATGTGTATAACTGATGAAATTAGTGCACGGTTTATGTGGTTTATGTATACAGTATATTACTGTAGAAGTTTTGCCAGTTCATGACAAATGAGCTGCATTTGGGAATGCCTGTTGAGAATTATTGGACAAGATTCTATTAAATAGATTTTGCTTTGCATTTTCTAAATATAAACGTGAGCCATTAATGGATTGCTTTTAATAAGCATGCTGAATTTGTAAATCATACTCGACCAAATTTTATTTCAAACTGTTTGTATTCTCCATACAGATGAAGTTAACAGCAAGACAAAGAAAGTCAAGCGCAGATCTCTTTTCAGTTCTTTGAGGTGTTGTTTCGGCCAACCAAGAAAAAGAGGAGATTTACAGAAGAATAATAAACCTGATGCTTGGAACAGTATTGATAATAAGAAAAATCATGTTAATAATGTGGCGACAGATGGTCATTGCGAGGAACCAAATGGAAACGTAGGTGTTGGTTTTTTGCTTCTGAAAATACAGAGGGATTCTTTCAAGCAGAAAGACTTGGCCCTCAAGCATGTATCACAGAACAATTGTGGATGTTATGTTTATATTGAAGATTACCAAGAAGATATGCAATAGGCATACCAGGCAATAGAATGTATGAATACATTTTATCTAAAATTGGATTACCGTATATTGCATTTGTAAGAGAGCAAATACAAAATTTTGTGCAATTTACCTATATTGAGCTGCTCTACTAATTAGCACTCATCTGATGCAAAATTTGTAGAATATAGACTGGAAAACAGGTATGACAAGAGCATAATATCATCATAATAGAGTGTTCTATCCTTGAAATTGCATCAATTTTTTAGACACCTCAAGCCAATGTTTATTGTGACAATTTTCAAATGTCTTCTATGAAATATAGATTTCTGAATCTCTGTTAATAAAATTTTATCTTACCGGTAAACACCTAAAAATTTGTTTTTCATATCAAATTTACCAAATTTAAATCAAAATTGTTGTTTCAGGATGTGCTCGAAGTATTGAGTATTAGCCATCTTTGTTCCCATCCTCTAAAATTATTTGAATATGAAATCTTTTATTTCTAATATTATATATAAAAATTATATTCACAGGCAACACAGAATGGTGGACAAAAGTCCTTATTACCGAAACTCAATGAAAAATGTATCAACAAAAAGTGTGCTATAATAGATCTTGATGAGACATTAGTTCATAGTTCTTTCAAGGTACAAGTACTGCCCTTTTTAATAGATATATCAGTATGTAAGTTACTCTCGTATTTGAGCTATTATCTGAGTAGGGCTAAATTTTTGAGCAGCTCATGGTTAGTATTGTTGGAAACATTGGGGTTGTTTTTCTGTGGCTCAGTGTGAGTGGTACGCATTGATCAACTGCACTTGCCAAAAGGTGAACCTGATGTTGCTTGGTAAAGATATACCATGTAGACTTTTGTCGAAATCTGGATTTATTTTTATTTTTCACCTTGTCTGTTAAATTGTAACATGCATCCGCTGATTTCTTCCATACCAAATAAATATATTGGTCATAATAGATAAATATAAAATCCCCATAATATCCCCAAATATTTTTTGACAACACACGTGTTCAGATATGTTGTTATGGAGCTTGAGCACTCAATAACCCAAAGGGAAATTTTATTAATCTATTAAATAATGTGGATGTGATTTTTGATTCACAATTTGTCAGTTTTATGAAAAATCTGGGTTGAAATTATTTGAAAATTATTTTTGTTCATCAGTAGTCTTTTTTGAACTACTGACCAAACTGACCCGGTTTTAAGGTTTTTGAGAATTTTCGAATCCCAAGTTAATAAAGGCTAAGATACGTATGTATCGGTAGCATATAAATATGCCCAATAAAATGCCTTTTTCACTATTATTTATAACAAATATTCCTGGTGCCACCAAAATTATATTTATTTCTGTTTCAGCCAATAAGCAACGCTGATTTTATTGTTCCAGTGGAAATAGATGGAACAGTTCATCAAGTGAGTTACTTGGATGGAATAATGTGTTTATAATACAAGTAGCATTTAAATTTTCCAATCATAACTTAGTGTAATGTTGACATGACACATAGCCTAATTAGGCAGAGCAGTTGAGGAGGAAAATGGGAGTATTATTATTACCAGTCCTATATTTTCATAATATTAAATCAAGAATGCCGGCGTATATCTAAAATTCAATTTACTCTGGTCAAGCAGGAGTCACTATTGTATCCTGTGGCACACCTATTAGCGACTCATGCTCGACTAAATATGTCATCCATCCACATTGTCATCCATTCATTCTGCTTTGTGTTCAACAATATCAACATTTTTATAAGAATCTGTACTAATCTTAGGACCAGAACACAGTTGAACCGTGTTTAAAACAATCCAGATTTCATAAAATTTTTTACTGGTGAATTAAATTTTTATGCATTTAGTTTGTGTTGCGTTTACTAAAGTCTCATTGTTTTCCTCCCAATGTTCCAGTACAGACTGACACACTCAGGCTACTGGGTATTCACCTGTAGCCTGAGTGTGACACCTGACACGTTGATAAAATTGATGCTATCAAAAGAAAATTGTCATATTTCTTGATGTATCTTTTTCTACAATATGAGATGTCTCTTTTTGAGTGTCTGATAGCAACCAGAGTCTAGAAAAACTTTCACTAATGTTGCTATAAATTAGCAGTGTTGATGGTTTTGAAGCTTTCTTTATTCGAGAAAATGACATTAACATTTTAGACACCCGAAGAAGAACAATATTCTGGCACCCTGTTCTAGCGTTACTGTGATATATAATAATTGGATGGATTTAAATTTTGATTTAATCATGTAAGAAGTTCAAACAATATTTTAAATTAATTGAATTAGAATTCTTGATATCGTATTCTGGAAATATCGTTTATTTTTGTTTTTTAATATCGTTGATTTATATCATTACTGACTCTACGATAGAACTATTTGTTTTTGTGAAACGATAATACAGTGTTAGCAGAATATAAGCTGCTCTGTTACTCATTTACCCATGAAAATTAGGTCCCATCAGAAGAAAATTTAGCAAACAGCCAAAATTTCATGATGTTTTGTATTGTTAGAAGAATGATATGTCCCGTAGCTATCAACTGTGGAAAAGGGTCATTGACTGCTGTGTAATAGCAGTGTTGATGGTTTTGAAGCTTTTTTGTCCATCCTAGGAATGGTTCTGTCACTCTGCTATATCCACAGCAGAAATATATTGAAGAACATTTCCATCAGAAATTGGAAAAACCTGTATTCTTAATTCTAAGTCTGGATCTGACAGCAGCTCAATGCTCATGTCAGGCGTAAATTGATTGATTTCTTTTTCTATGCACTTCAGGGTTTAGAGCTGCTGATGATTTGAATATTATTTTTAACTTCTATAGGATATCTAATAATAATGGTTTTAGTCCAATTTCGTGGGGAAGTTAAAAAAGTTACAATATATTACGTAGGTTATTGGTTCTAATGTTATTCATGTACCGGTAGGTTATTTATGACCATGAATATTGTATTCTCAGCATAGCTCTATGAGTTGTGTCAATTTATCATTGTCATTTTTATACGTGTATGTGTATATATATATATATATGTTTTTTTTTATAGCCACTAGAGTGGATCACCCTGTCCAAGGCCCTGTAACATCAGCCACTATTTTAATGGTCTATACTTAGGTTTATTATGTACTGATTCATGAAGTTCGAGATGTTAAATATGTTCTGTGTGTTCAATAATAAGTATACTTCGTAATATCATTTAGTCTAATATATTTTGTTGTTGTAGTTCAGTGAAATATTGGCAAACAATCTTATACAAAATTTAAAAAATTTTGTCAAGCATGAGCTACAAAGGAACATAGTCCATCAATGTCATCCATTATTTGGCAAAACATATTTCAAAAAATTCTTTCTGTTTGGATTGGAATATATTTCACAACTTTTAGTTTCTTTCCTTAGTCTTGCATGATTGCATTATCGCGCTATTTATTTCTAATAGGAATGTCCTAATCCAAACAATTAGATATCCTGGAAATCCAAAGTGGGATTTTAAATACCGTTTGAAATACTCTTATAGTTCAAGGTATTATTTTTGTATAGTTTGATATTTGTCTGTGTAATGTCATCAATAGTTTCAATGTCATACTGCTGTTGTGAGTATTTATTGATTTTGCAGAACAATGCATATATTTAGAACTGCCTTCACGCAGCTAGACTGTCCTTATTAGAACTAGTTGTTATAGAATGCCAAGAACATTTTTGCAAAATAGTAGGTAATGCTCATTGGGCCCCTGTTAATATAATCCTATTTTTTAATCATTAAATTTATTTCATGTCAAACATTTTTCGTGGGTTGACTCCATCGTTTAGTCACAGTCCATCTGTGGCTCATGCTTGAAAATTTTTAATAGGGATCGATAGGTTAAAATTGGGTCATAATTAACAATTCAAAATCTTGACTGAATATTTAGTTTGAATGACGAGACAATATTTGTCAGTAAGTCACCATTCAAAATTTGCTATTTATAAATAAAATATTTCAACATCGCGGATAAACAAAATTTCTGATATAAATTGTGGTCACATTTTGCTGCAAAGTCGTGTTTTGTTTCGAATTTTACAATGTAAAACGTATTCCATAATTTCACTGCCAAATGAATCAGTAGAAAAACCAAAAAACTAGTTTTCTTTTACCGGTAATCAGAATCCTGGAATACCTGATTATTCGGGTAAGTACATCTATAGTAACTACTCAAAGAAAATCTATTAGTCGGATTTTTAAAAGCATGTTCATAACTTAACTACCAATATAATGCGATTTCTGTGAGAATTATATTTTTGGGAGCATGCTGTTTTGTTAAGAGTTTTCAAAATCATAAACCATGACGTTTCTCTTTCTTATAATATAATGCCATTTACCTACGTACCTGCTCTGTAAGGTATAATATCAGCAAAAGGTATGCGGAACTTTACTTTTCCTTTGTTTATTTAAAGTGAGCATCACACGAAAAATATGTGAGAGAACAACGCACGCATGACAGCTTATTCGTCTGCTGATAGTATGTTACCATGCCATGTATTTCACTTGCGTACCAGGAAATTTTATTTTGTCAAGCTTAAGTCACAGATGGACCGTGTCTGAGCGGCGCAATTCATCAGTGACTCATACATAGCAAAATATTTTCGGACAGATGTATTTGACCGGAGGCTTATTGGGGACCATCTTTATTATCTTCTTTAAAATCATTCTTTCATAATGACAGTGGTCAACTTTTTAATTACTTCGGTTCGTCCGCTTGTTCCGATTTAATGAGATTATTGACTACATTCCTCTTTCTGATTGGATGCTGTCTCGATTAATAGCGGATTTAAATTAGATCAACTTGTACATTCAAAACTCCAGTTAACTATTTTAATCTTGGGTGAATATTATATTAAAAAATTTACGCCTTTTGTAAAGTAAATGCATTCATAAATCAATTTGTATTCTGTGAACTCTGGAATTGCTTATGTTCAGATTTCACTGATAGATGTCCTTGGTTAAGCATGGTCCTTTGCTTTGTGTATGAGAAAATTTAAAATGAAAAAAATTTTCTTATTGGAAATGTATGTTGCCTTGCATTCCTTTGGGAAATTGATTTAAAGTATTTTCTGGTTAGCCTGAAGTTGTTCATCTGGCTTTGCATAACTATGCTTTTTCTATGATACATTTACTAATGATTTTACTGAACAAAAAAGAATTTTTGGGAAATTTTGACACTGAGCATTTCAATTTTATCCAAGGTACTGAATTTAGGTATTGTTTTAACAAAATTCTTCTGGCATTTGGCATTCTTAGCAAAATGTTCGTTTCCTTTACCGGTATAATCTTACCAGAATCTATCTACTACGTTATCCATATTCTGCTTGTTTTCATATTTCTGCCAGAGTGTCATTTTACATGCCTATGTGTCTGTTAACAAGAAGCAGTATTTACCACAATTAGATATTTTATTTTGTCACCTGAAAACCATAGATGGACCACGTCTCATCTGCGCAATCCATCAGTAACTCATATCTAACAAAATTTGTTTTGATTAAACAAAATTTTTCGATTGGGACCACAGCCCCATCATGAAATCTTTTTTGTCAAGCTTGAACCACGAATATCTTGCATTCATTATTAACAGTGCAATACATCGTTGATCCATACTCATACTTCACGAAACTTCTAATTAGTATTGCCTCAGTGATATGGGATGAAAGTTTACCGAGGTATTCCGAAGCAGAATATGTTTTATCAAACACGATTCACTAGTTCATCTTGCCTCTGAGTTATTGTTAATGAGTGGCGCATGCTTGACATTGTGATTGGTTTGATGAGGCAATGAGGGAAATATATTAATAGCTTCAACTTAATGTATTACCGTACTAGATTGTCTTGTCATTCATAACCTTCTGTTAGTTGGTATTACTTCCCTTGGGAGGTGACTGACTTTAAGAATTACAGACTTGAAAGACAATTAATATGACCTTATGCCTTGTTTCTTTTGCCACTAAATATGACTCTTTTTTTAACCCATTGACCGTGAAATTATTATAAATTGTTATAGAACGATGGTAATTATAAAATGAACCTTAATTAGTTGCACTTGAAATTGAAATTTTGAATTAATTGTACTTTATTGATATTACTGATTAATGAATCTGAAAGTATCAACTGATCATATTTCAAGAACTCTATTATATTAAGCATAGATTGTGTAAAATATATACGTTCTGAAAAATAATTTCAAAATGTAGAACAACATCATATTTCAGCTATGTTCGGGATGAAAACGGTTTTTCAATTTTTTCAAATAGACAAGAGTAGAATTGACTGACCACTAATTGTTCTTCCATGTCTTAGTATAGTATTGGTATATTCTTTCGCACTAAATGCAATGATGTCAATGTCTTGTAATCACTAGTTTTATTTGCTTGATTTAAGAACGTTTATTAACCTTGAATTTTTTACCAAGGTAATTGAAATATTCCTAATTTCAATATCATTATTTTTTGTCTTCCTAACCAAATTCGAAAATGATGCTTCGATATCCTATTCAAAATCCAAATTACGGTATTGAAAAATGCCAACTGTATTTACATTATAATTTAATATATATATATGTCATATCTTTTTTATTAGCATAGTAAAAATAACATTGCTCTATTTTTCTTCTTAAAATTTTTGTTTTTGTTTTACACTCACTGATGAAATATTTCAATTCAGATGAAATTTATTTATTTGACCAAAGGGAACCGCGATTATTATCAAAAACATACTTTGCGCAACATTCAAAAATGCGTTGTAGTTTTACGAAATCAGATAAGCCAAATTTATTTCAAATTTTCATACATGATGCCATGACCTGAGGCACTGAACACCATTTTGCCTTGCCACATACCATAGCATAAACAAACGATCGTTTAGCACTGAGCCTGTGATATAATGTTGAAACGAAGTATTGCAAAACACAGATTTTATTCTCAGTTGTTCTTATTCATACATGCTTTTAACCTCTATCGGCAAGCCACATCTTTGCAGCCTGGGGCATGTAAGACTTACCATTCATACCATATTTAAAATCAAATATTAACTTGAATACTAATATAGCCCAGAATATTATTATGTCAAGCATGAGCCGCAGATGGACCGCGCCTCTGCGGCGCGATCCATCAGTGACTCATGTTCAACAAAGCATATTGGGTCAAATGGTTTCTGACTTGGATTAGTTATACTTAAATATTGACTCGTATAGTTTTAAATTAATAATTCTATAAAACAGAAGATTAGTCCAGCAATTTATAAATAATCTTCTCACATCATCACTGACTACTAACAGTCAATCAGACAGTCTATTTATATCGAGTGATTGTCATTATTTCTTTAATCGTCACTTTTCAAATTATTGTTTAATAACAATTGGAAGGTAGAATTCAAAAATCATTGCAAATGTGATTAAAACTAATTAAAAATTACGAGTGTTATCATCATAATTCACTTCAAATTTGTTTTTGTGGACACATTTTCATTCAGTACTGCTATTGGTGGATGGCGACAAAAATATACATCAAAGGCACAAAATAAAAATAGTAAGATTTTTGAGAGTGAAACAATGTTATAATTTTTGATTGGCATGATAAGAATTTCCCGAAAAAGAAATGTTAGATTCAAAATTGAAATTACTAGTAACTTCAATGTCCTTCGATGTAAAATCATGATATATGCCAAATTTTCCCGCTGTAAAATTTGAAACAAATCATGACTTTGCTGCAAAATGGACAAAGTATGGTCATATATCATCAATTTCGTTTATTTGAAATGTTATGTAAAAACATTATTCTATTGAATTTCAATATATTTAAATATTCTAGCTTTTGCATTGCTGCACACTTCTACCAATTAAAAATATCTCAAATATTATTTCACCAAGCACGGGGTGGATTATGCCTTGGCGACATATAGTGAATTTTTAATACTGTTTGAACTAAACTATGAGGACAGGCGTAGTTGTATTGTTTGTTGATTTATATATCCTAGGTTTTGTATTGCTGCGCACTGCTACCAAACAAAAAGTTTTATTACCCAATGAGAAATTTAATTTTCTCAAGCATGAGCCACAGATGGCTTGCTTTCTCAGCATGATCCATCAGTAACCCATACTTAACAAAAGATATTGACAATATTTCTCTAGTTAACGGAGTAAAGCTTTACTACGTAACAGGTCAATGACACGCTGAAAACAATACTTGTCTATTTGGACATTTTGATCATTCAGGGATGATAATTAAGCTAATTTTATATTTAAATATTCAATATTTAATGTACTTGGTAAAATACCATTTAAAGTACTCGCTTTCTAAATTCGAGATACTCTAAGTTATCTTCGTAGGTATTTCAATACAACTATACCTTCTACTTGGATTTCAGAAATCCCTACCTATCACCAAGTTGCGACGTGATAAGAAAATAATAAATAAAACTGATGATAATAGATATAATAAACTGAAAAAGTTCCAACTGATGAATATTTTTATTCAGTTACGATTGGTTCTGGTATAGACAAAGGCAGACTGGCAGAATGTTTGCTGCTCTAGCACCTGTAGAAAATTGGTTCTATAGAAAAGAGATTGTGCAAATCTGTAATTTTTCTTGATATATCTCTTGCTAGAAGATTAAAATATTGCTTTTCCACTCTCTGGTAGCAACGAAACTTTTCAAAAAGTTTCGAAATCCTCACTACTGCCATGAATTAGCAGTGTTGATGGTTCTAAAGTTTTTTTAATTCTTTCGAAGAAAATAACGTTCATGTTTAGGAATATTTTAGATACCTGTAGAAAAACAAGATTCTGTCACAATGGGCGAAAGAATGATGATTTCAGAGAGTTTCAGAATGATAAATTCGATTTTAATGCCAGATTACCCAACATCACTTACTCTTATTTTTTCATTTTAGAGATGGTTATTGATGATTAAATATGCTGTTTAATAATATACTTCTGCCCTTTTTATGTGAAGGACTCCTGTGACTAGATACCCTACTCTAGAAGACTAGATACTCTAACTAGGGCTATCCAAAATATTCTATTCAATTTGTGATTTGAATCATAAATTATTTAATTTCATTTCTGCAACAATTCGAAATCAAAAATTATATTTTTCAAAAATAAGTTTGAATTTTCAAATATTTTTTAATCTGATAAAAGGATGTTATTGTTTGTTTATGATATTACTTCTGATTTGATTAGATTCTGGAAAATTATTCGATTCAATTTGAAACCAGAAGATATTTTGGCCACCCCTAGCTCGAGCTCGCAGTTTCACATGTGTAATTGTACATAAGGTCAAGATAATTCATCAGTTACTCGTACGAAATAAATTTTTTTAGCAACTTGCTCCAAGTTATGGACGAACCAAGCAGATTAGGAAAAATAGTTAGTATAAAGCTTTACTAGTAGTTGTATAGCAATGTTTGACTTCTCGAATAACTTGAGATAAAAATTAATCATTTACTAGGCGACCATAGTTGCTCAGAGTTTTCAAGTCAGTTTTGTGAATCTATATGTACTTGTGGCAAATACTTGCTCTAAGAAAATGTTATGCTCTGTAAATTGTGTTTGCTGCTAAAGTAATGTTCGCTTTATTATCCATTTATTTATCCGAATGGAATTTTTTCTCCGATTTTCGATAATGATATCCACTGTTGTTGCGTTTTAAAGATTTATCGATACTTCATTCTTGCATTGATACCAATTGTAGTTTTTGACAAAAATGAAAATCAGAACAAATAATTTTTTGTTATTACATGGAAATGGGATTTATTTGGACACATGATGGACTCTATGGCCTGAGATCTTCTACATGTTATACCAATATGGTAACCACTAGGCCATTGAGCCCACTGTTTTCGTCAAAGAATTTTACCTTAATTTTATAAGCATGGTTGGTAGCAGAACCTGGAAATAAACCAACTGAAAATCTATGTTTTACATGGAAATAACGACCAACCAATGATCGATATGTTCCATCAGTGACAAATGCTTAACAAAAGATCGTTTGACAAAATTTTTCCAAAGAACAACTGCTCCCCTGAGCAGAAAAATTCCATAAGCACAGAACCACTGTAGTAAGCTGAAGTGGGTGGTTTCTGCACTGGGTTGTTGTAAATCTGTTTACTACAGTATATCCTTGATTTCTTTTGGTTGTTATTTACAAAGCCTCTGTCATTTATCCAAAATTATTATTTATCTGTTATGAGCAAACATTTTTATATCAAGTTATATGCGCATTTTATTAGTAAGTAATTCTAATTTCGGCCTAATGTCTACTAGGTCCTAAAATGGTACGCGAGCAGCTTACTGCTATATGCTTTAATATAAAAACCAGATCAAAAATTGTAATTTATTACATTCGTCTCAAACTATGTATTTTTGTACAGTTATTTGCAGGTTTTTTAGTGGCAAGTAATTTTGTTCCAGTTGTTTTATGATAATACTTCTTTTGGGCCTATTGAGCCTTTCTGAAGTTCAGTACGCAGCAACAGAAAAGAAAATGATCAGGTGGTATGTGATGAAAAGATGGTTGAAAACCACAGGTCTAGTATATTTCAACTTTTAGATATGGTTTCAACTGAAAGATATGCTGGAAGTGGAATATACTGGAAGGCGAACTTATGCAAATTCTATATTTTAGTAATCTATTTCTAAAAAATTTGAATACTATATCTAGGATTTCATTTTTGTGAGATTCAAATTTTATGTTTAAATTATCAAATCTTGATCTTGTTTATGAACATGAAGATAAAAATGTTGATGTACGGTTTCTAAGAGCATTTTTTTCTTTTGCATTGTATTTTCCATTGAGTAGCAGAATCATCGTTAGTACGTGTAACATATTATAATGGTATGTACAATGTTATCAAAAATATCTGGATTGTTAATTTTGAATAGCAAAAGATTTGTCAAAAGTTAAATGCTTTGGGACATTCATATTCGAAATGACGTTCACACTACGTTATTCGTGTGACTAAAGCATTGCCTGGCAATGTTCCATTTTCACTTTCATGATTTTCCGACCTCGGTTTCATTCTATGGCTTGCCTTGTATGTTGGTATTCATGATTATCGATCAATTTTCTCAGACATTGGACGTTTCTACTTTTGATGTGTTCAATATCAATTGCCAAATTTAACGGTTTTATACGAGGTGCAACAACATGAATTTTTCATTGATAGTCTGTCATTTTGTATATATATATACGTTCAACATTTCCAAAAAGTGTTTTGTCACCCAAAGTAAAGTGTTAGAATAGTTTGATCCGAACCGTATCAGTTCGACAGGAACATGTTTTCTGCGCGTTTCAGAAATGTTCAAATCATTTTCAATGTACAGTGGAAGTACAATGTATAGAAGAAAGCTGCTTTCCAGAGGTTATTGTTATTCGAGTACTAGTTGAGTATTTGAAATACAATCTTATTGATATTTATTTCATTTTTCATAATATTCCCAACAGACTTATTTAGGAATATAGTCCTGAAATATTGGTGCACTTTACTCATCGTTTTGCAGTGCACTCTGGTACAAGCTGGCAAAATATTATCTGCTGTTCTACTCAATAACCTGAAATAAATCAGTTCCATCAGGAGAAAAATTTACCAAATGGACTTTATTTCATGAAATATCTCTTGCAGAAAAGTAAAAATGACTTTTTTCAATATATTTTGACAAAAAAATATTCAAAATCAGCAGTGTTGATGATTTTGAAATATTTTCATCAATATGAAAAAAATAATAATGAACATGTCAAACGACCGAAGAAAAGCAAGAATTTGTGACCCTGTTCCGGTAGCAATTTCGATTTAACAATACAGAATGATATTTAGAATAAATTAGTGCAGCATCTCAACTTGTACAGGTGTCGCTACTTGTTGTTCTAGTTACCATAATGAGAATATTTTATGACATACTGCACTAATGGGAATAAGTATACTTAACTTATGTTTTGTGCTTAATATGAATAATTGATAAAATCTTAGTTTTGTTATGAAAGTATTGTCTTGGAAAATTGACTGTGTCATCAAGAACTTTATCTTATTAAGCATGTGCTACCAATGGACCGACTGTGCTTTGATGACGCAATTTAATTGCTTATGCAATAAGTGAAATAATTGTGTATTTAATATTATTTATTGTGTATTATTATTATTTATTATTGGTGCAAAAATACTGTAGTCTATGAAACTATATTCGAATTTTGAATTTTGTTCTGCAAAATGAGTAGTTTGGGAATGAACGACAAGCAATACAAATTTTATTACGAATTATAAAAATACCAAGCATCTATCTGATACCAGCCCAATCTGTCTAGAATAATAATTACAACATATATAGTACACAATTAATTCTTATTTCATTTATTCTCTTTTTGTTATTAATAATATTTTTTCATTATCCAGGTATATGTTCTCAAAAGGCCTCATGTCGATCAATTTTTGCAAAGAATGGGGGAAATGTATGAATGTGTTCTATTCACAGCAAGTTTATCAAAGGTAACCACAATTGTTCTGCTTCCCGTTTTAATATTTCCGTTTATTAATGAACTGTCAATCAATCTTCATCTACAACTGTATTCTAGTCTTGTTTGATTTCTATACCTTTCATATCAGTTTGTTCTCAGATTTATCTCAATCAGAAATTTCCTTCTGTCGAGCATGAGACACAGATGGACCATGCCTTGTCGGCACGATCCATCAGTGTCTCAAGCTTAACAAAAGCTTCCAGTTTTTTGCCTGGGATGGATGTAAGAAATTGATGAAATGTATTAATTTTGTTCAGGTCTATTCTGTGACTTGTTTCTCATTTTTATGTTCAACCAACTCAATAGTGTCTGAATTGAATGCCTACTGCATCGTATTTAAATTTTTACTGAGAATATTGATGGTGTAATAGTGAGCTTTCAAAAATTGTTTTCGTAATATTTCAGTACGTTGATGTAAAATTATGTTTATGTCAGACTTAGATTTATTTGTATAAACTGTTTTCTGCCTAGAGTTCACTTACTGCCTTGCTGGGTTGTGATTTCTAGGATATCCCTCTATGGAATTCCCAACAATTTTATTTCTCATTTTCTTCTGTTGGTCAAGTATCTAACATTTAGCTAGTCTTATCTGAAACAACTTTATATCATTCCTGCTGCTCTTACATTTTGATCAAAAATAATTTCATGTTTTGGATATACTTTGTTGATACATGTACCCCCATCAAAATTTTTTTTCAAGTATGGACCATAGATGAACTTTGCTTCAACACATTAGGATTTTGCAGCAAAATCATGATATAAGTATATTTTACTTATGGTATATGTTTGATCCGATTATCAAAACAACAATTCAAATTAGGTAAAACACAGGGATATTGTTTGAACAATACGTTCTCTTTAATAAGGGAATTACTGTAATCTTGAATTCTGTTGTTTTATACCTCAAGGTTATTATTACTATTTATCACCTAGTCACATAGTTGTGGTTATGAGCCTAACACAAATTTTAAACATTTCAATGGTTCGATCTAGTAAATTTTTTCTTGTGGAATTCCAAGGTAGGTTTTGAATACTGGTATTTTACAAAACGATAACTGTAAGAAATTGAATATTTGAATAAAGATTTTAACATATTTCATAACAATAGCTTTCGAAAGGAATTTTTGTGATAAAACAAAAATTATTTCAACACCCTTTTCTGCATGAATAGACATAGTTACATAGTTTTTATCCTTTTGCAATATCATTTCTTACTGAAAACCCACTGTAATAAAAGGAAGTTTTAATTTTTGAAGGTGATGCATTATAAAATACTTCGAATTTGCTATTTGGAGATATTTTTTTGTTGAATTGGTTTAAAAGAAAAAAAAAAGTGAAACTGCTGGATATGTGATTTTTTTTATTTGAGAAAACAGTATTTGGGGACAAAAGTACATTGAATTAGATAAATTTGGCAAATTAGTGTAGAAGCACTTAGAAAAGCAGAAAATAAATTTAATATCCTATTATAAAATAAGGATTATAGGGGACAATCGTTTCAAATTTTACCGATGACAATATAAATTTTATAAAAAAAAATGTTTTTTGCAACACAGTTATGGTAAAACAACCTTCTTAAATTGAATCTGGAATTGCCTTGTAACATCATTGTATGCTTAAAATTACTTTTGTGTACCAAGTTTTAACGCTGTGTACACTTTTCATGATGGATTATCGGCTAACATTCTCTCCACTTACCTAAGCGCGCGCTGCTCTCAAAAGCATGCTTTGGGTCATGCCTTTGTACGCACGACTGAACGAGTTATCATCTCGATATCATACCCAATCAGGAATTTGGTTTTGTGGAGCATGGGCCATAGATGAATTATACCTCAATGGCACAATCCAACTATGATCCATACTTGGATGAATCATATCTATAGTAAAAGAATTTGACTTGGTTAGCTGTCATTAGCCTTTATTGTTCTCTTGTTACACTCTGAAAAACAACAATGTGAACGGGGATAACTCGCTCGTCTCGCACCAATAATTTACAAGTTCACTTATTGCCAATCAAATTCTTTTTGTGACCTGCATAATACTTGTCCAGGCATGGGCCGTGGCTGTTCATGTTGGAACATTCTATTTTTTGGTAAGAACCTGCTAATTTTGGATCACGATTGATAAATTTATATTCAATGGTGTTAAAAAAAATACTGGTTTCCAGACTGTGCAATAATTATGGCCTAGCGAACTTTAATTATGGTGATAGCAATTTATGTTTGACTAGACTAAATACTTTGAATTCGCTTGAAAGAATACAAGAACGTTTAGATATTCTTAGATAATTTAGTCGAGGCGGCACATAATATTTCCTCTTTATTTTTAATATTATTTTATTTCAATATGTGACGCATATCATCATTTCTAATTTTCTCAACTTTGTGTTTAAGCTATGGTATATTCTTTGCACATATTAGCTATGAGGTAACAAACAGAAATGCAAAGCAGTTTTTTCTGCTTTTAATTTCTAGGCTTTGTGAAATTTTGAACTCTTACAACTGTTGCAACATATAAGCAACCTGCCATTCCATATCAACAAACTTTTTTAATAATTCATAGTTAAGTTCAAATTTTGTTAGATGTTGTCAGGACTGGGGTTTTTGAATACTTGATGAATACTTGAGATCAACCCTATTGGTCACCTTTTCTGAAATGATTTCTCAAACGCCGAATATAGACTGTTTGTTGTAAATAGTAGACCAGTGCAGGTAATTGTATCTTTGATACAACCGTTGGTCTTGTTTACGTAGAAAGTTGGTAAATGAGTCAATAATAGGAGATGGTACCTCTTAGTTGTACCTACCTGTGTGTTTAACATATTGATCATGAACCTATGATAAAGTCAATTTGAATAACTGCGTTACATATCCAAGTTCAAGCATACATTTCTATCCAATTGTAAAATATTTAGTGCCTCAGTGGAACAGTCCATCATTCACTTGTACTTATCACAGTAATGTTTAAGTTTGGCACCAGTAACCAGAGGATGACAATAGTGTAACATACTTAATTATTATTACAAATTCCTAAATCAAAATATTCTCCCATGGAAAGAATAAAAAAAAGATAAACAGACCAATAGCAAACTCCTCTATTAACACTTCATCTTGTCACCTAAAGTGTAAATTAGCAGCTGTGTTGAATCATGGCTGTAAGTAGAGTTGTGCTTGAATATACTTCTGTGGGCTGTGGTGGCGCGACGAAACTGATAATAGCTGCCAAACCTAACACCTTGAGAATGACACAGTTTCAGCCCCACCGTAGAATGGATGAGATCGATAAATGGTAGAAACTTGGTCCTGGGCAGGGTACAGTAACCTACAGCCTTGGAACGATTCTAAATATAGCTGGGCAGCATGGGGTATTTTTTGTACCGGTATTCCGGCAACAAAATACCGGTATATTACGCTATTTTCTGCCCAAAAAGGATTTCAGTACATTGCCTCCTAATTAGAAAAAGTTCGCTGTTGATCTTAAGCAATATTAGACTTTAATACACTCACGGCCCACAGCAGGAAATAGATGATTACCGGCGCCAAACGAGATATTGTGCTTTCACTTTTTACTGTCTTATTCCTCGTTGGGTGTGGTGAATTGTAGCAATCATTTGAAGATTTAAGTGGTATGCCGTGAATACCGACTTTGTGACACATCAGCATTCGATTATTTATGCGGCGCACTATTGTAGAGAGCAAGATGCCGGTATTTGCCCTGCGGTAAATCCCCCAGCTCCAATTCTCGATAGACTTGTCGGTTCCACACTGGATGGAATGCCGAGACCAAAATGAATCCTGTATCCAAATATTGTAAACATTGTTAATTGTATACTGTGAAATAAAGTTCATTTCATTTATAATTTACCATAGCAGTGAAACCAATTCACGATATAAATAGATTTCTGTATCAACAAAATTGCTGATATTTTGACCACAAAATACTGGTAGTTGGAAACCAGTACAACACAGAACACTGACCAGTACATTTGAGTGTGAAGTTTCGAGTATTCTAAAATTTAGATTAACATTTGTTCATGTTTTGAATTTTTCAAATCGACTTCTTGTTGTTCAACCATTGTTATACCAAATTTTATGCTGTGAAGAAATCTGTGTGTGTCCTACAGCAATACCAGGTTTTTCATTACTGCATCTGAAATTTTGTATAATAATTAATTCCATAAACTAAAATGAATTTGAATATTATTTTAACTGCACTGCGTTAACGTCGCTGTCGCTGCATTATGATCATTATATGTAAAATAAATCAGATAAAATTTTGGCATGAACAAGCATGGAACATGGATGCAGTTTTATTAGGGTAGGCAATTAACGTTTGTTTAATTAGGTTAGAAATCATTAAACCAGTCATTTGAAGACATAAGTGCTGTTTTATAGCAGTTATTCTAGCTTGATTTACCAATTTTCAAATAGTATTACTAGGTCAATTGAGTTCATTTGAATAACTGAATCCAGTCATTATAATAACATCCATGATACTTATCAATTGAATTCTTTTCAAGTTCTAATAGGTATCATACTGGCATAATGTCAGCTACTCTGTTACTCAGACACTTGAAACAAATGGATTCCATCAGAAGAAAATTTAGTTACTTTTCAATATTTTTGTGATATGTCTCTGAGTCTCTTGTGGTAATCATGTTGGCAACGTAGGTTAAAGATCTTGGGTTAAAGATCTTCGTTAATCCGTGCCCGCCACTCAACCCTGGGTGTAATAACTTGAGTAAGTTAGGTGGATCCTGAAAGATCATCAGCTTTCAACAAGTGTAATCTTGTCCATCTATAAGTGGCCAGGATGATCCACTTCAAGTAATGGCTATAAGAAAGGTTCAAAATCATCAATACTGCAATGAAATGTTGATGGTTTTCAAGCTGTTTTGTATGTCCTAAAAGATGCGCTGATTTTCGCAGAAATGTGAAAAAAAATTGATTCTGTCACCTTAGGAGGTATACTGCCAGTTCACTCATACTTTCGATTTCTTTTTTACAGTATGCGGATCCAGTGGCAGATTTACTCGATCAACATCAAGTTTTCAGTTCAAGATTATTTCGTGATTCATGCGTTTTTCACCGAGGAAATTATGTTAAAGATCTCAGTCGACTAGGACGTGATTTGAACAAAATTATCATTATTGATAACTCACCGGCCTCTTATATTTTTCACCCGGATAATGCAGTAAGTTTAATGATAATTTATTTGGATAAAAAAAATATTGTGAGTGATCATACGGTGTTTTTCTCAACACTTTTTTGAACTTGGCTCCCTTATCGATTACGAAATGGGTAATGGAACATCCCATGTTTGCTTTCTGCTGATTAGCGCTTTTGTATTTTAAGTGAGTGTAGGGAGTGGTATCTGCCCTGGGTGGTGGTAAAACCACACTTTTTTGGGTTTTTTTAGTCGCCGTTTATGACACACGGATAATACATTATGGCATTTCTAAAACTTTAACCTTGCATTTACAAGGTAAAATTTCAAAATATCTGTATTTTCGACACCGGCAATAAAAATATTTTAAACTGGATGATGTTTATATGAAGTGTGATAACAGAATCGTTATAATTATCAACTGCTTATGGTCATCACCAGACCCTAAATCAGAGGCGTCAAAAATGAGAGGGCACGATTTGGAATCTAAGGCTGTTCACACAGACTACTCACATCACTTATTGCTCATATGACAAACGTTAACTATTTTCTGACCAGACCAAAAACACTACCAGAAATTTATTGTTTTATCAAGCATGGGCCATTGATAAACTGCTCCTCGATAGCATGATTCACCAGTGTTTTTATCATCAACAGATAATTGCTTGGAATACATAACTAGGTGAAAAATCAATATCATTATTGAATTTAAGAAAACAATTGGGTGTGTGTTTTGTACCCCAATCTCTAATTAATCAACTCCTGTGACAACAGTGTTGCAAAAAAATCAATATCAAAACCCATTCCGAGATTAAAAAAGCTATTTAATTAGTGAGACGGGAGATAAGTGATCGTGCGTTTGAATCGTCTTCTGGTATACTGGAGTCTGTAAAAGCAATTATCAAAATGGAAATGAAATACCACCCTATTCATTTCATCGCCCAGGGCAGATACCAGTCACTGCACTTTACCATGTCCATGTCGGTTCAGTTTCGTTTGAGTGCTGTTTATTGTACTACATCTTTTAGTAGCTCCTTGCTATTTAGAGGTCGTTAGTCTGTTCCATTTAGGCACTGCTTCAGGCCATGCTTAGAGTGAATTTCATTAAAAGAAAATGTTACATTCTAAAATGACCTTACTGCAAAGTATGGTCGAATATCAGCAATTTTCTTTATTTGAAAATGTTCCTTTGATGATCAGCATTTCATACAGCCAACATTTTATACAGCCAAATATAATGCTCATTTTGGCAATAAATGATGGTGATCAGTCATGGGATAAAAACGTATATTCATTATCAAACCGTAGATTTGTTCATTTCGGGATAAATATTTACACAAAATTATTCCTTTTTGTCCATCTCAATTATAAACTTGTAAACTTGTATTTGTAAAGCAGTGTGACAGAATCTTGTTCTTCTTCGAGTGTCTAAAAATTCATATCATTTTCTTCGGGTGGTTAAAAAGATTCAAAATCATCAATACTGCTATGAAATAGCAGTATTGATGACTTTAAATTTTTCTGCAGCGTTGTTGCTACCAGTCAGTAAAAAAAGTATGATTTTCACCATCGAGCCATATATGATGTACGATAATATTGCTTATTTGGTAAATTTTCATCTGATGGAACCCATTTTCTTCAGGCTACTGAGTAGCAGAGTAGATTGACATTCTGCCCTTCTGCTGTGTAGTATGAACCTTACAATATTTGTTTGATTATTTTATTCCACTCTGTCACAAATCCAACCCAACCTATAATTTTTTTTCTGCATTAATCAATTCATATCACAGAAATACCGCATATGTTACATCATATTCACATTGTCAAATTCGACATAACTCATGACTTTGTTGCAGGATGGGCAAATATGGTAAAATATTGTTTATTTGAGAAGTTAAATATTCTATTTATGTAAAGCTATTGGACTCTACCTATTTCAAGGGAAAATGCATATTTGTTCAATGAATTTATATTGAGGCATGGATAATCAGATTGTAATTATGTCGAACACCTGTCAGTTATCTTTAAAACAACCAAATTCAATCTTCTGGATTAAAATCTTTATTCAAACCTCTCCGCACCACGCAAGACGAAGATGATAGCACTTATTATCTTGTATTTAAGGTCCCGGTAATGTCATGGTTTGACGATACATCAGATCAAGAACTTGTCAACTTAATACCATATTTGGAAATGATCGCAGAATCTGATGATGTCTACACGGTGCTAAGGCAATCTGGTTTTACTTCTCAAGCCAACGAAACAACAACTGCTATACAGATGCAGCTTAATTCACAAATGCGAGGGACACTGGCGCAGGTACTTTTGATTAATATACCACTTTTCCTAATTTTTATGCAATGTGTTTTTGGTTAAAGCTTAAAATACTTATGATGATTCCAAAGTCAAATCAAATTATTTTATCAAATACCAGAGTTAAACAAACTGGTAGTTTATTGCGCCACGAAAGGTGATAAATACATTTCTGATATTATGGAATTATTAGGGAAGCAAACAAATTCTAGGTAAAGTTAAACTTTGACAATCAATGGAATAATACAAATATTGGTCAATTCAGACGAGCAGAGTCTTGTCTGCGAGAAAAAAGAAATATTTTAAATATGAGTCATTGATGGATGGATTACATGCCTAGGCATGGTTCATCAGTAACTTATACTACAAAATAATAAAATTATTTTACTTAGCATGGGCTATATGGGCTTATCATTGGCCCGTGCTATAAGTTGTTCTGTCATTTTCTAATAACGAAATCTAATATGAAGGCGATTTAAAAAGCACGCCAGGGATGCGAATGAACTGATTTAGATTGTTAAAATTAAGTGAGGTGCCCAGCTCTAATTGTAGTTGTAGTCATACTACCAACTGCTTCTCCTAATTTTATTACTGGATTTTCAAGCCGAATACTTCGTCTGATTGTTTATTAAGCTGAGTTCTTAAAATATCTTATTTCAGCAATCCATTATAACGCAAGTACAACAGACCGATTCATCCGAAGATGAAACTGAATCATTAAGTCAGGATGAGCGGGATCATGAGGAGAGGTTGGTGCATTTTCAGGCTTGCAAATTCGCAAGATTCCAAACCCCCTCCCCCATACCATAGGAAGCATAATATAGTAGATCAGAAGGAATCAACACTGGATTCAAAATTTTTATCATGGCTTCATAAGAGTCTGCGCGAGATTCTAGAAACCGGTAATGCCGCGAATTTGCAAGGTTGCATTTCGTCCCAAAATTGTTGAGTTTGTCTATAATATCTTCAGGGTTCAAATGGTCTTCAAAATTCACTATGCTATATAAATAGAATGTTTCAAACATTTCAGACAAATTTGTATATATCTGAGCATGTTTTGCATATTTTGTGAAGTCTTTTGGCATCGTAGTTTTACTGTAATATGAACCAACTCAAGGATGATCGAAAAAATATCTCACTATTGATACTAATATCTCACCATTTGAATAATGATACCTCTACCTTAGGGTGGTAGGATCTTGTATTTGTCTTCTTGAACTTCTTTATGTCTTAAGGACTTATATAATCAGTCACTATCAAATAGCAGTGTTAGTTTTTGAAACCTCCATGAAATTCTGTCATAGTTAAAGCGTCGGTTAAAGATCTATTGCCAATAGAAAAGTTAAAGAACAAATGTTTGACCAATTAAACCATTTGGCAGAATTGAGTGCTCTTTTTTTTAAATATTTGCGTAAATTTGTAAATCTTATTTTTATTAGATAACGCTGAACAACAAAGAACAACATCGATTCAATCCCACATGTCTCATCACCACAGCAGCCTTCCAACACACCTCGGACTGTAAAATATAAAGAGCTTAAATTAAGAGCAAATACAATCGTTAGCATCAAACTAAGACGAGAAGTTTTCGAGTCTTCCAACTTTTAACATTGAGACCAATGTTACTCACAATCTCATGCTCAAATTGATTTCTAAATTAAATGGATCGAACTTGTGGGCGTGATGATTATGGTGCTTTCGCCGGGATTCAAGAGTGTGTATCAACCATGGAGTATGGTAGCTGCCCGCCCGGTCGAGGGAAAGGTGTAATAATATTTACAAGTGATGCTCAACAATCATATTGCAGAGAAATAACAAGCAATATTTATACTAGTTATATCCACGTGATTCATTTGGAAAGTTTAACTTATATTCGAAAATATTATGCTTTTCAATAGAACGACGAAATTCAGAATTGAATGAAATTCTTACCTCGTAATAGTAGTATTTTCTGATATATCTACCATTTGTCGATGAGTTGATCATTGATAACCTAAAAACGAAACTTTATTTCAAATTGATTCAAACTGATCCAAATAATAGATTTTATTGCTGAAAAAGAACTCGATTAAAAATTCCGGGTTATCGAAAAACTGTTTTCAGCTTATTTTTTGCCCATCGCGATTTTACTGCGAAGGAAAATTGGTTTGAAGTGAAAAATTTAAAAATCGAACTTCAAGCATCGATAAAAATTGCACTGAAATGTCAGTGATTTTTGTCATTGAGTTCTCAGTAAGCTAGAAGAAAGTTCCAAGTTCCAAAAAAAAATATTTTAATCATCTTAAAATGATTTATTATGAAATATTCCTTTGTTAATGAATATCTTCTAAAGAGAACAAATATTTCTTCGTTCATTTGGATACAGTTTTTTCCATAATCTGTTATCTATAACAAAGGTGCTGCCGCTACTCCACGTAACCAGTTCGAATTACCTATTATATAGAGACCATATCTGTCCATCTTAGATGAGGAGATCATTTTTATCTGCTGATGAAAAAACAAACATTTTTTGCTCAGGTAACAAGTTCATATCCGAGTGGCGTTGAGAGAGTTATGAATATAATCATGCATTCCGTGATTTTTGCCAATGTGCATTTATGTGAAGCGTGAGTCACTGATGGATCACAGTGCCGAGACTCGATCCATCTGTGGCTCATGCTTAACAAAATGAAATTTTTTGACTGGTGTTAAATAAACATTTTGAATTGTCATGAAATAAATTATATCAAATCTTATTAGCTAATAGATTCCAAACTAGACTTTTGCCAATTTAAAATTGACTTTTGGAGGTAAAAACATCATAGTCTCATAGTCCACACAATTATCATTTTGAAAAATCCTTTTCACAAGTTTTACCCAAAATAGTCTACAACAAATCTACAAAGTGAAAACATTTTTTTTCTGATTTGATAATATGCTCATTGGTCTGTCTGTGATGCCAAATCCGAAGTTTGTTTTTGAGAAAAGAAAAGAAAGAGCTCTCATTTTACATATTTTTTTTGCCCATTTCAGAAAGTATAATTTTTTTTTTAAATTAAGGTGCTTTATTATTTAAAGTAATCAAATTTTCATCATTTTTATTTTAAGATAGAATGCGAGTGGTTCGAACTAATGTAGGTGTGAAAATAAGTTCGTAAAATTTTCTGCCAGATTTACGAAATTTTTTTGCGTTAAAACTTGTAACTCTCGCCTTTTATCAATCCAATTCATGAATGAGTTATCAATAGATGGTCCGAAGCTAAAAAAAACTATGTTTATCTATGGCCCATATTAATTATGTATTATAAAACAGCTTCCGATTTAGTCCTCTGCCTCAAGTGTGGATTTTTATAAATATACAATATTATTAAGTTTTTATTTTGCTTTTTTTATATTATTCCCACTGGTAATTTTAGTGACCCAATCTACGTTTTGAGCATTCCTGGTCATACTAAACTTATTTTGTTAAGTATGTGTCACTGATGGACTGTGCCGTCAAGGTGCAGTCCATCAGTGGCTCACACTTGACAAAAAAAATTTCTGACTGGGCCGATTTCACTCGAAAGACTAAAAATATTCAATTCAGTATTCCAAATAGATTTCAATAAATTAGTATAATTGCTTGCTTGATTTTTCTGGCGTGCTCCATTGATAAATCGCTCCCTATTGGTTTGGTTCATCAATGAAGCATCCCAGCAAAATTAAACTGAAAACAGAAATTGTTTCAATGGTAACGGGATGTCATCTGTTTTAATTAAATATGTAACTGCTATATAAATATTATATATATTTTATTTGAAAGTGCCTTTTTGTTAGTGATTTTATCTTATCTTTTAATATTGTAGTAATAACCATGTTTTTAATCTTTTGTATGTTCCTTGTGATAATCTTTTATCAGATGTGTGCTTGGTCTATCTGTTTTGGTTAAAAGAAACGAATGAACGATATGAAAATAATTCAAGTACAAATGCTCAGATGTACCTCTTTCTCATTTGCGACATTGAATTCTGAGAAATAAGATTTGCTGAAGTCTACAACGATAATTGACACTGTTTACTACTATAGAGCGTCAAAATCTCTCTTCCCTGTGTTTTGGTGTCCATATAAATTTTCAAAATAAAGAAACATCCTGTAGGATTAAATGGAATGTAGCAATCTCTCCATATTTCAACTTAGGTCGTGTGATTTTAGTTTGGTGTCTCATCGCTCTGCAGCATAATGATGAAACAAATTGATCTTTAAAAAGGGGGATACCACGCCTAATTGGAATATTTATTACATCAATCTGTATCTGTCTTGTGCGACCAACGCCGGAAATTTGTTTTAACAATTGTTTTTTGTTTGGGAACACATCAGTATTGGTCGTTAAGGCTTGATACGATCTGGGGAGCAATGCTTATTCTATGTATTCAATTGTGGTTGTATTTATGCTGTAATATGACGGCATCTTACCCACCACTTATTCTATACTTTGAACCCATGTATGTTTGCATCCACAAGAGATTGCACTTGCATGGATGCAAATATATACAATATGAAGAACACAATGGGTTCTAAATTACGTTGTACTTGTTCAGGATCATTCAGATAAGTAACATGAAAAAGCATCTTGGAGCAAAAGTACATGGGTCCGAATAATCATTGGCGCAAAAGTGACATTCTATTTTTAGAAGTCCTTGGATTTTGTATCAAAATATAAATTTAAAAAAGTTGTAGCAGTTCTTGTATCAATATCAACCCAATGTTAATAACATTTGTAATTTTCTGATCTATCCTTGAATATTTTCATGAAACGTGACTCATTGGCGCAAAAGTGACATTCTATTTTTAGAAGTCCTTGGATTTTGTATCAAAATATAAATTTAAAAAAGTTGTAGCAGTTCTTGTATCAATATCAACCCAATGTTAATAACATTTGTAATTTTCTGATCTATCCTTGAATATTTTCATGAAACGTGACTAAAAAAAATTTTCCGTTGGAAAAAAAAAGTGGTTATCTAGAATTTAATTGGATAAATTTGTTTTCCCAATATCAGATTAGATATTGACAAATTTTCTTCTTCCAACGCTTTTGTGAGTCTTCTAATTCATGGAATGTTCAAAATGTATATTTTTACATGTTGCGTAAAAAGATTCACCTTTGTCATTGCTTTGCGTTTTATTATTCTTTTGATATTTTATTATACTACATTTTAAGTGGCACCATTTCTGTTTAAGATGCTATATCCATGTTCCATGTCTGTTTGTTTATTGTCTCTGCTCGTATCTCTTAAAAATGCCTACTTCTACCCAAACTTTCAGTAAAAATTCATCTAAATATATTTTTGTTAAGTGTTAGTCACTGATGGAACGCGCCGCCGAGGCGTGTCCCATCTGTGACTTAACACTTAGGAAATCGATTTCCTGATTGGGGAAATGTTGTGAAAGCTACTGTTTTTAATACTATTGTTAAAAATGCTTCACGTGCTGATGATAAGGGCTGTCCAAAATATAAATTGTAAATTTTCACATAAATTTTAATCTGGTAAAAGTATGTCTTTGTTTATTATATTACTTCTGATTCGATTTATTTCAGGAAAATTATCCGATTCGATTTTGAAACCAAAAGTATTAGATTTAGCCACCCTTACTGATATTAGACGGTACCGTAACCCTTCGCTAGCCCCATCACTAATATTTCAACACGATTAGAACTAACTCGGAATATAGTTATAAAGAATTCAATGTTACTGAAAATTCTGAATATTAATCTTGAAAAAAAATTTAATATTTGAGCTGTTACCATTTTTATCACTCTGTGCATGTTATCACTAAACTGTTATAGTTTCACTAGCTATCAAATATTTACCTTCAAGCAACACCACTTCGAAATAGTAGAGTTAGTGATCCACTTATTATTGAGTTATGTATATAGATGTTCTAGTGATCATAGAAGTATGCTCCCCAAATTCAAATTCTAAGTGGTAATGTTGTTAAAGTTCGGTGAATTCAATTTTCGATTATTTAGACAAAATAATCTTGGCAATCGATAACTATTGTGATTTTATTCAAAACATCACAAAGTTCGGTGAAAACTACATTCAATTTCACTCACAATATACCAGTGAAACGGAATAAATATATTTTGAAATAGGGAACATTTATTGTTAAAATGTACTATATGGAAATTAGGAGTTTTTCACTAGAAAGACAGTAAATAAATTAAAAGTAATTAGAAAGACACATAATTTTGGATTAATTCAGAAGGCAAATGTCAATATTCCAATTTATTTGAATAAACTTTCAAATCTAACCGATTTTGTTGTTTTTATCTCGTTTATCCTAATATACAAATCCATTTTCGTATCAGACATGCACTTAAGACTATTAAATGTATGTTTTATGAAACTTTTGCAGTGATTATATTGTTTTGGTTTGTATTTCACAAGATGTAATAACAAACTGTTCGAAATGTACTTTTATGGGTCTTTTAAATATTTTTTCGGTATTTGTTGAAAAATTTTGTCAGGTGCCTAATTTATAAACAAGGTCTATCTTTTACAGTTCGTCTTATGTATAATCCAAATTATCAAAAGTGATTACCTTTATTCCATGCATCGAAAGAATCTAATTTTTGATATTGTATTTGGTAAAAGTTTACTTGCACTTTTTGGCGAGGCTTACTGTTGTCTGCATTGTTTCATGATGCATTCTTTAAAGAAAGTTTTCTGAATATCATTGATGGAGAGTTGGTATTTATACCAGACGAACGAAAATTCACCTGATCAACGAAATGACCCATTGTAGCCCACTTTTCACTCGGTTAGTTGTATGTTTTGTGGTTCATCGTTAACATCTTTTCTTTTGTAAATTTGCGTTTGAATTATTTTTATTTCCGTTTATCTGCTAATTATGATAATGATGATATACTATTTCTGATCTGTTGGCTCTTTTACTTTTGTTATAACGTTTCTATTAATATGATCATGCTACTATAGCTCTTAATTCGCTACATTTGTATAAAAGTTATAAAATGAATAAATGAAAAGTGCTAGAAAGTCTTTGTGTGGTATTTTAATTGAGATTTGGATCTATACCACAGCAAAGTGAACAATTGCTGTGGTGAGATCTACATTTTCGGTATACCAAGCAGAATGGGCACAGAATGGAATGGACCTTATTTGCAGCAAGCAGACAAAGTACCAGCTACTACTCGGGAACATTTGATGCCTTAGAGAGCTTTTGATCAAGTTTTCCAGGCTCAAATAAATTGTTGCTTTAATGTCATTTTGGGCAGGATAAAGCTAGGCATTATGGGGCGTCATTTTTATCATGTGAGTAATGGGGGTTAAAATTATGTTCCATCTTATGATACTTTATGGGAAAATTAGCAATCACGACATAATGTGGTTCAAACAAGCACATTTCTGAGCAACCAGGGGACACAAGTGTTTTCGTTTAGCCTTAACGGAATAAGCTAACTAGGCAGTCCAGTGAGTTCTTTCATCGTGGATGTATCGGTTACGCATTTGCCGATATCACCAATGCTTACGAAATTGTATATATTATTAGCAAGATTTTTAATTAATTTCCAATGACAAGCGATGGCGAAGCCCAGTCAGAAATCGGCGGCGCGATCCGTCCGAGACTCATACTTAAGATATTCAAACGAAGATTTACTACCTGTCTATGTGTTGCACTACGAAATTAAGTAGAAATCGAATTTTTACATAAAAATATCCAGCCGTCAAAAATATCTCACGTAACTCAAGTATTTTCAAACCTCACTTCTAGTTTCAAATGTTGGATTATGCTTGTCAATCGAAACTCAGTTGACAAAGCTGAAAATAAAAAAGTGCCATTTAAAGATAAACCTGATAATCTTCAAACTGAGTGCAAATGATAAAAGTATTGATCATTCTGTTTATAGTTATGTTACTTTTGCATCTTATCAATATATCCTTTGTAAAAATAATTACAAAACGATAATTGTAATCGCAATTATCTATCTCTTCATATTTTTATCGAACATAATTGAAATGATTATTATCAGACGATTTTGAAACATGACACTTATCAGAAATGTTTACTTTCCCACCCACTGGGAAGTTGGGTGCAACAATTACAAACAAACTGACAAAGTTCAAGGAATAATATCTATTGCCTTTGAAATAGTGTTGAAAGACTGTTACTGGTGTGGCTCGTTGAAGGGTAGTATATAAATGATAGATTCCGAATTCCAACTTACTCAATGTTCTTCAACAACATAGTTAACCCACTACAAACTAATACCCAGGAGCTTACCAGATACAGAACGCAAAACGTAACGCAAGTAAAATATTGAAACGTAGTTTCAAGTACAAAGTGAGTCAAAACTCTATATTATTACATTTAGTTCATTACTGAAACTGACATGGAAGTAGTGCCCAAAACAATTTTCTGAGAGGAGCTTATATGACAAATATTCTACTAAGTGCAGTTAAAATAAATTTAAATGCAGTTAAATAAACCTTTTTATTTCGTTATATATTTATTTTGTATCTAAGTCAACCTTTTTCTTTTGAAAATCAGCTTTCAAAAATGGTCGTTGAAACTTCGACAAATTGTGCCTTCGACCATCAAAGACCTTCAAGCAGAGATAGCGGTATTGCCGAAGTAGCTGACATACCGGGACCATCCCCAACTCGTGATTCTCCGCTTCTTGTAAGTCCTATTCGTCCAAATAAATACCAGCTTCCCATTCAACCTCAGCAATATTGTGACGATGTAGAAGGATATCCGTATCCATTGGCAGTGTCGACCCCGGCTCCCACGCACCTCGGAAGAGGAAGAAATGCCTCAGATCAAAGATTTCATCCATACCAATCAAAACGAAATAAGAGACGGGGGAAGAATATATCTGTGGAGAAAGGTTTTCAACAAGAAAAAATTTCTACGAAAATATCATCACAGACTTCCGAATCAATTGCAGAGAAAGACGATTGCGACATGAAGCCGCCATATTCGTACATCGCTTTAATCACTATGGCAATTGTGCAATCACCCGGCAAGCGCCACACTCTGGGTGAAATTTGCGAGTTCATTATGAAACGTTTCGCATACTATCAGAAGCGTTTTCCTTCGTGGCAAAATTCAATCAGACACAACCTGTCCCTTAACGATTGCTTTATTAAAATTCCACGAAAAGCTGGAATGGCAGGAAAAGGAAATTTTTGGACCATCGATCCAGCAGCAGAGGATATGTTTGAAAATGGTTCATTTTTGAGAAGACGAAAACGATTCAAACGGCCAGGAGCCACAATACCGGTGAACCGCCTGACACCAGGAAATAATTATGGGCAACAAAAGCAATACATAATTTCCAACACAATTTCAAAAACAACACAACCAACATATGGGATTGCCAATCATATTCCAATGTACCAGCAAGCAAGTAAACTAGTTCCAGTCTACGCAGGTTACACACAAGGTTCAAATTACAACAACCAAATGCCTCCTCTACACTATCAACAACTCTCTGTTGCGCATAATTGCCCAGTTGCATATAATCTTGCTAAAGACGTACAGAGCAATATTTATCCAAACATCGACAGCTCGTCAACACCATCTCAAACTTTGCAGCAACACGTTCGGAAGCCAAACTTTTTTTCTATAGATTCTATCATAAGAAGTGAAACCAAGCAACCGAATAATACTTCTCATCAACCTCTTGTAGATAATCATCTTGTAGCTTACCAAAAACAATATTTTGTATATCCAGCATCCAATTACGTCTACAATCATTAAATTCGGTTCGTTGTGCTCCACTATTATAAGTTTCTTTCTGAGTTCCAACATTCTTTGCATTAGTTTTATTTCAGTTAAAGTGTATAATGAATAAGAACAGGCAAGTTCATTACCAATGCATTACTAACGTTCTGGGTTCCAATCCCATTGAGGGGTGATTATATGTGAGAGGTCTGCCAGGCGCTTCGCCGGTTCACGGTGGTTCACGTGAGCGCTGCTTACGGCTTCCTCCACCAACCATGTCAATTCACAGGAAAAAATAGTGGCATGCCAAGCTAAAAACCTACTCCCCCCCCCCCCCCCCCCCCCCCCTACCCCCCCCCCCCCCCCCCCCGATTCATGAGAGGCCCCCCCCCCCCCCCCCCCCCCCCGATTCATGAGAGGCACGAGAGGTCGCGGTTCGTCATATGGCTAAGCTGTATTCTCGGCCTTCTTCTCTCCCAGGATAAAAATGAAATCCCATCTCCTCCTTTGCCACAAGCGCCTCGTTAACTCTGGTCTTGTTGATATCAACTACCCTCCTGCGTTTGAATCCCGTGCGAAGACGTTCTTTCTATTTACGGGTGTTCGCCACAGATAGGTCACGCTAATATAGCGGGCGCCATTTGCGTATTTTTTCGTTACTGTCCAATGTTAATAAGTGTCGTTGTTATCCCTGAAGTGTAGCCCTTATGACCGTCTGTGTAATTGTTATTGTTTACTACACATGAATGTATTTATATTTTCTCCTCACCTTCGGCTATTTTTGTGTAGCTTTATTTTTATTTTCGGGGCAAGAGGGCTCGTATACATCCAGTACGTTTTCAAAAATCACACGAGGTTTCGTACAATGGCCCGACCTTCCTTACTCGACGTTGGGCAGCTTGCTCAGCGTCGATAAAAGCAAAATATGCTGCCTTCGAGGCAAGCTTAAGTTGCCCTCAAAAATCTTGGAGGAGACCATCCATATGGCGAGGGGAACACCGAAAATTCCCAACATACCAACTGTATTTAATGCCGTATTCAATTACTGTATTTTATTTGATTATTGCTCCTAACCCGAGAAGGTCGAAATAAAATTTATCTATAAACTAGATGAAGAACTATGTCCATGTGGGGGGGAAATGAGTGAAATGCTAAGCCAGAAATTTCTGATTCGGAACTGGTGTCTTTGCGAGAGGTCGCGGTTCGCTATATGGCTAAGTTATATTCTCGACTTTCTTCTCCGGCAGGATAAAAATGAAATAATATCCTAGGATTGCTGGACACCTCGCCGGCGAGTTGGTTCACGATAGTTATGGCTTCCTCCACACAACTATGTTCACAGGAATAATCCGTGAATGGTTAGACAAAAATCTCATCTCCGATCTGGAGATGGTATCTGCTCGAGAGGTCGTGGAACGCCATATCGTTAAGTCGTATTTTCGGTTTTACTCTCCCGCAGCATGAGAATGAAATCCTATCCTATTTATAATATGGCAAAAAATACATAAAACCAGCAAGGCCGCAACTTTAAGTGGCCGCACGTTTGGGGTTTGCTCGTGGTGATCCGCTCAAGTTTTGTCACTTCTTGTATTTTGTAACGAACCTGTCCTTTTATGTTATGTTATTCGAATGGCCTATTTGTATACTAATGGGAGATGCTGGAAAGGTAGGTTATATTCACAACCGTAAGACAAGCATTTTGTACGTAGCGATTATGATTTCTAGCTATCATCGTAGGGTAAGGTACTGAAGGTAACGCTCGGTGACGACCCGGTAAATGAATTTATGTTTAGTTAGAAGATTATCACTGGAAAGAGAATCTTCTGTCTTTCAAAAAATTTCTGAATACGCTTGCGGCCTACAATCTCAGTCGCCACTAGAGTGCACAGGGATACGCGCCATGGAAACAGCGTCCCTGCTTGATCAACCATGTGTGACTTATAACTTTAACAATATTTTGTGTTTGGTATTTTCGTTTTTTAGGTTTGTGCTTCTCTATTCTTGTTTTCCTTCTAACAATGCCATCTGCCGCCGTGGCGGCAAATGAGACTGATTTTTAAATATAATTGATCTCTGATCGCTTGCATTTGTTGATTTGAAAGAAAAAATTAAAATACTAAAGAATATAAGATGGGTAAGAAAGTCAAGAAGGAAGCAACTCCCCCTCCAAAAGACGTGGTAAGTTTTTCTCACTCTGGGAATATTGTTATAATGCTCACTCTCAAGCAGTAAGTATGAATTTGAACATTTTTGTCGAATTGAGACTTTCACAGTTGTGAGCAGTTTATTTGAATAATTTGATATTCATTTTTTAGTTTGATCCTCTGACCATTGAAAGTAAGAAGACAGGAACTGTTGTTTTGATGTTAAAATCAGACGAGGAAGAAGTTTTAACCAAAGCATGTGAAGCTGTTTATAAATTTGCTGACAAATGTGAGTTCACATTATATTTTTTGTTTGGTCTAATACATTTTAGCATTTGTTTCTGCTATTTAGCCACCAGTATCTGCAAACTAGCTAATGGCTCATCATTCTCCTCAGTCCTTGTTAATATTAGAGAATTTATTGCATTCTATAATCTCTGTGATATTATCAAACATAATTTACACACACTAGAAATATATGAATAATAAAAACTACAGGTGAAAATAATGATTGAATGGAAAAAATCAACAATTCAGATCAATGTATTGTGAATATGGTGTCAGTTGTTTCGTAGAATTTTTTATTAAAATGAATGAATGAGTTCAAAATTCATTGGGGTTCTTTTTGGGTTCAAATTCAATATATAAGCATCAACGGTCTATCGTATTTCACATTTTTTTGACTGATCTGATTTGAGTAGATCACCCTAATCAAGGACCTATGATAGGGGTCACTGGTAGGGGAACGTTGATTTGACATTAAAATTGAGACCTAATATGTACTATTGGTACCGTAGGTGATGAAAACAAATTGATGTTACTGGAACTTGGAGCAATTGATCCTATTATAAACTTAATCAACCATGAAGACCGTGTCGTAAGAAGATATGCAGTGATGTCATTTGGAGTATTAGCAGGACATCGTAAGTATTATATATTTTTCCAGGAAATTTTCCAGGAGTATCATTGTAGATTTGCCTAAACAGCAAAAATAAAATCCTACCTGTAATTGCTAGTGATTTTAATCATTTCTAATTTGTTATGAAACAACCATTTTTGTTTAAGTATGATTATTCATTTATTTCCTGCTACATCTTCTAGCCTTGCTTAGAGAGAAATACTGCTCATTCGTTGATTTCGCCTCAGAACTGTGATAATCCCGTAATTCGACACAAATTTCTAATAATGGTTTTTTGGTGAATTATCTTGTGGCAAACCTTTTTTTGAGATCACGAGGAGTGAGCGCGGTGGCCTAGTGGTTAACATGTTGGCATCGAAGGTTGAATATCTCGGGTTCGAGTCCCGGCATTTCAGGCTTGTTCATCCATGCCCCCACTCAACCCAGGGTGTAATAACTTGGATAGGATAAGTCAAACATTAAAGGTCATATCTTCCCAACAACTCTAATCCTGTCCATCTAAAAGTGGCTCTAGTACATGACCTGGTTATTAAAACTATAGAAAAATAACTATTCAGGTTAAAGTAAACTTTTGATTTTGTTAACCTTGGGTACTTTGTTCAAACCGAATCGAAAACCTTTTCTCAAAATATCTTCTGTTGAGCATGTGTTACTGGAGGATTGTGTCTAAGAGCTGTGGCCCATCATGTGGCTCCAGTAAAATTTCTGATCTTGGAAGGAATCCTTGCATGAATTTGATTCAAGCCTCATTTTTTCATTATTTTTCGTTATTCATTGAATATTCTGGAATATTTCTTTTCGAGGTTTGTGTAAAATTAGATTGTATGTGATTTAGTTGAAATATTTTATTTATTTTCCATAAAACAGCTGATGTGAGACAATACTTGAGAAAAACAAATAGCATTGAAGGTGCTGTTCAACTTCTTGGTGATGGTAAGAAATTAATTATCAAATAGTATTTCGGGATGCCAGAATCTTGAGTATCTTCTGTTGTCCAAAATGTTCATGTCATTGTCTTCTGATAGACGAAAAAGCGTCCAAACCATCAGCACTGCTATGATTTTGAACTTTTCATATAACTCGATAAATATCAGACAGTCAAGAAGATATATTTGAATCTTATAGTCTAGCAGGGTAGCTGTCATCTTACTCTTAATGTTTGCGATAATACTGATATAGAAAAATTTTTAAAAGCATTTCCTATTGTATGAATATATGCATAAGTTTATTGTAAGCTTTCGTAGAACATAGTCTAACTTCTTCAGACAAGAATACAATAAACTTAAATTTCTGTGGAATGAGAACATGATATTTTTGTATATTAGCTTGATATTATCTTATTCGTGTATCCTTGTGAATTCTCTCACACACGGATCCAGGATTGTAAGGAAACAAGGAGAAGGGATAGGTAGTTCATTGCAAGATATCAACGAATTACATAAATTTTTCCTTTAAATTACCTATACAAATCTCCTGACTGTCTAGACCTTCCATGATTTCGGTCTGCTGGGGTATTAACAGCAGCATAATTTGAATTTCAATTTGGCTCTTACGAAACTCGGATATAACATTCATTAACTAAAAAAAAAAAAACAGACAAACTACTAAAAACAAGAAACCCCTTTAATGATTGGTATTCACAGTCAGGAGTTTGTTTATTCTATTTTATACTTTTTATGCATCATTTTAGGATTCGTGTCTTCTATAACCAATCCCTAAGAATTTCAGCCTAAATCCACCCATTGCCACATCTCTTGTCAAATGCGCCACTGATGGATTGCTTTGTCGAGATGTGGTCCATCTTTGGCTCATGCCTGGAAAATGTGAAGACTTCCATTTCAAATTTAACACTATTTTAAGCAAATCCACCCTAACCTTAAAACCGAAGAATTTGACCGATGTAGAATGAAAATTAAATTATTATTTTTTTCTCTCTCATTAGAATATTAACTAGGTAAATCGGCATTTGAGTCACTCAGACTCATTAAAAATTTTGACAGAACCTGCCTCCACTGCTACCCCGCTGTATTTTTTTTTAACTCCTTATATGTAGGTAGCCCAATTTGATGCAAATAGATTCTTTTCTTTTAAATATATATATATATACTTTGCATTATCTGTATCATCACCTGTATAAATTTCTATGTTGTGTTTTTGTAAATTTGCGTCTTTTTCTACACATTAATATTATTGTTTTTTTTTTTACATATATTTTTTTTTTCAAGGGTTTTTGCCGCACACCAGTGTTTTAGGTCGACAGGGCCTTGTGCAACTATCCTGTCTTTTATTCTTCTGTATCCTTAAATTTTATATTTATTATTACGAGGCGAATAAACATACATACATACATTAGTGTTTATTTATGAATTTATTTTCATTGTGTGTTACTCAAAAATAGACTGTACTATGTTCATGCTGTTGTAATATAAAGCAATTTTATATAAAATCATCCAATTTTATTTCAATAATTACTTGTGATTCATGCACATGAAAGATGCTGCTACCATACTGTAATTAAGAATTTTTGAAAATTTTAAAACTGGTTACTGGAAGTTTGTTGGCAATGGCTTCCTTGTTTGTAATATTTTCCTGGACCCACTCACTCCATGGACCCATTGCCCAAGCATGAAGTTTCTATACTGGTGAGGTTGTCCTAATCTCAAAAAGTTACTTTTGGGTGT
The DNA here is from genome assembly GCA_963675895.2 of Styela plicata. Lineage (NCBI taxonomy): Eukaryota > Metazoa > Chordata > Ascidiacea > Stolidobranchia > Styelidae > Styela > Styela plicata. Next base: position 1,925,079 of record OZ023150.1, read on the forward strand.
GAAATTGTCGGTTGGAACGTTAATAATGTTAAGCCATGTTTTTGATTCTTTTATCTTTTTTAATAAAAATACACTAAATACTTCTTTCTGTTTTCAGAGGATGATGTTTGTAATGAGTTCGCAAGTTTATTCCTCGCTCACATGTCAAACGAATACATCAGTAAATTAGCAATCTACAAGAACGAAGGATTGGAACCCCTTATCAATCTAATGGAATCGCCCGATCCAGATGTTCAGAAAAATTCAGTTCAAGCTATCAGTAATCTTGTTCAAGTAAACATATTTATTGGAAAAAATAGGCAATCGAGTGTCTGAAATGTTTATGTCATTTTTCAGATTATACTCCGACCGATATAGCTTTTTTGCATCCGATATCGATACCGATGTTTTGACATTTTTGACCACCGAAAAGCAATATATCGGAAAATACAATGAAAGTACATTTTGATTGCATTGGAAAGGCAAATGATAAGAAAGAAATTCACAGTACTTTTTAAAAATATGACTATCAAAAAAATTGCTCTTTTCTATCTTCTTTCTCAAAAAATTCCCTAACCTTACCTTTATTTCTACCAGACTCTTTTGAACCCATCTGCCGAGTATAAACTCTATGAAACTCTCTAAAATTTTATGAATTCTCCAAACAAAGCTCCTGCAAACAACACCGCAACTGTATTCCTCCTGTCTGAACAATTTGAGCATTCCAATGCGAGCTGTCCAAAAGTATGAGTCACACCCGACTGGCTACCACTCACCAAATTGCTGTTTCCTCCTCATTCCCTCTCCAAAACTTATTTCTAATGTTTTGATGCATTTCTAGGCATTTTTTGAGAAAGGAATAAGTTTCACTTAAATTAAATAACATCTGCCATGGTTTTCCTCGGTTTGTATTGAAAAATACTGCGCAATTTTGCCATTCAAACAAAAAACGTGTCATTTTAAAAGAATTGTGCATGTTCACACCATAAGTGTTTTCGGTTGGCCATTATTATCGGCTACTTCTGTGACCTGCCGATATAACAGTAAAGACCAAAATTAGTCATTAGGCAGCTATATCGGTTTACTGATATGTCGGCCAGGCTCTATTTCGGATGGACAAAAAAGCTTCAAAATTATTAGCTCTCCTATTTCAAGGCAGTATCAATGATGTTGAGCCATTTTCTGCTGTTAGTTTGTTACCAGATATCTAAAAAGGACTTATTCGCTTCTAATGTATGAAGAGCTCACATTTTGCCAGTCTGGGTCATGGATAGAGTTTGATGCAGTTGCATTGTCACAAGGTTTCATATATTTTTTATTTGATGGTTTGTTTTCTGATTGATTTTAGAATTTTTATGAATTCTTTAAGCGATTTAATGTTAATTTACCTAAATTCTGTCACAATATTTTCACTACCACTCCACCAAATTTTGATAAGCAAAACTTGCCTGAATCCACCTGTTCACTTAGGTTCTTATCTTTCTTAGACAGGTTACCTTTGGAACTTTTAATTTTATAAGACTCTTATTTTCCGTTTTTTCAGGATTTCCAAATTCGTACTGCGATACGTGATCTCGGTGGAATTCCTCCTTTATTAGAATTTTTGAAGTCTGAATATGCAATAATACAAGAATTAGCTCTGGCTACATTAGCTGCAGTGACACATGATGGTAATAACTTTATTGATTATTTGTTTAGTACATTGATTTATTTTACTTGCAGATTTTCACTGTAGTTTTAATATAATAGAGATACGGTGTATGTTTTGTCACAGTCCATCAACAATGTATCTGATGGTTACCACCAGGGTTACGAGCTCTATCGATTTATTATTGATGGGGCTGTGCAATTCGATTCGGTGATTTGAATCGATTCAAAGCACAATTTGTTGGAATCAATTCCGAATCGATCATTCTAAATATATTCAAATTTATATTTTTAATGACAAAATCCAATCGAATTTCGGCAAATTTGAAAATATGAAAATTGTTGCTCTTAGACATGTAGTGTGAATTGGAAATACATCATAAATTTCTTGATTTTCACAATGGAGACAAGTTAAAATACTAAAAATGGGATATTTGTTATTTACATGGAATTAGTGATTTGATCCGATTCGAAAAAATTATCTGAATCAGATTCGAATTCCAAATGATTTGGTTTTGCCCAGGTCTTATTACCGAGTTCAAGGACACAAGTTGTATCGAATTAAAGTTCAGCGAGTTCAAGACAGTTCAGCAACAACACGTGGTCTAGATTTCACAATTACAAGAATCGCGAACAATTCGTGTCAATAATTAGGGTTTTACACTCTGGAATATCATGGAGACAATTTAGCGTCTTTTGTTGGTAAAATTTATGAAGTTTAGTCGGATTTTAAATAATTTATTGCATCGAAGTGCAACAATATGACGTCATAGTTGCGCAAAATATTGAACTCAAACTCGCATAGTTTTTTAGGGTTCTAGTTCACGGAAAGTTTCCGAGTACAGCGAGTTTACAATTCTAGTTACAACCAGGCTTTAGGTTTTCTTGCCAATTTCTTCGGATTTTACCAAAGCTTTCAAGACAGCTACTTTATATATAATCATTAGTTTATTGAAATATAAATACATATTTCATTTGTAGATCTGCTAGATGAACTGTCAATTCATTTTCTGTTATATAAATTTCAAACTCATTATTTCCTAATTTAATTTTTTTTTTATTTTTTTTTTCTATAGCTGATACTAGAGTTGTGTTGAGAGAGAATGAAGGACTTGAAAAATTGATTGAATTTTTGAATCACAAGGTAACGTACAAATATATCAGTGAGAGTTGACCTCAGACTGGCAGAATGTGCGCTACTCTGATACTCAGACACCCGAAGAAAATGGATTGTAGCAGAAGAAAATTTAACCAACGATCACTATTTCATGATTTATCTTTTGCCACTTAGATACAATGTCTCTTTTTTGATATCTGGTAGCAACCAAACTGTAGAAAAAGAATCAAAATCATCAACACCGCTATGAAATGCTTTGAAGCCGAAGAAAAACAAAATTTTGCCACCCTGGTAGACTTTTAATGCATATATCTATTAATTCATTCACAAAAACACACTTACCCTTCAAAGGATGGGATGTCTTGTGCAAGTTTGGGTGAAAAGCATTTTTTAACGTTTAACTGAGCATGGTTATGGTTGGCGGCTGAAACAATGGTTATGTGATCCACCGCCTATAATGCACATGATCGCACTGCATTTGCATATAATCAAATGCCATAACATTCGAACCTGTATCTCTCATAAGTGCAAGTAGTTTCTCTTTGCTATTGAGTGGCCGCAAGTTGGTTCCTTTCAGACACTGCTTTCGGCCTTCTCAGAGTGGTATTTAACAAGGTATTTTCCCCATTACAATTCATGTTTCAAGTCAAGTGTAGTCAATTATTACTTGATAGCTAAACCGAATCGGAAAGTTTTTCCAAAACATCTTTTGTTAAGTAAGAGTCACTGATGGAGCGCGTTGATGAAACGCGGCCCATCTCAGGCTCATGCTTAGCGAAATGAAATTTTTGATTGGGTTGTATTTGGTTGTAAGTAAGTATATTATTAAGGCGTCATTCAAGCATCACTACTTCGTAGTGAAGTATCTCGGAGTGCTTTTAATTTTGTCATATTTTGGTTAGGATCGAACAAAGTTTGTTTGCTTTTTATAACATAGTTTCTCACTCACAAATTTGATTGAAGAATTGCGGTCAAGATCATAACATGTACAATAAACTTTTTCTGATCACTGCGGATCAGAATATTTAGATAGAGTCATTCTGGAATTTTGATTGAAGTATATTTTGTTTAAAATCGATTTTTATTCGATTATTCCGTTAAATACACATCTTGCAGAAGAGTCATGATATCAAACTTATTCATTTTAAAGTTTTTTTTCCTAAGAGTGACCGTTAGTTGGTTTTTTTTGGGCACTGCTTCCGGCCTTGCTAAGAGTGTATTGCTATAAAAAAATTAAGGAAATACTCTGCGAAATCAAATCCACAAAGACTTTGTCTGGAACCCAAACTATATTGATGAACATAAGTTTTTTCAGAATTGTGTTTCTATTTACTGTTTGAATTTTTTCAATGTACTTGTAATACAATTGATAGACTGATCTGTTGAAATACAGAGGGACCTAGATTTGAACCAGACAACCAGATGTGTTTTGGAAATAATCTCGGTACAGCAATATCACGAAACCTACCTAAATCCACTTCCTCACTCAGCCCTAGCACTCTTACTTTTCGATCCAGAATATTGCTAAAATCTTTAGAACGGCAATTTTCCTGAACAGTTATATTATTATCTGTTCAACAGGAATTCGATGATTTACATGTGCATGGGCTTCAAGTTCTTGGAAATTGTTTGGAAGATACTGAAGCATTGGACGAATTTCGTAATTCTGGTGGAATGGAAAAATTATTATTATTTACGACTGAATCCGCAACTCCAGAGGTTCAAGCTCATTCTGCGAGAGCCATGGCAAGAGCTGCAAAGAATGGTATGTAATAAAATACTGTGATAAACTCAAGTCAGAATTTTTTTTATCAAATACATTGCATGGCATGAGAAAGAGTACTACAAAGCGACTGCAATATCTGGGAAACACCCCAAATAAAACTGAACATTTGTAGTAAAGTTAAGTACAGAAAGTGGTATACCTAGGAAACACTTCAGGGCAAGTCTAAATTCCTAGCCTTGATGATGTGCATGAATCCACGAGCCTTCATTTGCCATTGGGAAGAACTTTTTCAATTCTGTAGTACTAAAATATGACGCTTTAAAACTGCATTGTTCTGCTCGGATGGGATTTATCTGAAGAAAATTATAGCTCACTTGCTAAAATCATTAGGAAACTTTTCACGCATTTCTATGCATTTCTAATCATTGGAGGGATGCAGGTTTGAATTCTGTGAGGGATGATTATGTGCAAGAGCTGGACACCTCACCTATGCCTGGTGCTTCACATCATTACTGGTTTCGACTTCTTCAATAACCATCTCAATGTACAGGATTCAATCAAAGGTTACATTGAACCCTGCCTTTGACTTGGTAGCTTCATGAGAGGCCATGGTTCGCTTATGGTTATTGAGACGTATTCTCTTCTTTCCTCATTCTCTGGATAAAAGTGATATTACGGGTAAAAGAATGAGAAAATTGAGTTATTCAGAAGAATAAAAGGGTTTCTGATACATACATATACAGACATTTACATTTTTTTTTTAAGTTGAAAATGCTAAAATACTTCATGAACAAGAAGTTGAAAAAACTTTAATAACATTGAGTGGATCAGACAGTGATACAGTAAAGATTGCTGCATGTCAAGCTATCTGTACGTTGTCAGATAATCTGGCTGCAAGAGACACATTTGGAAAATCTGGTTTGTATTATTATTACTGTATATTTTGGTAGACTGGTGGCCAAATTTTGGATAGATGGAGCTTTTTGTAAATAGATGAGAAATAATCTGACCAATAACAAAACATTAGTCAGGTAGTTTTGGTCTGGAACAGTATAAACAAATTTTCTTTAAAAACTCAAAAACATTCCAAGCTGAATGTTTGGAAAATTTAGGCAATTTTGACCCTAATGATTGCATTTAATGTAAGATTTGTCTAATATGAGCAAATCTGGTTTCCTTGATCTATCCTATAAAATTATAAGGCTTTCTATCTGGAAAACATCATGCCTATTTATAAGTGTAGAGTATTAGGATACATGTTCCAGTATTTTGTGATAAGACACTAACCAGAGGAAACTGTTTTTAGATTTTTTTTTAGAAGTTTGCTTGAGGCAAGGCTGAAAACAGCACTTAAAGAAACAAACCAACAACCACTTGAATGGATACTACAAGATACTTGCCAGCAACTGCATTCTAAGCTATATACATGCTATACAGAACTAACCCACCATGATAAAGTGTAGTGAGTGGTATCTATCCTAGACAGTGAGACTACCACTACCACACTTTTTTGCATCTTTTTAGTCTCTCTTATGACATGCAGGAACTATGTTAGGACTATTCTAAACCCCGTGCATATACGGCTATCTTGTTCTATCACAAACATGTTTTAGTTTCCACCTGTTTTATGTTTTTCAATTTACAGAAGGAATTCCACCCCTGATTAATCTACTACAAAGTGAATCTGTAGAAGTCAAGGAAGCGGCGACACTCGCTCTCGCTAATTTGACACTAAATCACAAGAATAACTGCACGTATGTTTCTTCAGCATTTAGTGATATTCATTCAATAAGGGTGTTATAAGAAATAAATTTGAAATTCAATTTAGTATGTAGAATTAGGAATTGAGAATAATGGAATTATATAATTAAATATGCCCAATTCTCTTTTATCCATTGTGGATCAAACTGTGTTTGATTTCAAATTTAACAATGAAAAAATTGGCTTATATCATGATTTTTACTCCCAAATGAGTCAGTTAGGATCAATCAATACGCGAAATTAATTTCTGTCGGAATCATGAATACTGTATCTAAATTTTGGTATAAATACATCCATGATGATGATCAAATTACCAGTATTTAAAATGAAAGCCATATATTTGAGTGGGTCAATGTAGATGACTAATTAGACATGCATTTTTTTTATTTTTAATTCATGTCGAAGTATATGTTTTCAACTTATGGAATAGATCACTAACTTGTACTTAGGGCTGGGCAATTCCACTCAACGATTCGAATCGATTCAAAGTACGTGAATCGGTCATAGGAACAAAAACTTGCTAAGTGAAGTGGAATTTTTCTTTTAACAACGAAATGCAAATGATTTTGGTCGAATTTGACAAAAATCGATAATATTTCATTGTTGAAATATAAATTTTCACTCTTGGACTGGAGTGTTCAAGCTAATACTTGTAATTTGTAACAGTAAATTTCTTAATTATTGTAATGGAGACAATAATAGTAATAGTAAAAATGGAATATTTGTTATTTTTATGGAATCGTCGTATCGATCCGATTTCAAAAAATTATCCAAATCAGATTCGAATTCCAAATGATTTGGTTTATTCCAGCCCTACTTGTACTCCACAAAACATACTTGAATACGTGCTGATTTGCTAATCTTGTTAACTTTTGTTTTACTTTTCAGCGATGTGATTTCACATGGAGGAATCGAAATATTGATTGGTTTACTCAACTTCAACAAAGAAGCAGTTGTCGTCAATGCGTTGACATGTCTTATAAATATGTCGAGTGATGAGCAATTACGGTAAACAATTCCTGTTCGTATACCTTATGTATAATAAGAGTTCTATACTACTAAATGGATTTGAAAATGGATTATCAATAATTCTACATAATTATTTAAAAAGAACTAAATTTGTAATGTCTCCCGCTAAGTAAATTTCCAAATCCATTGGAAATTTACTGAGCGAGAGACATAACAAACTTTAGTTTTTTTCAAGTATATAGGTAGAATTATTGATAAAATTAATGTTTTGGTAAGCATTACAACATTTTCTTAAATAGAAACTGTTGGTTTGAAATGAGGAATGAGGATTACAACATAATACTTGGGTGAATGAAATACTACCGGTAACTGGAATGCCAAATTCTGGATTTTATCTAATTCTTTTTAAAATATCTCTCCACTTATTATTTTCTACATAGTGATTACATGGGATTCACTGGTAACAACCGTCAGAAAATATGGTTTTTAAAGCATGAGTCGTGTGGCTGCATTTTGACTGCATGATAATATATGTGAATACGAATCATACTTGATCAAGTTTGTTTTATTGACAATTTATTCTTTTCGTCTGCATGATGTTATCATCTCGTCTCCAAAGCTTGTTACATTGCTCTGATGCTGCTTGACTCAGTTTGTTCTACAACTATATCAACATGGCTGTATTTAGACGCTTCCCTCGACTGACTAGACTTAGTTTAGACATAATATAGTTTATTTTGACACCTTTGTCCATACAAAAAGCTGTTATTTAACTCATACACTTTTAGTAGCATGAAAGTGTGTGAGTTTAGTAACATCTTTTCGTATCGACTAATGTGTCAAAATACACTATGTCTAAATTATGTCTAGCCAGTTGAGGAAAGCTTCTAAATACCGCCAATGACAAAATAGCTGTTCTAAAAAGGTATTCTATGTCAAAAATTCATTTCCTAGGTTATCTAAACTTTGGGTAACTCTGTTTTGGAACTGTTTTCCTGATAACAATGTTTCAAATCATGTGTGAATAAATCATCTTAGGCTTTCAAATGTTAATAGTTTCAACAGTTTCTGGGATATCACAAGAAATTTTGTTTTGAACAAACTCGGGCAAAATAAATATCGGTACTCATACTTTTCCGATATTTTTTCAGAACTGATATCCAGAAAAGAGGATTGATTGCATCACTCACAGAACCACTGAAATCCGACAGTATTAAAATCCAAAGTAAAGCAGCACAAGCAATTGCATCTTTTGTTACTGGATCAGAATCAAGAGCAGAGGTAATATACATTTATTAAATTGCAAATTAATAATACACCACATTCCACATAATTTTTGACGTTTATGCTGTGTTTTCTTACTATAGCATCTGGGTAGAAGAGACTGGTTGTATTATTTTTAAAATCCTAAATTTTGTCCATTGAAATCTATTTTTTTATTTCAGTTGAGGAAGCATGGGGGACTGGAACCTTTGGTTCGACATCTAAGATCTGGGGATGCTCAACTGAGAAGAGATGCATCTTGGGCAATATTGTCAAGTTGTGTTGATACTCCCACAGCTACTGCTATTTCTAACTTGGGGTGAATACTTTTTTATATTTTAGAATTTGAGATTTTTATTTAAATTTTCAGGTACTACTTCAGGTAGTACCAGTCCTGGGTAATGTTGAGCCACACTGTGCACTTATCAGGTTATTTTTTGTTTCTTATGAAATTGTCCATTCCATGACTCTCAACCAGTCATATTTCATGAAGTTATATTCAAAAACAAAAGCCATTTTCATAGACTTTTAGATGAGATGTATCGCTGTGTAAAGTCGTATTGATTAATTTCTACTCGTAGGACCCATTTTCTTCTGTACATTTCAGCTAAAAAATGATGAAATGAAAGGAACTTTATTCCACCGTTTGTTATTAACCATGTTTACAATGTTATCTGGTTGCAAGATTTATCTTGCATCTTGACATTCCACCGAATTTGGAAGCAATGAGAAGCAAAGTAACTTGCCTGGCACAAGGTTGTGAGTTACAGTGCCTCACCCTGGACGTCCTACATGTATTGTTCTTTGAAGCTATTACAATTCACCGATCTTTTAAATTTTTCGCCGACGATCGAGCCGACATCCATTACTAGGTGTCATTTTTGGCAGCTATTGTCGATTTCATCGTGCCACTGCAGCTCTAAAATAACTAATGTAATAAAATATTTTTCTGTTTAAATCCCTATTCACGAACAGAAATAGCAGGATCTCTTTCCACAAAATTACAAGTATATTTGTGAGCATATCTATTCGTTAGGTCATAGCCTAACTTCTTCAAACAAAACGTGATATGACTTATAAAACATGATAAAAATGATGCATTATTTGCTGTTTTATAAGTCGTATCTTCTTTTGTTTGAAGATGTTAGGCATCATGCTATTTCTGTCCTTGACTTTGATACTATCTTATTCAAGTATCCTTGTGTCAACAGCCACCTACACAATCACAAGTTGAAATCACAAGTTTCTGTTTCTAAAATATTATTTTTAGAGCACTCGAAATCTTGCAACAGATCAATAGTTCTGAACAACGCAGAAACAATTTCAGTCTCGCAGCGCTCGATAAATTACTGGATTCAAACCTTCCTGCGAAATATAGTTTGACTGGAAAATTATCACCTCATAATATCATATCTGATGGATTTTACGATGCAGGGCTGGTGAGTTTCAACAAGGGAATTCGAATCAATAAAATCATTTTGAGAATTGTGACAGAATCTTGTTTTTCTTTAGGCGTCCAGATTGTTTATTTTCTTTGAATGGAAAAATTTTTCAAAGTTATCAACAGTGCTACTCCATAGATTTCGAACCCTTTTATACCCAAAAAATCTTCAACCAAGATATTTATCGTGCAATATAACCCATTTGCTAAATTTTCTTCTAATGGCGAGCGTTTTCTTCAGGCGTCTCAAGTGTTAAAGCAGCTTACATTATGGCAGTATTTAATGTCAGGTTGCTTTGTTATCAATTTGCTATATTTTTCTACTTTTAGTTGAGGCCTGATGCGAAATTTCTACCATTAGAAGAAATAGCCAAAGAGGAGTTGAACCAGAGACGACCAATTCTTTTGATAAATTGTAAACAACCTGAACCGTAAGTTTTTTTACGATTTCATTCAATGTTTTATTTGGAGTGACTTTCTTTGTCTGGAGTTGTATGAAAAATTGTAGAAATTCATTCCGTAAAAGTGATGTTATAACTGTTTTGTGGATAGTACTTATAAGAGAGTATTATTCTTTGAATATTTTGATTTGTCAAATATGGCCTAAAGATGTGTAAAATATGGTAAAAACAGACAGACTGAATGTTTGCTGAAGTGCCCAAAGAAAATTGTCCCATCACAAGAATATCATTCCATAAAACGATATGTCTTTATAAATTCTTCATTGGCAGAGAGTTCGTTTTGGATTTTGGACGGGGAAAAATATATAATATATATAGAGGGCTTTGAAATCATAAACATTACTTTAAAATGGCAATTAAGGTTTAGAAAGGCCTTTTTTTTCTTTCTGTGTGAGGAAAATAGGATAAGATTTGTACAGCTGGAGAAAAACAAAATTTCAATCTCACTTATACAGTCCGAAGTCAGTCAGTTCTTCGAGGGTGATGGTTGATTTGAAAGTTTCTTTTGTCTATTTTGAATGAAAAAATTTGAATCGTAGTTTACATGGGTATATTGCCACTGAACGGATTTGAACCTTGTCTTATGAGAAATTTGCGGATTTGAACCTTGTCTAATGAGGAATGCGTCTCAACAACGCATTCCATTAGTAACTCATACATAACGAAGCATGTTTTGACAAAACATTTTCGATTACCGGTATGTGAACTTCCCTAATAGGATTCTTTTTGTATCCCATAAAAATGACACGCTGGTATTTGATCAGATAAGACCATCAGTTTCCCTCAATTTTTATCCGAGTATGCCAATCCTCCCAAGTGTTTTGTGTATTTTTTTATTGAAATTCACTCTGAACAAGGTCAGAACCGGTGTCCAATAAAAGGAACCAACTAATGTGGCCACTTAATAATCATGGTAAAGCCATGGTGAAGTACAGTGAGTCGCATCTGTCCCGGGTGATGGTAAAGCCATCTACCATCTTATTCCCTATAGAAAATTGTTTTGCCAAATATGAGTCTTTACCATACCAAGATAACCAAGCAGGTATTTTAAAAATGAATGAATCTTATTTAGTATGGAATTTAATTTTTTTAGTGAAAGCTTTTCTTTTGTTTTTGATATTTTTAATTCAACTGCTTTATCATAACCTGGAAAGTCAATTTATGAAACAGACCATCAACTGAAGATGATGAAATAGACTCTGAGTGCACTGACAGTCAGTTACTTGAGACAGGTGTCCTGGGAACCGATACCCCAAGTGGGCAGCAGCAGAGAAAGACCAGTATTCTCAGCCCAATAAATTCTCCGCGGAATGGTTCAATTGGAAGGTTTTAGACAAAAATTCTCACCTTTATGTTGTCGTCGAGCTTTATTTTGCTTCTCCATTTGATTTACAACACACATGAATCATAGTATTGAAAATGCATGTTTGATTTATTAAAGAAAGTGAATCAGGAGAATACAAAATGATTTTCACTCGAACATTCTCACATTTCTGTTGTTGTTAATATCTTTTTGCTTCATTTGATTTACAACACATACGAATCATTGTAGGAAAAATGCATGTTTGATTTATCAAAGATAACGAATCAGAAGAATATAAAATAGCTAAAACAAAATTCTACTACGTATCAAGTATATTATATATGCATCTTGTAATGAAGCAATTTACTTACGATAAATTTTAACTTTCTTTTTAAAGGCATTCATTTGATTTGGTGATATTAACCAAGGCTCCATAACAGAGGTCACTTGCAGGAAAAAGGTTGAGAGGGGCATTGCTTAATCAACCTGCCATCGACTGTAACTTTCATTTCAAAATGTTTTAATTAGGAGGGTCTGACATAATATTGATGTAACTTAACTTAATAATTAAATGTCATATAGTTTACAACTAGGGTACTTTATATACCAAACAATTGAACTAAAATCAATTTAATACAAATGACTTGTATAATGCAGTATGCAAGTCAGGTGCCTGGTCAGCTCAATCAGTAAAGCAGTGGGAAGCTATGCATTTCTCTGATCACCCTGATGTAGTTTTGGATCCTGTGAAGGATGATTATATGAGAGAGGTCTGCTGGATGCAGACCGGGCGCAAGATGGTTCACATGAGCGCTGCTCACGGCATCCTTCATCAGCCAAGTCTGTGTACAAAAAAAATATGAAGAGTGTTAAACCAAAAAAGACCGTCACGCCCAATTTGGAACTGGTGTTTACACGAGAGGTCGTGGTATGCCAAATAGTTAAACCCGTACTTTCGGATTTTTCCTCTTGTATATATAATATAAAGGATAGGATATATAAATCCTATCCTATAGCCTACGTTATTTTTGATTTGCCTAAGAGTCAACGAAAAGTTTCTGAACGAAATTTGCAGTAAATCATTCGATGTTAGTGATATCCCAAACTAAAGTAACCATCTGTAAAGCCTTATGTGAAATGTGAAAAATTTAGTTCACCAATTATTTCAGGAAAACATGGTTAATGGTACCAAGATAAAAGTTCCCTGTTATGCTTTCCTCTCCCACTTTCCTCACAATATAAAATAGTGTGTGCTATGTAATATTGTCGTTCCATAGGTACCAACCCGTTAGAACCTATTTTCAAAATTGTATAAATGATAAAACCATCTACCGGTACCTCTCCTTTGTTTTTCTTTTTTTCGCCTCTTGCTGAAAATATTTCATGGCAAATCTAAAGCCCACACTTACAGAACAAAATTATATGTTACGACATTAAAATACTGAAATTCTGTGTCGCTGTTGTTCTGTACTACGTATCAGTGTTGGAAATGAGTCACTTCACTTCGAATTCCAAGTCAAGTTGGAGAAACACACGAGTTGGGAGTCTAGTGCAATTCTGATCAAAATTTGAATTTAAAGTCAAGTTGGGTCACTGTTTCCTCAAGTCAAGTCGAGTCATGCATTAACGAGTCGCGAGTGGAATCTCGAGTCAATTTCTAAACCTATTCAACAGCAATGACATATCAGTTTGCCACTTCTCACTCTATAAGTTGTCCTATCCACTTAGAATCATCATTACTGGGTAGGCGAACACGGATTTGACATATTCTTCTGGGGGGTGTTTTGCAGACTTGGGCTGAATTCATAGTCCCGAGTCAGGCTATTTTGCTAAGATGACTAGCATCAGGTCATTAAAAAGGGTGACTGGAAAGCGAATCGTTAAAAAAAGAAGTCTGTTAAATCGGAAAAAGTGTCTGCATGAGAGGTTGTGGTTCGCCACATGTTTAACCCGTATTCTTGTTTTTTCTCTCCTGCAAGATATAAATGAAGTCTGTCTGTATATATCAAAAACATGTTGAGTAGTTTTAACGCACTAAATCGAATGATAGAATTAAAAATCTTTTAATAAATGGAGATATTTTCAATTTTCTAAAAATATCCTGTCAGATCAATCAATATTACAATCATTTCCAAAGTTGCTTTCGAATCCACTGAAAATGGAGTTAATATTTAACAAATCAATAAAAACAAATTGAATAGTTTATACAGCACTATCTCTAACCAGGATACGAATTTTTACGTTGAACTATCTTCATGATATTTTGCTTGCAATTTTTGTGGTTCTGTGTATTATTGATTGTGCTTTTGTTCTGTATGCTTGCAACACTAACATTTGCAATCCTAGCGATAATATTGAATTTTATTTCGTTGTGTATATGCTCCATGCTCCACCTTTGCTTGCTTCGATTTTCGATGTTTTTTGTTTACTGGTAGAGATTTATTTATGCTTGTTTGTTTGCTTTCATTATATGTTCATAAAAATATTAACAAAAATGAAATAATATATTTGCTTCTAAATTTTGACATTTTTATCATCTATAATTATTATATTATAATGACCATTTGCGCAATATTCATATTGAGCCTGAATTTTATTTTACTGAAAAAAACAATTGGTTGGCCTGATGAAACGAAAAGGCAAACTGGTAAAATGCCAGCTTCTCTGTTACTCAGACACCCAAAGAAAATGAATTCCATCAAGAGAAAATCTGCTAATAGGCGGCTTTTCATGACGTATCTCCTGCTAGAGGAATGAAATGTCTTTGTTTGAGTGTCCAGTAACAACCAAACTGTAGAAAATGTTTTTTACCAAAAAGCTTCGAAACTAGCATTTTGAGGCGTATTTGTACATCCGAAGAAAATGACGTGAACAAAAAAAATTCTGCTGCCCTTGGAGCTCCAAGGTAAACATCTTGAAACATTTTTTCGTAATTATCAACTTTGGATCTTACACTTGTTACAGAATATTCAATTTTCTGCCAATTTTTAGCTCTTTTTATTATTTACTCAGCATCAAGTCCAGTCAAGATGAGTCATCTGATAAGAGAGTGAGTTCAAAAGCATCACTGACGAGAAGGTAAGAATGCTATATTTCTCTATTTGTACCTAGAACACGGAAGAGTTTTCTCCCTTGAAGGGATTTGCGTCATGTGCGCTAATGGCACAGCACCCATTAAGGTGCCTGGTTAGCGTAGTTGCAAAAACATTTGGAATATGTGTTCGTCTGATTGTTCTGTTGCAGGTTTGTATCCAATGGGAGATAGATATATGTGAGAGGTTTGCTAGACTCCTCGGCAGCGCTTGTTGTTTTTTTTACCAGTGGTAACGGCTTTTCCACGAACCATATCCAATCACAAGAAAAATGAGTCAAAGGTTAGGCCAAAATCTACGATTCAAAAATGGCGTCTCCATGTAACGTTGAAGTATGGTGTATGGTGCCAACTTTACTACTGTAAGGTTACTATCATTTGGCTATGTCATGAATTTTTTACATCAAAAAGTATTATCTATTCAATGGCACCAGAATTTTTATTGTTATGATAATTCAAAACCATCAAAAATGCTATTACATCTTGTATGATTTTATTGCTACCATTCACTAGAAAAAATACATTTTATTCTTTACAAGTGATATATGCTGAAATATTACAGCAAATCATTGTATGCACTGCGGTATCGAGACAGTGATATTATACTTTATAGTTTTCAGCCTTTTTGATGAATATTATTTAATCCTTCAATAGGATGAAGAAAAAAGATAAAGAGGCTCAGGCAAGAGAGGAGGCAGAAAGATTGGCTGCGGAAAAACTTGGTGAGTAACTTTATAAAACTCACTGTGAATATTGCGTCAAAGCATGTTATGTCAAATATGAGTCGGTTGAATCGCATCATCATTCTCTTATGGCCAGAATTCATAAAATATAACTTTGATTGGGTGGGGTAATAAATCAACTTTTGCATCAGATATGTCCATATATCAATAAAGGACGGCAAACAATTATCAGGGCAATAATTAAACTAAAATTTATTAGTTGCAATTAAAATATACACCATGGGTTCTCATTCGGGTTATCCAGGCTTGGCCCCACTGCCATGAGTTATTATACTTTTATCTACAATACCCAAAAAATGCGGTCAAGATTAAATTTAGCCTGTGTTTGCAGATTTTTAACAATATTTGATTAAGATATTAGAAGGTTACTTGAGCTACTGATGAGACACGAATTTTCTGTGCATCATAAATGGCAAAATAAATTAATCTATTGTTGGGAATGTGTGAAACACGCTTTGTTTTAATTTGGGATGACCAAAACTGATTGTTTTACTATTTCGAATACATTCTGTAATAATGATTTCAAATATAAAATATTGGATACATTGTGAATTCATCCATGTTTTTGTTGAAAAACAGCATCTCTACTATTTAGGGCAATTATTGATAACAAAATCAGGAAACCCATAAGTATGATTTTTTGTTCCACGAAATACTGCAAATATTGCTTTGGGAAGCGAAATTGCATTTTTCATACATATTTATGCATTGGAAATGACTAATTTTTTTGTATCGCTATTTTGTAATATATCTATTATCATGAATTTTACTATATATCGAATACATCTGCTTCCGAATGTATTAGAATATTCAATCCGTTCTGAACTTCACTGTTCATATATTACCAAAATATGATTTTGAAATCTAGCGAAAATGGAAGCGAAGCAAGATGCTGATAAAGAAGAAACTTCAGAAGGTTGATAGATATGATATAGATATATTTATGCTTGAGTCTAACTCAAAAAATAATATAGATTATAGGCTGCATTGTATAATATTATAGTATTAACATGATAAAATAGATGGACCGTATTCATTAGTGAAAGATAGTGGGCCAAAGATCTCCTTTTTCCTGAATCGGGGAAAAATGTGCAAGCGAAGTTTTCTCTACCTCACTTGTTGCTTGGTAATCGAATAGATTCATCGATAGTCATTCAAATCACACAAGGTGACAGAATCTTGTTTTGTTACCTCATAAGAGAAATGACAAATTATTGTATCACCTACCATTTTTACGCATATTCAAAAGATAAGCACCGAAAATGAAATCATCATTTAGAAAAAAAAAGCTTAAGGCCTAAGCTATTCCTTTCTTCATACCGAACACTAGATTCTATTTTAACATCATTCATTTGAATGGATAAACCTGGACAAGGCTTCGTACCAAAACCCACATATAGACGAACAGGGTTAGTGATGTAGAAAAAATATAATCTTTCTGGTTGTCCCGAACTTTCCTAATTTTTACACCCTGGATTGAGTTATGGGCAGCGATTATGGGGACGATGGGACTTGAACTTGAGATCTTCAACCTGCACTGCCAACATCATAACCAATAGGCCATCACGCCCACAATTGCTTAATCATATTTAGTTTAGTGGGATGAAAATGCCTGGCCCATATTTAAGCATTTATATTGTAATTAAATAGAATATAGAGTTTTAGATTGGGTAATTGCTACATATTAATAATTGTATCATATTATCATAAAATAGACTTTTTCATTCTAAAGTTAATTTAACACAGTATGAGAATATATATGCCATATAGTAATAACTACCGATGTATCGGTATCTGCGAATATCGGCTATTTTGGGAGGATCGGTAACAGCTGCAAAATAGCAGATACCCCCGATACCATTTAAATGTTTGCAATTTGGGGGAATTCGCTCTAACTGAGGCCTAAATCAGTTCGAAGAGATCCAACTAACGGTCACTTGAATGTCGATGAGCTGCTACAAAAAAGGAAGCATCAGTTGGCTCAGCACTGTCCTCGAAATATGAAATATTATGTAATGAAGTGGATCAATAGCTTACTTGGGGATGGATTGCTAAACTTGTTATGGATTGTTAAACTTATTCCCTTTCCTACGACCTTCAGATCTTCAATTTTGATTACGCTACTGAAAAAAGTTATTACCACGCCTAGGGATACAATCATCAGATTACACGTTGAAATTGATTTGGGCAATTTAGTCTTCTGAATATAGTCTTAAGAATTGCGCAAACATACTCCAAAATAAAATATCAAATATATGCTCGTTTTTATGCTTTGGAAAATTTTTCCAATCAAGAATTTTTATATTGTCGGGAACTAATTTGCTTAAATCTTGTTCTTCATTGGGTGTCTTAATGCGGACACTAATTTTGGATGTTGTTTTTGAATATTTCTATCTGTATGAAGTTCTCCATTATTCTTGGTTCTGCAATTTCATTTGTTGTTGCTTCAAGTATATTTTATCCACTATGTGTGTGCTTCTTTGCTATTAGTTCTTTTACAGAGAATTTTGCTGAAATTATTTGGAAATTTTAACTTCAAGGATGTACTTTGAGCACCTTTGTGATGAGTATTGGTATCGGTCGGTATCAGTAATTTTAAGTATGGTAACGGTATCGGCTCATTTCGCAGTATCTGTATTGGCAAAAAAAGTGGTATCGCTACATCTTTAGTAAAAACTTTGAGGACCTTTAAATTGATTTCAAATTAAAAGGTCACGGAAAGCCCTCATTTTTCGTGCATAAAATGGTTCATATCGAATGGGAAAATTCACTTTTTTTCTATCATAATTTATTTAATTTTTCCAAATTACCAAGAAAAGAAACTTAGTTTTCTAGATCTTACAATTTTTTTTAAAAAGATTTTTTGATTGAAATACCGCATTTGATGACTCAAAAGACATTTGATACTACTGTGAAATAGCAGTGTTATTATTTATGATGCCTTTTGTGTTCATACCAGACATTCTATAAAACGTTTTGATCGTTTAACAAGTGATTTGATGTAAGATGTTTTTTCGCATCCAAGGAATTTGGGATATTCAGGCTTTTCATCCAATGCACCTGTGTGATCGAACCAAATTGTTGCCTGCACCTAAGTCTCACCCCAGATACCACTTAAGTTCTTGAGGGACAATTTCTGTTAAAGGATAATTATAATCAGCACCATTTATCTGCATTTCTGTACCTATGTAGACAGATATCATTAAAAAATTAATCAGCAAATCCCAGCAAGAAATGCTTTGTTGAACGACATTTGATAAAGCACATTTCAAATAGAATTTCTGATTGGGATAGGTCTGAGAAGTTTTCGAAATAGCTTGCTAGATATATTGTTACCAATATCTGCAGGAATGCACCCATGCGGAAATGGCCAAGTGGGGTTATACCCAGGTGATTCAATTGAATCTTTGACATATGGGTGTAATCTCGCTGGATTGAATTTGCTAACGAAATGGGGATTATTTTTACATATTTTTATGATTGTGTTTGATATGTTACACCGTATTCTATCATTGCACACATGGCGTATATAAAACGAACATAATAAAATGTTTGACTTGCTTATTTTTGTCAAGTATGTGCCACTGATGGACCATGCCAATGAGGCACGGCCCATTTGTGGCGCATACTTATCAAATTATTTCCCTGATTTCCGAAAACAAAATTATATATTTATTATTATTGTATAAATTTATTTGGAATATATTTCAACCGCTTAAAATGCCATTTTTAATATTCATTTTATATAAAAATTGAAATTTTCTTTCATGTTTTTCTACGAGCTAAACAAAGTATAATAGTAATCTTTCATATAACCAGTAGCTTCCATGAATATGTTAGTTGCATTCATAGTTCATAAGGCTTTTTATTTTGCCTCTCTTGGAGTGGATCGCCCTGTTCAAGGCCCTGTACTAGCGGACACTTGTAGACAGACAGGGTTAGAATTACTGGAAAGATATTATCTTTTCCTGTTCGGCTTAGCCTACCCAAGTCATTACACCCTGGGTTGGGTGATGGGCATGAATTAACGAACCGGATTTGCCAGGACTCGATTAGTAATTACATGAATCATTTTAGCTCTTAAAAAGAAATTTGACAACACATTTCAGATAACGTCTATCGACCACCTGTTGACACAATACTGCAAGGATATATAGATGATGTGAATAAATTTATTGCTCCTATGCCTACAATGAAAGAACAAATTGTTGCATTGGCACAGTAAGTCTCTTGAACAGTAAAATAATTTTGTTTTAAAAACTTATGTGACATATTTAGTTGTGATTCAACTATTCTTCATATTCACACCGATCTGTTATTCTAACACTAATTTTTTGTTCCCTTATGGAGTATTAACCGATCAATCACACAGGCCTTTGAAATATTTTTTTTCTTGACTTGGATAACAACTCATGCGATAAATTAATCGTGTGTCACTAAATTTTTAAATAGACCTGGAATCTGAACTTCACTATATGAAAAGCTCCTACAATATCTGAATTTATTGATAGGATTTTATACTAACACATACTTAACTTAAAAATCTATATTACTTTATAGATATGTTGTTGAAAAAATGGGAGGTGAAGTCGAAAAAGGAAAAATGATGGATTTCAGTTGGGAATTGCATATATCAGAATTAAAATTTGATTCCAAATCCAATATTATATCTATTGGAAAAATCAAGAATGGAATATTTTATCATCGTGCTCTTTTATTTAAGGTACAATACGTTTTACACGTCCCCAATATTTTCATATTTTGAATAATATTAGTAGTAGCGGCAATCATGGTATCTGAGTCATTATAGGCAACTTAAAGTAATCTGATACCACTAATCAAAATGACAAGATTTTGGTAAATTTTTTTCTTTTGGGACAATTTTTTTCGATTGCACGCTTCGTCAGGGGCATGTACCCAACAAAGTGTGTTTTGACATAACTGGTCAATGAATTTCCAATAAAAAAGAGTGTTTTTTTATGATTGTTATTATCTAAATTAGTATCATTTTTCTCAGGTTCTGGCTGATAGAATAGCAGTGCCATGTTCTCTCGTACAGGGAGAATATAACAGAGCTTGGAATGAAGTTTTGGTTTCATCAGAAGAGATTGGAACAAACTTTCCTCCATTCAAATATATTGTTGATTTAATGCATGAAGCAGGAAATTTAATTCGAGCAGATTCGCCTGCTGCCGTTAGATACCAGTCATTGTGATATTTTTCATATCTCGAAGTTACTTTTTGTTACACGTTTTTTAAGAAAAATATTTTATTTTACTTTTTCATATTGATCTTCCCATTATTGTCAACAGGGCTGAGCTTTTCGAATTGAATATTCAAATCAGGTGGTTGAAGCCTTCACTCCAGGGCAGATACAACTTGATCTTGTATCTGGTTTTCGACTTAAGGTATTTCATGATTGTACTCGCTCGAAATTTTAATTTTTCGAAGTATATTCACAAATGAGTGAGGCCCATCAGCGAACCATACTTTACTATACATATTCAGTGATTTTTATTTTGAGTACATAGTGACGGCAGCATCTGTTGTTTAAACCCCTTCATAAAAATGGAGGACAGCAACGACACCGACACCCTAAGTATTTCGTTAAACATTCCATGATGATATTAATCACTATAACATAAAAATGTTAAATCATGGAAATCAACTCTCATATTTATTTCCAATTGACGTTATATCAGGTTAAACTCACTGGAAAATGTTATATCATGTCCAGTTCCAGATAACGTATGACTTATTTTCAACAAAGTAATAAGAGACAGATGTACTATCCCATATTGCAGCCTTATTTCGAAGCGGACTCTCACATTCTGAACGAAAAAAAGAACAAACGTTTTCTCCATTGTTACTCAAATCAAGTTTATCCATATTTAAAAATGTCCAGTTCTAATCTGTGCAAACATACTTTACTCCAGGACGACAGAATCTTCTTTACCTGAGGAGATTTTGTGACATCTTGTACTGCTGATTCGAAATGGCTTCAAATCTATCAACATTGCTATTTAATACCAATGTTGATGCAATTGAAGCCATTTAACATGTAATGTTTCTGCTTATTGTTACAATTTGTTATAATTTATTACACTTTATATCTTGCATAGTATATTATCTTTTTGCTGTTGATCGTTCGGGAACCGTTATCCCTCGCTCTGGTTGCCACTTATGGCGGGGATGCATAGTCAACTGCACATCTCCCCATTCTAAAAATCAATGAAAAATGACAGCATCATCATACAAATCGAAGAATTTTTTAAAAGTTGATATTTTTTTAACAGATCTTCATGAAAATTCTTTTACAAACTATCACAATGATTTCTTATTTTTGGACCAAGTTAGAAGAAACTATATTCATACAAATTTAAAATTGATTTTTCTAAACTATATTAATTGCTAAGTACTTTTAGATTTATCAATGCACTTGATTTATTTAATTTTGTTTGGACAGTTAAGCTACAATCCTATGTGACTATGTGGGTTTTAAAATAGTTCTAACGTATTTCCTGTGTGTGGTAAGAGGTGACTAAAAGGAAACAAAAAAGTGGTAGATGGTTTTACCATCGTCCAGGAAAGATACCACTCACGGCACTTGATCATGGCGGTTCAGGTCCGTTTCGGATGTTTTTCGTTTAGAGTGCAGTTGTTGGTATTACGTCTTCAGTAGCTCAGAGGGAATTTCGATAAAAAAAAATTCATGTAACCCAATGTTTATATGAACAATATTCTAAATGTTCCCATCATTCTGGAACTTTAGGGTGCTATGAACCTTTTTTTATTTCGCGGTATGTCCGGTTAGCTGAATTGGTGAAGCGTTGGGAATAAGTTTCAACTTTCGCATCTCTGATTGTCAAGTCGCAACGTCGACGATTACATGTGAAGAGGTCTGCTAGACACTTCGTTTGTGCACGGTGCTTCACGAAAGCACTGCTTACGCCTTCCTTCACCAACCAAGTCCACGAACAGGACAAATGAGTAATATAAAAGCCAAAACAAATTCGCCTCGATTCGGAATTGGCATCTGTGCAGAGGGATTTTCTGCAATACATAACACCAGTCACTAATACTTTAAAATCGGCGATAATTTGTAGACAATTACTGAGAGTATATTAACACTGTTTAAACATGTAATTAAAGGGTATTTTGTTGTACCATTTGCCTTTTCCTATCAAGAGAGCTCATAATTAACATTTCATTATAGCCAGAAATAACAACTCTAGATGAAACTGCTACTTAATATGCGTTATTGATGGTTAATAAAAGATATTATTTTGTATAAAAAAGAACATTGGATTAATAATATAAATCTCTAAACTCTGCAATATATTAAATGGTGGAAATTTTTAAATCCTAATTTGAATGTAACTGTTGTCTTGAGGATATTAGTCTGAGATGCTGTTAGGTCAAATCAAAATAGTCCTATCTTTTTTTAAAAATTGGATCGTTGGATTCGAGACTGAGACAAATCCTTTATTTGCAATCCGATTAATTCTCGAAAACACAAAACGACATGCTTCAGGTTTACAAATTGATTGTCAATCATCCACCAGATATCCAAGTGTGTATGAAAGACAATTGTTACTGATTGAAGGTGACCAAGCAATCCATGCCGTGGACTTCTATAATTAGAAAATATATATTTCTTTTTTTATCCGAAAAAACGCGGTGATTTAACAGAAATAATAAGACGAAATTTGTTGCTAAGACAGTAATATTTATAGTGATCCACAAAATGAAACGATTGGCATCAATGCATTATGTTTATTCATTTGCATTTCGAAAATTTTGAACAATAACCTCGCAATCCGTCAGAATACTTTATATATCCGGTTATGTTCAATTTGATTCTGGGATTAATATCTAACAACTACAAACATTGTAGTTCTCTCTATTTTTAAGAATTTGTCTCCAGAATGACCGATCCAGTCAGAAAATTTCTAACCTAGCAATATCGGTACATGCTTTGTCAAGTTCGAGTCAATGATCTGTCGCATATAATCATCTCTCACAGGATTCGAACCTGCCTCGTGACAATCAGAGATCCCCATCATCAACGATAATAGCCCACAATATGAAATTTCAAATCAAATTTTTCTTAAGAAAAGTATAGGTGCAGATGAAATAACAACAGTTGAGAACAACAAGAAAATTAACAAACCGTGTTAGTGTGAAATGGCAACGGGTCACGGACACTGGTGTTACAAAGAATGGGATTGTCATCCGAAAGAATCAACCCCTTTTCCGGCGTCACAAATTGTGGGCGTGTTTGGCGGTGGTTCCATAACCACTCTATCGTGACGCGAGAGGAAAGATTTTCATTAACGGTTTTGAGACTGTTATTAAAACGGTTCAAAGTGGAGAACAGTGGGAAAGCGCCAACATTTTCTGGTTGTACATTGTGAGCTTACCTCCCTCATGTCGCAAAGTTACAAACCCAATCTTAAATAAAAGGAGGCAAGACAAAGTTATCGCTGAGTCAAATATACTCACGATTCAATAAATCGTTGATTTATAACATTTTATCCTCTGCATATTTCACGAGAACAACCCCTTTTTTGTAATCTGGAACTTCTTCCCGTCTGCGACTAACCTTGTGGCGTCATAACTACCAAATTTGATGTTGGTTATTGAGAAATTCGGGTCCTCGAAGTTCGAGTAGACTACGAGGGCCTCAAAAATTAAAAACTAACTCCAAAACTAAATATTTTTTGCGCCTTGAGGCGATTTTTGGGTCAACTTTTAAAATTGCTCCAAGCACTAGCGTGTTTAGGGGAGGAAGCTTTCCTTGATTATCAAAATTTTGTTATTCGATATATTCTAATTGTCTAGTATTGTTTAATCGAAATATACGAATGTATCTTTTATTCGTTTATTATTGATGATCTATTTCTAGTGTTTATTGTATTAATATTTCCATGGTAGTTTCCGTAGTCTAGAATAAATGCATTCATTTATTCATTTACCGTTACCACTAGGTGGCGATATGGTATAACGATCCGGTTGTTCGCATGACTGTATTTTCTTTTGTTACATTCCCCATCTACTAATCCAACCTTTCGGCATGAGATAATATGGGAACGTTATGCAGGGAACCCCACTTCAAACAAGGCATGAATACTAATCTTCACTAAATCCCTAACGAGATTACCTTCCGAAATAATTAGCAGGATTTAGGGACGCGTGCGAAAAGATGATAATAACTCTAAACAATGAATTTTGTTGAACGTTAGAGCTACAGACCGCCGTGATATCATTTAGCAACATATTTTAGCTGTCTCAATTCGGTACCAATGTTGACTGCGCCGTGTTCGTTAACGGATATACAAATTGTTTTTCCCTATGCTTAGAATTATTTTGTGTAATTTCCGAATCCGTATTTACCAAATATACTTTTTTCATTCACTTTTGGAAGCCTCTTGTGCACGTAGAAATTATGAGAAATTATGTAAATAAATTTCGTGGATTTTTCTTCGTGATTTTTTGCCAAATATTAAGGTGTGTTGCCCGAAAGGCGGCACGTCCAACCTCATTGGGTGCCCTTTGTGGCGTTAAAGTTGTGAGTGGAGGGTGTGGACATAATCATTGAAAACGGTTGACCAAATAGATCTACTACATCGCCAATGCGCAACAATAAAATCCCACCTTTTCAAATATTTTTCTGCGATTTTCATGACTTCTTTATGGGTCGGAAACTTTTGTCAGTACCAATTGCTAAGTACATTGTGGGAAAGCAGAAATATGGGTGGTCAAATCTCATCAACTTGTCAGATTGTCTGGCTCTGTACAACGAAGGAATGTGTTTCAATGTCAAGTAAACAAACACTCGATTGGTGTATGTGTTGAACTCACAGAAAATTTTTAATTATAAATTACTTATTGTCATGCGAATGCAGTAATCTCTATTTAACATATTTTCTGGGCATAATTAACAAATATATGTAAATAACATCGACATTTTTTTCTTAAATCTCTGCCAATTCGTTACGGAGTCCTGAGAATGACGAAGAATGAAATGTTGATCATGTATGTACGGTGCATTATAGGCTCATTTGTCATTTCATATTTTATGTGCGAAAAATCGTAACATAGGCCTACTCGTAATTATCAGCTATCATGAAAATTACCAAATTAACTAGTATATTATAATATGAGGAACCAAATATTTTTCTCAGTTTTAATGGTTTAGAATTGCATTAGTTTGCAATTAGTTTGGATTTTTTCATTTCAAATTTTTCAAGTATTTCCGACGATTGTGCTGATTCGTGGCATCCATCGATGTCTAAGCTTATCTTTCCAGGCCAAGTGTCGTATTATGCGATTAGACATTGCGACACGTTTTGACAGACTGTGTCTTATTTGCACAGATCCGCTTAAACGATTTCGAACAATATCTCAGTTTGGTGCCTGAGCACAAATCTTCGATTGAACAGGAGGAATCGCCCCTGGGAATCAGGTCACACCCGTTCACATCCTTGTGCGTATTTCCACTAACGATTGAATTTGCACTTGACAGTATAGACATGAAGTCAAACGGAAGTATGGGTTGGCCCATCTATGATTTCAGGTTGACAATAATCGACAACTATTTCAAATCACCAGACCATGTATGGTGTACTGAATCTCGCATTATGTTTTGCTTCATATATGTACTGCTAGTCGAGATAGCGGTACATCTTATGACTGCCTTGCTTTGAAGTTTGGAAATTTCAATTATAGCACAACGATAAATATTTAACATCATTCAAATCTGAATTGTCATTGGCTGAAATAATTAGCAGATAGATAATTTGAATACTCCAAAGCTTTTTGTTTTCTCTGATTGACAAGTTGTTATTGTCACCCTTAGTTAATTACAAATACAGGTCGATGTTGAAAAATCGGAAAAAGTGAAAATTCTTACAATGTGATGTAAAAAAACATTTTCACATTTCGATGCGATGGTGTAGGGATATGCACCCCACAAAGTTAGACTCCTCACGAAATTATCATGCGAACACTAGGTGAAATATATTATTCTAAGTTCTAAAATTTATTCGCGGTTTTTCGCAGACTGATTTCATAGAATGTTGTTACTACGAAAAAAATTTATGATAATAACGAAACAAAATAATTATACATATTATACTTGAATGTAGGACATGATATTTGGTACATAACCGTTGTGGTTACATGACGTAATCGCAGAGAACTGTATGGTAATTATAGTCATATCAATCTCCTTCAATTTTGCATTTGCTCATCTTGTGTATTATTTACTTGGATACCGTAAAAGTGAACTTCAAGAATATTTGCTCGTGTGGAATTTAAAGTGGCCATATCTTCCATTTCTGCGAAACTGAAGAGCTAGTAAGGAAAGTGAGCAAACTTAACAAATAAAGGTTATGCGCATTGCGGTTTTGCGGGAAAAGGCATGATGTCACCTAGCTGTCCCACTATGTGATTTTGGGATGCGACAAAATACAAATATCGTCTTCCTAACTGTGAGAAAAAGTAAGTATTCAGAAATAAATAAATAAAAGACTTATCTTGATTTACGGAGAGGGAAACTCAATTTCACATCATTGGAAACAATGACATTGTACTAATTTAATAACTTAATTGAAGATACAAGCAATAAATTTTCGAGGTGTTACGACAAGGATACCCAACCTTTTTGATTAGCAGACGACAAAGGAAATGGTCGACGTGAAGAAAAAAGCTCTCGTAAAAAAGAAAGTAAATATGCTCGACGGACGAGAGAACCCGACGCTCAGCTGAGAAACGCGATGTCGGCGTCAATTCATCGTTAGTCAAAAATGCCGGCGCTACGAGCGTGGCTTCTTTGGCAGTTCACGCAATACCTAACGCGCTTAGAAATGTATCTATCGTCTAGCAAATTTCAATAAAATCATTGGACTCTTTATCAAGGTTAGAATAGACAGCCAGGTTGAGTATTAAGTCGTTTGAGATGTGCTGATTTATCTAGTATGTAAATGCGAACAAAACACCTCATTGGTGACAGAGAATAGTTTCTAACGGGATGTTATAGAATACTTACTTTATAAAACGCCAGAGCAACGCAAAATAAAGATGTGATGAAATTATATCTGAAAGTATAGACGTGATGAGATAGGCTGATCATTTCAGTTATGGCGACATGGTTTTTTAGCTATGCTATAAATTTTTTATCTTGTACCCTTAATTATTCGTCTTCAATATTTGCTTTTTTGTAAGCTTGTGTCGTCGTAAAGTAGCCTTATCCTATCTGTTGGAATATATTCTGGGATTTGCGTGAGGACGACGCATTTCATTTGCACTTAGAAGATCGGACGCCCTGTGGCGTTGAAACGGCGCCTTGACAGGTATGCAACTAAATCAGAGAAAATATCTTTGAACTAATTTTTTTGTCAAGTATAGATTTTTGATGGATCGCACCGACTATGTGCTGTCCATCTGCGCCCCGTACTTTTTTCCATCTTACAACCACCAAAAGCAGTTTAACGTATTCTACGAAAGCCGTCTGGCATGTTTGCGGTTCTTCGGGAATAATTTTTGAGATAAGCACACAATAGGATCATTCAGGATTCAAGAACACAGTGACATTACATTTCCGAAATTTTGTTTCAAAAACATCTTAATACCACTATGTTACGAGATTTTATCATCAATACTAATTTCACGTCGACGAAAGCATTTTAGTTCAGTTTTATAATTTTTTTATTTGGAATTTGCCCTTTTCAATAATGGTTTTTCTAGTTATGATGAAGCTTCATAATTCAACGCCATTTTGCTTCATCAAACTGCTTTTTGTTATATTTTATCAGGGTATTGGGAAACATTATTAACCTTAAAAAATAAATAAAAATTGAAATAGGTAATATCATTTAAATTAATATACTTCTTAACCGTCTGTTCTTTCCTAATAATTTAAACTGACTTTATCTTGCTCATGCAGATATCAAAGGCAATGAAGACATCTTTGTTCAGGCTAGCTCTTGTGGCAATCGCCCTGTTGGGGTGTGTCACAAATGCCCAAGATCAAGAATCGGAAATAGAAGAATTATCAAAGGCCGAAGGTAAGGAATTATTTTTCCGATGCAGAAATATTTGTGTTTCTTTCTTTACCTTGATTTTGTGCTCTTTGAAATAAAATGGCCGAGGTGGAAAGTATCGAGAACGAAATGAAGGGTTCAGGATTATGCTGTAGGTTATTGAGATTTGAGAACAACATTGAAGCGTTCTATAAAGTATTTTTGCGTCGTTTTTTATTGTAGAACTATTGTATTGTATTGGTTACGTCATTGTATATTTCCGAAACATTTTGCAATAGTTTAATATTGTAATACGGTACATTTTTAGATTTTAAGACACAATAAATACACCATTGCTAAAAATAACGTAAATACGCACTTTGTGCCGTCTTCTCCAAAATTATGCATCATTTCTCCCCCAAAAGATTGAAATCAAAATGGTCGTGTTATATAATGGTATTTGGGTCTCTCACCTACGTTCAACCCTCGAGGCGTTATCTAATACAACACTATTATTGTAATGTTAATAATATTTACCTGTTGCAATGGTTATGTCAAGGGCTAAAGGCTGTTTAACTGGATTGAATTGACCTTACAATGTCAATTTTGATGTAAAGGCACGTTTTTGTGTGTACATTGGTCAAAGTAAAACTTGCTACCACAAATTTAAAGAAAAATTACGCAGAAATGTTTTTTAACAAATAGGGAAATACTTGGTAACATAACGCAACACTACGGAGTCTTGTAGCAGGAATAAAACACGCTAAAAACAGGCGTTTTGACAAGATACAACCGTCACATTCTCAAAAAGATGAACTATAAGTTCTTCTGGAGAGAATATAAGGTTGTAACTTCTGAAAACGCCCCAGCGTGCATTGTCCATGATACATGACTCTTTCAGTTACAGCTATTCCTCAATGTCAAAAAAAGATCCATGAACTGTATTTCGGAATCATTTTTGCATTATAATCAGATTAACACTCTGAAAGAAATATTCGATACAATTCACAAAATTGTAGACTTCCTCTTCGAACATCTGTCAATTTTAGGTTTGTAGCGAAATAACTCATTATAACTTTTTGAAAAGATTTTTCAGTTGCGACTTAAAAGGTGTAATTTCCTGAATCCTAACCGTAAGGCTAGACAAAGCATACTCATCGCAGTAAATAACTACGTACATTGAACCCTTATGATTAGGGAGAGTCACTCACATTCAGATATGTAGTTATGTTGACTCAATCTGTTTTCTATTTGCCAACGGTCTATCGGTCTATTAGCTGATTTTTGTGTATACCGAATGGCAGTCACTTTTCATATTTGGAATGGCACAAAATTGCCGGGTACTCATAACAGGGGTAAATTTATTCTGGTTTTATAGATATTGGTTAGAGTTGTCACAGCGAAGACTAGCAAGTCTACCGATATATATAATATGTCGCAATAATCATGCTATATTATTTAGCAGTCGCTCACTTGTCCGTGATCTAATTTTAAAGCGTTCGCCTGCGCGAGTTTAAGTTTGAAAAAAAAAATCTTGATTACAATATTAAGATTGAGACGAACTGCTAAGTCCGGTTCAATAATGGAGTAAATAAAAACTGGAGTAAAGACACGCCCACTAAATAAGATGTCAAAATCGGATGGTCGGCGAAAGACACCCACGTATTGTGATAATATTCTATTTGTTTATTTTTGAGCCAGCACACGAACCCAATGCTCATTGTTCGAAAACGTTTGAGTCTGTTTTTCGCGCGCGATTTCTTCAAAAGTAAATATCACAAAATGGTGCGAAAGTGGGACGATATAGACAAGACATATCGTTGAATACGTGGCGTGAAATCCAAATCTTGATCAATGGAATAAAATTAGACTGAAACAAGTGTGAAATACAGATGAACCGCGTCTTAGTTCCAATATATATTTTTTATTTTTAATGGTGACAAAAGAAATTTGGTAAAACGGGGTTTTCCAAACCCAATGAGAATTTTTTTTTTTTCGCAGCATGAGCCACAGATGGAGCCCTTCGCTCCATTCACTCCCTCCTTTTGCCTTTCAATGAATATGTCAAGCCAATTATTACTACTTTAAATCATACTATGTATGAAAATCAGACGCGAAATGACATTGTATGAGTGGAAAACGGTATTTAATACAACATGAAACACACTTTTTGGACTGCGACAGTAGTTATCACTCATAGCTCTGTAGATTTTATAAGGATGATTTTCAAGTTCGTGTTAGATCTCTTAGTTTTCTCAACACGAGATTTCCTTTCTCAATTGTACAAAATCCAATTGCGAATAGATTTTAGTTCCCATATCAGTGTATTGTTTGTAGGCGATGTAATTTCTGCATTGAAGCAAAATTTTATCGAAGATCCATCAATGGTTAATACTTGATTAAATAGCATTGATAGAATAGCATAAAATGAAGGCATCTCGGAATTCCCAACTTTATTTATCAGCGATTTACAAAGAAAATCATGTCACTAATCAACGCGGGTGGTTAAAATACAGTTAAAAGTTCACCCGTAACTTAGTTGGAGGCTAGACTTGACATCTGTGTTATCATATTCCCTTGATGCGGCTACTTATGACATCATCAGTCAAGTCATGACAACATTTAAATTCTCAGTTTTACATTTGCCAGGTTGTGTGAGCAATGACTGTGTATTAAACAACTTGCGCCTAAGTCACGTACCATACTTCATTTCTGTATTGTGGGCCAATTATTTTCAACCTTTTTCACTGAAATTTACCCCATAAAAAAGGCTTAAAGCAGCATTTTAATGGAACCAACCAACTACCACTGTTATGATGAGAGTTACGTTAAATGCAAAACCAATAACTTCCGCCAAGGCGGAAACGTTCAATACGATAACTGTGTCCGGTTGTAGCTAAGTTATGAAAATTACGTTTGGAGACGGTGAAACTGCCTTGCACTAACAACTCAAGTTGTTGCATATTATTTTTAGTTTTCGTATATACCAGAAAAATTATTTTTTGGAATTACCAAACTCCATTCCCTAATCTAATTTTCCGTTGGACGGGGTTGATCTGGGGCACTTTCCTTCTCAATTGGCCAAAATTCGGTTTTAAATTTTCGATTTGATATTACTCACTAAAGCCTCTTCACCTGCGTATCGGAGTAAGTTTACTCACTGTCTATAATTTTTCCTTACTACCTATTATATGAGATTGCGATTATGGGATTAATCTTGGGGTACCATCCAACACCCACGTATGGAAATCTGGGAAACTTAGTAGTGTGTGTTGACTTAAAGAGCTTTTAAAACTACTTTTCATGACTCAGTACGGTATCTAGATGTCTGTCCCATTAATCCAAATTATGCTTTCCTGTCTTGTATGCGTCTGGGTCGTCTGAAGTCTGCGGGAATCTTACGTAAAGGTAATCAATCAAATGTGAATGGATCGCTACTTGTTAGAAATTTCAAGCTCTCATAACTGTAAAAGTCAGTTTTAGATATCTGTGGCGAGGCGCGGTTCACCTGTGGCTCTTATTTAACAAAGCATTATCTTTTCTTGAATTCGGCAAACTCCAAACGAATGAACAGGTTTGACAGAAACCTAGATCGACACTCACGAATTTTCGATTTTCCGTCTTTGACATAATAAAGTAAACCTTTTACAGCTTATTCTATACATTTACATCAAAATTCAATGTGAATTTCGTTGTTTTCCTAGCAGTATGACGTTATGTGTTGTTGAATTATTCATTATAATTTTCCATGACATAATGTTAAAGAAAGCGGCAGTAAAAATAACGTATAAAATTGTTAAAACATCAAAAATCTACCTTCACAATAAACCCCAAGTTTAAAATTTTATTTCTGTACATCTGTATCAATGGTATATAAAATGACCAGGACTTGACTCATCATATTGTTAATGTTAATTCACAAAAATAATAAACCAATGTATGTTACTTTGTGTAAAGTACGATTACCATCCCAATCATTTGTCAGAATTTTGTGTTCACAGAACACCGAAAAGTAATAGACCCGTGCTTGTATAAACTGGACATTGAAAAGAAAACGAGATATCAAAGGACCATTTCTTTGTGCGTAAACTTTACTATTGTGATACAAGCACGCGCAAAAATAACAGACGGTCGCCGGGGATGACGTAATAAACAATGCAAGAAATCGTAAGAAAAAACTTCATTTCGCAGTAAATTACATCGATAAAAGCGTCTTGACAAAAGATATTTGCTCCACCTATCTTGGACCAAGCATGATCTAATCGTTGCTCATATTATCAATTGGTCGAGAACATGAAATTTTATAACAAAATCACTATAAATCTGCTGCTTTTTCAAAATAAACACCATATTAGGTACTATAATAATTCGAACTAACGGTACTTTTTCGAAGTCGGAATTTTTTTTAAATAAATAGATAATGATAACAGAATTTTAAAATTTGTTGTTAAATGTAAGTTTTTTCCTTGTTT
The DNA here is from genome assembly GCA_963675895.2 of Styela plicata. Classification (NCBI taxonomy): domain Eukaryota; kingdom Metazoa; phylum Chordata; class Ascidiacea; order Stolidobranchia; family Styelidae; genus Styela; species Styela plicata. The sequence continues at coordinate 1,958,077 of OZ023150.1, forward strand.
TTATTTACAGTTTAGTTGCTTAAATAAAGAATGCTATTTCAGAAAATGAAATATATTATTAAAAATCAATCTCTGACATATGGTATCGAGTATATGACAAGAAAATATCACGCGAGAAATCACCTCATTTGAATGCGGTTACGTATCATTCAGTCACGTTTCATATGATCATATTGTGAATTTGTTTATATACTTGGAAATTGCTCTTTTAATACTGCTTATCACACAAATTAGTATTCACTATCCTCAACAGACTATTTTAATCGCATTTGAATTGGTGTCTCATGCTCAACAAAGAATACTTGGGTATACCAAAAATCAAATAGATTTGAACCCAAAATCAAATTCAATATATTTTCAAATACGAATCGACTCTTCGGATGAAAGTCTTATGATAAATACACCAAGACATATCCCAGAAGATTATCAATTACTCCAAAAATCACATTTTTTTCTGTACCAACATGAAATTTTTATTCTACCATCGCCGAAGCGATGGCGTAACACTAGTAGGCATATGTAGCTAACTCTAGTGCAACTCTTGAGTGCAGATTAATATAAACCAGAATCGAATTGGGTCTGTTGAACAGCAGCACACCCATACTTGAAATTTTTTTCATCTTATGAAATGTGGAACCTTCTTCAACTCTTAAGATGATTTATACACTTGTTATTATTGTATTGCTGGGAAATATTCCAGAAATATTTCTCATAAATTTTCGATGTTGATCCCCGCCTCCGTGGTATGCGTCGCGTACTTGACTTATACACTCTTTGTTTGGGTAATAAAATAATAATAGCCAACCTATCGCTCGATAATTTGTAAATGTTGATGACCAACGATCTTTGACCTGTGACCTTTTAGATCGTAATCTATTGCAAATAATTGAGTAACCATGTTCCGGTAGTTTGGTCGAATTTTATATTCGTGTACCTTCATTATGATATCAAGCGTGGAACTTGGAAAAAGTATGGTCATTAAACACGGTTTAAGCATGATCCCAACTTAATATCGTTGCAAAAATACTATCTTGTCGCAACAGATCGAATCAATAGCTCAATGCATTCTTTAGCTGGTTTTGTGGCGTCGATTTGGCCTGTGCGTTGAGCCACAGGTGCCGCGGTTAGCTTCCCACTAAAGTCTGAAAGTGTTCGTCTCTTGAAATGGACTAATTTCGGTCGCTAATTTTAGCAAATTGAGTTTTGATTTGAAACCGAAATATATTATTTTTTTTTTTACTAGGTATTGTTTAGGCATTTTTGCAAAACATTCCCCAAATCTTTTATTTTCACTCTTTCGCAAAACATTTTGCTAATTACTTTCAATTATGGATTTTTTATTTCTCGTCAAAATGTCTGAAAGTGTATATCGAAAGTGCTTTAAGTTTATTGACCGAAACCGAAATCTGAATTTTGTGGTCAAGGTTGCTAGAATACATATCAATATCACGTAAAATGCATAGACGAAAATACCTCCCAAATTAACATTAAATCATTTTTTTTTTCATTTTTTTTATTGACAAAACATTCTTCAAAAACTTCTCTATCAATCCGTCATAATAATATTTGCCAGAATATGTTTTGTGGAGTTTGGGTCACTGACAATGGCACGGACGTCATGGTCTTTCAATAGCTCATAATAAATATGGAAAACTACACTTGTAGGAAAAAATTGACACATATCGTGGTAGCATAATCGATATACGAAATTACTTTTTATTAAAATTCTAAAATACCTGATTATTCGGTCAAGGACATCCTTGTTGAAGGATAAGGCTACAGAATCAGAAATATTTAAGGAATTGCGCTACTGTAGCGTTTTCTGATGGTGGTATTAATTTAGTCAATTGGAGGCTCGTGTCAAATCAACTAGAGACGAAACTATACGCATCTGGCAATGTTTTCGAAAATACCTTACCGGTTTTCAAATAAGTTGAATTTCCGTCGAACTATGTCCGGTTTTCATTGTCTCAGTCACTTCCTAAAGCACATTAGGGACAGGTGGGGTATTGGGTGTCGTCTCCTATAACTTCAAACCCGGTCACACATAGGGCGTAGACGAATCTTGCTTGAAAAGAAAAAATCATCTACACTCCTTGTGTGACCGGAGTCAATAATGTTTTGCAACCAGTTTCAAATTTCGTACGTTATTTGGTGTGAACCATACACGTTGAATAGGCCGATTGTCGTAGGGCGTTTATTGTTTTCCGACCAACAAAGAATACAAAACTACGGGGCGACCTCTAAGGTAGGGTTAAGGCGACATTGTATTGTGAAAACTTCCAGTGGGCATTTCATGAAAAGAAACCGCCACAAAATATCGCTTTATATAATTTTGCAATGAATTAGATACGACGAACCTAATGTCTGTTTCTTTTGTGGTGGTGTACCAAATTATGCCAAACAACTGCTCTATGTGGTCAAACACAATTCTCGTGGCTTTAACATGCCTTTACAATCAAATGTACATTTTCCACGCCCTTTGTTGTTTGAAGAACTTTATATTTTATTTATCAAGTAGGCCTGTGTGATTTTAGCAATAACTATCAATAATAAACGTTCATATATCTATTTAACTAAATCGTAAATTGGGTCAAAAGTGACTATTTGCTGCAATCTGCACTCCTTGGGCATACTTTTCAGTGCAACACTGGGGTGGGGTTATATTGTATCCAGAATAAACATAAATAGATTGCAGAAAAACGGTCTATTATAACTTAAACCGTTTGAAATATAACTTGCACTGCACGAAATATTCCATAAATTTTTACCCAGATACTCGAAATAATCAAAAATTAAATATTTTTTAGTGAATGAAAATGAATTTAAAGTGTTGAAACAGTTTTTGTGAAAGATGTGTTAGTATGTTTATTGATTTGAATATTCGGCTCGATTATAAAACCAGGAGATATTCGAGATATTCTACACACCCTGAATCTTAACCAATTTGATATTTTTATAGTAGCATTCGTAACGTGTTGAATTATGTCGCAATGTGTTCTATAGAAGCTTTCTATAACTTCATGCGTTAGGACTATATACCCTTCCGGATAGATTTCTCCCGGATAGTTTGTTAAGCATGAGCCACTGTTGAACGCGCCACCAAGGCGCGGTCCATCTGTAACAAAGTATTTGTTCAAAATTTTAAAACTAGATATAGCTGTTCAGACTACATTCACTTGTTGGCTGCAAACTTACACTATTTACAAAGTTGTTATCAACTTATTTGCATATGTTGATAAGATTTGTCACACGCAATCAATGTCCCTTGTAATTTTACATTGTTAAGTTGAATGAACGAGCTACTTTACAATTTTACAGTCGTTTAGTAAACTAATTATCAATTAGACAGACGCATGCGACTCTCTCAACGAAATAGGATGAATCATTTGGAAATTGATTTCTAAACCAATTCTGTCAGGTATGGTTCATCGTCTGACCGCACTTGGAGGCGTGGCCCATCCCCGGCCCGAGGCTGCTTTAAAGCTTTCTTAGTCAATACAATGAAAGTGAATGTAGCAATTAATATGAATTTTTTACTTGTTTCTCTTCTTTTTTTCTATGATTTTTTCTTTGTTTTGGTAAATTCTGGTCACTGACCATTGACTGACTGTACCGCACACTCTCAATTCAATATTGGGTCGTCTCGTCCCAAAAATATAGAACACCCAACTGTGAGTCCATTTTTACCATTTAAGGCAATATCGTTATCTATATTATGGAATTTTGCTTCCAATGAAATCTGTCAGAAAACCACAAAAATTTTGCAAAAACATTCGATATTTGTACTTATTTACGGTGAAAGCAGGTGGTAATCGTTGTTGGTTGGAATAGGTGATACCCTGCCATTAAACACAAAACATAAACTTCAATTAACGCTGAGTGTGATGTTCTGAGTCGGCAATTGATTTTTATTGAAGTATCTTGTCTATTTAGTATAACAAGCTTTTTGTGAACACGTCTGTTGGTTCTTTCGCCCGCTACTCCACCGCTCGCCGCCGGCGGCCGCCCTGTCGCTCGTTGTATCTCGAACGACGAAACCAGACGTTCGGTTTCCGCTTTACGGCGTTCGCTCGTTCCACACTGTTAAGCGATTTGTTTAACTGTGTATTTCAAAGCTATCGATTGTTTGAGATGCTATCGTTTCTAAAAATTGAAAATTTCATTAGAGCATCAAGCTTCGCCAGACACGGGACACCACTAATACGCATATTAATTGGGTATAGTGCCTATGTACACGTCCTGACGATAAATTTCGAACGAAATGATATTTATGATAGGGGACTATACGGGACGCTGTCTAACCGGTACGGTTAGCTTACACGTTTTTAATTTACACAAAAATAGCTTAAACAGTTTTAATGAAACTACTAAACTACACTTTCCAATCGCGCCTTTTAATTAAAGCAAATTTACTCTTAAATGAGCTTTGACATCGTTTAGCCTTCCTTCCTAATTTTGAACCTTGAAGGCATTTTTCTCCATAGAGCTCGTGGAAATCTGACTAATTTGATACAGGTCTAATTATACCGCTTTAAAGATTTGGAACCACTGTAATTTTGTCTGTTCCGTGGTTTATAATCACTTTATAAAAGATAATCGCCGCTTATTTCGGTGGCAGACATCGGTGTCATCATCGGTCACAGTGAAGACTCATGGCAAAATAATTTCTTATTGAGAGTTTTTGTGAATTCCGAGTTCAGAAGTTAAGGAAATAAATTTGGAAATTAGTTTTCCTCGGAAAAACCCATTTTTGGTTAATATAAATAGCTGGGTAACTAAGGAAAATGTAATAACTTTTCTAAATCTTCCTTTCCTGGATCATCGCCAACCATATCCTTTGTCAGGGTGTTCTTGAGGAAAGGATTTCCTTTTCGTCTTTGTTATGAAATTATACTTTTGTATTTGCGGTGAAGTTTTTAACAAAAAAATTAGAAGTGCTGAATATTTAAAGTAATGTAATATTTTAAACTTGACTACAATGCCAGCTTATAAAAAGTTATATCGCGTCAAAACATCCAATAAAATCAGCCGTATATCACAGAAACGATTATCTTCAATGAGATCAAATATTGGGCGATGAGTTAAACAATATAGTACTTGTTCAAAGATTCGGAAATCACCCTCGTTTTCTCCATAAACATTAATCCACAGGTCTTTTTCTCGAGGTTAAAGTCCTGCAAGAGCAACTGGACCATTGCAAGGATTTTTTACTGCATTCGCGTAGGCGGCGCTTATCTCTGGTGTTTTCCGAAATTCCATTTTGCGCAAAAACAAACATGAATATTCCGTTTCAAAATTGAGAATAAAGCATATAATAAAAAGTTTTCCCTTTTTCTTTATTTTTTTTCTTAATTTTGAGCTTTTCAACAAAAAATAAAGATCGCAAATTCAGAAAGCGGAAAATAACACAAAATATTCAGTGATAAACTTGCTTGTTAAACCATAGGCAGTCGTCTGAAGTGAACTTTATTATAACCTAGAAAAATAGGAGATAATGTACTTTCCGTCAGTCCCGGGGTCCAGTCCATTCAAAACAAAGAATTTGTTTTAGTACGTTGTCAAATCAAATATCATTATTATTATTATTCACATGGTTGTAATATTATTCTCACCCAAAAGAACCATTTGTCAAGTAATGCCCCTAGATAAAACGCTTAGAAGGACGCGTTTTAGCTACGACTCATACGAGACATTGCTCGGAAAACCCTTTGTGGTTAATATAAATTGATAGATAATTAAAGAAAATGTAATATCTCCAATAAATCTTCCTTCCCTGGATCATCGTCAACCACATCCTTGTCATGATTTTCTTGAGAAAAGGATTCTTGAGGAGGTAATATTTTAAACTTGACTACAATGCCAGTTTATAAAAAGTTATATCGCGTCGGAATACCCAATAAAAATCAGCCGAGGTTAAAGTCCTGCAAGGAGCAACTGGACCATTGCAGGGATGTTTTGCTGCATATGCATGGGCGACGCTTATCTCTGGTGTTTTCCAAATTCCGTTTTGCGCAAAAACAAACATAAACATCCCGGTTCCAAATTGAGAATAAAAGGTATAAAAAAATGTTATCTCAAAAATTTTATTTTTCCATTTTGAGCTTTTCAACAAAAAATAAAGATTGCAAACTCAAAAAGCAAAAAATATCATAAAATATTCAAAGATAAACTCGCTAGTTAGACCATGGGCAGTTGTTTTGAGTGAACTTTATAACCTAGAGAAATAAGAGAGAATGTACCTTCCGTCGGTCCCGGGGGTCCAATCCATTCAAAACAGACAATTTATTTTAGCAACGTTGTCAAATCAGATATCATTATTATTATTTACACGATTGTAATATTATCCTCACCCAAAAGAGCCATCTGTCAAGTATAGCCCGTAGATAAATCGCGTCGACGACGCGTTTTAGCTAAGACCCATACATGACAGAATATCTTCTCAAATCTCGTATATAATTTCCATAGAAAAGCTATCGACCATCGAATTGTTTATGGTAACGAAATCCCAAACCCTGGCTGTGTTGGTCCATCTTTTTGTGATGTAGTATAAAGTTACCGCCCTGGATTAGATAATGGTTATTTGTAGGAAGCAAATAAAAATTATATGGTTTTTAATAAACCTGCTATTTTAAATTTGTAACGTAGATTTTAAAATACCAAGTTTACCTATATGTTGGATCAGATCACCTTAAATTAAAAATCGAATGCGAGCCTTCCTATAATAATTATTCGAAAATATTGATGTAAATATAGAATATCAGAATTGAAGTGCGCTTGTGTGAAGCAAAAAACTTTTATACTTACGTAGACCAGAATTACTGATATTAGTTCGAGCACAGTCTAGTCGAATTTCGCTGGGGTTCCGCATAATATTAATTCAGATATAAATGTAGTTCCAATTATCAAAAAACACACACACACAGGCACGCAAAACCTGTGACATTGACTGAAATTTAAAAAAAAATATATATATATTATAAATGACTATTTTACCGTGATGACAAGAATCTATCACAACAGCTTATAGTATTTGAATAAATCTTGAAGATTGATGGAGACAAATGATGCGTTTTTAAATATAGGCAAAGTTTGGGGCACATGAAATTTCTTTTTTATATCAATGAGCCATATGAATGCAATGCTACCAAAAGTGTTTCGCCCCATTGATTCCAGAAATAAAATATCGCCTACTGTACCATCTGCCACGGAAGGGATTGTGACCCATGGTTGCGATAAAGCTCACAATAAACATAAATCAAAAATATACTACTGGGGCTAGTTTGAACTACAGGACCAAAGTTTCTTTACGACAGATGATGTAACACTCTCGTTCCGGCTTGTCGCAGAAGCTATGTACCATATGCATGTTTATTGCACTATTTATCAAACAGATAAATGATAGATGACATGAATTTCTCCCCTCGTGTTATCAAATAAATGCGCATCTTTGGTGGTATAATTTTGCTCACTCGTACGTGACATACGCAAGTGTGGTGCAACCTCGATAAAATACTATCACGAATTCAATTTTTATCAGAATGGTTTACTGACGTAGTTCATCTTTGATTTCCACTTAACAAAAATAAATTTTTACAAAAAAAAAAACGTTTGAAAAGCGACCGATCACTTCAAAATAATTTTATAAATAATGGTTATGGTGAGTAAGATTCTGATCCCATATCGTGGCATAAAATAGTAAGTGATAAATATTACTGATGTGGTGAAGTCTGCTACCGGCGAAAAAGCTTCAAGACCACCTGAAATTGATATTTAGAACCAAAGTTATTTCCAATCAGAAATTTTATTCGGCCAAGAATATGCCACAAATCTCATCGACGCCATCCATCAGTGACACATTTTAAACAAAAGAGACTCTGACAAAATTTCTTCACTTGGGTATTATGCACAAATTCTTATCTTTGTTGTTTATGATATCTGAAAACGCAGCCTGATGAGCCGTGGATATGCAAACAAGTAATGAGGCTTACGCAGGCAGGAGCACTGAACCCTTTCCTCGGTTACATAGCGACATAAACACACACCTTGCTGTTGACTGAGTCAATATACGTCGGTCTCGGCGTTTGAAAGACCAGAAATATAGGTCAGACAGGTCTCCATGCTTTGGTTTTTCAGTTTATCATACTGCTTTAATTCAGCTCCATGAATAAAAACATGGTGTCCTTCTATTCAATTTCGCAATATCGCATATTTAACCTATACCAATGAAAAGTTTTTTCAAACATTGAGCGTGGCTACCAGATGGAAAATAAAAATTGTCAAAATGTTTTAACAAGCATAAATCACTGATAAATCTCACCGTAAATGGTTTTGGTCCATTCGTAGGAAAAATGATGACTTTTAATTTAATGTGAACGTTTTTCATAATTTTGTGGCACAATTTTGGTGAATCTGGAATAAATCATGTGTAATTTAAGCAATATACTTGAACTTTTCCAATCTTGTTATCGTTTATATACAAAAAATAAAACTTCAAACTTGCTGTAAGTTTATTGTTTATAAGTTTATATTGGTTACACACGTTTGATATCGTTTTCCAATCAAACATTGCACTTTGTCAATAATGTGTCACAGATGGGTCGCACCTTGGTGGCGAGCTCCATCAGTGACACATGCTTGACAAATCATGTCTCGGTTATAATTTGTCTGACTGGATTCCGTCAATTTATTCTTGCTTTCCGTTGATAGAAAAGTCGTAGGGCGTGAAATATTCTGTCAGGCTTAAACCGCCTTTTAACGTTGAACGCGTGACTATGGGAGTTGTGTTACACGACAGCATTGGCATATTCTGATTTGATCGATGGGGTTGATGAAATCGTAGAATTTAATTTGCTCGTCAAGAAGAAAACAGATTCACCTAAAACTTCAACATAAAACTACAAATTTGGAAAAAAACGTAGAAAACTATTTCGCACGCAATGGTTTTCGAATAATCGGTACAACTGCTGAAATTTATTTATCTGGTTTTAAACTATAATAAATCTTAACTTCCCAGGTTGTAAAGATGTATTATTAGTCAAAATGCTTTGGGAAATGATTCACGGTCGTTTTTATGAAAATTATCAAAAAATAAAAATTTATGTATTAGTAATAAATCAAAGTTTTGGTTTTATGGGTTCCCTCTTTATGAATACATCATATAAAGTTTGTATATGAAATTCCGCATTACAATACAACCAAATAGGACATCCCAATCTGAAAATTATTTTGTCAAGCGTGAGTCACAGATGGACCATGAGTAACCGTCCTCAAAAGATATTTTGATAAGAAATTTCTGACGGGGATGAAAAAATATTAATCATTTTCTAATATCTAATATAAAATTAGTTTTTATTGTACCCAAAAACATACACATCTAGACAATTCCAAAAATACGACCGAATCCGCCTTTATATAATAATGAAAGGTGATATATCAATCCATTATGATATTTATTTGAATTTTTCGCTTTTCATATATCAAACAAAAGGTTGTCGATTTAATCGCGGTGATAACGTTCGGTTCCGCCATGAGTATGAATACCCTTGATTGAGAACGTCTCGTGACGTCACAACAAGAACCGCAAAACGATAAACGTTGCCACGAATAAAAACAAACAAATTCGAATACAAAAGAACGAACTTTGTATGATGTATGAGGGTTAGGGTAGCCTTTATAGCTCAGTTTAAATATACAGCATAATGATCATTTCAGATAACGAAATAACTGATATTTGAGACCGTATTTGGTCTGTATTGCAGTCAAATCATGATTATTGTTGTAATGTAATTTTTCATGTTTTACGTTGTAAAGAAATTTAAGAAAAGGATACTTTCAATTATAGCTGTTAACATCTTGGCATCGCATTTCGAAATCTCAGGTTTGGTCATACCCCGGCGCGGTATTCTATATCCACCACTCAACCTAGGGTGTAATAACTTGGGCAGGCGAGCCGAACCGGAAAATTTATATCTTTATATGTATTATAAAGTTTATAACTTAAATAACAACACTAGCCCTCTTTGCCCCTAGGTGGCCCTCCAGTGCAGGGCCTTATTCAGGGTTTTCCACTCCAATGGGCGACTATATAAAAGTCAGAAGTTTAGATTAGCTGAGTATTTGGCTGAGGACATTCCTATCTTCGTTAGTTTTAATCAGATACTGCTACCTACATAGCTATAGCGAATTTCACAAAAATACAAGCATACACTGCTTAACGCTGTATCAGATTCCATACTTGATCAAATTATTTCGTCTCACAACTAACTACATTGTAAAGAGTGCGCCATAGATAAACCGCACCTCAAAGGCGCGATTCATCTATAGCCCATGCTTAACAATATCGTTATAAAGAAACTTTACGCGATATGATAAACATCACGTTAATTCCCTGCTGACTATAGATATTCCAGTCAGCTGCGATGGCATTTGCGAAGCCATAAATAATTCTCAATTCACATTTGTTTAACTATGTTGCATGTATGAACTGAGAGACTTCTTCAGGGTCGATGTATGTTTCATATACGGCCAATGGAAAGATTGCAAAATTATTACAAATGGTTTTTAATCTGTCTTGAATACGGCAACGTGCGGCGCTTATCGTGCTTCAAGCGGTTCTTGCGGGATTGTATTCAACAGTGTATAGAAATCAAATTAACCATTGATTTTATTACTAAAAACATTGTTAGCTGCTTATAGAAAATAGAGAACATTTTTTCACTGTTCACTTTTCAAGGAATTTGTCATCTTCTAACTTTCTTTTTTAACAAAATGTTACTCCTAGTAAAAATCTTATGCAGATGTTCGAGACCTCTGGTCCTAATGCTCGCCAGTACAGGGCCTTGTTCACTGCGACCCACTCAAATGAGTGGTTATAGAAGAAAAATAGCAGAATTTCCTGAAACTGATTTACTTCTTGGAAAAAAGCATAAAACTGAGACTTAAATAAGATACTATGAAAATGAGAGCCACTCATCATTTCTCCAAATAAAACAACAAAGAAGCGATGCCAGATACCTCCTACTGTACTTTACAATAGCAGTTCAGTTCCGTTTGGAATGTTTTTCGCTTGGAGTGCAGTTGCTGGTGCTACATGTTCTAGTAGCTCTTTGCTATTGAGTGGCCGTTCCTTTCAGGCACTGCTTCCGGCCTTGCTTTGAGCGAACTTATATATATTCAGTAGTCTTTATTGGAATTGGTTCTAATACGCCCTCCCACAACCCCCACCACTCCTATAAACTGAACATATGTTTAAAACAGCTACAATTCATTATTAACCCATTAACGCCCTATTTTTTTGTTTTTAGGTACGTATTTAATTTCTCCTTCTCTACCTATGACAAGAAACTGTGAGTAGCCGTAGTCAGTTAGTTATAAGTTGCATATCTTACTTAGGCATTTGTCTATGTTGTACTATCACATATTTTTGTTATTGTTTAGAGTTTATAGTAATTTATGCATGCCGCTGTCATGTTTAGTTATATAATTATCAAATCCTTGCCCCAGATTATGTGAAAAAATATAGTAAACAATGATTATACCGCTCTCGGCCTTGTTTAAAGTGATTCTCAAAAAATTGATATACATATATATATACGATTCGTTGACATCTTGCAATGAACTCCCTGTTTTCTTAAAATCCCGGATCCTTATGTGAGAGAATTCACAAGGATACGCGAATGGGATAATATCAAGCAAATATACAAAAATATCATGTTTTCATTCCAAAGAAATGTAAGTTTATTGTATCAAATTTAAATGTTTCGAGTGGATTTTTAATTAATTCGCGAATATCGTATTATCCGAATTATAAAAAAAATATCTTGTCAAGCATGAGTCACTGATGGATCGCGCTTCTACAGCGCGATCCATTAGTGACTCGTGCTCGACAAAATTAAACTACAAGTTGAGAAGTAGTTGTTCCTATTTCGGTGATAAATGGGAATTTGAATTCTCATAATTATAATTATAACCTATTAATTATTATAAATGTTAATAGCGTTTTTGCTTTATTTGAAGTGTTAATAATTATATTAAAATAACGAAACTTTTATACAATAATAAGTCAAAATATTAACACGTAAATTTGGAAGGTAATCGACCACAATTTACATTTTTTTCTCACATTAAATTTTGAATTACGAGTTTTAACTGTGACAAAATCGTAGACTACTGACAACTGATATCAATAATTGTTTTACTTGAAATATTAAACTAAACTTAACTCTTCTGTGTTCATAACTATATATGTAAAACTAGACAAAATGCACAAATTTGAGAACAATTTTGGGCATTTTAAGTAGAAGTTTTTATACTGCATTGTATCATACTTGATCGTGCATGATAATGTCAAATCTGTAGCATTTTAATCAAAGATAACTGTGTACAAATTGAAAATGTAAGATGCGCACCATACAATTACGATATCTTCTTATGTTAAGTATGGGTCACTTCATGGAAAGCGCCTTTTCGACGCGGTCCATCTGTGGCCAATGCTCCTCAAAACAAAAATTCTAGTTACGAATTAAGACTAGTTTCATCTATGGCCCTAACATTACAGTAAGGAATATTGATAGAGATTGTATCCCATGGATTTTGATGACTTAATACACATTGTTATAACGAAGGTACTTGAACCTATGTGTAAGATCGAGTAAGAGTATTCGAGAATACTGTTTTTATTGATGCTAACTACTCTAATTATTGAAGAGGGTCCAAGTACCCTCCCTGTCGCAAATATTGAGAGGACCCGCGCTATCGTGTCAGAGCAATACTGTTTCAAGTACCAAGGAAATAGTTTTGTTTCCTCGTTCGCTATTTGTAAGTCTATAATTAGATTCGTTGATACCTCATCTTCATTTCTAAATGTGTTTCCGTCGTGTAGGTAATGTTATCCGTCTTTCAAGATTTGACAAATAGCCAATTTGTGTATGGACTATTTGACCAGGGCTTAAATTGTTGACCCTATCGCCGCTATTTGAGCTTATTTAAGTAAATGGATATTTCCAACATGAAATAATTGTAATTTTGTTTTATAATCGATTTAATTGAATGGAATATTCGAAACGGTATTGGCTTTTCGTATTGTAAAAGGTTCAAGTCGTTGGATCGCGTTATAGTATAAATTGACGTATTTTGAAGTAATCTATATTCGACACTGATTATTATAACTTATTCACTACTATGAGATGATGTTGTAATTAATTATCAAAAACTTCAGATTTCGTTGATTCACATTCAGCATACTAATTTAGGTTGGCAACGTATAAAAAATATCGAGAGAAATTCAATAAAGCTTTGATGTACATTTTTATTTCCGAATAGCGTTCCTGTGACCAAAGTTAAAATTTATAAAAACGCGTGTACACAGTCTTCCTCTCCTCATCTTCCAATGAAGTTATCGTTACTGTCGCTTACGTATCATTATATCTAACACTCGAGAACCAGTCGGCAACTTCTCAATATCATATGTAGTTTATTCGCATTGCCCTGACCGATCGCTAATGAAAATATAGTAAAATAAACTAGCAATTTACAGTACTTCAGACACAAGTCTGAAGTACTGTATGTGCTGGTTTATTTTTCAATTTGCAAAGCAAATGCAAGTCGGTTTAAATAGGTCATAAACTTTGCTTTATTAAATACAAGACTATGTGGGAGATGTTTGACTGGATATATTATCTACTTTGACCATATATAACGACTTGTTTTCAAATATTTATATTGGGAGTAAAATTTGGTCAATAGCATTACGCATATGTGCCCGAATTTTGACCTGAACTTAAGAGTTCGAAAGGTAAGAATTTGGTTGCTCGGTACAATTTGATATGAATTCTAAGTAGTATTTATTAAAGCTCCTGTGTTCTGAATAATATTCCTTATATGCTAAAAAATATCGGCTGTGGTATGGGAAAGGAGGTTCACTGTTATCAAACGCTGCCGTTTTATGTTAAGGTAGCTATTCAAAAGCGTTATGAGATAGGAAAATTTTAATCATTATTTCTCTATTTGTTAATATAATTCCTACGTGCCTCTATTTTCGGTTTAAATCGAAAAATGGTTTAGTCTCATAGACCTTTTCTGCGTGATGTGCCACGCCACGTCCGCGCGGCGAAAACGATTGTATTCTATGTATAAATAAATATACACCACAATTTAAATAATGATTCAAATTGTCACCATCGCCACAAAAATAATGTCTTCTTTTTCCAGCTATTAGTCCATTTAAGAATGTTTACATTAGAAATGACGTCATAAATATAGTTGCCGAAAAATTCTAGAAACAAAAGAAAATCTGGTTTCCCTATTTTGGTGGACAATTTACCCTGGCTAACGTATATGTTTTGATGTCTCATAATTTTGGGTTTCCGCGATTTCGCTATCAAAGTAATAACTTGTACAATATACCAAAATACATTGCTAATCATAACGCCCAGCGGTGTTCCCCTTGTGAAATTTCCTTGCAAGTTATGGACGCGGTTGGAATAATGGTGGTGGATGAGTTTTGTTGAGCCTAGGCCACCGATATAAAGCGCCGCCAAGGCACAGTTCATCAGTGGCCAAGGCTCGGCAAAACTGAAATTGCAATCGGTTGAGAGGTCGATAGTGAAATTTCTACTTGATTGCGCAAAGGTGAAACATGCCACGCACTTTGCAGGCTACGTTGGGCCTAAGGGCAAAAATAATTGGTGTATCTGTCGTATAATCTAGCTTTGGTGTCTAGACTGTTCACGCGGGTATTCACTGATCTATGGGTAGATTATCCTTAACAATAACGTTAGCAAAATATTTATCATTTTAGGGGGCAATGGATTGTGTGGTTTACAAAGAGAGGGCGTGGTTAATATAGACCACCGATTTTCGATGTTTTGAGATGGGAAAGCTTTACCACGATTTACCAAACTTCCATTATAGTAAGCAAATCATTTGAGTTGCCTGAGTAATATAATATATATATACTACCGATCACCGTGACCCGAAGAATTCTTGTGGCAGGAAAAACGTGGCCGGCCTAAAGGCCGAAATATATGTCGTGTTGCACGCGTGTTTCCAAGTTTGTTTTATTTTATCCTTCAGTTACATTGTATTGCATGAAACCCAAGAACGAAATAACACAGACACAAAAAGTGCGCAATCTACACAGGCTTGCAGGCTTGTATTAAAGCCTTAAACGCTACCCAAGTTACCCTGGTTTGAGTGGTAAACCTAGACCTATCAGTCAATCTTACCTTCTCAAAAATTGTACTTGTGATCTGCGATTCCATCTAGACAGTTACTAGGCTATCTCAACCACTAATAGTAGTAATATAGTGAAATGTCATGATTTCCGCAGGCCTCAATCCTATGCAGGGAAAATTTTAGGAAGCTTGTTACCCCTAGTTGAATTAATTCTTTTTTATGATAACCTCGGTGAGGTTTCTATATACTGGATATGAAGATGTTCTCACGAGGTTTTGAAGAAAAATTGTAATATAATAATATAATTTTCTACTCACTCAGGTTGTAAAAATTGCTACCAAAAAGAAAATAGGGCAATGAGTTTTCATTGTATTCTTGGAAAATAAGATCACCACAGAATGTAGGTTAATCATATTTACCCTCAGTTTTACGCCGCGGTTGTAACATTGGTTTGAGATAGAAAATTCTTTCAACTATTTGTTTGCCTAGTTGTAGTAAAAGTTATTACGTTTTTTTTTCCGAAGTGGACCATGGATAAATCGCGCTCTGGAGCATGATTTACCGATAGTCTATGTTTGGTTGAAACCAACAAAGGCTAATTGGATAATCCAAAATAGGTTGTGCTCGTAGCAACGCCTATTTTATTATTCGGAAGGTTAAAGAAAGTGGGTTGACATTCCATTGTTTGAGGTAACCTTACAAATTTTAATTGTGCCATCTTTTGCTGGAAGAGTTTTTTCAGTAAGCCAGCGATAAAATTTCGCTTGAGCTCTGTTTCTTGTTTTAGTTCTAACTAAAAATGACTGATCACTGGAAACTTGCCAGTCCAGATAGATGTTATGTCTTCTTTGTCTGTATCGGAATATCTTTATATACTGGTTGTCGCTTCGTATTTTGCAACGTAACTTATTTTGTTTACGAGACTCACAACTCAACCAGGATGTCATGGCTTGGTTATGCTAGGCCGTGCCGAAAAGCTCATATTTTTTCAACTAGGCAATCGCTTGTGCAAGACCTAGTTAAAGTGATTCACTCAGATGAGTGGCTTCAAAAAATAAAGAAACGAAATAAAACATTTCAAATAAAATTGGCTTAATTTCATTATTTGTAATCTATCTGTATACTGAGTGTCGCCCACTATTATTTGTCTTGCATCAACCAATTCGAATTTCATCGCATATGAGATCATCGGTATTGACAGACAGTCGATGCTTTGATTCCAATGATAACCCTGGCTCCATTCCAATTACGGCATTTTGGATCTTCCGGCCTAGATGCCAAAGTACATCGAGCTAAAATAAACAGATATGCATACCGGTAGTCTATCCGGCGACATATTGGCGTTCCCAATAGATGCCACATTGACACTCGAATGCTGTACTTCGGTACTACTGTCGATTTTGGCGTTACGCCAACTGCACGCACGAAATAAGTGCATCATGTTCTGTCCGCTGAAACCTTCTTCGTTTGCGCCTAGTTCTGGTTAGTTGGAAGAGTTGAGGTGAGATCCCAATCAGAAAATTTATGAATAAGCCGCATATAGACCGACTCTGGGCGGCGTGATCTATTATCAACTCATTCTTTACAAAACGTGCTTGGTAAAATAAATCAGACTGGAATAATAGTTTTGGGTAGCATCTTGATGTTTTCATAGAAATCAAAAATTTAATCATCAAATTATTTAGAGAATGTCTATTTTACCATGATTGAAAAATACTGTTTTGATATTTGCATGTCATTACGAGATAATATTTTCGTTCGTGCTTTGTTTGTTGTTTCAGAATCATTTCACCTTATCTTACCCCTTTCACCCACATGATATTTACCAAGACTTACTCCTCCCCTTTCGTCGTTTATTATTAGGATGCCTTTTTCATCAGGTATTAGTAGTCGTAAGCTCTTTCATCGCTCGTCGACAAGGGAATGCCGTTTTTGGCTACTCGGAGTGAAAAATCCTGTCGTAAAACAAAGCTCGGCGGGTACAAAGGGCATTTATTGAATTGTTTTCGAAACGGTGTGGCGATGAAAGCCTCGAACTAAACCGTGGGAAAAAGCTCACTTGGCTATGAGAAGAATGTTTTTTACAGAGCTATTGGTTAAGTATGGACCATTGATAGGGGGTTACTCGGGAGTCCTATTTACCTTCGGCCCGTACTCAACCAAGAAAATGAGACTTGCCAGAGCGATGAGGACTACGGTCGAATTTCTTTGAATATAAAAAGCAGAAGACTTTTGCATTTTCCCCTGTGGGCCCGAGAGTTTTGTCCTTTGGGACGAGGTTGGTCATGACTTCTGTATGGTTGGTCTTAGTTCCCGTGTGTTTTTGATTAATTCTATCCATCGTAGTGCATATTCGGAGCCTGTGATAAATACTAGACTCCATGATTATATATCGTCATGTATGTTCTAGCAAACACTTTTTTACTTGCATATGGTTTTAATGTTTCATTTGACTGCCCGTCAAAAACGACAGCTGTTAGGCGGTAGATCTCAACCAGAAGAAAATGCTAAACCATGTTTGCAATGTTTCACTTGACAGGGGGTATTATTTTCCTAAAAATCAGCCATATTTGACCTTGTCTTCCTGATTTTACGTTGGCAAGTTCTCAGAACTGAAAAATATAATACTTAACGGAAATCATCAAAATCTCATTTGTATTGGACTCGTGGACATAGCGACGCAACTTTAAGATTCAAGATTCGAATCGATTCGGATACGTGTCCGATTTAGGTCATTTGAATAACCATTCTTGTAATTCGGTTGGAAGTTCGGAAAGATTCGATTCGAAATGATATTTATTGAGATTCGATTCGAAAATGCATTTAATGCACCACTTCGTGGCCGACAAAATTTTGATGAAGAACAATGAATAGGCTAGACTATTAGCTGTCGATCGTTGTGTTTTTGCGGTCAGTTCTGGATAAAATAATTTGTTTATAACACGATTAAGAAAAAACGTTCTTCACCAGTAACCTGTACATAATCAAATTACGTTGGTAAGAAGGTCTATCAGACTTGCCTAATCTAAATGTTTGATTTGTCAAGTTTGGGTCATAGATGGCCCGCACCTAGAGTGCGCAATCCATCAGCGACCCATGTTGAACATCATATGCACAGGTTCAGGGAATTTAGATTCGATTTCCACGAGTTCAGTTACGAAACATTCGAGGGATTAATCGGTCGGTGATTTCCAAATACGCAAAGTATTTGTCATTGATCACGCCGACATATCGCCAAGGGAATTTGTGTATTGCGTATGCTAACTAACGGGTTTTCTAGTCAACGAATTATCCGCAATTCAACTTCTAATGGGTTAGAAAATTTTTTTCCTACACTATTAAGGTTATATGCAGTATTGTATCGTCGTCAATGTGCCGTGATATCAAAATCGAATCGAGTTGTTTTTTCGAACAAATACAATAAAATAATTATATGATAAACAAAGAAAAGCATTTCTACTTTTTGTAGAAAATTATGCATTCTGTCCAAATTTTACACTTTTTCTCATTGCGAATCTCTGGACAATTCCTAATGTCCCATTTGTAAATTCCACAAATAAATAAATTGTACATTCCTAGTGATTAGTCATACATTAGGTCAATTATTACGTCACAAACATCCAAATACGTCATACAAATATATTCAATCAATCTTCGATATGAGACATATTCAGTGATCAGTCGCCCCCAGGTCGGACGAACTTGATTTGAACCACTTTTTTGATTTCGTGCTAACATATGTTCGCAAATATACTTCATGTATAAAACTTCCTCTTACTACGATCAAAATTTTATTCATTCATAAAAAACTTGAACAAACTAACTAACATCAGGTTAACATACACGCACAGGAAACCGCATCCCGTCTTAAACAACCTGGATTCAAAATTTGTAAATCCTATCTTTCAAGCATAAGCAATGGAAAAAACCGCGCGATTTTTTATGGCTCATGCTTGACAAAACAAGTTGTTTGCTTACTTAGCATACATCTTGTCCGATATGTTAATAAATCTACAGAGCTGATGTTAATTTCATCTATCGAAAAACATCTTGGAATGTGGTGTTTACCCAAGACTGAGGTATTCCATTTATCATTCAGATATTTCCTACATGGCTGTAAACTAGGGCTTATACATTCCAATTAATCCTTTTTCTATGGATAAAGGCCTATGGATTAGCATTTGACTGTCAGAACGAAACGATAGTTGTGATTTTTAAGGTATTCGTTACTTATTTAGATTGTACCATAAGGAAATAAGTTGATATCCCTGACATAAAAAAGCAGGAAATCCTTAATTTTGTGTGATTTGATGGTAAGTGTACACTAGGTTAGAACTAAGGCCTTACAAAATGATGCCTACTACAGTTTCGTGTGGACACCATTTCCTATAGCATTATTGTGCCCTACTAATGTTAGTGCAGTGTAAAACCTGACTATTTCTCCGGTCAATTTTTGGAAAACCAAGATTCATAAATTTTCAAAAAATGCTATTTTGTAAACCAAAATTATCGATCAATTAGTATTCTTTTGACGTCTTTTGAGACAAAAGAGACTCCTAATATGGAGTCTTGATAACATATTATCTTGCCATATTAACAGCGTCATTATTAATATCATAATCGTTCCAGTTAGGCAGAAAATGATGAATTGTCAAACATGGCCATAGCTGGACGAATAATGATCATGCTGACATTACAGATAAAGACTGAAAATCCGCTTGCCGAGTATGCTAACCACTGAACCAAGTGTGTAACAACTGTCAAGCCCATAGTTCATGGTTTGACTAATTTTGAGTCTTGCCCGCAACACGAAACCTTACTTATTTCATGTGGCCAGCCCGTTTGCTCAGAATGATCCACTCGGAAAATATATGTATTAAAGTCTTGGCAACGAGTTCCACTGATGGTCAGTGCTTGACTAGACATAGCTGGTCGTTGGTTCAATATGCCGAAATAACGGTAACCCGTCTTCAATATAACGCCACTTTGCGCGAGATTGTACCAGAAAATGAAAATGATGAAATGGAATACGTCTTCGGGGAAATAAAATATGAAATATTATTATAAATATATTAATCGTTTGCATCCAAGCTTTCCAGAATATAAGTTTTGTAAAATACCCAATCAAATCATGTGTGATCACATTCGCCCTTCTAGCGGATAAGCCTTTTAATTAGCTCGGATCTGAAACCACATTTTTGGCTTTCCCACGTATTAAAACCATTGAAGATCCTAATAACTCGCCTCTAGGTCAAAGCGTTTATTAGTAAATGGGAAATTACATCAAATAAGTAAGGGTTAGGCTACCGATAGTTATGATTATAGCAATGATTATGGCATTTAGTGAATGAATAGCCTTATTCGTTGAATTATGAATATTTTTAATTGGATATTATTAGATATTGGTACATCTGAACAGGGCATCGTGCCAAATTTCGATTACTTTCCTTTTAATGAATTGCGTTTGGTTTGTGGTGGACTTTATTCATGGCCTTGGAATCATTTTAGATGTTTATAACACATATGCAACTTCATTTCATTGCTAGGTATTAGGTAACCAATCACCGTCATGAATATCGGCATTCTATTGCAACATACTTGCGATTCGTACTTTTATTTTGTCAAATATGCGCAATATAATATAATATTACCAAAGTCGTAAAAGATTTGGAATAAATTGAAAAGTTGAATAAGATCTGAAAGAAAATTGCATAAACGACATCATATTATATAAAATTAAAAAATATAAATAAGTAACTGAAAACGTTTTATTCCCAATATGAACACTACTACTGTAGCGTTTGTTCGGTTCAAAGAATTTTTTATACAAATATAATATTTTAACATGGGTATTTTTGTAAACTCTCAAATAGTTAACCTGGAAGTATTTTCCATAAATTTTCGCTAGTTCATTGCAATTTCTATTGGCCTATAGTGCGTAATATTGTGTCTGGAAGATGAAAATAAATTCCGTCAATGCTAATTTGATTCTCTACGATTAATCTGTCTCAGAAGCTACAGCGTCATGCTTAAGGGTGAATCCACTAACGCTAATCGTACGACATTCCAAGAACTGTAACGTTTTTTTTTTGAATATAGTATTTCCCTTATGTTGCATATCGGTCGTTTTTCAAAAGAACAGATACAAACAGATTCACTTTTTAAAAATTGCTGACAGTTTTTTCGCCCTCTGACCTGATTTGGTTACAAAAAAGCGGTCTTTGTTGCCCAAAAACTAACTTTATGTGATGTGGTCGACGGATTAAATTCGCTTTGTATTTATACTAAATAGGGCATTGTTTTTTGTATTTTAGACTATTTTTTTAAACTGGCTCTATCAGGCTCGGGACACAAATAGATCGCGCTTTTCAGTGCGAACTATTTGTCGCACAAGCCTGATGAAGGGTAAAAAATCAAATTATTCTACTTAACTCAGCGTAGTCGCGAGCGGTTTCTAAATATATATCCTGTAACTTAACACTAAAGTATATACACGTCCATATCATAACAAAGGCCCCATATGGGGTATCAATAACCCCGCAACGGTGACGTCACCCCTCTTTTCTCAGCACTCACGCGACGAGTCGTATATGGGTAAATTGTGGGTGAACCTTGAACCTGTGAGGTATCGGCTTGGGAGGCCAAATCTCTTTGAAATTGATCCGCTTTCCGCACCAAAATAGTGCTCAGGAAGAACGTGGCAGGTGTTTTTAGAAGTGATGCATACCTAACGTTAAGTATTGTCTAGTTCAGCTGTCTCTAACTTTTATTGTCGTGATCAATATTTTAGTAATCTTATCACGACTCAATGAGAAGCAAAAAATGACTAATTAGTAAAATTTTGTGGCATTGACGTTTGGACGCTCGGCCTGGCATTGTTACTTATTACCATAACGAAAAGAATTTTTTTCCCAAGATTTACTTGGTCAACAATGAACCACTAAGGGATCTCGGTATGAAATGCCGGACAAATTAAATTTTAGATTGAAAAAGAAGCCAAAGATGATAGCCTGCAAACCCATGGCACGCACATTCTTTTAGGAGAAATTAGTAACAAAATTTACACTCTTGCATATTTTTTGGAATTTGAGGTGGTCCGGCGTCTGTTGTTTATTTTGCGTTTTGAATACACATAACTTTCTATACTGTCGCCTCTTTAATGTTTATGGGAGCGAAAATGTACCGAATTTGACAAATACAGAAAATAAATATAAAAAGTACAATAAGAGAAACACCCTGCCCAACAGATAATAATCCTTACAACAACAGTAAAATTTCATCAGACACAAAAAAGTCAAATGCTTTTTTTCTTCACGACGGAACTTGTCTCTGTCATTTGTTTTTTTGTTAGGCTCCCACCAATATACTTGACCGCCACGGTTCATGTTCGGGCAAGACAAAATTTTTATTTGGGTATTTTAGAATCAACTTTTCGAGTCGAATTTTATTTTCGTTCAATTTAGTTTTATGTTTGTTAGTATTGTATAAAGATCAGAATTCGGGAGTGTGGATTACAACTCTAGAAGAAGATATTTTCTTAGAATCCGACCACCTTGAACAACAAAAGCCATTGTTACCTTTAAAATTATCATAGATCGACTGGCATGGTCCTCGAACAAAAAAGATGTAACAATATTTGTGCGCCCCATTGCAGCAGTATTTTTATATCAAAGCTTACGTTGTCCAAGCTACAGTTAAAAGCGAACACAATAGAATGTTATTTTTACATTTTTTTGCGTAAATGATATCTTATAAAAACTGCTTCCATGGAGCCAATCGAAATTACGGGAAACGAGTTTTTTGTTTCATAATCTCTCCTCAGCATATTTTAAAACGGTATTTTAAACTACGAAAACGGCTTTTTGCCAAATACCCTATTTTTCTGCCGTCAAAAAGCGGATACGGCAGTCGCGCCGCTAGTAGGATTTGGCGCCATGCTACGACACTTGCAAACTGGTGTAATCAAAACAAGTCTTTGTTTTCGTTTGACTAGTGCCATCAGGTATTTGTAAAATGTACCCATCCTTTTGAAGCCAAGGTAAGAATACGTGTCATTTTGCGGTCAGTACCCATTCAAGGGGTATTTGAACATTTTGAAGGGGTTGCGCGTGCCTTTGTCTGTCTCAAAATATTTACCTCAAATTAGGTGACCTATTTAACTATTTTTGCTCTGCACAAGGCGCCTAATGTCTTGACATATATTTCAAGTTTTTCTACACATTGATCATAGTTGAAAGACGTGTTTCATTTTTGGCCAATGCCTGGTTACAAAGATGTAAATCGATTAAGGGAAAATATGAAATCCAATGTCGAATGATCCGCTTTTTTTTAAAAAAAGAAAAATACGTCCTTAATGATTTAACTTCTGCTCTGATACTTTAATAAAAGCAGCCCTCAGACCCTGTTTTTCTTCAAATTTATAGCGGTGAAATTGAAAACCACTAATCTTTGCATACCTGTTGCGCAAATTGTCAAGTTGACCAAAAATAAAAAGAGGGATATTTGTTACTGAACAGTCAAGTGCATTTTTTTTTTTTGGTGCGCTCAGTTTTATTGATTCAATATGTTGACTTTCCGCACTAGGCCTAAGGAATTTTACGATCTTAATATTAAGCAAAAGCTTTCACATTCAACCGCAATGTGTTTGCAATATATATGGGAGACGGCCTGCGGTTTTCATTGTATTATGCTAGAATTTTAATTCAGAAATATTTATTTTTGTTTTGGCCATTTCCGAATTATGCGTGTATCAAGTGAGATTTAAATTCAACCGTTTTCAGCGGTTTCCTCAACAAACGAACTAAAAGAAAAATTAGAGACGGGTTGAGACGCTTAATTTCTGTGAAATATTCGAGGCATTACAAATCATAATTTGCTTTCTAGTAAGACCCACGGATGGAGAACGTTTAACAAAGTATACTAATATTGGTTATTACCAGATAAAATATAACCTACAAGTTCACTTTATAATCTTTCAATGTAGTTTGAATGTTATATTCTACTTCCATCCAGTCAAAAATAGTCTTTGGTGTACAGAAATACTACATTTAAACACGTTTTGTTAAGTATGTGTCACTGATGGATCGCGCTGCCAAGGCGCGGTCCATCAGTGGCTCATGCTTGACAAAATAAAATTTCTGTGTAGGTATGTGTTCGTATGTGTGTGTGTGTTTTGACATTTAACGCGACTGAGCCTCGGCGGTTGCCTGTTGTGAAAATAAAATCACGAATTTGTAAAACGTCATAAATTCATGAAATAGTTCTTCGGGAACAGTTGACGAATTATTTAGAATCATAATCATTCGAATATTATATGTATCCGAATCAAATCAAATCTCAGATAGAAGAGGTGTCCTTATGCGAATTAATAGTAATTTCGTTCGATTATTCTAGAATTGATTCATTTTGCAGTGAAATCATGATATATGCAAAATTTTACTATTAAAACATTATTCAATTAGTGAATTTCGAACTCCGTTTACACTAAGGACAACCGAATACTGCAGTGGTATACAGGGCTTTTGGATATTGTTTTATAACATCATCGGCGTTTTTAACTCATGCCTAATATCATTTGGGTAAAAATATCTACCTAAGCTATAATTACGTTAGCTTCACAAATTTTGTAATAACGTGACGTTCACTGCTGTTGTCCCTGCAGCATTCGTTTGTTTACAATTGTTTATTTACTGTTGAACGCTAAAACGGTAAGCTAAGCTTAACCCAGGTCGTTGCTTTAGGATTTTTTCTCTATAAATGCAATATTTGATTCTTATTATAAGATTTGAATTTGAATGTAAGATAGAAAGAAAACGTCATTTGTCGATACTTATCTTTTTTTCCTAGAAAATTGATAGTATTAAGACTGTGTTATTATATTCCTCACGCTAAGCCAAGCGTGGGTATAGATAATCCACCTCTAAAGCGGTGGATTATCCATGTCCCAAGCTTGGTGAAGAATTATTGGTAAGCAAATGACGAGCGATTTAAAGAATCTCACTTTGGCAATAAAGTGGTGTGCGGAAGGGCTTAGCCGTGAAATCTAAATAACGCATCTTCCCACGTAGGGTCAGAGGTCAAGTCAACGAGAATGACAATAAATAAATAAGTAATGCTGAAATGATAAATTAGTATTTTATTTTAATTCATTAAAATTATATTTTAAATTATTAAAATCAAACTGTTTGCATTTTTATTCAAAACTGATTTTCACTCAGAATAATCAAATTCTATCAGAATTTAAAGTACCGTATACCCCTATTTAACTTACAGACGCACATTGATTTTACGTCAAGAATTACGTGCGTAACCTTGCGTCGAATGCGTCGTCCTTGTATAGTTTTATGCGGATTTTCAATGTTTATACCCAAACTTCGTTTTGTTCCAAACTTGTCGAAATTCTGCGTTTGTCGTGTTCCGCTACAACGTGCGTGACGTCACAATTCAACTGTCAATCTTTCGCTAAGTTCCGCCCATTGCTATTTAAGGAAAGGGTGTGGTGAATATGTTGTGGCATTATACGTACTAATAATGCTGGCGTCTTATGAAGTGTTGACATAATATAATAAATAGAAAATGTAGTTGGTATGTTATAAGTGAAATCCAAAATCTTGCTACGCACATACCGCGCCCGGGGGAGGTGATTTATGTTTGTTCATGCTTAGTAGTATGTGGTTGTATTGTTAAGGTAAACACGTAAGCACTTTATGGAAGTTTTATCAAACATTGGCAATCTATGTCCCATGATTGACAATGTACAATACCGACGGTTAATTGTGCTAGGCGTATTTTTCTCCCTATTCTATCAATAGTTCAGTGAATGGAACGGTCGAATTCTCCACACTTTACTCGAAGCGTTGTATAATTAATAAAACATATGTTTAACCTAACTGTTCATACAATCGACTAGGCATTTTAAACCTGGTAACAAGCTATTAAAAAACGGGCCAGATGTGTTGTATAATTAATAAAACATATGTTTAACCTAACTGTTCATACAATCGACTAGGCATTTTAAACCTGGTAACAAGCTATTAAAAAACGGGCCAGATGTGTTTTTAAATTGCTACCATTTTGGAGCTTCTCAACAAGTGTTGTCAATTCTAGGTAAAAATACCCAGTTTACCGAGTTTTATTTTAAAGAACTTTTACCTAGTTTAAATTATATACAACTTACCTAAATTTACTGGGTAAAATAGGTAAATTTACCTATTTTACAGCTAGGTATTTGGTTTGAAAAACTAGGTACCTAGTATAAAAAAACTAGGTAAATCATATTTTCATCACAGAAAAAAGCTTTTTAAATTGGCTATCGGATGATTTCAATCTTCAAACCCATCAGAAATGATTTGAATGTTGCCAAACAATGATCACCTAGTTTATTAAAGTACTAACTAGTTTAGCAAGTGAAACTAGGTTAGCTAGTGATACTTTATCTAGTTTAAAAAAAACTAGGTTGTTATTACTATATCACTATTCTTAACCTTATTACGAAATCGGACCAGTACTCAGCCCCCACAAACAGTAAAGAATCCTACACAATATAATAGTCAAGTGATATGTTTGATTTTGATATCTGTTGGAACAAAATTACCAGCCTAGTACCAGCGGGCAGATTTATGAGCATGATTTATTTCCTTACGTAGAATATTTGGATAAGCTTTGTGTCAGACACAGCCGAAGTTTTGTTTTAGGGTTGGGCTGTGATAGACTCTCAAACAATCTACTACTGCATTGTCATTTGGTTTTTCTTCTTATTGCTTGTCATGCATGTATGCTCTAGCACAATACATCTTTGCACCTGCACTTTGTCTTTGTTTCGCACTATTTTCGTTCTTTTGTCATGTGTTATGACCACGCTACCATTATCAAGAATTTTTTTCTGTATTTCATACTTCAATCAAGCCTGGTTTCGTACTGGGCAAAACTCGGAGTTTCCCAATCAGAAATTGTTTGTCCAAACAGGTTTTGTTAAGTATGGGTCACTGATTGATCGCGCTGTCGAAGCGCGGGCCATCAGTGACTCATGCTTAACAAAGTAAATATTTACTGGGTTTGCTGGTTCATTTTTACTGCATCCGGGTTCTTTCTGACGAATTTTTCGCTAAATACCTGTAGGATAAGTAGTCTTTGTTCTTTCATGCGTTTACAAGCCGTATCTATATCCCTATCGACTAGGCGGAACTTGAAACGTCTCACAGTTTTAAAAATTGCAACAAAATTCTTGCCAAATGTGCCACTTTTGGCTTAACGGTTAAGTAGCGCAAGGTCAATTTCCTCTCTGGAATGCCAGCCTCCGCCAATATTGTATAACATAGGAAACTCTAACACGCGAATGGTATGAACAATGACTGTCAAAATTGGCGATTTTTCTGAGTATCAAACGCATTGAAATCACGTTGTCAAATTTTAATTTTTGCCAAGCGTGAAGTAGATTATTATTCTGCGGGGTTATCCAGAATAGTCGGTTCGTATTTCGCAAATGCTCAATGTATGCTTTATTATAATACTTTTGATTCGAATATGCGAGCCAACTCAAAATTTATTTAATTACCGCCATGTTGGCGCGATCCATCGGTGACATCTTCAGAAAGCATTTTTAGAGGAAATTTTCTGATCACGATATAAGCAATATCATATACCTGAGTATAATATTGGCATATGCGTGTTTTGAAATATTGAATTTAGCCTTTATTTGTCGAATTGTGGATCATATTGCAACGTGTAAAATCAAACTAACTTCCCTAAATCTTTTACGGAAATGATAATAACATGCCAATTTGGGAGTGTCTTAAGCGTTTGAATTGACAACCGTGAAATGCACGTCAGTTTTCGCAGTTGTCGGTTGTTTAAAATGCGACAATTTTAAGATATTCATCGCCAGGTAGTATAAGCCGAGCACCTGCGACCCATGTATTATTGCTTTTATACATAAATAATATTTTTCAAAATTTGCGTCATTATATGCTTTTTGAGAAAATTTACGTTTCAATAGAAACAATTTGTGGACGACGATATGGAGAAATCAGATAGCCAAAAATATGTAAACATAATACAAATTATAGTCATAATCTATTTTCGTATTCTGCAATATGCTTGTAACTCATCTATGTTTGGTATTCGTAAATCAAATTCTATTTAATTGTATGAAAATCATTTTTGACAAAAAAATTTGAACGATTTTAAAATGACTAAACCTTTATCGATCCAATAGAAACATCTGCACGGCGTTTTCCCGTAATGTTATTAAAAGTCGAAAGCGTATCAGTGATGATCAACCAAAAGTATTATTTTGTCAAACCTGGATCACAAATGGACCGCGCCTCGATGGCGCGATCCATCCGTGACCCATATTTGTTAAAACATGTTTGGAGTTTTTTTTTATTCTCCACGGAAGATTTTTTGAAGAATTTAAAATCCAAATTTCGGAACTTTTAATGAACATAATCTTTAGTATAGTTTATTATCTTCTCTGTCTTGAAAATGATTTCTCTCAAACCAATTTGAAAAAACCTTTAGTTTGTGTTCTTTACTTTCTAACACTCTCACTTTTGATTTTTTGTGTTTCCACTCCACCACAATATTACTACTAACTAACAACACTCGTATAAATGTAAATCATTGGTTTGATGTTTTATTCAAATTTCAACTAGTTTTGTGATTTCAATTTGTTTTATTTTACTTAAAAATTTTTTTTTTTAAATTGTATGATTTTCACAAAATTTATTTGGGAATCTATCGTGAAATAAATATTATTAAATTTATTTCATTTTTGTTTTTTCTTTTTACTCCATCCCTCTTAAAATTACCCTATACCTCACACCATATATTGATTTTACCCCATTCAATTGGAAATGTAATACATACCCAACCGAAATTCTATTTCTTTGACTCTCTTTCCTCTTGTCGCTTTTTTACTACTTTTCTTTTCTGTCTCTCTCTTTCTCTTTCTTTCTCGTTTTCTTATTTATCAAATTGAATAACTAACGGTTCCTTTAAAACACATACTATTGCAATGGTGCAATAATATTTTTCTAATAATTATTTTCGTCTCTTCGTTTCACGCTGTGACCAATATCGACTAATATTTCCCGATGTTGGCAATGATACGCTCACTCGATTTTTTTTATTTGGTGATATCTTCTGGGTGCCTTGTTTGACTTATTTTTTTCTTTTTTGAAAATGAAAACCTGTCCACATTTGGTTACATCAAATACACAATTATTGTATCATATTTTAAAATTGGCGATGGAATTACGTATCTTGACCTACCGACTTACGTAAATGGTTGCGGTTATGATGAAAACTATTTCTTTTTATATGAAACTGTATTCTGTAATAATAATAACGCTTCATTTATGTTTTGGTATTTTCTG
The DNA here is from genome assembly GCA_963675895.2 of Styela plicata. Lineage (NCBI taxonomy): Eukaryota > Metazoa > Chordata > Ascidiacea > Stolidobranchia > Styelidae > Styela > Styela plicata. Next base: position 1,987,629 of record OZ023150.1, read on the forward strand.
GTGTCGAATGTGGCATGCGGTGAATATCTTTGATCATTAATTTGCTACAATGCTATCGCTTATGCTATATTGCTGGCTTGAATATTCCGTGTCGAACTTGCTTATATTTTGCATTTTAATCGCCTAATCGCTTCATAATACTTGGATGAATCAATTTATTTGCTGTTGATTTTGGGAAACGTCGCATATGCACTTATGCTTACTACATTGCAACTATCATTACCACGCGCATATATTTCTTGCCTGACTGTCACAAACACACCCTTCACTTTTCTTCCAAAATTGCTTCTTGACCTCTGACCTGTACCCACCAATCGAACAAACCAACAGACCCCACAGCTGCCACCGAAGCACTCGATGTCGACCGCTCAACGAGCGCACCCTTGGCTGCACCATCTGCGCAGACATTTGCAGAATGTAGTATTGAACATTGCTTGGTTCGATACAAAGACCAAGTTACTTCTATCCGGAATGCCGAGTTCGATTCGATACAAAGATGCCGAGCACTTGAACTCATGAAACAGTGCATGTCATCGGAGACTCCGAGTTATTGTGCTGGAAAGGATGAACGTTACATTTTTGTCGAATCTAAACGTTTAGAATCCAAGGCAGTTTTTAACTGCAAACCAGGTATATACAGAACAAAAATGGCGATGGCAGAGATAGGCCTACCCCAACTTTTTGACAATTCAAATTTACTTGATATAATATCATTATTACTTTTTCGAGCAAGCATGTTGATTCAATTCAAAGGTTGTATTATGTAGCCTATCTTCAATTTTGCCAGATTTGTCATAATCAGTTCTCTAAAAAGGGCAATGCGTTTTTCGGTTGCCTGAATGATTACCCGTTTTAGAATGGGGGCCTGCTTGAGTAATATATTCGCACCTTTTATGTATAATCTTGATTTCGAAACTTTGTTTTATAAATTTCACATCAGTTTTTTTCCCTCATCTCATATTATACCACACATAAGTAGGCTGTATTAAAATAACTTGGAGTCGACTATTTTAGGATTTTGTGTTAAATAACGCGTGAAATTGGAATATAATATCAGTAAATTCCAAGTATAGATTAAAACGCCTATATCAAATATATATTTGTAGTGGTCGGTTGGAATGTTGAATCGACATATTTTGAATTGATTTAATCAATGCATTGGGTTTTTGTTTTGTCAAGCGTGGGTCACTGATGGATCGCGTCTTATGCCGCGATCCAACAGTGACCCACGCTGAATAAAAGAAGTTTGAACAAATTTTTTGTGTTGGATATCGTTATTGCGCTATTACAGTTTAACAATTTTAAAAGACAATACTCATCTATGCGGCCTTTCTTCGATTTACTTAATTATTGAAATATTGAAAATGCTCGATTAAAAGGTTAGTTGAACTGCTATCAATAACATACTCTACACTCATGTAAAAAAATTGTTATTATGCAATTTTCTTTAAAACCTAAAATCCATTTATTGCCGCTTAACTCTGCAAGAATCCTAACGCTTCGTTGCACAAAAGAAAGCATATTGATCCGGATATGATTACAAATATGCAGTAAATTTCAAGATCAATGGCACTGTAATTTATATACTTTATGGTTAAGGGTTTTTTGTGGCTAAGCGTGGGTTGATGATGAAACGCTCCCGAAAGGTGCGTTCCGTCAACAACCCACGTTTGAACAATCATAAATTCGTATTTTGAAACATAATTTGTTATAAAAATCCCAGAGAATTTGACAATTTTTATTGTAGTTTATAACTAGATAATCTTCAGAGAGCATAGGTCGTCATTATGTGGCTATCTTACTCACAGGTTTGGGGTGCTAATAGCCAGATCGAGTTAAACTTTCTTTTTATGAGTTTTCGCAACAAAATTGCTCCCCCGAGACATTTTGGCGGTTGCCCATGGCAACAAAATTCCTTCACGCGCGCTACGTTAGTGCAGCCATTTGCCTGAATATTGTAATCATTTTTCAGTATTATGATATCTCGATCCATATTTTGTTAATGAAAATCATTCTCCCCGTGTTTGGAACCTATTCGATAAGTGATTCGTCGAATTATAAAGTTATCCTATTTAGAAGAGAAACGGGTTCCAAATCAAAAGAATCAAATTTTCGGAAAAATAGATGTAAATCTCATCTTAATCAACAGTTTGTTTATATATTCGGTAAATAATTCCGTCATATATTTTCACCTGCGAATTGGGTAATAATAGGATAAGAAGTGTACTTCAAAACATTCAATTTCTTGCTATTGTAACAATACCTACTTGGCTTTTAGTTTATGTCACAATCACAGCATGTTATCGCGATGTAAGTTTTGAACCCCATACCCAATTGAAGTTTTATTATGTCAAACATGAATCACAGATTGACCGCGCCTCGGCGGCGCGATCCATCAGTGACACATGCTTAACAGAACATAAATGGCCAATATTTTTCGACTGAGTGCGTATCTATCGGTTATTATTTAATCGTTGATTCGATAATTTTCGAGTTCAAATATCGTTTTGTCAAACGTAAGTGACTCATGGTCGATAAAAATAAAACATTTATATACAGTTAGTAGACATACTTTTTATGGTTATTAGAATTTAAACTTTGTTACATAATCAATTTTATACTTGAATCGAATATCAAATCATAATATTTCGATTTTGATTCCATTTGAGAAATTTATGAGAAAATATTATTCCAATCATCCGATTGAGATGCTTAAGAAGATTGATTCGAATATCGACTCTAAAAGTGACATGCCTACCTCAAATATTTTTTTTTATTTATGCAATAACTTTCATACACTGAAACAAACGCATAGTAAATTTACTGGATATTTACAGTAAACCACGTATTTCCAAAATTCAAAACCGCCTTGTTGATGGGATTCATGCCAAATATGGGCTGCTATGTACGGTGCGTTCCATCAGCGGCCCTTGGTTGGCCAAAAAAAGGCGATTACCAAGTTTTATTCGAATATCACGAAGTAAAACTACTGCCAAAGCTGTAATTCTATTGCATTTTTGTTACAGTGTACAGCCCATTCGTTAACAATACTTTTAATTCTTAAGGTCTTTGTTTTTACAGTTGCCAGATCGCCGTCTTCAGATGCAAGTGTGAATCTTTTCGATGCCATGATTGGTGTCCCACTGCCTGATAACATAAATTTTGTTCGTGGACATGGAGGTATACCTGCGTACGAAATTTTCAAAGGAAAATCTGCAGGTAAGCTTGTCTTAGTTTTAGTTTTTCTCCAGGCTCCATTATGGGATAATCTGAATGTGAGGATGAGGGGGAATTAGTGATCAAATCGTGACGTCGTAACGGGTGCCCACATTTAAGACTAGTTGTCAAATGACACCAAACGATGTGAACTTGATTGGCAAACATTAGCCTATTCACCTTAACCTCGGCTTGAATTACGTATGTAATTTCCTCAGAATGTTCCCAGCGGAGCAAACACGATATTGCAAATTACTTTCACCCATAAATATACCTGAACATCCAGCCAAGTGATAATTAAATCATAATGCGGTCTGGGTTCTCGCAAATCTTTTAAAAAATACGTTAATTCAAACTGTATTCTTGAGTGTTGCCGATCAAGCATGTGACATGAACGTAACGCGCCGATGAGCGCGGTACATTCATGTCCCATGCTTGACCTATCTATAAATTTTCAAAAAGTTTTTTACCCAACGTCGATAATATTTCTAATAGTTAACACTAATGAGGCCATTATTTTTCATTTATGGCCGTATTTGATCACGGTTGGGCTATGGCGAATAGTCCTAATTAATTTTGGCGGCGAAGAGGTGTGAGGGATCGCATGGGGTCATTTGCTGTGTAAGTTGTTGCCAATTTTGTCCAAAAATTCTGCTGAATATGTATGTTTTTGTACGGTTGAAAACCAATGCTTATTTATTTGTTTGTTGTGGGATTAAATTGGCGTCAAAATCCGGATTCAAATGCAATTCATTACGTTAGACTATGAGCTGGAATTTTGGCTCTACTAAATATATTATTAATGTTATAATCCTTCCATAACATATATTGGACGAAACACAAAAAAATTTTCATGAAAGTGTTCTGTAAACTGTATAAAAATTATATTTCAAATATTTCAATACGAAACAAAATCATCATAAAATTTCAAATTTAGATTAACTTGATCTTCAATTCTGGAACATATTTAGATTTGGATTCAAAATTGTTTTCTTAAATTGTTGAAAGGGGAACGAATATATTGATACATTATCTTTTTTAATATTGCAGTTATCTTTACATTCCATACTATTCTTAGGGCGTTAATTTGTCCGCTTCTTTTGAAAAATAAAAATTCTTCAGGGGAATATGGGATCAAGTTTACATGGTGTAATGCATAAATACTGTTATGACTAGAGCGATAATGTCATTAGTTTTGTTCCAAAACCCTGCATAAATTATCTATAAACACGGCGTTTAGTTACAGTATTACAATCCGGAGATGCGCCTTTTGTAATCTAGCGATTATCTCAGGAGAAACGGCACAAAATTGAGTAAACTTGAAGTGCGATTTCCTTTTAATGTTAAAAACAAAGTAGGCTACTTGGTGTCATTTTTAGTTTATCATTGACCAAGCATAAGCGATAGCTGGAACATCGTTCAATAAAAACAACTTTTTCGACGTAGGCGACGATGTACTTGAACGAAAATTGCTTATTCTATTTGATCTTACCGAAATGTTTGGATTGCACGAAAGTCGTGCAACCTTGATTTTCATATTTTTACGGTCCAGTAGACCCCAGCATACCCTTTTATAAAAACAAAAAGGATATATATAATATAGCATATATCTATACTTTGTGAGACGATTTTCAAAAGTACAGGAATCCATTTTTGGCAAACAAGTAGAAAACAATACAAGGGTGTACTTTGCCACAGACAAAACAAGTTAAGATGTGATTAACGGCCCTTGTGTGCCCCTTTCTTCCTCAATGACTTGGTTGTTTTCTTTGCACGGATTTTGTCTTTTTTTGCGTAAACGAGTATTATTTGTGGATAATGTGATCGCTCTATCCGTTGACCTGTAGCATTTAATCATATTTCAGTGCCATTCTACCAGCGTTTGGCGTTTATAAGTTGAATGAAAATTAACCGACATTTTTGAGTTTCGTTATCACTTAAGATTTTGTATACCTGATGACAAGTCAGGATATTTGGATGACGTAAATTGTCGTTCTTGTACCCATGGCGAACGACTCTCGTTTTGACTGATCTGTCTGTAACTAGCACCCGTCGTGACACAATACTGGAGACCCGTCAGCACCCCCTGTCTAAATTTGATTCTTTTTTGCTTTTGATTCAGGTAAAGCATTCAACCGAGTCTTCGATGATGACTTTTTTGATAAATTTTTATTGGTCGAAGGAACAGTAAAACCTAGCACAGGAGCTAACGGTTACTTGTTTTCTATTACTGACCCAACACAAGTAAGTATACCTTTATATTATTCAAGGTATAAAAAGTTATCTCTGATGAAATATTGGTTCTGACACTCCCTCAGTTACTAGGGCACCTCTAATAACAACCAGCTGTCAGAGAAATTTTTTATCACGACATGTTTTGTTGAACATGGAATACTATTGCATTGCCACCATCGCGGCGCGGGCCATTAGTGACTCATGTTGGGCGAAATAAATTTCTGATTGAGATAAAGATTTCTGACTGACCATGAGGTGGGAAATCTATAGCTCTGTACAACATAAAGGGGCAACTTATGTACTGACTTAGACAGATAATGATAAATTAGAGAAGTAATTTTTTTTTCAGCAACACTGTATATAGACCTCACTCCATTATTTATTGTTCTGCATTTGTGTGTTTGTATTTGACCTATTCCTAGGGTTGAAAGTAAAAAAAATGGGATAAATTATTTCAACAAAACTTATGTTGTGTTGTCAATTGTAAACAATATCAATTTCTCTTAATATCAACACCTTACCAATTTTTTTTTAACAGACAAAAACTCTATTCGGGATTAAGTTCTCAAAATCAGAGACATCGGTCCATATGTTGGATCATAGTGGTGAACCAGCCAGTTTGAAGTTTGAGGTAAATACATTTGGTTTGATTTTGTTTTTTCGGGAGAGATAGTTTATACTACTTAAGTTTTCTGATTAAAATAATGTACGTCTTTCTGTTGTTTTAAATATGTGGATCATTTTGCGACAAAATCATGGTTTTTGGCAAATTTTACGTCATGATATTGCTGCAAAATAGAACAAACAAACTGAAAAATGATTGACAGCGAAATTTATTCACACCAAAATCGACTCCGTTTTGTTCAATATTTTTATGTAAAATGGATTTATTTTTATTTTGCTTCATGATACTGTAGATACTTTTTCTGAATTATGTTATCGTTCCATAAAATGCCAGAAAATGAATTCTCCTTTTCCAGACTGGACTACCAGAAGGCAAGTGGACAAACTTTGCACTAAGTGTGACCGACACCGATATCATATTATACATTGGTAACATGTATAAACCACAAACCATCGATCTGGATGAAAATGACATCAAGCCGCTTGAATTCCCTAAAGATGCCTTTGTCTTCTTAGCGAGCAGTGGTCCAAATGACGAACAATTCGAGGTATAGTTTTTAGAGCTTTGTTATTGAAGGGATGAATTACCAGATTTTGATACTTGGAATCATATATTAAATCACTTGAATTTATTGATATATTTCTTTCATATTCCATTCGACTTAAAAATATGAATACCAAAACCTATTTGATGACGTTCTGGTGGCAAATTTTACCATGTATATATTTTGTCTACAGGGAATTATTGATGGAATCACGTTTAGGTCAACTTCGTCAATACTTACTGGTGTGAGGAGTTTTTTTCGAGCCACAGGATCTTTTGATCCAGATGAAGAAGGAAGCGGAAGTGGAGATGATACTGACGTGGACACAGAAAGTAAAAGTGAAGTTGTGCCTGGTGGTTCGGATGATGAAGATAGTATGGTATGTCCACTGTGTTTCGGTGTGAAATGTGTGACTGACAGATTTGTTGATAATTTCTAATATATTTGATCTGTCTCGGAATTTTTGAATTACCAATATGTAATTTGGGATGGAAATTTATGTGTAAATTGTTGAATAAAAAATAGGCTATACAAATCTTGGGTATATCCCAATGTCCAAGAAAATTTATAAATATAAAAATACTAAAGATACTGATACTTGGAAACATCGTCATACCCATAGTCTTAATATACGAAACTTGCTGATCCCGAAGTCATCATTGTGATAATTTATCCATCTCCCATGCTTAAGTGATGCTTATACGGTACATATGCATTTACTTTGAGCTAATTTTTATAACAACAAAAAAAGAAATTAAAAATTTCATTCCACCTAAGTGTTCCCATTGTTTTTATTAATCATATTATTATCACAGTGTGTTGATGTGGTTTTGTTGTAACTTATTTGTCAAGCAGTCATGCTGTGTGTTTAATTTGTTAAATGCACACAAAAGTAACGCTATTTAGATGCTTGTATTTTTCAATGAGTAACTTGTGCTGGACATAACCGTGTATGCTTGAGTGAAGTAGAAACATTGGGGGAAAGTTCAAAACTCTGTCATAGCTGTAAAATATCAAGGCGTGATTACAGATTTTTTTGTTGGACGCAAAGAACTACAAGGCGTGACATTCCATCTGTGGTTGGCAATCAACAAAATAATAATATTTTTTGCCTTTTTTCCGAATGAAATAAATTAATGCAGCGTACCAATAGCTGTAAAAACCATAGTGTATTTGAACTTTCACCCCGGGATATTTTTATTTTATTATACTCATTCTGTTTTATGACAAAAATCAGCAAAATTAGTTGTGTTTTATTGTTTGTAATTATTTAATTGAGACACTGACTAACACAAACATATTACACAAAAATGGTATGATTTGAAACATTTTCCCATTTTTTTTACTCAACATACCATAGCATGATAAATCAGTTCTACTTTGCTGATTTTTTTCGAAAGTACTAAATAGTAGTCACAAGTGTTGTCCTTCCCACATGACTCATATGTGTGAGTCACCTGTAGACAGATCCCACTGCTTTTTTGTGCGCGACTTCGCCGCAATCATGCTTACATTAATCTATTAGAAAGACCTTGAGGACAAGGAAGACTTTCTACCTGTGTATACAACGCGGGTTCACATTCCCGTCACCACTGCCGCTGAGGTCATTTCTACCACTGCCCCCACAGCCGTTGTGACGAGACAGACAAACGCCACCAAAGCGTACCCTGAGCCCACCACCACTGATTTGGTCACTACTGAATCTGGTTTTGAGGTATTGTTACAAAAAGTTATTGAAAACCGCACTCGACTGTGTGTTTTTCGTGTAAATCGTGTGAATTCACATCACCTGTTTGCAAGAGTTTGCTCAATGTGCACATTTGTCGTTGTAAAATGTGTCATTATCAACGTTTTGTCCTTTTTATTTTGCATGCAATGTGTTTTACCTTGTGTGCGACTTGTTTGGACTTTTTTCTTATCATTGCCTAGTTTACAGATGTCTTGATTTGTATAGGGAACGACAAATAAGTAAAAGTTCTCAAATTATCGAGTAATAAATTTTGATTTGTCAAGTATAAGTCACAGATGGACCGCACCTCAACGCTCCAATCCATCAGATACTTATACTTTACAAAACATGTAAATTTGGTAGCTGTATTGTACAGGTTCACAATATAATTATACAACATGAATCTCTCTAAATAGAAATAGAAAGCTAACACAGTACACTAATATACACTACTTTCTGTTATGACTTGCCAAAAATAGGTACTTTATTTTTTGACAGTTTTTATTTTTCCCCTAAAATTAAAAATTTCAACTTGTGAGTACCCAATTAAAAAACAAGAGAGATTTATTTAATCAAAATCTTAAACCAAATTTTAATCACTTCTGTTTCTAAAACACTCAGATGATAATTGTTTAAACCGATGACAAGTATAAACCATTGATCGTCTGCATGATCTTGGTGACGTTCATCCATGTTTTATGCTTGATAAACTAGTAGTCGGCCAGGTGTAAGGCTTTGATTGAGACCATAGAAGATATTATTATATTCAAAAAAATCCCACTAACATTTTAACACATTTGAAAACAATATATTCAATATTCATTACTAACACCGAGCTAACATTACATATTAACATTTTCCACAGTATGGTTTGTGTGTGATTTTGTGTTCTTCACTGAGTTGGTATGAAATACTTTTTTCTGTCTTTTTCTGTAAATATCTAGCATGAAGAAGGTTTTCACAGGTTTTGTAAATAACTTCGAAATATATGACAAAATTATCACATTACTAGGTACATTATAAATAAATTTTATTGAACCTAGCTGGGGGGTAGCTGGACTGTAGTTTGGGGCTTCCAAACCACTAAAATTTTCTTAGCATTCATTTATAATTTCGACCATGTCTTCTGCACAATAAACAACATGTTCACTGATACTTTTCAGAAACTGGTATTTTACTTAGTATATGCTCAAAATTCCTCTCACATTGTACAAAAGTGTATTTGAAGTACAGTTTTGGAACATTTCCAAAGTAACCCACGGGCCTATGTCATCTTTGGTCGTGTGGTAAACTCAGCAATTAACTTTATACAAGAATGAATGAATGGTCAATACAGACTCAATATAGCAATGTTTTTCACATTAAGGCTTGTTTATTTTTAGATTTCGGTGTTGTGATTTGTGTTGCTATTTTTGTTGATGTTCGTAGCAAATAGATGTATTTGATACATTGATTTGTGTTTTAAGATGTATGCTGTGTCGTTTTTCATTTTAATCTGAGTCTCAACAAATCTTTCTTACTATTATTTTATATGGGAAGTTGAAATTGATCTCAGAAAAAATATATTCCATCTATAAATAACGACGGAAATTGATTAGCACTTAAATTTGAAATGGAATTATCACCATCTTTTTCCAAGTATGGCCACAGATGGACCATGCCTGGACGGCACAGCCCATCAGTAGCCCACACTCAACAAAACATAAATATTAAGTATTTTTAGTGGTTTTCTTTTCGTAATAAATATTTCATTAATTAGAGGAAAATTATAGTGAACCAAAGTTAACTTATAATTTTCAACTTACCTTCCTGAATGTGAATAGGAAGGATCTGGGGAAGGAAGTGGTGCAAGAGAAATCGAAGTTCCTAAAGAAGCTGTTACACCAACTCCTTTGGAAATCACAAGTGAACCCATCACAACAATTACCACTACAGAACCCAGTACAACTACTACAACAACAACAGTACCAACTACAACTACAGAGCCTAGTACTACTACAACAACCACTGAGAAACCTACAACCACTAAAACAACTACAACTACAGAGCCTAGTACTACTACAACAACAACAGTACCAACTACAACTACAGAGCCTAGTACTACTACAACAACCACTGAGAAACCTACAACCACCAAAACAACTACTACTACAACCGAGCCAATCACAACTACAACTACTCTGCCAACAACAACAACAACACCTACAACTACTACAACCACTACAACAACTATGGAGCCAACGCCACACATAGAGGCAGTTGTACCTGAAGTCATTCCGGTTACACCAGAAACTATCCAACCTCGAGCGACAGATAAAGAAGATGATTTTGTGGTATGAAACAGCTTCGGCACCGCTCGGCTTGGCAAAATTTGTGAATCAAAAGTTTTTTGTGGCTGCGATTGGTTTTTTATGGTATTTGTTGGGAAACTTTTATGAACACCAAAGCTAGTAGTTTTTAGTCCTTGCGAAATAGTTTGGACAGCGTGTTACACGCTTTGGTGCTGATAAATGTTGTTTTTAACAAAATCGATTCATAACCAATCCAGACTTTCTATGATTACTTGAAGCTATGCGCTTATTGGTTCGCTTGTAGAATGTCAAAGATTATGCTTTTACTAAAAGTTTGGACAGCAACACTGATCAGAAATTTTAGTTTGTTAAGTATGAGTCACTGATGAACACCGAATTATAAATTAAATTTTGCCAAGCATGAGGCACTGATGAACCATGCCTTGTCGGCGTGTTCCATCAGTGTCCCATATTTAACAAAAACGTATTTTGACATAATTTTTCTGTCTGAGAAGTGTCTCTATCTTTGACTCGTACTCAACGAATCCTAAATGGAACTAAATTTTCTGACAGGTACACCAAACTATTAACTGGATTTACAGTGATAAAAATCGCTGTCTGTACTTATGCTAATTTATAGGTGACTGATTGGTGTGATGTTGCATGGTTTGATTGACTGACTGATGAATGGATGCGTTGATAGCTTGCTGAATGGTGCTTTGACCGAGTTGAAATAAGTCATATATTTGATTGCTTGCTTCTTTCAAACGAATTAACTTTATGCATCAAACCTGAACCAAAAAACATTCTAGCTGCATGAATAAACTATCTAACGAATTTCTTATGCATAAATAGCATCATAATTTACAGTTTTATCTACCTAAGCTAGTGTAATGCTCAAAAATAACTTTTGAAGTTTTATATTCACCCCAAAATTCTATCAATATGCTTTTTAGGGTGCTTCAGCGCTTTATTTGACTATGCCATATGAACTTTTGCATTGCATCAAAGCAACGGGATTCGAAATTGTGTAGAACTTTTTTCACCTTGATAGATTACTCCCTAGCAGTGTTCAAGATTTGGATTCGCAAAGCATTTTGCTCGTTCTCACATTCTCTGTGAGCTCCGTGTGGGAGATTGCCGCTTTATTTTATATGAAACATGGATTAATCATGTTACGCATTTAGCGTTTTGCAAAAGTTGATTTAGAAATATTAAATGATAATATATTTCCAGGTTCTAAAGTTTAACTTACCCAGCAATCTTATTCAGCCTCAAAATTTGGAAAAAAGTTCAAAAACCAATAAGCATGATCGACATACTTGCTTGCAGAATGATTATTAGCATAACAAGAACAATATTTTCTTTTGCAGGCTCTTTTCAGTAAATTTCAGGCACTGTTAATCAATTGATACAACTTTTTTTTCCTTTCGATCATAAATTTTCTGTACCGGTATATATATTTTCCAAATTTCTCATTTTAAATAAAATTATCAATGGGCAAAATTCTAATATAGGCATGTTTGAAATCCATAGTTCTGAAATTGCATGGTACTCTAATTGTATGATGTTGGGGTCATCACTGATATTTAAAATAAAAATTTTCCAGGTGCCGGCAGAAGAAGGGGGTGAAGAAATGCCATCATTAGGCAGCGTGAGTGCATTAAAATTTTTATACAGCTGTATAAAACTATGACAGAAAAATAAAAAATAGCTTCGTATTTACGTATATTAAAAATTTGAAATTTCCATAATGTATAAACAATATGACAATATTCTGAAATCTTTGCTTTGTTAAACATAAGCCACAGATGGATCCCATGACTCAGAGTTGATTCATTAGTTACTTACGTTCAACAAAGTAAAATCTTTGTTTGAGTTTGAGATTTTTCACCTCTGATATATTTTGAGATTTTATTTCTCTCATACATCCGACATTTGTATTATTAGGAGACAATGCATGTCTCCATAGAAACCATGATTAGCCAATTTAAAACAATAATTTTGTTTTTCAGAGTTTTGTCAGAGGACCACCTGGACTGAAAGGTAAAATATTTTATGTTATTTTACCTTACTAGCTTTTAATTAGAAGATGACGACCTTGGTCACTTTTCTGCATTACATCATCACAATTTCGTAGCACTGCACATTTTTGTAGAGGTTTAAAATTTTCAACCAATTTTTGTAAATAGACATCTTTTTTACTAAAATTTTATGTTTTACGCCAAATGTTTTACATAGATGTCAAAATTATCAATCTCATGTGCAATATTGCATATTTTCATTTTCACATTATTTGCCATCGTATGTAAACCACAATTAATTTTTGTTCTTAGAAAATGTTGTTTTGTGTCTCTATATCGAACATCGTTAAAAAAATCTGCTTAAGCTTAAGAGTTCAAATCGTACTGGAGACATTGTCAGCACCAATGTTTCTTATCTCACAATTTTCAAATTTTTAGTGCCTGTTCTTCATCAAATATATATGTGTGTTTAAATTTCCTTTAAAATATAATTTTATAAAATCCTTATAGCATGACAATGTTGAATTTAGAGTAATATTTTATTCTATCGCTATCACTACTAATTTGGGCTTAATCCTAACAAACACTTGTTGCTTATTGCCAATCTTATCAAAAGTATATACAATCTACGCCATCTTGCTCAACAGAATAACTACCAGTAAATGATATCATATTTTTTTTTGTTTTCAGGCGAAAAGGGTGAAAGAGGAATGTCTTTAATGGGAATGAAAGGTATTGTTTTGTTTCAATTTCAAATTAAAAAATTAAGTAGTACAATTTTTCAACAAAAAAGTCAAAACACACATTTCCAAGCAAAACTGATGGGCAGATCTTGCTGCCAAATTACAGCATGTCCATAGACATAGTTTATTTCAACTCTTCTGTCGATACAAAAGGCAATACAAATAAAGATATCACATTACAGAGTTATCAAGAAAGCAAACAAAACCTAAAATAAAGTTTAATAAAAGTAAGCTTTTTTCCATGACTCTGACTTGACATTATTAAGTATATTTTGGCGTAAAATTTTTGTAATGTGACATATCGTTACTGAATTAATCGCATGGCTTAAGCATGCAAAGTATTGTTTAATTTAGATGAAAGTTTGTCCATTCAAGGCCACAATAAAGACCCGATAAGCACTAGAGGGCTATAATATCATTCTCTGGGGATGTATGTCTTAAAAAACCTGAAACGCACCTCATAGAAACGGTTAAGGCATTTAACTCTAAAGATGAATTTTATCAGGATTTCATTACACACAGATCATATTGGAGTTCAAATTTTATATACTCATGTTTTGTTATACTAGGTGAACAAGGTGAAGCTGGTCTTCCTGGCGCAGATGGTATTCCAGGTGATCCTGGAGTACATGGCAAAGATGGTCTACCAGGTAGACATGGTTTGGATGGTCCTCAAGGTGAAATGGGACCAGCCGGTGCAGTTGGGCCACAAGGAGAAACTGGTGAAAAGGTATGTGTTTTTTTATTATTATTTGATTACTGGTGCTGATTAGACATGATCCATCGATGGTTCATGGTCAGCAAAATAATATCCAGAGCATTGTTCAGGAATAACATTTGTACATTGAGACAGAATTTTTCACAGAGCACTTCAAAGTCTGAATAGCTCTTTTCATTTATATCTCTATATTATTTTATGCACTGTTTCGTTAAAATGAATACATTTTTTTTCAGAATACTGTAAAATACTTTAAATATTGGAGAATATTTAGCCCTGGACAGTATGTTTCATTTTTTAAACTTTGTTGCAGGGTGAAAGAGGTGAAACTGGACTTAAAGGAGAACCTGGTGAATCGATCGTCGGACCGACTGGACCTCAAGGCGAGAAAGGAATGGATGGCAAAGATGGAGAATCAGTTGTTGTAAGTACCAATTAATATTGTGTAATGTAAGATGTCTGAATTGCAAAATCACCGAAGGTTGACTAGGTTTTATAAACATAACCTTTAAAGCTAAACCTTAACCCTTAATGGTAAAGCTTTAAAACTTTTTCCCCTTATTCCATGTTATTATAAGGCCAAATCAAAAATTGTTCTAAATGGGTTAGAGTTAGCAGTTGAATATACCATTTCTTTCATGCTCCCATGGTGTTTTATATTTGACTGTATAGGTGGTACAATTTTTTTTCTGATGGTTCATCAAAATATTTCAGGGTCCACCAGGTGAAAAAGGAATCAAAGGGGAACCAGGAGCTAGGGGACCAGCTGGTCCAGAAGGAGAAGATGTGAGTAAAAAAAAAATTTTTTTCTTTTTTTTTATTTTGCAGATTTTATTTTATTGAATATGTGTGTTTTTTTATCAACTTATTCTTAATTTATGATCATTTTAATACCAGTAATTCTGGTCACCGGTACTTGAAATTGATAATAAAAGTGTCTAATTTTTTTTTTGTAAAAAAAAATAAGGCGTACCGTACTGTTATAACGTACATCATATCATTATGTGTTGAAGATCGAGAGTTCAAAGTGCAAAGCATTCCAATAATATAGAATTATAGCCAAAGCAATTTTAGCACTTAAAGCAAGCTGTTCCATAAAAAATTCGAACTTGCTGATAGTAGTAAAACAAATTGTATCTCATCAAATTATTCAATTTTTCTACAGGGTGAAGATGGGGAAGATGGTGTTGGATTACCTGGTCCTGCAGGTCCACCTGGTCCACCAGGAGAGGTACGTTTATATGTGAAATATTGAGGATCAGAGTTCCAATCCTAACAATGAAAAATAAATAAACGGTTGGAGTTTTTTTGTTAACTTATGCATTGTTGAACATAATCGACTGATGCATCATGCCTATGCAGCATGATCAGTGGCTTATGTTCAGCAAAAAAAACTTTATTTTTGTAATTCACTTCAAGTTAAGGTTCAAAGCAGCATCTAAATGAAACTACAAGCCGCTATGTTACCTCTTATGTCTACAGTAAATTTTTTTTAAAGCCTGCATCAACAGTTATAATACAACTACTAGTTGCAATATAAATTCATATTTATTATTTTTCTAATAATTTCTAGTTCGATTTGGAGGACCTGGACTTGGAAATTTCAGGATTTGGACCAATCAAAGGTGTTCCTGGACCACCAGGACCTCAAGGACCACCTGGTTTACCTGGTGTTGGTTCAGTTGGACCCGCTGGTTCTCCTGGATTAAATGCAAGTTCACTATTTATTCTTTGCAAAGTTATCACAAAATTTTGTTTTAGTTTATACTTGATGTGAGATCAAAGTGTGAGCCAATAATGGAGCGGGCGTCAATAGGGCAACTCATCAATGACCCAACAAGACATTTGTTGTCACACTTTTTTAATATTTTGGAAACGTCATGTCGACAAAATGTCATCTGAATTTAGCAGCAGTATGAAAAAGTATGGTTTTTTACAATCGTTAGTGTGAATGGATCACCCTAACCAAAGCCCTACACCTGAAAGCCCCTTCTACAAATTAAGTTTTGTTGAAAAGATATTTGTTTTTGGTTCAGTTAGCCTAGCCAAGTTTTTACTCCCTTGTCTGAGAGCAAGGTATAGTCTGATAAATCAGCTTGCAATGCCAATATGTTTACTACTAGGCCATCTTGGCCAATTAATTCAAAGACCTTTCCATTTTTTAGGGAGAACCAGGAGCAACTGGACCTCCAGGCGCACCAGGAAAAGAAGGCCCAGCTGGAAAAGATGTAAGAATTCATTCATATCTGAGCTGCATCATACTTTTATATTACTGAACCTTTCGAATAAGTTATTCCATAAATTATTATTAAAGATTTCCTGTAAAATACCAGTTTGAAACCTCTGAAAATGTATGCTTTTTGGAAGCATCGATCAATGGTTGGCATCAACCTATATCATGTTCTTTTCTTCTGTAATTTTTCAACGTTTTTCACTTGCCTTCGAGATTATCTAATTTCTCTTCTTTTTATCCTTTTCTTCAAGTTCTCTCCTGACTCTTTCCTCAACTTTCTACGTGGAATTGGTAACGGTCTCGAATATCCGTCTATGGATAATTCAATCGATCCTCCAGATGCCGACACTATAATCTTCAATTTTGAGAAATATCTTGATTCTGTCGCCAACTTAACTTCTGCTCTTCATGACCTACAAAAAGCTTATTTGAAAAATGATTTATCAAAATTTCAAAAACAACAATCGGCCAATCCAAAGTTCTTCGGGCCTGGGCATGTTTGGGGTGCTGATATGGAAGACCTGAAAGCGGCACTACCAAGTTATGAACCCATTTCTGAATCAGTAAGAGCATATTTTTCTTACAAGTCACACATCTCTCACATTCGCTTTCAATCACATGCACTAAGCTTCTTTATATGTACATGCACTCGTTTTATAGATTCGAAAAAAAATCAAAGCTATATTGCATTGGAAGTTAGCAAAATACGAAAAAACATCGTTATTGAAAAACCCACAGATGCATCCCAGTTTTATTTACATTGAAATTATTTGATTATTTCATAAATTTTCCACCAAGACATGTTGAGTTTTGTTATCTATCAATGAAATCATCAGATCCTACACAATGTTCAAATACTACAGCAAGTCTCTGTGACATGCAATGATGTGGTCTGCTCATCAATCATGCTTCCATCTCACATCTTCACACTCTTCTTCACATTCTTTCTTTCTATTCTGTTTCTTTTTTCACTTCAGCTTTTTGAGAGAAAAGGTCTTGCGTCAATGCCCAATCCTTTTCCACGCATGAGACGCAAAGGTACACTTTCTGGCGAGCAAGATTTATTATTTGTAAGTGACACTTTTATATTTTGCAAATGCAATTTTGTGTTGATGTTGTAATTAAATACAAAATTATTTTGATTCAGGGAGAAGGCGTTGTTGGATCTCCTGGACCGGTTGGACAAAAGGTATTACCATTTTTTCTTTGAACATTATTGGTTTAGTGTACATTTGAGCTGAAATTCTTACATGATGATAGTTCGGAATCTATGGTTTGACATATGAGTAAGCTGTATACTTGGCTTTCCTCTCCCATGGATTAAAATTAAATTCTATCCCACCAATATAAAACTTAAAATATGTATGCTGTGTCGAAAGCATTTACATATGGTTTTTCGTTTGTATTCCTTCTGAAAAAAAGGTTTATGTTGAAAAACATGAAACAAAGTGGAAATTGAATACCTAATTAAATCCAATTTTTACATAAAAATTTGAAAAGAAACAATAGTAATACAACCTGAATTATACTTGTATTATTGGTGGAAAGCAAAAATCCATTACAGAGTGAGAATGGTCAAAGTCTACGTGCATTATATTCTGTTTTTGCTCTTATATTACATCCCGATTTATTAGCATCAGCAAACATGAGTTTTTTCTTCTATTTCCCAGGGAGAACCAGGTAGAGATGGTGCTTCTGGAGCTGCTGGACCTCCCGGTCCCCCAGGTGTATGTCTTGCACGACCTGGAGCAAGACGAGGTGATATGCCTACTGGTGCGTATATTCACAAATTTTGTTCAATGTTAAGAATATTAGTATTATTACAACTTTATATAGAGTTTCAAACTTTACTTACTACAGCTACGTTAAACAATAAAATAATGAACTTTATTTCACAGCATGCAAATACCAATGTTTACAATTTTACCCGATTACGAGATTTATCTTGCGTCTTGTCATACCATCCGGTGTGGAACCAATGAGTAGATGTAAGGTTATTGAAAATCGTCCCAAGACTGTAGACAACAGCACCATACCCAAGGACATTTCACATGTACTGCTATTTGAAACCTCACTGGTTAAAATACAAGTGCAAATAATTATGATTGTCTATCTTTTATTTTAGATGATGAAGATGTAGAAGGAGGATCCGGGGATTCTGGATGCGCTGGTGGTGATGGTCTTCCTGGCCCCGCTGGACCACCTGGAGCACCAGGAGTTGATGGACTGCCTGGTAGTAATGGAGAACAGGTACGGTTGGAAAGAGATGCCTATTTATGTGAACAGATATGGAAAAATGTGTTGTTTCAGTCGTCAGTATGGTATTGCATTATTACAAACTAATCAAGGGTCGAAAAGCTACCATCCTTAAATTTTGAATATACAAATAATCGTGAGTGTGTTTTTCCAGTCTTCAAAAACAGTTGTTTTTTAATGTACTGTATCTTTAAACAAATGAAAAATAACCATTTATATATCAGTAAGCATCTTGTTTATAAAGATTAAATATTTAAAATTGAATTTTTTTTTAATTCTAGGGACCACCAGGCGTAGCTGGAGTCAATGGAGCCCATGGAAAAGATGGAGTTGATGTAAGACTTTTTCAGTTCATTTTCATCAAAAGTGACAGATGATAATATCTTCAATGCCAAATATTGCAATATCATTTTAATATAGAAGTTCAGTGCTGTATGGAATGCCTACTGTTTTGTTTTATGCAGTTCTTCATTAGTGATATTTTAAGTTATTCCTTCCAACCAACTTCCAACCTAGCTTAGAATAAAATTTAGAAAAAAATGAGTGTGGTAATTTCATCTATCCAAAAATTAGCTTTTTCATATTGGATCAGGTTTAGATTTTTTACGACTTTGTGATATGATTTAACTAGTGCAAAAAAGTATGGGATTCAGTTCAATTTCAAAATCTTTGTAGAATTTCAGAAATTTCCCTTTTGTTTAATGACATTGTGGTTTAATATGCAACAGGGAAGGGATGGAAATCCTGGTGCAACAGGACCAAAAGGAGATGCTGGAGAACCAGGTTTGCCTGGACGACAAGGATTACAAGGACCACCAGGCGAAAAGGTATATAATGAACTTGACATTCTAGATTTTAATGTTTCATGCTAATATTAACTCTGTGTCCTTTTTTCCAGTCTGAATTTTATTTAAACATGTTTTGTTGAGTATTAGTCACTGATGGCAGCTGCGGCATATGCTTAACAAAATAAAATTTGCGATTGGGTTCATTACCCTGGGTATAGTTTTGGTATATGACATTGCCAAACTAATATTATGGATTTGTATCATGGCAGTTGTGTGATCTTATACAATCAAGATTATTTATGATCGGAATTTTTTATTAGAAAATATTTTGGTAATAATATTGATATTATTAGGATTTTTAACAGGCGGTATAACAGTAATTAAAAATCCAATGTTTCCAACCTATTTTTATTACTTTCGAAAAATCCTCCTTGCAAAATTTGTCTTCATGATTACATGAATATATTCAAAAAACTTGTCTAAATATTTGGGAAAAACCCTCCCCGCTAATAGCGTATCGAACCCATGCTTTTTGAATAAGGTTTTAATGTTTTCCTGTCGAATATCACAGGGCATGACAGGTGAAAATGGAGCAATTGGAATGCCTGGCACACCAGGTCAGAACGGACGTGATGGTGTTGATGGCGAACAGGTTAGTATCATGCATTTATATGTTGATAACATTGCGTTAATTTTTATCAATACAGATTTAATTACGCCAAGCATGAGTCACAGATGGATCATGCCTTGACGGCACAATCCATATGAGACTCGTACTTGACATAATATGTGAACATAGATTTGGTACGAATGTTGATATATTCTTTTATTCCCTTCAATGACAAAACCGAGCACAATGATATTTAATAACTTCTATTCATATAATGCTAAATGCAACTGATAAATTTTTGATAAAACGACCATCTACTCTTCCTAATATTTATTATGTTTTATTTCATTGTTACAGGGTCCAAAAGGAATGACGGTAAGGATATCATCTTTGTTTGATCATAGTATTCGAAAACCTGACTAATAAAATAAAATGTGAATGTCAAAACAAAATTATTTGTAACATACATTTTGTTATTCTCCTGACGTTGATTGTTCAAAAAATCTTGTTCGATTTGGTTGGAGTTGAAGTATGGTCCCAATGGTTAGAAAACACGATGGGAAAAATTATTTGAATTTTTCAAAAAACTCAAAAAGTTCGGATTCAAAGCTTTGTTTGCATTTCAAAACCACTCATATTTTCAGTTGGGCACATTAAGCAAGAACCTATACCCTTTAATTAGCACTTATTTTAGATAATATCCAGTCTCCTCATTGGATAGTCCAGATCACCATACTGCATGTTGTGCAAAAAAATCGTTATTCATGTAAAATTTGGTATTTGTGATGACTGCACCACAGAATCGATCAGTTCAGAAAGATGAAATTGAATCATAATTATAAAATGCAACACCCATATTTTTCTCAATTCAGGGGCTTCCAGGGCCTCCAGGACCACCAGGTGCTATGCTTATGGCAAATGGCGAGTTAATGAACGGACATAGTCAAAAAGTAAGTTCTTGGAAAAAAAATAATCATATTCAAATTGAACTGATTATTTTCCCATTATTTTGTAACATTTTCAATCTATTTTCAGGGCGAAAAAGGTGAACCCGGTGAAATGCTTACACCAGGAGGTGAAATACTCAAAGAAGGACCGATTGGACCAAGAGGGCTTCCGGTAAATACCTTTAATATAATACATTTTTTTCTTCAAAGTTTGTTGCCTCTTTTTAAAAACTTGAGAATGAACTAAACATTTTTCTTTTTCAGGGATCTAAAGGAGACATGGGAATGCCAGGACACAGGGTAAGTGATTTATACCATTACAAAATTTTTACCCTCAATTCCTAATACATAACTGGAAATATTTTTTCGTTGTAGCATATGCATTGGCCAAAGGCATCACCAAGCCACCTCGTGAGTCACAGATGGATCCTAATCGCGCCTAATCGGAGCGATCCATCAGTGACTCCTGATTAATAAAACGATATTGGAATAAAATTAGCCCAACTTTGTATGAATCAGGAATAATATCTTCTAAGTCACCCACGTATGATCACATGGTCGCAATATCATAAAAAACTAGAATTCTTCATGAGTATTTTGCGGAAAACTAAAGATAATGTGTGTCAGACGAATGTACCTAACCGAAATCATCACAGTTCAGAATTTTTTGCGACACTGATGCATTGACCGTGTGTAAATTCTTTCCTCACTTCAATAATTTTCAAAATTTTAGGGTCGTCCAGGCAGCACTGGTCCAGCTGGAGCTACAGGACCACCTGTAAGTAATTTATCAAAATATTAATGTATATTAATATTGATCCTTCATTATTATTTATAAAACTTTTTTGATAAAAAAAAAACAATTGCAATTAACTATTGAAGCAGATTTTTTGTCTTTGTGGTGTTTGTATGTAACATATATTTCATTTTCGTATCATCACCCATTCTGCGTGAGTCAAGCTGCACTAAGACATGTGGAGTTGATGTGCTCGGAAAAGAGTTCTTTTTTGTGTAATTCGATTGAGCCTAACCAAGTTTACATTTACATTGATTGTGAATCCTAGACCTATACATACACAGACATAATAAAGTTTAAAACGTGCCAGTGGATTAGTTGTACACAAAGATTTGAAGTGAGTACCACGCATTCACTTACCTAGTTGGTTCCCAACCCCGAGACCTCTTTCTTAGCCAAAATGCCAATTTAAATGAATATAATGTAGATTTTCTCCGAATTAGTTCAATTATCAAGATACATGAAACTTATCTTTTGTTTTATTTTTCATTCAGGGTCCACCAGGTCTACCGGTATGTATAGAAGAACTTCTATTTGTATTTCCATTAGCAATTTTATGTACTACTTGTTACTTGATGCTATTATTCAAATTATCTTCTTTTTGAGCTCTTTTTAAACCAGTGCTGGTAATATACTGACAGTAATTTTCTTCATAACCATATATTATTTTTTTCTTTCAATATTCAGGGTCCTGGACGTCCATTGGCCGGTGGTGTTGGTGTACCTGGACCAGAAGGTAAGAAATTATTCAATTTTCAAAAGAAACTATTTTTCATGAGCCATGAATCAACCGGGCCATAGCAGTGTAATAAATCAGTAAGAAAGGCTCAATAGAATATCGGGCAAGTTTAAAATGAAAACAAATTATATGTAAATGTAACTCTTTAGAAAAACGTCTGTGTAGGTCTTAGAATTTTTCAGTGATTATTTCAAATTTTGCATAATAACAAGTACATTTGTCAGGGAATGAAGATTTCCAGCATTTCAAGCTCTTTCAACAATACCCCTATATATTATTGCAACAAACTACATTCATTATCCATCGATTTCATAGTTACCAAATTTTATTTCATTATTTTCAGGACCTCAAGGACCACCTGGTATGACTGGTAGACCTGGTGCTAGAGTAAGTAGAATCTATTTGGACTTTACCATACATTTTCTTAAGTTGACTGACAAGGCTAACTATTGTTTCAAACTTTTCCATAGCAGCCTTCCTAATATATTGGCACCAATTACGCACCTAGGTAGGAAAACTTCCCATCATTAAATTAGCAAAAGCAACTCTTACTTAAAAAAGCTGTCTTTTTAGCATAAGTTCTATTATATGCCTTTTTCAATTCAGGGGCCATCTGGACCGCCTGGGGAACAAGGTGTACCTGGTCGAGGTTACCCAGGAACTCCCGGAAGACCTGGACGTGATGGTGTTGGATCAGGTGTGTATTTTTTATTATATATTTGAAAATTGAGAGCTTTACTCAGTACAAACATTTTTTCACGCACATTGTTAAGCACTTAATCATATATGAGTCCTTATTGACAAAATGGATTACGAGTGGGTATTCTCAGAATCTAAAATTTTTGTGTAATAAAATTTATCCTAAAAAAACAATATTGCAAAAATTACAATCTCCTTGCTTCCAGTTGAAGCTATCATTTGAATCTTCGAAGGCTCGTTTTTTGGTGGTTAATACAGCTAAAATTTCTTTTGTTTGCTTTTGTGAATTTCAATTTGCCAACCTCTCTTGAACAAAAAAAAAGATGTCTGCCTGATTAAATAACAAATACACAATTATGATTCTAATTATACAGGAACAAGAGTATACAGATCCGAAGATGAATTGCTTGAATCATACGATGTAGGTCCAGTTTTAGTTTATTTCCACCAATTAGTATTTTATAATTTCGAATGTTTTGAAAATTTATTCTCTATTGGAGTACACACTACCAGACGTAACATAAGATCAAACCAAGTGGTAATATTTATGTGCTAGAGGATTGCTGGACCTCAGCAAAGGTGGTTTATATAGTTCTGGCTCTCTCCTTCAAATCAATTGATTTTATCTTGGATAAATATTTTTGGAAAATTTTTCTTAATTTTTCTTAAAAACTTAATTTCATGCAATTTTCAGTTATCTTCTGACGGTGACATAGCTTTTGTGACATCTCGACAAAGTCTGTATATCAGAACTTCATCAGGATGGAGACCAGTCAGCTTGGGACATCCAGTTGAGGTAAGATTATTCAATATAAATGCATTACTCTCATTTCCCAATTCACTGGCAGCGAAACAATGAAAAGGGGGTGGGGGAGATGCCCATGCAAGTTTTTAGTAAGGGGACAGATTTCCCCAAGATTTTAAAATTTTATTCATCGTTTCAAATTTTGATTGGGATACTGTACATTTTGCACTTCCATGAAGTATAAATTGGAGAAGCCTGTCGACCCCTGAATCACAAAGTTTATCTTTAAATTTAACTGAAAATAGGTACTTAGGGCACTGATCAACTGCTGAAAACAAGTATTTTTTCTCTTTTTCCCCGGAGTTCACATCATCTATGTCACTTTGTCCTATACAGGATAGAGAAACAAGCACCACTCGATCAACAACCACAACCAGGCGTACTACTACACCAACAACAACTAGAACCACTACCACAACAACTGCACGACCACCAACTACGTCACCTACTAATCTTGCCCCAGAACCCCATAAATCGAAGAGACTTCATCTAATCGCATTAAATTATCCTCTACGTGGAAACACTCGCGGAATTGCTGGCGCTGATAGGTTATGTTATCGCCAGGCTAAAGAAAAGAGACTTTCTGGAACATACAGGTAAAAAAATTTTGACCGATTTATCAGCGTTTTCCAAGAAAAATATGTCTCAATAACCAAGTCTCACACAATTCAGTTAATACACAACAACGACTTTTTGAAGAATTATAGAACATTACAAATATTTACCTTGCTTATCTATTTTTTACGAATCAAATATTTTTTATTTTAGAGCATTCTTGTCAGCTAAAGATCAGCATGTGCGTTCAATCGTTCACAGGGAAAACCGAGCATCCGTTCCTATTGTCAACTTGAAGGTAAAAATATATTACACTATGTTTTTTAAGTTTATTTAATAGATTTATTCAGGCACGATTCATTTACGACTTTTGCTTGGAAAAAAACATCAAAATCTAAGTTTTGTTCCAAATCAAAATATTACAGATTTTATCATGTGAATAATTTATTTACTAGTCGGAAGGCAAATAATAAATAATAAATCAATAAATTCAGATAGTTCAGGGGTAAAGTTCAAAAACTAAAATGAAATTTTATTTACAGGAGGAAGTATTGTTCTCATCCTGGGAAGATTTATTCAGAACTGGAGGAAAATTAGCAGATGACGCTAAAATTTATTCATTTAATGAAAGAAACGTTGTTACAGATCCTAGATGGTAAGTACTTGCAAGATCTTAAATCAATTGGCCGAATATTCAATCAAAAAATGTTTCCAAAACATAGCATTTTATAACCTGAAAATGATCTGAAAATATGAATTGAAAAAAGGGTGCACTGGCCCTTATCCAATGGAAAATTATTTTTCCACCAATTTTTTGTATTTAAAACAACTTTTATTTTTTTGCATCCAACACTCTCCAATTGCAAAAAATGTCTGCGAGTGTGGTCCCAAATGAATCGCAGCGCAAAGGCTAGGTCCGTTTGAGGCCCATATATGACAAAATAAAATATCTGATGTGGAAGATTTCAAGAATTAATCACAACAGAAATGTATAATCATAATATCCTGCCAATGCAAAGTTACTTCCGACTCGGCTCCCAAATGAAAGAATTCACACTAGTGATACCATAAACATGATTCCGATTACTTTTCATTTTATTTTTTCTTCATTTTATTTTCTATTTTCCAGGCCATTCAAAATTGTATGGCACGGATCAGATAAAACAGGCCGTGTCAGCAGGATGCACAACTGTGCCGATTGGCGAACATTTAATGTTGCGGTCACTGGTCAAGCCTCCAATCTCGTAGCAACAGAATTGCATCCACAACCCAGTTTGCTTTCACAAAAAGTGGTCAGCTGTTCGTCCACGTTTATTGTCCTTTGTATAGAAAATAGTGCTCGCACTTGGACTTACAAATGAAAATATAAAAAAAGGGAAAACTTTATTACGAAAAACTCAATCAAAATCTTATTTGGTAATGTATAAGCCACAGATGCAATGCCCTTTGAATATACGTTCCTTCTATGGCTCATACTTCATGAAATAACATTTTTGAATGAGCAATAACATAAGAAATAATATGACTATTTGAGACTTGGGGTTAAAGGTCAATGCAGCAACGCAGAACACATACATACACTGCTAAATTGGACAAGGGGTATAAATAAATGACATTTGAAAATAATTTCGGAGAACTGTAGAAAAAAATGTTGTGGGCCTCACTCTATATTTCACAAAAAGAATAAACTGTTTAAAATTTGATACGGTGACACTAGAATTTCAGGGTTATTCAATTTCAATTCTAAACATAATTTATTGACATGCAAGACATTACAAAATTTCTGTAATTTCGCTGGATCAAAAATGCCCAACAAAAATAACTTTCATTTCACATCCTGATACTTTGGCTGAATAAAAAGACTTGAATTGTGGTTTTATAAAAAAAACTCCTATTTCAGCATTGCTTATTCCTTTTTATTATAACTATTGGAAACATCAAGACGACATGGGAAAATACTGGTTTTGGCTGACATTTTAGACATTCAGAATAATTCAACTTAATTAAAAAAAAGTAATAGTTTAAGCATATATTGTGAAGCATGAGTCACTGGTGGATCGTGCCACCAAGTCACGGTTCACCTTTGGCTCATACGTGACAAACTACACAAGTTTGAGTAAGGAAAACATATTATACAGTGCCATATCCATGAGTAAATTTTAGTGATGGCCCTTGCATGGCTAATTGAAAGTTATTTCCTACTGGTTACGTTTATCTATCTATATCTGCCTTTTTTGTTTCTTTCTTTCTTTATGATATTTCCATTTTTAAAGTGTTATGCCTTTTCAATATTGTTTATATTGTACGCTTGAGTGATTTTACTATGATGTCAGTAATAACATCATCAAAACAACTTCAAGCAAGCTTATTCAGTAAGCCAGGCGGGTAAAAATTTGACAATTTACGAATAAAAACATAAAAAGAAACTCTTAATTTATATTTTTTCAGTGATTGGTGATATAAACGCTAAAAATATTGTAGCAAATTTTTTTTATCTGTTTTTTTTCTTAAAATCTGTAATTAGATAATTTTACCCAAAATGTCGCATCTGCACCATTTTGATGCCATGGGCACTATATTATAAAGCCCATTAAGCATATTTGTACATAAATACATAATACTATCACTTTCTTTTTTTTTCAAAAATTGCATGGCCCTATGTATATTTTCTTTTAATACGCCCCTCGATTTTTTAGCTCCTCATTTTAAATAAAATACTGGTATGTTCGGATTTGGTGAGGAATATCAAAAAACTCTATATTGATGTACTAGATTATTTCTTCCACTTTATAACTATTTAATGTGGTTTTGTGGATTATAATTCAGTTTGAATCAGAAGGGTCAATGATGGATCGCGCCGCTAACAAATTTTTTTGATTGAGAATGCTCGACTTACCTGGACATTGCGATACATTAGTAGCTTACATAAAAATCTCATTACCATAGGTTTTTCTAAAGGTTTTAACACTTTTATGGTTCTATTTATCTGAATATTCTGGTCAAAATTGGCTATCATTCTTGTTTTTTTTTTTTGGTTTTTATAGTAAAAATAGCAGTTCAAGATAATATTTCAAGCATATTGACATGAAATTCGTGACTTGAAGTTTCCTGTTAATCTTCAGGCATGGCATGGATGTTTGAATGCCAAATCACAATTTTCACATTAAACATTTTTCAAATAAATCATTCATCGCTGACATTGTGTTGTTGTGATCTTGTTGGTACGGTATCGTAATAAGTACTAAAAATGTCTTTTTCAAAGAAAAATATTAACAATAAACCAGGGGATGTCAGAGAGATGAGATTCAATTACTAGTTTCGTACTCTAGGTACTCCTTTTTCACCTATGAATCTCTGATAGTCATGACGTAGGTTCGAATTCAATGAGTAATGCAGGAGGTCTGCCGGATGCCCAGCAGAATGTTCATGTAAGCACTGCTTACTGCTTCCCCCAATAACCAGGTTCATGCACAGGAAAATGAAACATATGGTAAGCCAAAAACCTTCACCCCGATTCAGAACTGGTATCTACAGGAGAGGTCATAGTTCGCCATATGATTCAACTGTATTCCCGGCTTTACTGTCACACAGTATAAAAATGAAATCCTATCCACCACTTGCATTTTTTTTTAAGTATTAAATGAAATGAACTCACAGTATCTCTCACAGTATGTAATTAACAATGTCTACAACCATATCTGGTTACGAGATTTATCTTGCGTCTTGCTATTCCATCCAGTGTGGAACCGGTAAGGTTATCGAGCATCGTCTCAAGGCTGTGGGTTACAGTGGCTCGCCCAGTGGCACTCCGCGTGTATTGCTTTTTTATTCCTCGGTCTTGACCATACTTTGGCGGGGTTTGAAACCGTGTCATTCATTAGTTATTACGTTCGGCAGCTATCGTCGCTTTCATTTCTCCACCGACCCACGGACAATATTAACAACATTGGCAATCTTTGCTATTCGAATTCCGACCTTATAAAATACAGTTTCACCTTCACAAGGCGTTGTCCCTTTAGTCGCAATTGAATGAAAATCTTCAAAAGCAAATTTATTGAGAACATTAATGGTGCTACACGAGAATTTTTTCTCTTGTATGCCTATATGATAACATTGAAATTATATCCAACATTTTGCTATGGGTGAGAGATGGGTGCTTAATACTTACATACTTGATTTTTCATTCGTGAACACATGACTCAACTCGCAACTTGAGGATGTAGTCATTCAACTCTACTTGAGACACTAGATCCGAATATTATTCACACTGTTGTATTTTTTTCGACTCCGCCTGGTATCACCTCACCAAAAGGATATTACCAACGCGTGACAAGACAGAGCGATAGGAAAATGATGTTTGAAATCATTAATTGGTGTCATTATGCCCGGTTCACCATCAGCTGTAAAATACAGAAAGGCTGGTCGGTATCAGTGTAAACTGTCGAAGTGAATTATCAAAAACCCTCGTATCAAAACAGTAAAGCGGGTAGACGCTGTAGATGCATTCTGCAGTTTTATATGCATGGCTTTGTTTTGTGCACCACGTCAGACAACATCGCAGCAAATATTGCCCCAAATTTAGTATGAAAAACCGTATCGTTCAGTTTGATATTTCATACATTGAGATACAAATTCTCCGCATCCGAAATGGTAATGGCAATTGCGCGAAAGATTATGTTGTGGATTCTGCTAATATTTGTTTTATTTTTTGGAAACTAAAACAGTTCTTACCATCAATTTTAGGAGGCGCAATCCACCTCACCAACTATCGAACAAAGATTCAAGTATGAGATAAATTGCGTCACAGAATATTTAAGTATGATGGTGTTATGATACAACATGCCATAGCGTTTTTACTAGAGACACAATCTTTTACCCACGACCCCAAAATCGTTGCATTTTACTAGGATTCAATCGCAATATCGTCACATATTACTTGGATTGTATCGCAACATCGTAACACTTTACTTGGAATCAATCGCAACATCGTTACATTTTACTCGGACTCAATCGCAACAACATTACATTTTCTCGGATTCAATCACAACAATGCTAAATACGGCTAAGATTCAGTCGCAACATTCTTAAGTTCTATTTGGGCTCAATAGCAGCACCATTACATTTTACCCGGACCCAATCAGAACATCGCAGCAACGTTACATTTTCCTTTGATGTGATCGCAACAACGTTACGTTTTACTTCGACTCGATCCCAACATCCTTACATTTTACTTTGATTCAATTGCAGCATCGCTACATTTTTTATTTGGATTCAATCGCAACATCGTTACATTTTAGATGGATTCAATCGCAGCATCTTTACATTTTACTCGGATTCAATCGCAACATCGTTACATATTGCTAGGATACAGTCGCAAAATCCTTACGTTCTATTTGGACTCATCTCCAACAGCGTTGCATTTTCTAAACACAACAACGTTACATTTTACTTGGATGCAATTGCAACGACATTACATTTTACTTAAGACTCAATCCCAACTTCATTACATTTTACTTGCATTCAATCGCAACATCGTTACATTTATTTGGATTCGATCGCAAAATCGCTATGTTTTACTTGTATTCAATCACAACATCGGTTAAGTTTTACTTGTTTACTTGGATTCAATCGCAACAACGTTACATTTTACTTGGATTCAATCGCAACAACATTACATTTTACTCCGACTCAATCCTACCATCCATATATTTAACTTGGGTTCAATTGCAACAACGTTATATTTTACTTCGACTCAATCGTAACATCGTCACATTTTACTTTGATTGGATCGCGAAATTGTTATGTTTTACTTGGATTCTTTCACAACTTCGTTACGTTTTTCTTGGGTTCAATTGCAACATCGTTACATTTTAGATTCGATCGTAATATCGCTACATTGGACTTGGCTTCAATCACAACATTACATTTTACCTGGTGTAAGATCCAAACCGCCCACTGACGTTTTATCTAATGGTGGCCTGAATTCTTAGTTGAAATAAGCGATACGCGCCTATTTCCTGGTGCTCTATTCTTCTGAATTCAACATGGGGACACACCTCACAAAACCAGTGGTTTAACAAAGTTTATACTGAAAACAACAGAACACTGGTATGTGCCAGAAAATGTCTTATTAACTTGCAGCAAGAGTTGAAATAAACAGCAAACATGAGAAAATTCAATTGCAGCAAATTCTTCAACTGCAAGCCTCAAGTTGCGCCCACACAAGTTATGTTATGGTGAACGCAAGGATAAATTGTGACAACCTTTGATGCAATGTATGAATATTGGTATGCCTGGACGCTAATTACACTCTTGGTTCTTCACGCCCACTCTGCGTGCTTGCGTGCGATTTTGAACTAATTGTGAGAGCGCACTATAGGTTTAATTGACTGAAAAAGAAACAATCGTATAACGTGCTCACACGGCCTTAGCTGCCGGATCGTCGGTCAAGGGCCAAGCATGACAGCCACAAAACCGCTACAAACGGTCAAGTGCCAAACAAGCCCAGACCATGCCTGACTATGTAGTAATATCCTAATGGAAATAGAATCAAGTCTAACCCATAAAATAAATTCATAGATTCATATTACAAATACAAGTCACCTAAACCAAATCCAACCATTTCGCTAACATCGAATAACCAACATAAAACAGCACACCTCAAAAGACCACCCACCCTTTAACGCTGCCGACTTGAGTCAAACGTAGAAGTGTACTAATGGGTCGAAAATTTAACGTGACGAATTCTCTCGTCTAGTGGCACCTTTTACCAATACGGTCACCACGCAAACAAACCAATTTAGAAATGTGCAACTCCAATAATGAACAAAACATTTCGAATAATTGAGTTAGAAGATTTTCGTCGTAAGACGATTAAATTGAAAACAGGATTTCAGACAGGCCAAATATATCACTTGGATTCAGTCATAACATAGTTACATTTGCTTGGATTCAATCGTAACATCGATAAATTTTACATGGATTCAATCGTAACATACTTACATTTTACTTGGATTCAGTCGTAACATCCTTACATTTTTCTCGGATTCAATCTTAGTAGAGTTAAATTTTACTTGGATTCAATCGCAACATCGTTACATTTTACTGGGATTCAATCGCAGCATTTTTACATTTTACCTGGACCCAATCATAACATCGCCACGTTTAACTCGACTGCAATCCGGACAACGTTACATTTTACTTGGATGCAATTGCAACACCATTCCATTTTACTTCGACTCATTCCCAACATCCTCACATTTCAGTCGGATTCAATCACAACATCGATACATATTGCCATAATTCTGTGGCAACATCCTAACGTCGTATTTGGACTCAATCGCAACAGCGTTACATTTTACTTGTACCCAATCATACACCATCGTTAGGTTTTACTCGAATGCAATCCCAACAACGTTATATTTTACATGGAATCAATCACAACAACGTTACATTTTGCTTCGACTCAATTGAGACATCCTTACATTTTACTTTGATTCGATCGCAAAATCGCCATGTTTTACTTGGATTTTTTCACAACATCGTTACATTTTTATTGGATTCGATCGAAACATCGTTACATTTTAATCAGATTTGATTGTTATATCGTTACATTTCACTTGGCTTCAATCACAACATCATTACATTTTACATGAATTCAATCGTAACGTCGTTACATTTCACTTGGATTCAATCGTAACATCGTTACATTTTACTTAGATGAAATCCTAACATTATTACATTTTACTTGAATTCAATCGTAACTTCGTTACATTTTACTCGGATTCAGTTGCATCATCCTTATGTTCTATTTAAGTTCAATCACAACGTCGTTACATTTTACCTGGGACTCGAGCGCAACAGCATTACATTTTACTCAGTTTGAATCGCAACATCGTTGCATGTCGCTAGGATCCATTCACAACATCATTACGTTCTATTTGGATATTTACTTCGACTCAATCGTAACTTAGTTACATTTTAATTGAATTCAATCGCAAAAATTGTTACATTTTTCTTGCACTCAATCGCAAAATCGTTACATTTTACTCGGACTCAATCGCAACTTTATTACATTTTACTTGGACTCAGCGCAACATCATTTTGTTTTACTTGGATTCAAACGTAACATTGTTGCATTTTACCTGAATTCAATCTCAGTGGAGATACATTTTACTTGGATTCAAACGCAACATCGTTACATTTTACTTGGACCCAATCATAACATCGTTTCGTTTTACTCGATTGCAATCCGAACAACGTTACATTTTACTTGGGTGCAATCGCAAGAACATTTCATTTTACTTCGACTCAATTCCAACAGCCTCACACTTCACTCGGGTTCAATCGCAACATCGATACATATTGCTTGAATTCTGTGGAAACATCCTTACGTTCTATTTGGACTCAATTGCATCCGGGTTACATTTTACTTGTACCCAATCGTACCTTCGTCACGTTTTACTCGAATGCAATCCCAACAACGTTTCATTTTACTTTGATTTAATCGCACAATCGCTATGTTTTACTTAGATTCTTCCGCGACATCGTTATGTTATTCTTGGATTCAATGGCAACATCGTTATATTTTTATTGGAGTCTATCGAAACATCGTTAGATTTAACTTGGATTCGATCGTTATATCGTTACATTTTACTTGGCTTCAATTACAACATCATTACATTTTACATGGATTCTATCGTAAATCGTTACAATCTACTTGGATTCAATCGTAACATCCTTACATTTTACTTAGATTCAAACGCAACATCATTACATTTTACTTTGAATCAATCAAAACGTCGTTACATTTTACGTGGACGCAATGGCAACATCGTTACATTTTACCTGGGACTCAAGCGCAACATTATTACATTTTACTCGGTTTGAATCGCAACATTGTTACATATCGCTAGGATCCAGTCGCAACATCATTACGCTCTATTTGTACATTTACTTTGACTCAATCGCAAAAATTGTTACATTTCACTTGCACTCAATCGCAAAATCGTTACATTTTAATTTAATTCAATCGCAACACCGTTGCATTTTACTTGGACTCAATGCAACATCAAGATGTTTTACATGGACTCAATCGCAACATTTTTGCATTTTACTTGGATTCAATCGCAGCTTCATTACATTTTACTCGGATTCAATCGCAACATCGTTACATATTGCTAGGATTCAGTTGCAACATCCTTACGCTCTATTTGAACTAAATCGCAACAGCGTTAAATTTTACTTGGTCCCAATCGCAACATTGTTACATTTTACTTGGATGTAATCGCAACACCATTACATTTTACTTGGTTGCAACCGCAACAACATTACATTTTACTTCGTCTCAATCCCAACACCCTTATATTTTACTTACATCCATCGCAACATCGTTACATTTTACTTGAATTCAATCACAGCAGCGTTACATATTGCCTGGATTCAATCGCAGCATCCTTACTTTTTACTTTGACTCAATCGTAACATCGTTACAATTTACTTGAATTCGATTGCAAAAACGCTTTTTTTTCTGCATTCAATCGCAGCATCGTTACATTTTACTCGGATTCAATCCCAACATCGTTACATATAGCTAGAATTCAGTCGCACCATCCTTACGTTTTATTTGGACCACGTAATCATGACAGTAGCTCGGCAATTACTAACTAACAGATAAGATTCAAATTCACATAAACAGTATAGGAAATTAGATGCATCACAATTATGTACTGAATTAATTTTTACCCAATTCTCCACCGCCAAGTTTTAATTAAATAAATTGCACAAAATAAGAGTGATAACTAATAGTGCATTTGACAATCATGTGATCAGTTCCATTCGCGGTATCTTTCTGAGGGCCTTCTACGCTCAGATCGGCTCAATTTTTGAGTTAGTGGTTGTTTGTCAAACTCGTCTTTATCAGTATTGGTTGAGGAAACTTAATCAGAGCAGGGCTCTTTTAAAGATGGATTGTGTACGTTCTCGAAGCTTTGCTCTGGTAATAAAGCTAGATCTTTTGTGGAAACAGTATTCTCTTTGCCATCCGGAAGTTTATCGTGGGCAAAACTCGGGTTGGCTTCCAATAATTCAACAGGATCACAAAGTGGTTCGCTTATTGTGTGAAGGAAACGACGAAAAAGGACATGACCAGTTTGGGCAAGCCAGTCGGGTGGAGATTTACCCATCATTGATTTCCTATTAAAGTTTAAGAATCTTTCATGCGGAGTGGAATTGGTCGTGGTGCACTGCAGTGATGGAGTAGCGTGTGAGGCATCTGGAAGAACAAGTTCTCACGATTCATCCGGGAGTTTTTGATCCCTCAACATTAACTTAACTGTCCTCCAAATAGTCTGATTTACACGCTCGCATTGAGAATTACCAGTCGGATGGTAGGGGGTGGTTCTACTAGTAGCTACACCTCTCGACGTCAAGTAGTCTTTTAGTTCTTGGGACATGAAGGAAGATCCTCTGTCGCTATATACAAAATTTGGCGACCCAAACAAGCAGAATAATTTCATTAAGCAATCAATAACCGAAGAAGTGGTCATATTTTTGCAAGGGTTAGCAAACGGAAATCTGCTATATCCATCAACCACAATGAACCAGTAAAGAGTACGGCCTTTGGCCGGACCCTTGAAATCTATGCCAACTCTTTCACAAGGACGGGTGAGTTTAACCAAATTTTGAACAGGCAGTTGATAAAATCGAGGCTTTAGCTCAACATTTTCTTTGCACGATTTGTGCTTGATGGTGTAAGAGAAAGAGCGTAGTTCTGCTCTCAACAACTGAATCTTGAGATTCTTACTCTTACCCTTAGTTTTGGCGCGTCCCAATATCCTTACAATATACATGAATTCAATCGCAACATCGTTACACATTTAATTTGAGTCGTTACTTTACATCGTTACATTTCACCATGGATTCGATCGCAAAATCGCTATGTTTTACTTGGATGCATTGGCAACATCACTAAGTTTTACTTGGTTACAATCGCAGCATCGTTACACTTTACTTGAATTCGATCGTAACTTCGTTACATTTTACTTGGCTTCAATTGCAACATCATTACATTTTACTTGGATTCAATCCTAACATCATAAACATTTTACTGGGATTCAATCTCAGCATCGTTACATTTTACTTGTAATCAATCGTAACATCGTAAAATTTTACTTGGATTCGATCGCAACATCATAACATTTTACCTGGATTTAATCGTAACATCGTTGCATTTTACTTGGGTTCAATCTCAACATCGTTACATTTTACTTGGACTCAATCGCAACATCGTTACGTTTTACTCGGATTCAGTCGCAACATCGTTACGTTTTACTTGAATTCAATCGCAATATCGTTACATTTTACCCGGACGTTTACAGAGAAATGGTCTTTTCAATCCCAACAATCGTAACATATAGCTAGAATTCAGTGAAACGTTTTGGATAAGTTCTCCAATCGTTATTTCACCAACCAATGGCCGAAGTTGTGGGATGCTGTACTACCATAGACACATTTTCCTGTGAACAATGACAAATGTTTCGAATCATCCTTACGTTTTATTTGGATTCAGTTGCAACAGCGTTACATTTTACTTGGACCCAATCAATCACAACAACGTTACATTCTACTTCGACTCAATCCCAAACATTATTACATTATACTTGGATTTACAGGAATCATTTGCAATTGCAACATCGTGTTACATTTTACTTGGATTCAATCGCAACATCATTACATTTTACTTGTAATCAATCGTAACATCGTAAAATTTTACTTGGATTCGATCGCAACATCATAACATTTTACCTGGATTTAATCGTAACATCGTGGCATTTTACTTGGGTTCAATCTCAGCATCGTTACATTTTACTTGGACTCAATCGCAACATCGTTACGTTTTACTCGGATTCAGTCGCAATATCCTTACGTTTTACTTGTATTCAATCAATACTCAATCGCAAAAAGTCAATCGCAAAAATTGACTCAATCGCAAAAAGTTTTCATTTTACTTAGCCCAATTACAACATCGTTACATTTTACTTGGCTTCAATCGCAACATCTTTACATTTTACTTGGATACAATCGCAACAAAATTACATTTTACTTCGTCTCAATCCCAACGTCTTTACATTATATTTCATTCAATTGCAACACCATCAGATTTTACTTGAATTCAATCGCAGCATCGTTACATTTTACCTGGATTCAATCGTAACATCGCTACATTTTACTTTGACTCAATCGCAACATCGTTACATTTTACTTGGATTCGATCTCAAAATAGGTATGTTTTACTTGGATTCATTCGCAACATCGTTACGTTTTACTTGAATTCAATCGCAATATCGTTACATTTTACCCGGATTCAATCCCAACATCGTTACATATAGCTAGAATTAGGTCGAACCATCCTTACGTTTTATTTGGATTCAGTTGCAACAGCGTTACATTTTACTTGGACCCAATCACAACATCGTTACATTCTACTTCGACTCAATCCCAACATTATTACATTATACTTGGATTCAATTGGAACATCGTGTTACATTTTACTTGGATTCAATCGCAACATCATTACATTTTACTCGTAATCAATCGTAACATCGTAAAATTTTACTTGGATTCGATCACAACATCATAACATTTTACCTGGATTTAATCGTAACATCGTTGCATTTTACTTGGGTTCAATCTCAGCATCGTTACATTTTACTTGTATTCAATCAATACTCAATCGCAAAAATTGACTCAATCGCAAAAAGTTTTCATTTTACTTGGACACAATTACAACATCGTTGCAATTTACTTGGATGCAATCGCAACAAAATTACATTTTAATTCGACTCAAATCCAACATCCTTATATATTACTTGGATTCAATCGCAATATTGCTACATTTTACTTTGAATCAATCTTAACATCGTTACATTTTACTTGGATTTGATCGCAAAATCCCTATGTTTTACTTGGATTCAATCGCATCATAGTTACGTTTTTCTTGGATTTAAACGCAATATCGCTGCATTTACATGAATTCGATCTTAACATCGTTACATTTTACTTGGATTCGATCGTAACATCGTTACATTTTATTTGGATTCAATCGCAGCATCTATTAATTTAACTCGGATTCAATATCAACATCGTTTCATTTTACTTGGATTCAATCGCAACAACATTACATTTTACTTTGACTCAATCCCAACATCCTTACATAATTGTGGTAAAGCCAACTGGATTTAAATATTGATTTATAAGATGGAATAGGATCTCATTCTTGCAATTTTTTTTACCAAAAAAAAATATATTTTGTGGGAGAGGAAATTCTAGAATGCGGTTTACCCATTTGGTGATCCCGCACCTCTCGTGTAGACACATTTCTATAAAGTCCATTAAGCATATTTGCACATAGATACATAGATAATACTATCACTTTTTTTTAAAAAAAATTGCATGGCTCGATGTATATTTTTTAACGCACCCCTCGAATTTTTTAGCTTCTTATTTTAAATAAAATACCGTTATGTACTGATTTGCTGAGGAATATCAAAAAACTCTATATCGATGTAATGGAATATTTCGTCCATTTTATGACTCTTTAGTGTGGTTTTGTTGATTATAAATCAGTTCGAATCAGATTTTTTATTTTACATGATAACAATGAAATTATATCCAACTTTTTGCTGTAGAAGGGATATGGGTGCTTAGTACTTACAAACTGGATTTGTTATTCGTAAACACTCAACTCGAGGATGCCGTCATTCAACTCTACTTAAGACACTAAATCCAAATATTGTTCAAACTATTCTTGTATTCTTTTCGACTCCGCCTGGCATACCTCACCAATTGGATACCGGAGCGAAGGAAAATGATATTTGACGTCATTGTTTGATGCAATTATGCTCGGTTTACCATCCACAATCATCAAAACAGTGAAGCGGGCAGATGCTGTCAAATATTACCTCAAATTTGGTACGAAAAACCGTATCTGGCAGTTTAATATTACTTTTCAAAAAAAAAAATGATATGACTTGTCTAATCTTTCCCATAATGGGAATTGAGCGAAAGTTTATGTTGTGGATTCAGGTAATATTCGTTATTTCCAGTTCTCCCCATTAATTTTGGAGAGCGCAGTTTTTCTCACCAACTGTCGAACAATGATTCAAGTGTGAGATAAATACCACATTGCGTCACAGAATATTTGAGTAGGATGGTTTTATGATACAGAAGTGTTGGGGGGGGGGGGGGGGGGGGGGGTTAAACTCCAATAATGTTATGAAATAAAAAGAACTCAGACCATTTTTCGCGCACTTTTGATTCATCCTGTGTTTCCGATCTATAAATTTATTTCGGCTTTCTGTTCACACGATCAAATAACATAATAAAATATACTGCAACAAATAAAAATACAGGAGACTGGAAAATAGCCACAAGTATGCCGGTTAACTCAATCGGTAAAGGAGTCCGAATATGGTTTCGAGCACTGGCGTTGAAACCGATGCGAGGAGAAGGCGCAGTCCCCAAAACTGAAGAATTGGACACCTCACCAGTACACGCGGTGGTTTACCCAATCTTCAAAGAGCGAAAGTCCAGACGAAGTCGCCCGAAAAGGTAACGAATATTTGAGTCTATATGAAGGAGAAGGGCAATTGTCTTCTAGCAAACTTCGTTCGGGCCTTTGGCCCCAGGAGGTCAATGATGACGTCAAAAATTTAGCCAAAAATGCTCAAAAAGATATCATTTCCATAAGCAATGGTAAAGGTTGGACACCAGTGGCATAGCCTTTTTATAAGTGGTATAGCGCTTTTGTAACGACATAGCCTTTTCATAATGGGCATAGCCTTACTTATCATTAGCATAGCCTCTTTATAAGGGCCATAGGCTTTTTATAAAATGCCATAGAGTTTTCAGAAAAGGCGCAACCTTTTTCTCATGAACCTAACATCGTTATATTTTACTAGGATTCAATCGCAGCCTCGTTACATATTAATAGGATTCAATCGCAGCATCGTTACATTGTACTTGAACTCAATCTCAATATCGTTATGTTTTACTTGGATTCAATCGCAACGTCGTCATATAATTTTAGTTAAGTCAACTGGATCAAATATTGATCGATAAGATAAAATAGGATCTCAGTTTTGTAATCTTCTTTTTCCAAAAAGAACTTTTCATTATGGAAATTTTCGGAAAATATATTAAATATGAGCAGATTCGCAATTTTTGCATTCAAAATTATATGATTCAAGAGTCAACTCGAAAATAAATTTATTAAAGTGGCAATTTCAATTGCCACCAATATGCGCGAGTCACAATTTTAAAAATTTACGATTATCCGTTACCGCTACTACATCTCTGGTCATCGCGACGATATCCCTATACTAAGTCAAGCTGCATTATTTTTTTGAACGGAACTTAACTAAAATGTTTCAATAAAGGACTGTAAACGTTTCTAGAGTTTCCGAATGGCCATCTATAATCGTTTTCATAAGCGGTTGCTTGAGACAGGTTTTTATAGCCTGAAGGCATTAATCAGGATCGTCTTTGTATTGCAACTTTGTGATATGGCGTCGTATAAATCAGGTTTATGGTAAATTATATGTTAAATATAATATTAATCATGTTACATGTTTGTTGATTGAGGTTTTTAGAATTTTTTTTATCAATATATCAATATCAATATTGGTAATGCAAATGAGAAGATATCGCAGGGGGCGCATAAGTCAGACTTGTCAGTCAAGGCTTTCATTCATTCAGTCAATATTTCAGGTTACACACCTGGATATCATAGAAAGAAGCTAACTTATTTGGTTGAAGGTTCAGAGTTTCTCGAAAGAAATTACATAAGTTTATTTTTTATTTTTCAATGTTTGGGCAAGAGATGCCTAAGCATTTGGATTTGGATAAAATATAAATTTTAATCCATTCTAACAAGTATTCAGTTTATAATAGGTATTACTGTGTTTGAGTGGATATGTGGCCTTTTGTGGTGCAAAATAATGATTCATGTTGAATTTTATGATAAAAAATGACGCATTTGAGTTAGACAATGTACATTCCTATGTCACACAAAGTAGCTTTCGACGGTTCCCCGAGTTGGTCCTTAAATGACCTCTATATCCACCTGGGTATTTTTATAATATATATTTCAATTTAATTTTTTGCGGGGCAGTCAGAGATGTTTATCCGAAGCGTTGAAACATCATTTTTCATGCAGTAAATTTCAAATACCGTTCAAACTGAACAATGGGGACAATCCAAACTGAATTGCGTGATGATAAAACAACAGGTGTAAAAAACAGGCAGACAACAAACGCGTGTATCGAAGACTTTATTGTAGCCTTGGAATAACGGTTACAATTACAATTTCCAACTACAGTGACGGAGTTTCTCATAGAACAGTTATGACTCATTGTTTACAGGGGTCATAACAACATATAATGGATGTCCCACAAAAGTAATTACTTGTTTATTGCACATTGAATGATGTACCACGAATGTCGCGTGTGAAAGTATTCCTTTAGGGTATCGTAAATGATCACAACAAAATAAATTCGGTTTATATGGATTGAACTTCCGTCAAGTAGATGCAGGAACGAGTTTGAAGACCTTCAGTCAGAAGACTGTTACATTAGCAAAATATCAATTCAATTTTAGTGCGAATATCCCATATTATAGGCTAGGCTAAGGTGCAAATACAATAAGATTTTGGAACTGTAGTCGATTTTGAACATTTCATCCGTTTTTATTTTTAGCCTGTTGACTGGAGCAGCTCAAACCCAAGTGTTAGATGAAACAGAATCTGGAATTATTTTAATATTTTGATCATACCTCGCATCAAAAGCGCGCAGTGTGTTCCATAGTTGAGAAACATAAAATAAGAATTGTTGGATACATTACAGGATAACATTAAGATCGGATTTTATATCTTTAATGACAACTTTTTTCTGTTTGCATACCATCAGCATAAGTTTAATGCGGAACAAAAATAATCTGATAATCTGGAATGTGTATGCTGCGTAACAGCATTGGCTGATTGTGTTGTTATTTTGAATTAATTTCTCGCTGTTGAATAAGGGGCAAGATGCATAAAACAAGATTATGGTTTTCATTATTAATACTTGTATCGTTCAAAGTTGGAGTAAACACAAAACCTGCTGATAGTAGTAATTCTAACAAGACGCTCCCCACAGCTGAAACTAAATTAGAATTGAGTGTAGCTGAAAAAATACAAAATGCATTCAAGTTTATGATGCTTGAAACTCCAACTACAACAACTCAAAAATCATCCCCACCTACGTCAGCGTCATCGTCTAAAAATGACGTCACTACGGAATTAGAGTATTTCACAATGTTTGAAACGACGAACGAGCCACTCAGAGGAGACGCAAAGATAACATCAAAAATTGTGACAACGACATCAGCAACAGATCCAACTCCAATGAACGAACAAAATTCGACCCCTGTAACGAGAAAAGATATTAAAAAAACAACCGAATATGATTATGATTTCATTACAGTTTTGTCATCAACTTTTGAATCAATAGAAGAGGAAAATCAAACAACAACTGCAAGAGACCGAACAACAGATAATATTGGACCCACTACACTAACTGGAGAAATAAATAACAGCACGCCATCAAAAAGGCCAGGTGGATTCAATTTCATCCTACTAAAACAAACAACAGCCTCCACAACGCTACAACAGTCAACAACGAAGTCTGTGGTCGAAACTACGAATATTCCTATTGAAGCTACAACAACACGACTTGGTGATGTAGAGGAAACGACGGATAATCTTTTCATGACAGAATACGAAACAACTTTGGAACCACCCGAAGAAGTAACGACGGCAGCTACCCTAACGACTAGTAAGTCTACAGTGCCACCTCTCACAAAAACTACTACGAAGCCTTTAACATCCCGCAAATGGCGTACTGCATCTACCACACGCAAAGCCACCTCAACAGAGCTCCCTAAAACCACTACCAAAAAAACTAAAAACGGAGATTCTGTGTATAAATTTAAAAATACCGGAATTCAGTTCATCATCAAATCTAGTACTGCCCCAGTTACCAAACGAACCACATTAAGATCAAACAAGAATCAGCCAAAAACAAAGGAGCCTGAAATTTGGGAGGATTTTTCCACAACTGATGCAACAAATGGCAGCATTATCGCAGGCGGAATCATCGGCGATGGTATTGCAAGCGTTGGTGAGTATAATTTATAGTCTTGAACGTAGAGAAAATGGGTGATAACGTCAGATGCAATTATCTTCACCAAAGCCGACCCGATTGATTTCTTGATAAAAAATTTCATACTTTTCAAATAAATATTTTATCGGCATTCCCTATATGATCTTATATAATCCTGAATGATCAATATTATACTATCTATTAATATTTTTAGCAATCGCCTATTTTAAGTCAATCACTCCGATCAAAGCGATATACCTGGTCATAGCTTATTCAAAATCCAGTCGATCCCCGATATCAAGTGACAATGATCGATAAAGTTACCGTACATCGATTTTTTACATCTTCGATGACGATCTAGTTATGATAAAAGCGAATAAACATTGAACATTTAAAACAAAAATCATACTCCTGAATCATATTCATCAGCAAGGCTCAAATGCAAACACTTTCTTACAAATTTTATAGATAGCCCTGAAGTACCAGTCGCCGTTGTTGTACCATGGAACGGAGCCTATTTTCCACATCCCGGGAAGTTCTGGGCAAAGTATTGGTATTGGATATTGATTGTTCTATTGCTGGTCATATTTCTCTTTATCATACCGGGATTCTTCTGCCAAGTGTATTTATCAAAGCGGTGCAAACGAAGAAAGTAAGTTTGAGGTTTGATTTTTGCCTTGAATTAAACATGTCTCGCGTAATACTATCTTTGTTTGAGGTTGAATGCAAACAGTTTTCCGGCGGGGATGTGTCTACCCAGAATCATTACATCCTGAGTGAATTTTGATACAGGTAATAATAATCGTCAGTCGGGCGTCAGTCACTTCAAGCCTGCTCCATGTTTTTCAAATGACGACAACCTTTTCTCACTTGTTATCCAATTAAGATTAAGGTTCCTAAAATATGTTCGTTATTTTCATAGATTGGATCGATTTTTTGACAAACGGTCTCACATCTTTGACTTTGAAAGAATTGGATTCGGAAGAAGGAAGACACCTTCAACACCACATGATGGAGAAAATGTTTATGCTAATGTAGACAAAGGCCATCAATCATCTGTGTTTTCATCGTCAGGTGGGAAAATTATACTTAGCTTGTTATGTGTGAGGGTTTTTTATTAAATTTCGCTCAAAGCAAGAACGGAAGCAGAACATCAAAGGAATCAACCAATGGCCACCTAAGGGAAAAGAGATACTATAAATGTATACAATACCAGAAACTGCACTCTGAGCAGAAAACATCCCCGAAGGAGCTGGACATCTACAATAAAGTGCAGTGACTAGTATCTGTCCTGGGCGAAACATGGTAGAAACATCTACCACTTATTTGTTTACTTTTAGTCACCGACACGCAGGAAATACGTTAGGAATTTTCTGAAGCCCGATTTTTACGTCAGGGCTACCTCAAAGTCGCCTCGACTGACAGAATATTATTCCTTCAATGCCTTCCAGTCAGTGGAATATTTACCAACCATGTTTCGTAATAATGAATCAATCATAGTGAAGTGCCCCTAACCTTTCATCTCCACAAATTCTGGCACAAACCACTACAAATCATTCTTTTCCAGTAGATTTGTATCTCGTTCATGGTATAAGATTTCATTTTTACCCTGAGGGAAGAGAAAAGCGTAGAATACGGCTTAATCATATGACTAACCACGGCCTGTCGCTCAGACACCTGTTCCGAATCGGATGAAGGTTTGTGTTATAATATTTCTCATTTTCCTGCGAATGGTCATGGTCGATAGAGAAAGTCGTAAGCAAGGGTGCCAGTACGGTACGGTACGAAATTTTTATCGTACTTCGAACCAACAAAATAATTTCGTACCGAACTTCGTACCGTACCTTTCCAAAATTTTCCGTACCGTACGATATTATTTTTTTCGTACATCGTACCGAACTTCGTACCAGTACGAAATTAAGTTCGATTAACATTTTTCATTTATCGTACTAAATTTTGTACCAGTACGAAAACAGGTACGATTCGCTGGGCCGCAATTTCCTACCGTA
Organism: Styela plicata; assembly: GCA_963675895.2. Classification (NCBI taxonomy): domain Eukaryota; kingdom Metazoa; phylum Chordata; class Ascidiacea; order Stolidobranchia; family Styelidae; genus Styela; species Styela plicata. The sequence continues at coordinate 2,032,388 of OZ023150.1, forward strand.
CCAATGTCCAATGTCCAAATCAGCTTTATTTGTAAGATCCGGCCACCGCAAGAAACGTCACCAACATCTTACATCAAAGTGATGCAGTTTATGATATCTGGTTTAAAATCCAGGACAGTAAAACATGCGCGTAATTAAGCACCCCAATATCATTGTTCACGTTGCGTATAATATTCACATTGCGTATAATATGATAATGGTAGACCGATGGGGATGAATAGTGGTAGGATGAGCAAAGTTTTCGCGAAAAAATCTGGCATTGTGTCGTCACAAGAAATTCTCTCTCGACAAAAGAATGTTCGTTGTGCACCACACATTTCGGTTTCGTGCGGTCTCATTCAGAGGTATGGTTATAAGAACATTATCATTGTGCATCTGGTATTTCTGGTGCAATTTACGTTCTCTTCACATAACTGAATAATGAATGCTATTTATATTTTCATACCAGGCAGACGTCTTCCCGGCATGCCATTGTCTATATTGTGACTTGGCTGTTTTTTTTTTACAAAATATATCTTCTCTTTAAGATGAGCATCAGCTAACATTCAACTCAAAACAGCCTAAATATATCTTTATATTCTGACGTCTCTGCTCTGATAATATACTTCTGCGTGTCAGAGTACAAACAAAACGTAATAGCGGTGGTTACTGGTTAGCTTAGTTGCATAGTTGGTCAGGGGGAGAGAGTTTTTAATTTAATTTTTCATAAAATTTTTCGCGCGCCTGGGCTGCGCAATATTCCCTGATTAATTTTGTATATTTCGTAGCATTTAGCCTTTAAAGTGAAAATTTTTATTCAATTTTTACAAAAATTTCAGCGGGCTTCCGGCGCAGATACATTTTCCGGTCTTGTAAAGTGTATTTCACTCTTAAAACATGTATTTTTGTTTCGTTCTCAATAAAATTTTGCGCGCCTCCGGCACTCTAATCTTTTTGTAAATTTGAAAGCCTGTGTTTGCATGTTGGAAAAAATGTGCCCCCCCGCCAAATTTTTTTCTGTATCCGCCATTGTAGTTGGTATATTCAGGCACCGTGATAACACCGTGATTTTTAGTTCATGAATGCTGCTTATCTTGTCGCTTTTAATTGGGCTATTATAACTTTCGTTAAATCAGAAAAATGCATTCAGATTAAGACGTCATGAATCAGTGGCCTATATGTATTTCCACGCAATCACAAAGTTTTACGCCACTGCAGAAAAACTGATATACGACATAGCTCATCTAATCAGCTCAAGTGAATCAGTTGCATATTTATTACCATACCTGCGCCGCTTTTAATCATTTTAAAATTGCCCTTTAGTTTAAAAGTTCTTTGATAGACACAATTCATATTATCAGCGCCCCGTTATGAAACGGCATAGATGTTAAATGAAAAGATTTTTTCGAATTCATTTGAGAAGAAAAAAGTGCAATGCGAAGGTACGAAAAAGAGTACGGTACGGTACGAAATAAATACCGAACTTCGTACCGTACCGTACCAAGTACGAAAATTGAAAAATGAATCGTACCGTACTATCGTACCGGAAAATTCAATCGTACCGTACCGAACTTCGTACCGTACCGTACCGTACTACCAGCCTTGGTCGTAAGCAGTGCTTATGTGAACCACCGTGCACCGGCGAACTATCACAACATGGGATTCTAACCGATCAGAGATGTGTAGCTCGAAGCGTATTCTCAACACTTTACCTATTGAGCTAACCGGCACCCTTTATTGAGATAATCGGGAACCCTGATTTTACGGTTGGCGATCCACAACCTGTCGTGCAGTTTTGAGAACCAGCGCCTATAGTGTTCGTGCACATAGGCTTGGAGCTGACAAGTGTTTTCTTGTTGATAAAAACATTCAACGCAGGGTAAAAGGTTTTCGTGTGTACCCGCTTGATTTTGATCTAAAGAATATTGACACCCATACACATCTGCACCTGTACATACATATACACCGTTATGTTTTGGCATCCGCAGGCGTTTATACTCGCATACATTTACACTCGGGTATATTTGCAGCCTCCTACATTAGCAAGAGTACAGTTTCACGCCAATCTCCATTGTTGAAATTTACTGGGCTTGAATACGAGAGCGTGGACGGAAATTCAGGTAGCTGCAGAAATTTGTAAAAATTTTGGGAACAAATACAGGGTTTAAATTTGAGCGGGTGCAAATGGCTATAATACGCTTACGAGTGCAAATACAGATGCAAATTCACTGAAAGTAAATATTCAAATGCTAGACGTAAATATATGTGGATTTAAATTCATCGAATACATGACATTTCCCTTCGCAGTTTACATACTGCTTGTGACCGTGACATAACTTTCAGATTCTTTTGATGAAAAACAATTTAGTTTTAATTTTTATTCATGGATTGTTGTGTAATTCTAGGTTAACTCAATCGTTAAAAGCGTTAGGAATACGCTTCGACCTGTGCACCTCTGATTTTCCTGACGATTTGTAATCCGTAAGGGATGTTTGCTGTAGATCTCGCAGGTGCACGGTGGTTCACGTAACTGTGAATTACGGTTTCCTCTGCTAATGAGTAAATAGTTCCCTCTAAAATGAGTAAACGTTTAGAACAAAATCCTCTGTTCCGAATTGGAACTGCTATCTGCTCGAGATGTTGTGGCACGCCACATACTCCGGTCTCAATTTTGTCGCTGGAGAGGCGAAATGCTGGTTGTCGTGGCGCTCGAATAACAAAGACTTTTTTAATCATTATTTTATCTTTAGGTGTGAGCTCAGAGTGTGCAAGAAAATCCTCAACGAGATCGAATGGAAACAACAGATCGGCACGTCGGAAAGCCCCTCTCCCTCCTGATGCAGACATTCAACGACAGCCAAGTGAAGAAGGCAGGCCGACCGAACATATCATTTCTGGTTCAGAAAACGCAACTGTTATCTTTATACCAAATCCTATGGAAGAAGCAGGGGTAAAAATACTTCCCGGATCTCATACAGAATCCGAGTCTCGTCCTAATAAACTCCAGTCATTTGACTTTCCAGAACCAGTTGAAGAAGATATTAACCTACCTTTACCAAGGTCAGAAATCCCTCCGTCAATTCGTTCGCAGTCTGATATAGGCCTTGACATAGGCAACGAAGCAATAATAAAATCAAACAATATAACAAACCCGACTCCAGTTTTACCTTTGCAGCCACCTTATAGACCTCCTAAACCAGATCATATGATTCCTAAGACGGGACCAGCTACTGCTGCTCCAGAGAATAGACCTTGCAGACGCGCTCAAGAGCAGAAACCAAAAAAGAAAAAAACTAAAAAAGATAATCGTCAAGGCGATGAACCAACTCGTCGTCGCGAACCAAAAGATGTACCCTCACAGCGTAGGCGGAAAACTAGTCAAAAAGTGAAAGATCGCTCACGGGCTACCAAAAAAACAAAGCCCAACAGTAAAAAACAGCCTACAAAGCCAGATAAAAAAGACCACGTCTCCAGCACACAATCGCTGATGCAGGCAGCAAAAAGTTTAGAAGATATATTGGATGCAATTACCAAATTAACTCGCGAGTATCCAGTTCCTGAGTTGCCTGAATTGAAAGAGAAAGAAAGAAAACCATTACATAAAGAAAAACTTCCCGCTGATACCCGAAATGAAAATCAGACACAAAAACCTACGAGCAAGAATAGAATGGATGAAGACAGGCATGTTCCTGATAAAGAAATGATGCGCAGAAAAGAGAAAAGAACAAAACACTGGGCCGATGAACAACAAAAAATCGATAGAAGTCGAGACAAGAAGCGCAAAAAGGGTGAAAAAGTATCGTCTCGCAAAAGAGAGCCGAGTTCCAGGAGGCGAAAAAAGAGAGAATCAAAACGAGATATGAAAAAGGAAAAGGAGAGAAAGCCAGGCGGGATGAAGGCAAAAGAAGAAAAAGAATCAAAGAAAAAAGTGCCCACTCTCATGAAAGAAGAGGTAACACCACAGGATAGAATAAAGCAAGAACGTCGAAGAATGAGATTAGAAAGAGACCTAAAAAAATTACAACGTTATCATAATACTGTAACCAAAGACGAAGAGGAAAAGCCAGAATCAGTGGAATAAATTAGTTTTATTTTTGTTCATCTTTTATTTGGAAAAATTTATCGAGAGTAAAAGACCTAGTTAAATCGAACAGGAAAAGATAAAATCTTTCCATCATATTCTAACCCTGTTCGTCTATAAGTGGCCGCTGATACAGGACCTTGGGAAGGGTGATCCACTTCAAGAAGTGGCTATAAAAAAATAACTTCAAAGCCGTGCTCAACCAGCTCTATTATTTTCCAATTCTCGCCCCCATGCAAGAGAATTGTTTCTCCGAATGTAAGCCAGTAATTAATCCCCAATGAAGGACACAAACACAACTGGTGTTCTGAAAGATCGGATCACAAGAAATATGTGACTGCTGCGTCGCACAAAAAATTTTGGCGCCGCCAAAAGCGCGATTTTGGATTATATTTTATATTAATATAAGAACGCTTACGCTGCACAGGAAATGCGTTAGGCAATTCTAAAGCACACAAATACCTAAATCTGAATACCAGGTAATTAGGAAATTTATTTCAAAGCTCAAATCGAATCCTGGAATATTAAAAATAAAAAGTCGAGGTGTTAAGATCCATAGGTAGCTTGACCGTTTTGATTTTTATAACTTGCACGTTATCTTTATGTTCAATATACCTTTGTTTTTAAATCGCTAGTAAAATGATTTTCTACACAGTGGCAATTAAAAAAACTAAATTTGAATTTGCGTTCTTGCTTAGAATTTAGATAATACATATGGGTGAAATAATGGTATTTTATATTTAGCATAGTACCCCAAAAATAATATTTTCCCAAGTACGAGCCACGGATCCCGCATCTCCCAGTTAGAAAATAAATTCTGCCTAGCAGGAGTAACTGATATCTCGCGCTTCGCGGCGCGATCCATCAGTGACTCATACCTAGCAAAACATGTACGCGCAATATTTTTTCCGACTGGCCTATGACTAGATACGACCACACGATACGTGGTTGATTTTTACTGGAATATTCTTTCTGTGACAATGGCAACATCCAGGTATTCCTTTTTGCTTGTATTATTTATGAAATTAAGAATAAACTTTAGATAATTTGAAAACAGAGTACATTTAATTTCGCGTAGAGTTTGGTGGTTTAAACCATAAGGGGAACACTTCGTAAGAAAAAACGACAAATACGCGTACGTGGTTCAGAACAAATCTATCCGTATGCTTTGACAATCGACGCATTTTCAATTCACCCAAATAATTAAAAAAATACATCAATCCGGCCATGTTTAATATTGAATTAGACTCTAAAAGAATATTTTAGTATCCCTGTCCAACTTCCTCTACAATAGTGGAATGAATCCTTTGACTTACAAATGTTCCGATCCATTTCAAGTGAGTGCGTAGGAGCCGGGTATTTCACAATTTCACTCTAAACGAGTATCTATGTTTAATGCTGATGATATAAATGAAGAATAAGCTCGAGTCTTTAGACGAAAAATACGTCCAAATTTCCAAATCGATTGGCGAGGATGTTAATAAATCCACAAACTGTTCAATCATTTACAAAAATCAGAATAGGAAATGATATTTTATCAATCATGCTCCAATTATAGGTTCTGCCGTCAATATGCCAATGGTGGCGCAGCATATAATTTTTTTGAAAACCTATCTGGCAATTGGAAGTTTGGAACATTAGTGATGGGCCTGTATTTATTATGCCAGGTAAACTTTTTTGTAGGAAGGAGAGTATAACTGAAGCGCTTTATCCGTCAATTTGGGAGATCAGGATTCATGAAGTCAAACTCTATTTCTATGCGTCTTTTCGGATTGTATACCAGAGCTTCATACAAAGCCGGACCAGGTCGAAAATTGTAATAATAAATATTTTGAAATATTATAATCAAAGATCATATCTTTCCAGTAATTGTAACCCTGTCCGCCTATAAGTGGCCGCTTTTACAGGGCCTTGTACAGGGTGACCCACTCAAAGAAGTGGCTATAAAAAAAAAAAAAGACACCAACGAGCGTTTCTTATACGAGCTACAAATGTTCATTCAAACGATATTTAAAGACAAAACATTCAATTGAAGATTAATCTCTATTTTATAGCATATTTTCCCCTGCGCATCAAAATGTTGATATTTTATAGCAGACATTATTTCAAAGATTCCCTGAAATTCGCGAATTTCGCTTTCGAATATTCTAAATTCATCCACTTTGTAGTAACGTCAATATCTATGAGAATTTTACATCGTAAATCGTTATCCAAACACTAAATTAATTTAAATCACAATATCATGATATCTCTGCTCAGATAAGGTCATTTGTAGTTTGATGCTTCCCAGACTAAATTTAGACAAGATCGGTGATACGGTGACAAAAAAACGCGCAAAAAAACTATCTTAACTTCAGTAAAGAGAAACGACAGTAAACCGTCGAGTCATTTCCAACTAAGTATTCATAATCATTAGGTATAATCCAAACATTACCGGTGTCAAACATAACATTAAATGTTACGAGACAAATGTCGGGAATGCCCGGAGAACATCGAAAGTATGAAACAATCGTCTAATTTTAAAATATTTGTTACAACGCTGGAAGTGTCCACTCATGACTCGTAATTTTACGGCACCTTTGGCACTAATCAGTGCCGAGGCCTAATCAGAATTTTAATTTCATCGTCTGTCCGGCGCGAGCCAATCCTAACCCGTGTTTGACAAAAGCAGTTCGGAAGAAAATTTGTGAATGCGAGTGCTGGTACTGAAATCTTTGGAAAAGCGCAAAATTTGTCGTGCACTGGATTTTGAAAGTCATGGAATTTACACGTCAATTTGTGGTATGAAATTGGGTACCGTGTCGATCTTTAGCCATTGTTTACTTGCCTGGGTGCCCGGTTAGCTCAATCGTTAAAGCGTTGAGAGTACACTTCGAGCTGTGCATCTCCGATCTTCAGGACGCAGGTTCGAATCCCGTCAGGGATGATGATTATATGCGAGGGGTCTGCCGGACGCCTCGCCGGTAGTTCACGTAAGCGCTGCTTACGGCTTCCTCCACCAATCAGTCACATGCACAGGTAAAATGAGAAATACGATAATCCAAAAAAAACCTCCGCCCCGATTCGGAACAAGTATCTGCACGAGAGGTCGTGTTCGCCATATGGTTAAACTATATTTTCAACTTTCCTCTCCAGCAGGATAGAAATTATATCCTATCCTGATATCCCAATTTGCAACTGATTCGTTTCGAAGGAAATATTTGTGAGGGGTGGTTATTTAAGACAATTAAGCTTCTGATTCGGAGGGTTTTAACGTTAGTTAAATGATCAGTAAGAAGTAGTGCGGCTAGAAGAAGTGTTTTTACTTCACCAAACAATAATATCAAAACTCAATCATGGCCATTGATGCAGTGAGGATAATTGATATACATATGCACTAGCAATAGTATTAAAAATGTAAAATATAATTATTTGGTTACGTACGTCCCTATATATTCTGGTAGAAAGAACGTGCGAAGTGAACAGTAAAATATGACTACTACGGAGCCATAATAAAACCTTTCTATTATAATATTGATTAAATTCAATAAAACATAAAAATCCATTTTAAAGCGTAAGGCGTACAATATGAAATGAATAAGTCATACGCTTGTTCTATTTTTACGTGTATTTGCTGTATTAGTTTATTTTTTATTTTCTACACCCTACTCTACAAAGGGAGAAATACTTTGCTATATCACCAGAAAGTCAAATGAATGAACAGACTATGAATTGATATGATAGGTTTTTTTTTAACGAAAGTACGACCCAAAACACAATGATCTTCACATTTTCGTTAATTATTTGCTATAAATGAGACTTTTTCTCACAATATTTATTATATTTGGAATTCGACCGAATCACTCGTAATATTGCTCTAAAGGCTAAAACGCCAGTACTTATTGTGACGCAATACACGTGAAGTGTCTGGCCGATGCATTGCGTTGCGTTTCGGCTAACAATACACGCCTGCATTGCATTGCGTAAATCATATTCACATGCCTACAACGCACGCAACGCAACGAGCACTCTCCGTTTGCTTGCATAGCAAACCGTTCGGTTGCTGTGGAAAACATTAGGATCTGCATTGCGCTTGCGTAAAACGCAAGGATCATCCATTATATCATATACTACTATACTTGACAATGTGTAAATAGTGGCCACTGATATAGATCCCTGTTCACTGTGATTCAATCGAGATGGAGTCGCTCTAAAAAATAAAAACAAAGAAAAATTAAAATGAATCCTAGTTCGACCGAGGACGTTATTTCTGCATGCGCAATTAGCTGTAAATAACAATACAAAGTATAACAAGAACATTAACGTGGTCGGAAAGGATACACACGCACCGCCAGCATGGTATCGAGATGCCGATGAAGTTCAAGAAAAATATATTCGCACGCAATTGAACTCAATTTGCTTGGCATCCCTACGGCGTTTAATTTCAATTCTATCAATAAAATCGAACATATTTACGTTATCGAGTTATTTCACTTATTTTATCGTTTTGTGAAGTATGTGCTACAGATGGATCGCGCTTCTCAGGCGCGGTCCAGCTGTGGGCTATACTTGACAAATTATATTTTTAGTTTTAACTAGTACCCTTGAGTTCGTTCCGATGACGCCAAATTGTAGTTTTAAATCCAACATAATTTCACATTCGCTCCATTAAATTTGTGGATTATGTATCTTTTTGTAATTGTTCATTTCAGACATTTAATTGGACGTTGTAACGACTGACTCATAGCTTTTACCTTATCCAGTATGATCCATAGAAGTACCAACGATAATCCATGAATTTTACCATATTCAGGAAAATAGAGAAATCATGACTGATATATCTACTTTTCCGAAGTAAATTTCACAACTAGGTAAGCTTCCGAAAACAATAATGGTTCAAACAGACTTGTAGAAATTCAATAACTATAATATGGAAACACCGAGATCAATTTGTATATTCCGATGAAAATAGAAATGTACTCCGTATTGCTTCAAGTCTGAACATTTAAATTGAAAATTTACTGCTTTTAAACGAGTGAGACTCGTTGCTAAAGGTGTACAATTTTCCGAAGAGTAACCTGAAGAGTAAAGTTTATTTTCGTAACGGTTTTCGTCAGTGGATAGACATAAAACGATACGTCATGACTTGTCTCGAAATATAACGACGAAAAGAAAATTTTAAGGTTAGCAAAGACTTGTTAGCTTGTAGGTTATATATCAGCTTGAACAGCAGGCGAGTTACACCCGATATAATATTGCGCGTGATTTTTGTCCCTCGATTAGTGTATATAAAAGAGGATGAAATTAAAATTAGTAACATGCAAACGGGAGGTTTCAGAGCCTAAAAATTAGCAATCAGATAACAATTCGTCGAATTTACGTTCGAGATGAAGGGCAGTATCGTATCATAGCCCCTATTAAGTGCCTATCAATTCAAATATGCATCTGGTCATCGTACCATGAAAGCCGTTTTGGCAGTTACACATACAAGAGCTATAGTGAAATGAATCTACCAGTGGCTTAAATTTGCGAAAGATCATTTGCGGTCAGATCAAGATATACAAGATCTATACGACGCCGAGACCATTTTACAAATTTCTTTATGATTTAACGAAGTACGTGGTTATAATCGCTAATAGCGCTAGTTCTATACAATTTGCATATTGCAATACAATACTGAAGTTTTGCATCAATGTACGTGTAACCATAACGTAATTGTGTTCAGATGGTAGATCAGTTTTGGCACCGGTGCATGAATGATGGATAGTTTATGTTGCAGGAAGTTGGGACGTTTCTGTGATAAGGTTTGGTAAAAACACCAACCGAGGATAATGGGCCTCACTCCCAGTCAAATATATTATGTGCCTATTAATATTGTTGTTAAGTTCCGGTCACTGATAGATCACGCCGCCGAGGCGCAGTTCGGGTCCCGAAACCGTGCTGTCAAACACTGCGCTGCCATCGCATTGCTTGTGCATTTAAGCTACTTTATTTGAAACCGAGATATATATTTTCTGTATACGATCTTTAGTAATATGGTACAATTTGAAGACTGAAATTTCTACTTCGGATCAGTTCTCATTCATTCACAGCTAAATTCATTCATTTCGAATAATTAGCAAAATCATGCTATACTGCTATGCAAGATTTTCATTCCTGCTGGACTAATCGTCCATCGAGACAAAATTTTATGGTATTTTTTTCACCTTATGATTATTATGATACATAATATATAATCTTGATCTCAGAAAACAAAATATTGAGTCAGGCCAACTAGATGGGGGTTTAACGTTTGCCAATAACAGGGCGCTTACCCCAGAAAAGTACATCTCGTGTATTCGAAACAAATCCAATAAATATGATTAGACATATTTAACGGTTGATCTTGGTTTGCGAAGCTGTAATTCCGAAAAACATAAAACTTGAAACAGTGGCACTAGACATGACTATATGTTACGAACTAAAATGTTTCGTCATTGCCAACCTTATCTGTTATATATTACATTGCAGTAAGCTGACTAACAGAAAAATAAGCCTAAAACCGACTGTGTGGTTTGCCAGTTTAGTCTAGATATAATGTCTGAATGATGATATACACGAGACTGTACACAGTCTTTTGTTTTGATAAGAGTCCACGTTTTCAGCTGCGGGTGTTTTCTCAATAACAAATTTTTGTCTGCGCTATTCTTGTATAGATTACATAGATTTGGTCTTGAAACCAATACTTAGTTATCGAATATTGCAGTATATTCCGGCATATATATCGGCTTTGAGCGGCGAATTTTGCATTCAATGCAAATTGGCGACAGTCATTATAGAAAATATTTTTTAGCGAATTTTAAAATAGCTGTATAAAGTTCAGGTCTATTAATTTCACCAGACGGTCGAGTTGTAATTTGTTTTCAAAGTATATTTTAATCTCTGAAGCATGAATTGAGTACTAGTTTGTAAGCTTGTAGTTGGAAATATTGTTGTTAGAAAATCTAAACCTTCGTATGCGTTCACTCAGCTTAAGAAGAAGTTGTTTATTGCTATAGATTAACTTGAGGCGTAAACGCAACAATGACGTTTAGTTGTTTGCTTCGAATCGAAAAGTTTTTAGTATTTATGAAAGAAAACAAATATTTTTGGAAAATGAAACCACTTTCTATCGCGTTTATTAAAATTTGGAAATAAACCGCGAGTGCACATTTCTAATACGCAGTTCCAATACAGGCTCAAGCATGAACCACAGGACCATCATGCTTTGCCACTTAGAAAATGGGTACGATTCCTGGAATGTCACCCAGACATGATGATTCATGCGAAATGAGGGTACTTACACTTTATCACAATGTTATTTTGTTAAGCTTTGATCCACAGATGGACCGTGCCTAATCGGCATGATCCATCAGTGACCCATACTTAACAAAATATGTTTTTAAAATAATATTTAGTTGGATCTGTTGAACAGTGAGTTGTTTTTATTTTCTATCAGTTTGTAGTCGTAGACAACAGGTAGTCAGTCGACGGTCTAACCATATGCGAAGATTTTATATGCAGTTAGTCGGAAAAAAATAATGTCGATACTGCTATTTAGAATGATGAGCTGTTTAAAATTAGTAGTATGCGATATGAGTTCGTGTTAAATTGAATAAAAAGAAGAGATTCTGTTGTATTCTAACGTTTCATTTAGTTTTGTACTGAAATTCACGAGCATTTCAATTTTTGTTGTTCGTATAGTAGTGATTAGGATAATATTGGTATTTTCACATTATTTGGAGGTTTTTATTTACAATTAGGTGTTTTATATATTGTTATATATTGCAGGAAGGGATAGGTAAGGTGGCATAGTACCTTGCTTCGATTTTTTTTACACTCTTCCAAAGCTCATAAGCTAGCGTGACCAATGAACCAGTGAACCAGTTATTATAATAATGCTACTAATGGTGGTCAGTCAGTGCCAATACGAGTTGTTTTACACGGATATTTTGCACGAACTTTGCCTAAAATATGAGTTCCAAATAAATGGTGCCTGTAGCTCATAACTAGGGCTGGGCAATTCAGTTCGATGTGTCAGATCGATTTGTGAATAGGTCATATGCCCAATTAGTAAATTGTTCTTAAGCAAAAGACACATATGGATCGTGCCTTGACAAAAAGTTCCCTATAATTTTGACTGGGTACTAACATGCAAAATTAAGTGGAACTTTCAAATTTTAAAGAAAAACACAAGCTACAGATTTCAATATTTTGTTAATTGAGCAAATGTCAATAGTAAAAACAGTGTATCTCTTTCTTCGAAGGAATTAGGCATTTAATCCGATTCAACGAATCATATTCGAATTACAAACGATTTGACCAGTTTTACTTATAATGGCACGCGAATTATTTATACTCAAAGTTTCCAAACCTAGGCACCATGATCAAGTTTTTGCATACGTCACTTTGACGGGGGGTTTTCGAAAACGACTTTATAACAAGCTTATGTGAAAGTCAGACGAAATGGTTGAGCAATCTCGACTCAACAGTCTCGACCCTTTGGAGGATAAATCAGGGGAATTGGCAATTAAGTTATAATGTTTTTTTTCAATAATTCTTATGTAAGAGGTGTATGATATAAAGAAGATGTAAAATTAAATTCGTAGAATAGTGAAGAATCTGATCTTCATTGACCTAAGGCAAAAGTTTGATAGACATGAAACTTGCATGATACAAAACTTGTGTGATCAAGTATGATACAAAACTTGTTAACTATACGATCACCAACTTGGAGTTGAGGGTCAACGCGGTGTCAAAGTTCAAATTAGGTCACTAAAATTCAAGCGTCCCCCACCCCCCCTTTTTTGAATAGATACCAGAAAGTACAGTTTCTTGCCAAAAAATCAAGCAAACGGCAATAGTTTGGTGTTTATTAAACTCCGTTATTAGAAATATTTCGCTTGCCTTCAACACGCAAAGCTTCAGTCTGTTGTCGCCGATTGTCGTGATCAAATAATGGTCACTGATGGATCGGATCGCCTCTTGACAAAATTATTTTCAATATCTCCAACTATCAAACAATGTTGCGAGTAATAGGTTTCTATTATTCTTAGTAATGTAGGCGTACTTCGTTTCGGAATTTTGAGAGTAATCTTATTATTTCGCAATTTTTGCGTAATGAATTATTTAGCTGGAAGAGTTCTCAAAAAGTATAATCGAACACGCAAAGTTATTGTATTTCTAGCAAACGATCAGATTTCTGTAAAATTTTTCGATAGGAAAAGTATAGACAGAAGTTGATCGCTTCTCAGTCAGAATATATCTGTCCAAAAATGTTTTGCTGAACAACACCAGTCGCCGATCGCGCCGCTTAGAAGCAGCCCTCTGTGACTTATCTTGTAGGGCTGGGCATTGCGTATTGCCCACAACAACAGAAACGCCAAATGAAAGTAGATTTTCCCTTTATAGGGTAAAATGTTATCGATTTCGGTCAAACTTGACCAAAATCGATTGGATTTCGAGGTAAAAATAGGAAAATTGTCGCTTTTAAACATGGACCGTCGATTGAAACTAAGTCTTTTTATGCTAATATTAGTGATTCGTAACTCTAAATTTCTTGATTTTATGGGGACAAGTTGTAATAGTGAAAATGGGTGTGGTATTTGTATGAAATTAGTGATTAGATCCGATTGGAAAAACTTATTAGCATCGAATTCGAAATTATTCGTTTTTTCACCCACTCATGGACTTAAGCGTGGTTGTTTTACGGGGGCAAAGTCACAGTTGCAATATTGCTGAGACAATCCTGTCATTGAACGATGATATCGGTTTCAAGTACGGGGAAGAGTTAGAGATAGCGATATAATACCATTCGTTATTCGATTCGAAACTAAATGTGTCTGAGAGAGATGGACATTCGTAGGACTGTACATATCCAATGTTTTGTGTTAACAAATACTAATAAAGTTAATTTGGTTTTTGAATTTTCTTTGCCTAAATTTCATAATTCTGTATGTGGCAATTTCGATAATTTAAGATCTTTTTGCTTAAAAATGCGCGCACAATTCGGAAATGTTCTATGCGGGTTGCCAAAAAATATACTCGAAATGAGTGCCCAGCCAAGTCAACGTGATTTGTGAATACGTGATTACAATATTCGTCGACACCCGAGGCGCTCAGGTAAATTGAAAACATGCGACGAAACCCATTCCAATTCAAGCTCATGACAAATTGATTGCTAACCTCATGAAATTTGACCCTGTGATTTTATGAACTTTACCTTAATAAAATCAATAATGGCCTAAAAAAATTCTGCTTCCTTATGATATTAAAACTTTCAATCGTATATATTCTATGTCAAAGTTCATATCTTGTTCATAGATAAATTGATAGTTTGAAAGCGGGAACTTTTTTAATAAATGGAAAGCTTTTGTGATTCAGGTTTTTGTATCGTATGGGCCAACGATGAATCATCACTGGCTTATGCTTGCTCAAATAAAATTTATAAAAAAGAGTTGAGACTTAAGGACATGTCTAGCTGGTCGGAGGCTTTTGGCAGTAACTAGAATTTTAGGAAGCCGTGAAAAGCTTTCACTTTCGCCTGTTGCAGATATAACTTACTGTAGCGGGAAAGGTCGTGATGTAATGCAAGCAACTGCTGACATCGGTATATTTTGAAATAAAAAAGTGGCCGAAGTTGATACATAATCGTTCCGATAGAAATCGAATATGATAATTATCCGCGTTTGGATTTTATTTGTTCATTCTGTAGTCAAAAAATATTCAGAAAATTTTTACGACTGGTTATTAATTAATTATTAATATTTCTCCTCCTGGTCTTACGACCGGGAACGTGCCGTACTTATGTCTGCAAGCAGATGATCTTTTTTCTCTAATTTTGCGCAGATAAAAACAGATTGAAATGAACTTGTTGAGGTATTTTTGTTGTGTATGGCTTTTTAATTCAAATGTTATTTTCCCTTTTAAAAACACATGCGTTATATTATACACAGCTAAGCAGTCCGGAAAACAGCACGAGTCATTGTCAAAACTTGGAACACAACGCCAACATTTGTGGTTTGCTAGAGTAGTATTTTGTTTTTGTTGCTTTTCATGTTTCGACAGGGTTATTGCAGTTACTTTGTATTGATAATGATTGGAAATTCCTCTATCTATAGTTTCAAAATCTGTGTGGGGCAAGTATTTCAAATATAAGTTGAATATAAAATAGACCGCTAAGGTTAATATAAAAAATCTCATTTTGAAAGATTGTGTAAGCAATAATTGAATAATTATTGTCAAATCAAAAATACTTAATTACCGTTAGATATGTTATATACTTTGTAAGGTGGAGGCGATACTTGTGTGTGATTACTTTGGAGGCGAAAACGAAATATCTAGAGAATAGATATTTGTTGCTATTCTGATAAAAGTTATTTAAGCTACTCCTCCGTACATCGACACGAGCATATGTTAAGTATACAGTGGTAAGCAATCGAGAATACTAACGAGCATTTAAATGGGGCTCTTTCACCACATACTTGTGTGTATTTTACACATGTGTGTCATGCTCACGAGGTCCTGAATGTAGTTTTCAATTGTCAGAGCAGTTTTGTCAGCCTTAATATAATAGTAGAATATTTGGTTTCGCCCAGACCGGTGTTGAAACATAGAGTCGTATTTTTTGATAGCAAACGAAAAACGCTTCTAAAGATGTCTTCTTTTGAGGAAGTTATCAGAACAGGGCATATGGACTTACCTTTGCAAAACTGTGTGAATGAGCCAGACGTTTATTTTCTTCTCACGATGTTCGTAATATTGTGACTATGTGTGTTAAACTAGAGTGATAACTTCTAGCGGTGTTTTAAGAATCTAAGAATCCAATCCTAATTTAACACGGTGGGGACGGGGCGGGAAGAACAAGTCGTAAGTGCTTCTTCTATCATCTGGTGACCCAAGAATTATGAGTACAATTTTTGAAACACCACGTTAGCTAGATTATTCATAGCCTATGGCAATGACAAAAAAAATAAGCTGCAGCCACTCATAACCTATGTTCTCAATGTGAGTTTTATAACCTCGTATAAACTTTCCAAAATATGTCACGTTCACTTTTCTAGAAGGCATGTGTTCTTCACGTGTCATGTATTATTGTTACCGTGCTGTTGCTACTTATTTACACAACATCAGCGGTCTGTCTGCGAGATATTGAAATATTATTTTGTAATCATTTTTTCATGATAACTTTATTTTAGAATATCTATATTATATTTTTAGAATAAATTCTGCCCATAAAAGCCACTTGGAAATATTCTATTTTGTTAGCAATCAAGGAAATCTGTGTGCGCGACACTCTTCTCATTTCACTGTTAGATTGTGCACGTTCGTCAGAGGTTACTTTGCAGCAAAGCATAGACGAATAGATGTGTTTTTTCCCTAGTTTTTATCATTGTCAGACGTAAAAAAGCTCCTAGATCTTGTTTTTTACCACCATTCTTTGGAGTAGATCACCCACTCTAGTAGATCACCTTATAGCAACCGTATGATTATGTACATAACATCAGCGATCTGTCTGTGGGATATTGCAATATTATTTTATAATCATTTTTCGTGAGAACTTTATTCTAGAATATTTATATTATAGTAGGTTTTTGGAATAAATTCTGCTTGGAAATATTCTTTCTTGTTAGCAATCAAAAAAATCCGTGTGCGCGACAATCTTCTTATTTCACGCAATGCACTTTTGAATTGTTTGCGTTTTTCTTGATTTGCTTTATTTTATCCTTGCGTTTCACGCAAGAGCAATGCTCTGAATGCATTTCCTTACGTTTTCCATGAAACAAAACGATTTGCTATGAAAGATCTTTTTTTGCGTTCGTGCTTGTGAACACGATTAACGAAGGCGTGTGTTGCCGTTTTTATTCTGTTACACGAAACGTAATTCCATGCATCGTTAAGACAACTTCACGTGCATTGTGGCCTTGAGATCGTGCACGTTCGTCAGACCGAGGTTACTTTGCAGCAAAGCATAGATTAATAGAAATGTTTTTTCCACCAGTTTTTTTCTCATTGTGAGGAGAGTTAAAAAAGCTCCCAGATCTTGTTTTTACCAACATTCATTGGATTATATCACCTGAGCACGGCCTCATACTAACCGTAACTTCGTTTCACTTAATTCACTCAGATATCAATTCTGCCAGTTCGTCAGCGCTGGCCACTTATTCACCAACTCTCTCGCATCCTTTGACAATTGACAACCATCTGAAGCAGACCTGCGGTTCTTAAAGAACTTTGTGATGGCTGAAACGTTGATAAAGTAAGTCATTATGTCAGTTCAAATGGCAAACGTATTTCTGCATACACACATAGTCTTGACATTGAAGCTCAGAGCTGTACAATTGAAAGGAAGGTTCTTGGCAAAGACTGAAGTCCTACTTATGCATGGTAGAGCAATATCATCCACGATATCATCGTACTGGATGAAAAGAGAAGCATGTCAGAAATTTGTACACACGGGCCCGTGTAATTACGAAAACGCAAAATCGAGTAAAAATTCCGTTCGATTATTTCCGCAACTGCATATCATCTCTCGTGTTCGCTCTCGTACATCGACATTTGAAGAATCGCCCTCAAAGTTTAATGTCTGACCGCTCCCGCCGCGTAGAGGAAAAATAATAAACCTGAGATATCACCCAAGCGTTGGAAATTTGTCAGTGTACTACCTGAATGCTGGTGCGGCAAAGCAGCTCAAGTATAGTATAGCATGCATCATACTACTGAATATCATAAAAATTCCCATATTAGAACCGAGGCATTTAGCCCTTTGAGCCACAATCGGCAATGTCGTATCGGAAGTTACGCATTATGGATTCATCTTGGGTCCTTCTTTGTGTTACCTAATATAAACGACTTTTCAGACAGATTACTTTACGAGTTGGTAATTTGTCCTGCTGTCTAATATGAGGAAACCCATTGTGGTAAAAATCTCCTGCTTGTGTTTTGTAGCTAAAATTTTTTTTACAATCACTCTCGTTTGAGTGGATTACCCTGCGCGAAGTCTTATACCAGAGGTCAGTTATAGGCTAATACGATTGTATTTTGTTGCTCCGCTCAGTTAGTCCTGCAAATATCAACGGCCCAGCTTTTCTGAGATTTCCCCTTTCCAGTCCTCTCTTTTGTATCGTTTCGCAATTGACACTCATCTGATGCTAAAAAAAGAATTTTACGAAAGTTAATTTTTTTCACAAATATCCATACCTCAAGTTTTCAATCACAGCCCTCACTTATAAATCTTGTGGACAACGACATTGTGGGGCGACAGTAGGCCAACCAGACGATCACGTAATTGGGTTGGAAGCGACACCACTACATCACGAGAGGATTTGTGGGAGCATGCGTTTATTACTTAGCCTTTAGCAAGCCTGCCATATTACCAGAGATACTTTCATAGTGCCCTCTGCAGTGAAATGGAAAAGAAAATAGTCATAGTTGAAATTCTGTATGCTGCATCCGTGGTATCGAGTTCCATGTTTACCTTCTCCTGGGAACTTTAAATACAACCATCCTTATTATAAACATCTAGCTACTAAAATGAGGGGTAGTCTGAATCTATGCCGCTTCAGAGTGGGTAGACTAGTGTTTCTGTAAGCTCGGTATTATTCGATAAACATGGTTTCCCCTCACAAAATTACGCAGGAGTTTAATGAAATCCAGGCAAATGGGGTAGCCTAATAACTTTCGGTTGCAAGTTTGAATATAGAAATTGCACCAAATTTTATATGAATTTTCATATATTTTTTACTAATTTCCTCAACTAACTGCTAGAAATGAGGAATGTCAAAATTATTATTCCAAGTTGCCATTTGAAAGCTAATTCAAACTAGTACGAAATGGCTGGTAACATGACCTTTTTCGTAAAAATCACTTGAACGTGTCGTCTTCCTCCATTACGCCGTTGAGGCCGAGCACGTTCGCGAACATGATTATGCAAAACAAATGGCATTTTTTTTTTATAAAAACCAAAATATCTATCAGTCTCGTGCCGTGGCGCAAGATCAGTGGTGAAATCTTCTTGCCTTAGCATGGATTTGAGTTTGTGGATCAGAATTATTAGAATGATATTCACGTGGGAGAAACGTGATAGTATTTATAAGAAAAGTTGATATCCGCGAAATTCCAACACCGCAGATATAGGTTTCGGGCAATACGTATTCATTAGCTAGAATTATGGAATTGTACTGACATCATTCCCCAATATTTTAGAAAGAGCTGATATCGATGAAACTGATACTCCGCCGATCAAAAACGCATATCGTTCAGAATCGTGCACACACACCGAATTCGTAGACTAATGAAAACCAGTTTCTTTTCCGTATTGGGAGAATGTGGACTTTGCAAACTGTGTGGCTGTTAATAATATACGTTTTGAATATTTTGTTTAGCCCATTGCGCAACAATTACGATAAAAACTGAATCATTCTGTGATATAAAATATCGCTCATATCAGTTGAACTGGACCCAACAGCGATATATTCTTATACTACAAGTATTGACACCAATTTTGAGTTCATATATATTTACGCGCAGTAATTAAATTATAATATTTAGATAGATACAAGTTTCGCGCGAATTTCGGCCCATCTTACCTTGATCTGCGATTGATTTTTATATAAATATTGAACCACACCAAACCATAATGTTGCCAAGCCAGGTTGTGGAAATGTCTTTAATGTTTCTACATACATTTATTTATTCTTTAAAACGAATTTAAATTTTATATACTGTCGGTCAAAAGGGTGTCAAAAATTGAAAATAAAATGAAATTAGGGACTCAACGCTGTTCCCATTACATAGTACGAAAATATATTCTCATTCGCTTGGACTAACACCTTGTTGCTGTGCGGTATTCTACACGCACTATAGATTCATTGAATATCATCCGGTTCATCGGCAAGATTTTAATATATCAGTCTTACTTTAAAAATATCTAATGTGAGTTCTAGGAACCCTACCTTGAGCAAACTTATTTTTAAAATCAATTACATTGATAAATTTTTCCGTTTTGAAGTAAATACAGTGCAACGTGTGGAATTCAGTATCGGTAAGTGTCTTCGTAAGTTATTTTATTTATTATATTGTGAAAATACAGCTGTGGCAGGTTCATATATTCCAACCAATCTGTAAATTCTCAAACTGTTTGGCGTAATAATCATCGTTTACATATCCTCGCGATGACTGAGATACAGTTACAGTTTCCTCTACTGGCTGCATCCCCGAATAGTAGGATGGTGCTGGGGAGGAGTAAGGTCTATAATTCTGGTCATAGTACCCAGAAAACAT
Source organism: Styela plicata (assembly GCA_963675895.2). Taxonomy (NCBI): domain Eukaryota; kingdom Metazoa; phylum Chordata; class Ascidiacea; order Stolidobranchia; family Styelidae; genus Styela; species Styela plicata. The sequence goes on from OZ023150.1 coordinate 2,052,726, forward strand.
AAGGTCGCCCCAACCATAATCTCTATTCGGCTCTTGAGATTGGTAAGCATCGCTCGGGGGTGCCGATGGTGAACGTTCTGCTATTGAGCTGGATTGTTCACTCGATGTTAAAGTTTCTGTAACACGTTCGTGGCCTGGTTGTTCTGCAGGATAACCTGAATAGGACGGATATGACGTTGATTGATAGGGTGCAGGTTGGGGAGTTTGTCCATATCCACCATAAGGTTGTGGCTGACCATATGCGGGCCATGAACCTTGCGCATGTGGCATTTGTGCTTGCGCGTAGCCACCATACCCAATCTGGGCACCATAGGAATTTTGGGGTACCGGCTGGTATCCCGGAACTTGCGGATAAGACGGGTATGCTGGGTTGGGAGCATACCCGGGGTAAGGTTGTTGCGCAGGAATCGGAGGATAACCAGTTTGTTGTGGAGGCACACTTGGATAACCAACTTGAGGCTGTGGTGGATAAGAATAACCCTGCCAAGGGTTACCATATGGATTATTTGGAGGAGGCTGCCATTGTCCTGGAGGTGGTGCCGGCTGAGACGGGTACAGATTTTGAGTGGTTTGTGCTGGATCTTCGTGTAAAAGAGCTTCCACGCAACTATAATATGACTGTAGTTCCTTATCTCTGTCAATGTACACGGGTACAATCGGATCTTCGTGAACAATGTTCTTTTTGCCCATTCCTATTGCTATATGTAATTTACTTTAAAAAGGCGGAGTAAGCAGATTATTGCATCATGAACAGAAATTTTGTCCATTGAAAAAGCGGATTTCCTAAACAAATGAGTCATATAGCAAATGTCTATTGGTTATAAATGAAGTCACTATCCATATCTATGTCGCGTACGCGCAATTCATTAACGGTATATATGGTGACGTGACTATAAGCGACGCTCGAATAGAAGGAATATTAGAAAACTTATGTTCATTTTTCGGCCTGTGCTGAAGTGAAGGCCAATAAAGCGAGACAACCGCAATCCGGATAATAGTCATAACCCGGGGCGTACGTCGTTTTAAGGTATAAACTGAAATAGGTTATAAATAATAAATACAAACAATACGGTGGATGTAAATATGTAGTCGATGGTCTATTCCACACACCCATGAGGGTACTCGAATGACATTTACAACTTTAATGTATCCCAGTCAACAGCACAAACATTGATTCGACCAGTTTGTACATACCGTACATTTGTCGATGGGGCGTATCACGCGCAAGAGTACCGGTTTCCGAATACCCGCTGAGGGAAATTAAAGGAAAGTTATTCACTGACAGATATTGTCACTTCTCAAAAACTCGATGTGCGTGATTGTTATCTATCTTCACGTAACCAACGAGGCGCGAACAACATAACAATAAACTCAATAATCATTCTGATAATAAGATCCCAGACAATTCGGATATCGAATATACTAAACGCTGTTTCTTTACACCGTTTGGTCAACTACACCTAAGCCATATTAAAGTCCAATGTGATAGGAAACGCCTTAGAGCTCTTATAACGAGCCGCGCGTCGACCTGTCTACACATATTCAGTGTGCAAACTCATTATTGCTATTTTTGATCGTTCCTAAACAATTGAACAAATGAAAACAGATACCAGAGCGTATACCAAGCAGGCGAAGCTGTCAGTTGTACAGATGTACAAGCAGCCGAAAGAATATGAAAATCCATCGAAAACTGCGATGGAATTTAACCTAACTAGAAACCTTATAAACAGACATAGCGTAACATAACTAAGCTGTGAGTCGAATACAAACGACTAGTTCAATACAGGTACAGCGGAGGTTGTTTGTTAGCACATAGGGGCGGAGCTTTGCCACTCAACCGTATCGTCGGTTGAATATCTCAAGATTCAGATACGGATTGCCACGAGCTGTCGTTATACTACCAACGCCGACAGATGTCGCATATCTCTTCAAACATCAGATATCGGCTCTATATTGTTCAATTCTGCTGATGGACTTTCCATGAAAATCACCAACCATTAGACAAGACCGAAGCCGCACTGCTTGTTGGCTGATTTTTAATATTTTCGTAAAATAAATGAGGAAAACTTCAAAATGCATTTATTTTATGTCGGTGTTGCTTTTAAAATTAATCATCGGTTTCGATAAATTTTGAATTAATAACATATTTTCTGTGATTCGTAGGCGCAAAAAATGTAAAAAAAAAGTTAAAATATATCAAAAAGTGAGGAGTGAGTGAAATGCTTAAAATATGAGCAAACATTTCAGTTTAAAACACATTTTGCGGCGTAAATTCGACTGATGTTATAATAATCGCGCTGGGAATCAGATATAATTGTATAATTTTAGCTCCGATACCTCTGAAATTCGCATCCTTACCCATCAAATCAAATACTTTAAAATTCAAACTGTCGCTAAACAAACAAAAAAAACTCAGAATGACTTTCTAAGCTGGTTTATGCCCACACCCAGACTCAGGAAAAATGAATATCATCTAGTTGGTAAAAATGTTTGAAGAAGGAATATTTTTGTAGTCATAATAGATTTTTTTTTAATTTTCTCATTTCAAATCTCATCTACATACGCAAGTGGTCGGGTCTATATTACATTTCTGATAACTTTATTTAGGTGAACTTGTATAAAATTGTTGCCGCAGAACCCAGATATTCAACACACTTTCACGACAACAGTAAAAAGTAGGCTACTCTTTTAGAATATTTGAAAAATTAGGATAAAAATGACATTTACATCGTGATTACTGCTGTACCAAGTATGACTGATTATCTTTCACCCCTTTTTGAAGTCATTTCCAACTGTCCGCCACGCACTTCGCTGAAGGACATACACTGTGACTCGGAGAGTATTTCGTTGTGTTTGGGAATATTTACATCATCGATATGGGCATTCATTTTACTTCAATATTGACTATTTAAACATGTGAAGGAATGGCGGCTATATTTGAACTCCATTATTATTCTAAAAGGAACATTTTTTAATAAAGCCTTGAAAATATCGTAAAGCCAGCCACACATGTTTGCACACGCTGTCGTAAATGCACGCATTTTTCACTGTGTTCTTGCTGTCGTAACGAATATGTCGGATACAGTCGGATGCATTTATGGCAGATGCTATAAATCATCCGAGTGTATATTTTTAACAAGCCGTGGTTCCGTACCACGAAATATCTCAGGTCTATATTTGGTGTTGTCTGTGAGGGCCTACTAAATTAATCCATTATTATGCAAGTAATCATATATCAAAACAACAAAAGAGTATGGAGTTTTTGAATTTTGTCACGGGAAATATATGGCCAAAATGGGATATGTGTGAAAATGTTTATAGTAACTGTAATCGAATGAAGCAAATTCTCACTAAAAAAAGGAAAAAGCGGCTCGAATGTCCAAACGTAATTGATTAACTCATAAAAGTGAAGACGAACAATTTTCTCTGCCTGTGATTTTGCAGGAAGATTGTCTCGTTGCGTCATTTATATTTTAGTATACCGGTAATTAATAATCTTTTCTCTTTTGCGAACCTTTTGTTAGATTGGAAGTTAGGACAAAATGGCGCCTGCAGTCATGATGTCGTAATTGGCCCTAAATTAATTAGCGTGAGGCATATTTATGAATTCTAATAAATTGTGTTCGTATTAGCAAAATGTTTTTAAAAGATAGGTCACACTATTAAGCAAGTTACAAATAGTTTTAGCTGAAAGAAACAGGACATTTTGTTGGCGATGGGTAACTTCAATTTTTTATACCATGTTTTTGTCTATCATTGTGTATGCGTCGATGACATAAATGCAGGATTATGAAAGATTTTATATTTTACCCGCAAGATATAATTAAAACGAATAATAATTGCAAATTGAACCTGGAGTCATAAACCCTATTGCATGCAGTAGCCTGCAGAACTTACTAAGTAGGCTACAATGGTGAAGTAATTTCGGCTTAGTATACAATGTGGTACTTGGCTGTGTAACAGGAGATTATAATATAAGTTTATATATTTCGGGCACGCGCGAAAATCAATATCAATTTGCCTCTTCCCGGGAAAGTTCTTGTTCTAAAAACCAAAATACGCTCATATTAAACTCCGGAGATTCAAATTATCGCAATATTGCATTAACGCTGACGAGTTCAAGATGAACAGCCAGTAGCAATCGTATTTTTATCATTCGTAGAAATCTTATTTAATTCTAGCAATACTTACTTTAATTATTCTTATTATTACATTTATTCCATAGCACTAATACATAGACTATAATAAAACGATGCCTCTCGGAGTTCGAAAAAGGTCTCCATCTAAACATTTTGAAAGTCCAGTGCGACATAGAGCGTTAAGAGCAAAGCATTCAGACCCTCCACTGTATGGCTGGGAAAATGGAGGTTACATCCGAGACAGCGACAACGAGGTAAGTCAGTGATTAACTATAAGTTTGCTATTTTTTTTTCATTTTTTAAGTTTATTTTATTTTTTAACATTTTACTGTTGCTAGATTTTAGTGATTGCGACGACATGGCATATATCTAACGTTTCCATTAATCTCATAATATGCCCAAACTTTTTATGTTTTGTATTGGCCACTAATGGAATAAGCCGTCGAACGCCGTCATCTGTGGCGCATGATTGACAAAATAACAAATCCTGATTGGGACACCTGGTATTTATTTTTGAACGGAGGGCTGGATATTGAAATCAAACTGGTTTTTGTGCTTTAGCATTTTATGCCCAATGGGCGACATAATGGAAATAAGAAGTTTTAGATGGTTTTACCATAGCCCAATGCAGATACCACTGTACATGGAGTGCAGTTATTTACTGGTACTTCATTTTGCAGTAGCTCTTTGCTATGTAAATGGTCGTTTGTTAGTTCCCTTGGAAGCTGCTTTCGACTTTACTCAGGGTGAAGATCGAAATAAAAATTAGTGGGCACAAAAACATGTCAGCGTACTTGAGCTACATCTCATCACATGAACGGATGTTTTCTTCCAATTTTAAAAAATAAACATATTCGGTAAAATTCAAATTATCATGGAATTCACCATTTTAGCGTGTAGTTGACTCAACTGTTTTGTTGTTCTGAGTCAGACGCGAGAACAGTTTTTGTAACAACATAGCATAAGTCGTTTAATATGAATGCTGCGTTTGATTGTATGAATTAATAGTAAATGTAGGCTTTAGTGGTGAGCATGAGTCACATTCAGCATGACATAGTTATTCCCCTAAACAGTTTTATACGAATCTTGCTACATTTCGGAAGTTTTCTTACAATTTAGTTGAAACAGTGTTCAAAATTCACTATACAAATAGAATAATGTTTCAGATGAATGAAATTTCTAATAATTAAACATATTTTGCCCATTTTGCTGCAAAATCATAAATTTATCACGATTCCACTGTTATATGATTCAATTTGAATATAATCGATAAACGAAATATCTTCCAATCAGAATTTTAAAATACCAGGCCTACTCTAAAATAATAAGGTGGATTACACTAGAGTAATACCAACCATCAGCGAGAATACTAAACTGTCGACATCCGAAAATTCAATTGTATTAAATTATATTTCAGATTCATAGTAAAGGTTTGACACATCCAGTGCACACATTGGTTGATGATGAAGATCCACAGACACCTTGGGTGAGTACATACTTTATATTTGTTCATTATTTCTTGTAACGCATGTTCTTCTAATAAAAAGATCTAGTGTCGTTGAGAAAGAACGTCATCCGGTTTTTAGAAGTATACTTAGAATGCGTAATGCGTATGCGACTAGAAATTCGAGATACGCAGAATAACCGTTTAACACCGAAGCATGAGAGAATAAGATTTAGTAAACAGCAATAACGATACAACGACTACACGGTAGCAAAATACCGGTACCTTTAGCAGTAATTTGACCTGGTCATGGTAAAAATCCATACCTGGCCTGCATATCTCATCAAGCTGCTAGATCTATAATATATATGTCTAAATTTACTGTCAAGGAATAGTGATTTTACTGGAATGTTGTTACAGTGTACTTATATTCCAAGCGTGTTTAGTTTAGTATTTTTTAGTTTACTTTTGTATTGTCTGACAAATCTAAAATTGATGGGAGATTTATTGTGTGTAATGCTGCTGCAGATAAAGATGCGACACTATAATTATATATTTAAAATTATACATTGTTTTTTATTCAGCTGACAGAAATCGAATCGATTAATTAATGATTCAATTCGACAAAACCTTAAGTGAATAGTTAATACCGCTATATACTTTTTAGTATGCTAAACAGACACAAAGGATTTCAATTAAATGTCAATCAAAATTTCCCAAACCTACCGAGTATCAATTTGTGTTTCATATCGATACTAATAATAGACAGATGCCCCTAAAAACTGATATACATTTTTTATGAAACATCTCTCCTCAGAAAAAACTACAGATTAATCCAAGACGAGTCAGCTTAGTATTATTAGCCGTTTTTTAGGCAGGAGATTAAGTAAGTCAGATTTTTTTTTGGTTCGACTTAACCACAAATTTCAAAATGCCCAGTAACAGTCATTATAATTTTCACTACTGGGTTTGGTTGAAAGAATAATTCACAAAAATAATCAATTACAAAACACACACAGGTGGAAAATCAAGCCACGATTAATGGTAGAAATTTTAGCGCTCTTAATATAACTGGGTTTGTTCTTAGTGTAATTGCGCGTAAGGCACTCAGCCTTCGTACGAGACATTTAAAAGTGTTTTGACAAAGTGGTAATAGCGTGTTTGACCTTCGACCCTTTTGCTTTACTGCCAATTCGATGTGTGAATAAATGCGCTTTAATCCGACAAAACTAATTCTAATCAAGAGAGTTAGGGATTTCATTAGCGGTTTAAGTAAAGGTGAGTAAAAGTTTTTACGGTTCCTCAGTATGTAAACATCCATTTAAGCGTCACCTCGCATGAACTTAAAATTGATTATTCGTTATACAATCCTATTAGTATCTTCATAGTAATTTTCTAATATAAAGTATGGGCCGCGAATTGTTCGTATCATAGTCGCCATACTTGGTCATTTCCAACTTCTCTAGATACTCCCTTTCCCGAATAAACTTACAAAATATAACCTTGCTATTATAACGAAAAATGACATGTTTTGGTAGCTGAAGCGTTCAGAATTATTTATAATATTGGGTAGTACATGGGCCTTCGGGGCCGTACGCACCGAACGCTAATGTGATGATACCTATGTTTGGATACGAGGGTAATTATCAAGGAAATGTTAAATGATTGATGACATAATAGAAGGTCAGTTGCTACAGGGGTATATCCAAGGGTAATTCGATCACCTAAATGACGCCGTAAAACATTTGTCGCACTTTGAGATTTAATCTTGAGTCGTTCGGCGACAGAGTGATTTAGGTATATGATTAAGCAAATAATATAAACTTTATGATTGTTGCCAAGTTAGTGGATTAAAATCGGGAAAAGTCGTCAGGGAAGGACATATGATTGAAAATGGTAAAAACTATACCCGACATTATCCGAGTAGCTATGTATTCGAGAATTACGGTCAAAAGTGAATGCGTTTTTCTGTTATTCTCAATTTGGATCATTTTGCTGTGAAATCATGATATATGCCAAATTTTACGATGTACAAATCATGATGTTGCTGCAAAATGGCAAATAGATGCCATTTCCTTGGTGAAAAATGTTCAAATTTTTTATAGTGAATTTCGAATTGCTGTTCACATTAAAGTATACTTCAGAAGGTTGGTGCATGTATTTATTGCATTGTATAGAACGGTGTATAAAAAAGAAAGTTGGTTCAAGTATTGAATCGTTTGCATTAAAAATCTGAATTGTTAGGAGGAAATATTATCTGTAAAATTTGATGATTATCGCGCAATACCTGTACTTAGGGATGGATATTTCAAAATAGCCTATCCGAATACAAAACTTCAATTTCATAGGAACGATAGGATAAACATTTCCTATATATCGACATAATTAAATTATAATTTATGATCCAATGCTATCCTTACTATGTTTAGGACCGCTGTGGATAACTTATTTTTCAACCCTCGATTGCACATGTGCAATTGCACGTTTTTTTGCAATATTTCACTGTGCTATATCTAGAATTTAGGAATGGCATCCGATTTAGATATTCCGGAATAATTCGGAATTAGTGAAGTATTCTGAATTGCCCATCCTTACCTGTAATGTCCTAAAGTTGGCTCCATATTTTGAGATTACATAACAGAAAATTTGTATTTACTTAATTCTGTGCAATGAAAAATGTTTATGTTGTTCCATTAAATAGCTGGAAACTCTTTTTATGCAAATTTGAAACAAATCAAAACAGATTATGGTATTTGCTAGCCCGCGATTGCTGTTAAAAAACGACTTTTCTAAAAATTGTTATATTTTTTCTGACAAGACAACTTCGCCTAATTACTTAACGCCATTGCTAGTGGATTACGGCTATCAAAGACATTTTGGATATCTCAGTTCGAGGCGAATGATAAACGATTTTCGTGTCATTAAATTTTCAAACTTTTTCAATAATTTCACGCCGCCGCCTATTAAACCCATCACGAAGTATATACAAGATTATAACATGTCTATAACGATTATACATGTATTATCCGTATGAGAGAAAGTCATAGAAAAAAAACAATATAACCACATTATTTTAGTGTCTTTAATGAGCTATAAACCACAGTGAGTTGAGGTATTTCAGGAAAGATTTGTCAGTATCAGGTATAGCAGTGACTGTTCAGTACAGTGGCGCTATTTTAAGCTGATTAGTGCTTCTGTTTTACGGATGTCGCTGCAAGGAAAGTTGTTAAAGTAGCATGTGTTGGCAGTTTTATTTTCAAACCATAGTTACCCTAAGTGATGGGAAGTGCAAAAAATAAGTAAAATATATAGTTTGTGTAAAATCGGTATGTTATGTGAATGATGTAGGGGTCAGGTGTGAGGTCTCCAAAGACTATAGTCTGCCATAATTATAATAAATTTACTTTTTTTTCATCGAAATTCGCTCGGAGCAAAACTGCAAGAGACATATCATACAAAAAAGACTTCTGAAACCACTAGCGTGCAAAGAGCTATATAGAAGTTGATATGCACGTGTTTTAAATTTTTCATTCTAATTCAAAACTTAACAACCCGATTATTTGTTTCAAACATACATGGATGACAATGATGGCTCGGGCCGTTGAAGCGCTAGATATCCGCGCTACGCAAATTACTAAACAAAACTGTCGATTATATAATATTGTTATATATCTCGATCATCTATAATATGCCGTTCTCAAAGTTGATCATTTATTTTGTACCATGTTTTGAATGTACACTGTTACTTTTGTTATACCTCATTTTGATTCGTAGACCTAACCTAATTCAATAATTGAACTTTTTGTGCTGACTTATTATTTTTCTAATACTTCGTAATATCTGTACTGTCCTATTTCTCATTGGCCAGATTATGATCGGCAATATTTGGAAAAACATGTGTGGTATCACTGCGATATAAAATTTTTAATCAGGTGTGTCATCAGTAGAATTTCTCCAGGGAAAGATTAAAATTACTGAGAGACTTGCAAAACATTTTATTGACGTATGTTTTTACTTTCGTAAGCATTTCACCGGTAAATAATTATCAAAATATTTTGCTTTTGACCTTGAGCAAAAATATGTCCTGATTATTCTCTCCGTTGCTTAATATTCCGCTGAGGTATATATAATAAGAAATATGTCGCAAGCAATAGTTTGTCGTGCGGCCAAAAATTTTTATGTATATACTGTCTAGAACTGTAGACATAAACCTACCGTAAATAACCAAGAGCGGAATACGTGGTTTTGTTAAGACGCAAACAAAAATGATCTATCATGATGTGTTCTAATGTATGTGCATATCAGAGTGAGGAAGATTTAGACTAGAATAGCGATCATGTACTTCTATGACTCGTTTACTATTTTTATGTAAAAACTGGGCTATAACGTATGGTTGATTCGGGTAGATTCGAAGTTATGGTCTGATATGCCTATCCAGTAACAGCAGTAATTTGGTTTGCTTTCCACGGCTGTTTATATCAAATCTAAACTTTAACCCATTGTATATTTTCTTGAGTCTTAGTTATGAACACAGGCAGTGTTATGTAATTGTCCAGAGTATATAGGTTACTATATAAGAGACTTCACTGCGAATTTTTGAAAAATTCAGTGCCTTTTTCTTGACAATGTGGGAACTACAAAAATACTAATGTTACGCAAAACGATCTAGTTCAGAAATGTGCAGAACGGGTCGTATTACCGAATAAATGGTATGGTGATATCGTACTACTGCTATTCGTAAAAATACAATTGGTCAATCAGTAATAAATGTTTTCCTTCGAATTCGATTATTTTATTCTTATCTACAATGCACTCGATGTTTTACAGTACAAAAGGATTTTCTAGATTAGACTGGAGATATGAATGAATAGTATTCTATAACACCATATTATAACTAATTGAAATACGATATGCATGGCATTGAAATTCATAGTACATAGTTTTCCTTTAAAAATATATGCACTCAAATTTAAAACAATAAAACCGATTTGTTCTTCCAAAAAGTTGTTCAAATATATAGGCTATATTAAGATACCATTAACTTATAGATATATCGATTTGATTCTTACTATCAACAATTACTATGGCTAGGCAATTTGATTCGATTCGATTTTTAAACCATCCGAGAATCGACAAGAATGAAACTTTCGGCGCGATGCAGCACAAACCGGACAAAATATTATGGCAAAATTTCTGACTGGGTGGTACTTGCAAAAATGTGATTGAATTAACATATTTACAGTTAAAAATAAATGATTTTTTATACAATTGCAAGTAGGGGTGAAATAATTCAATAAATTATGTTTACTAAGAGAGAATTAAATTTCAAATTTCAGAAACAAAGTTTAACGGTGAATTTTTATGCTTTTAATCAGTAGTAAATTCGTGGCGATATAGTGTAGCTTTAAGATCAGAGTTTTTCATAGAATATTTATAAATTGAACATTGATATACTGTTTACCTATTATTTTGATAGGATTTACTGTAAGGTAGGCCGATAATTATTCAGTACGAGCTATATATTCTGGTATTTACATTTTCCCGAATGACGGCTTGTGAATCGAATGAGCAATAACCGACTAGATACCATGCATGGAGACAAAGTACTCCGAAATTCAGATGCATCATCAAAAGATTCGGCATACATTGAGTTAATGAATTTTGAATTGGTGGAAGACGGCAAACGTATGATGAAAAAATACAACAACAACACTTACCAAAAACAAGCCTCCCTTGAATCAGGGTCGGAAGAGGGCGACGAAGAAGAAGCGGCACTTATTCCGAGGAGAAAGTCGAGACAAGAGCAGAATCTTCATATACTAGATCCTCCGTGGAAAAGAAAAAGTTGGATGGTATGTCGCTAGAGATTCATTCGTTAACAAAAATAATATCGGTCTTTATAATAATACCAAATGCGATAATATACCAGTAGGGTAGAATATTATATTGCTGGTTCCTTATAGTAATTGGATCATAGTTTTCTGAATTCTGTATTACGATCACTTTCAGCAAACTAGAAAAACTAATAAAAGGTAGACTACTTGAAACCAAATAATTTTTGCCCTTTTTCATTTTAAAAAGTATATTGAAAGTACACGTTTCAAAGTTGTTTTAAAACGAATATATACATTGCCCGGTTTGTATATCATTAGCCAACACCACTTTGCGGGATATGACAGATAGACATTATTAATTTCTTCGTTCACGAACAGAAGGAAAAGGTCAATAATTTAACAAATAATATGACGCTTGGGAAACGAAGTGGATTGGTGCAGATCTGGAAGGACATTGGGACACTGACCTGCTGTAAAATACACTAGCACATAACACAAAATAAAATTTGATTGAATAGAAAAATGCAGCAAGAATAAGACTAATGTTGTATTTATTGAGGAAGTATTTTTCTTGTACTGGTTATGATGATCGAGGGGATACATCAATTAACTGTTTCATATTTGAGTATGTGGGGGTTATATAGGCAATTCGACGAGGAATAATCGACTAACACTATCAAAATAGAGATATAAAATCGCAACGCAAACAAGTATGATCATGACGAACAACTTGCAATTACAACAATGTACATATCGAATTGTGCTTCATTTGGTTTTTTGGCACTTCTGTACTACCGGCATCTACGTCCTGCACTTCAGCGACCTCTCCGATCCAATGACAATATGTTGCTTATGAAAATATAACAATTACTCACACCATCACATTCAAAACAATGCATGTCGCTGATTTTTACACACAGGGCATGTACCAAGAACTTTTACGCGTCTTCAATTTTGTGTCCCGACATCGCTAGAACGTGAGATATCAGCGTCACACACCACTATGAGTACCCCATTATGAGCAATATAAAGTAGGTATATCCCAATCGGAAAATTAATTTAATAATGAACTACAGGCGGATCGCACCTCGATTGCGCGGTCCGTCATAATCCCGTACTTAACAAACAAGGCTTTTTAGTTGGGATATTATACTCAAAATTGGTGGCCTTCTATTGTCTTATCTTCGTATTATCAAGCATATTCGACAAGTTTGTCAGAGGAAATCCTTGCTCATGATGACCAATATCACCATAAGTTAAGTGTCAAGACCAACTCAACCACCCCAACGCGCGGATAGTTGTGTTTTCCTATTTCGTTCCAGAACGAGGAGAGTCAGTCTCGTAACATGCGTTACATTGGTATCTACTACGCTTGTGGCGCAAGAGGCATGCGCGGCAGTGCAGCCGTATTTAAAGCTGGTCGAGCGCAGTGTGGGGAATTCGCCGATGTCGGCGTGGGTTGGAGGGGTCACAGCTGGTCATCGTATCGTGTAAGGTTAAGAGCGTGTGAAGTAGTTTACGCTTTATTTAATACGTGCGAATTCCTTTGGCTGCTAATGCTTTAGCGCCAATGTGAATCATTCAGGCCAATACCGACGAGCTCGTGGGGTTCAAGATTGGGTTATACAGCTTGAATTCTAATCTAACCTGCTAAGGTTATGCTCCTTTTTTACCGTACAACATCAAATCTAACGTTAGTAAAAACCGCCAACCGACGATTCTGCATTTACTTCTTATTGCCAATAGGCCGTATTAACCATAATAATCCATGAATCTGTTTCTATAAAACGTTGATTAGAGCTTATGCTAGGTCATAGGATATGGACATATCAGAAAATAATTGTTCGGACCACTTGCTGTCATCAATCTACGGGATAACATCGGTAAATATTAATTTCTCTGTTATTGTTTGAAATAAACTTGTGTTACATATTTGTACCCTACAAAGGAAGGATAACTCTGATGCTGGCGCCAATGAAATTTTTGACTAACTGTCTTAGAGAGGGAAATGAGATTGGGATCCAGGTTTATCTTGTGTGAACTGGTGGAGAGTTTTTCTTCAAGTATGGTATACAATGGTTTCAAAATGATTAGCCTATCTTAGAAAAGATTCTTCTAAGATGTTCATAACTAAAGCCCAAGTTATTTATTTGCTAATCCTGTGGACCCACTACTGTGTTCCTCCCCCAGTCTGTAAAATACAGAATATGAGGTAAAAATTAGACCGAAGTCACGACTTTGTTTGTGTCCTAGTCTGAAATTCATCTAAAACAATAAAAGATTAGTCACCTCAGAATGCTGTTTAATTTCTGTGGAATTTTTTACTCCAGTGTAGAATGTATGACAGTTTCCTTAATTATCGAATCTGATATTCCTGTACTAAATTATTCTGACCTTTCTCAAACACATTTTCCGAATTACAAACTTGGTTGATGACTAAGTATAGACTGCTAAAATTAATGGGCATTGGGCAGGGCAAGCATTTCGAATCACATAAGAATTTAAAACTTCTCTTTTTTATTAAAAGCCCACCAGATCAAGTCAAGTATATTGATATTTGATGCCTTTTACAAAATCTCAGCACCTTAGGTGCTTGCATAAGTAAACTGTGCCTTATCAACGGTCCATATTCAACAAAACATGTTTACATAAGAGTATCCGTCACATTAGTACGTTACTAAATCGATAAAGCTAGTGTTTGTTAGTATTGACAATGCTTTTTGAGTTCTGATCATATTATTTTTAATAATAATTTTTAATAAAGTTTAATGTGGATATTCAAGTTAGTGTATTCCTTTTCAATTTCTGACAGAATGAATGTGTATTTTAAAAACATTATCGGTGAACTGGTGCTCTCTTTTTTGTCCCCTGAATCAATCTAATGAGAATGTTGGGCCTCACAATGGTGAAAGGAATGGGGTTTTGTTTGTGGGCTATTGTTTTGCCATAAATGTTATTAAATGCCCTTTGTGGACTGTGTGGATTTGCTTGGGGATATTGATTACGGTCAGTTTCATATTTCTTTTCCGTTAAATCTATAGATTTAGACCTGGTGTCCTGCCTACCCCCCAAACAAAAATCCACATATTTTTACCAGTTTTAACTCATTATGTTAGACACCATGCCAGTAGGTGAAAATTTATTTTCTAAGTAAACATTGAAACTAATGATTGATCTTGTTTTTTAATGCCTGATGCCAAAAGTTATGCTGAGTTGTTATGTTCATGTGAATAGGCACGTACAGTGGTATGTGTTTTAAAGTTATTGATATTATTGCACTATTATATTAAATACCATAATTGTGACGTATTTATTTAAATCATTAGCGTTGTGTTTCACGTTGGGATGTGGCCAAATTTATGATTTTTAAAGTATATAAAATCCCAAAACAGACCTGGTACTGGGACATCAGGAAATCGCATTTTCAGTTTCATAGAAATACTCGGTTGCAAGCATTTTCCAATGTCTAATATGCGAATTTTTTTTTCTTTATTGAAATTCACTGTGTCATCCCCGAATGTGACTGACCGTGGATGAGCAAAGCTGTCCATGTTTTAGTGCACAAAATAAACGACGCGCCGCGCACTGAAGCACCATGTAGAACCATCAGCTGTGTTTTCGAAGCATAGTGAGTCGTGTAACTTTATTTTTTATTAAAAGACTTTTCGTCATGCTTCGTGCAGTTCTTCAATAACATTTATTGTACATGCCCACGTACGCGTGCTTTATGCATAGTCACTGTGACGCATGAAATATATGCCGTTTTGTAAATTAGTACTAAATATTTTTAAGGCTGGGAATTATCCGGTTTGCGCAAATATTACTTGTTACGTTCAAAAACCCAAAGAATAATCATCCTATCTGAACTACGCACGGTCACGCATACGCATATCAGACATTTAATTTCGCCAAACACAGCCACAGATGGGTCGCGCCAAAGTGGCTCATGCGTTGTATTATGAAGTATTTTTGACCCTCCCTCTTCCATTTTAGAAACTACAATTTGTCGATTATAGAAAATCTCAAGCGTGGTGCTTTCCCGTCATAGCATTTAGTACGTCAAGTATGAGCCACGAGTGATTGATCCCTCAGCAACTCAGCAAAATCTCTCAGCAAAAATGTGAATAAGTTAGTGTCCAAAAGAATGCAGCTTATAGAAAACATTGGAACCATTTTTTTTCAATTAATTTTTCAAGGATTAAATAATAAAAATTATCCCGGAATATCTAAAAATTGTTGATTCAGCCAATACATGGGCAATATGTTCATGCAATACGCACTTTAAATAGAATTACGGACAGTTTCTGGACAACAACAGATGAGCAGAAAGAACTCTGTTAGCGACTTGTTGTCTATAGATAACTATCGATGAAAAATACACAAACGCTGTTTTCGTGATGCGGATATAGCCCACTTGTGTCAAATATTGGACGTTCATCTGTCCGCTTATCCAGGTCATTAACCGACGGGTTCATATTATTATCGTCTACTGTCAATGTTTTCGAGGTTGTGATACATTACATCCGACACGCTCATGATTGATCCATTGTATTGAAACACAAATACTGACGTACTTAGACATGCTTTGGAAAAAAAAACTAAAACAGATCATACAGAAGTAGACATAGTTTGTTTTTTAACCCTTGTCAATGAAAAAGGGCGATACTTTGTAAAAAAAATTATACAAATAAACTCGTTTTGTCAAGTATGTGTCGCTGATGGATTGAGCCCCTGGGGCTCGATCTATCAGTGGCTCATACTTGACACAATGAAATTTCTGACTGGGTATCATAGACATGAACAAATACACCATTTACATACCTATCACTCGGAAAAGCACACAAACCCCAAACTATTAACTTTTATTAAAACAGGAACAAAACGGGAATATTTTTGTTAACTGTCCCAAGTGTGATGTAATAAACAAATATGCGTTGAATATTTCTAGCACGACGACCATTCAGGTTAATCTAATGGTCAAGGGGTCTTCAATATCGACCGCGCGTGTTTCAATGGAATGTTCGTCACAAAAGTGTAGAAAATAAAATATCAAAGTTACAAAGTTGATTCAAATATCAAATATTTTTGAAATGTTATTGGTATCCGAAGCAGTCTGGATTACATACTTTGGAGAAATTTTTTACGAAATATTAAGTTAGTAAAATTCAGTTTTCTGGAATCAATCAATAATTTATTACAAAAATTTGTAAACGGCAGAAATAACCAAAAAATACGACGATGTTAAAAACGGACAAGAATTACGTATATTACCAGCAAACTACAAAACGCATACTTTTTCACACACTCAAGGCGATGTTTTCAAACTACAGATTCCGACTAAATGGAATTATTTTCCATTAAAACAAGGAAATAAATATATTTATTCCCCGTTATTGATGTAGTGCGACTCTGAAATTTGAGCATATTTTCATCTCAAAATAATAAATTAAATTTAAAATTAATTATGCGGATTTTTTGTTTTCTGTTTATTCATAACACTTTTGCTTTGGTTGATATTTGGCTAAACGTCAAAATTACCTTTGCGACGCGTTTTGCTTTTAGCGTGGCGAGTGCTTGGCTTTGCCAAGTGTCTGTGAAGCACATTTGCACATGAACTCGAAGTCCTCCAGAACTTTCAAGTGTTTTTATGGCGATGTGTTCCAACGGTATAATCCGATCCCACTTTGAAATATGTCAGATTGCCGAGATTCGGTATACCTAGCACTGTATGAACTTGGTTTTGGTGTCCGTGGGAGATCATCGGATACAACATTTTTTTTTTAAACTTTTGTTTAATACTCGGTAATCAAATACTAAATAAAGAAAATAGATTGGTATACGTTGATCAGTATTTTGCAGTATAGTAGTATAGGCAGAATATAGAACAGATTCATTTTAAATTTTGTTTTTGTTCTTCACATCGCGCCAAATTGGAGGTCGAAAAATAAAGTTAGCTGAATAAAGTACCCACATTTTTGCAAATTCATGGTTTGTATTAAAAAATGCACAGTAATTTAACTGAACTGCCGCAAAAGATCTATCGGCAAAATTTTGGCTTCCAACAATGAATTTGTATGTTATACGTGATACTCTAAAAGGCCGTTGCACGAGCTCGCCTAGGTTGCGTATTCTCTAGGCTTGTTTTATTTTTGTTTTAACCTTGCGTTTTACGCTAACGCTGCGCTTGTTTACATTTTCCAACACAACCGAACTGTTTGCTATGCGAACTAACAGAGTTAGTACTCGATTCGCTGCAATGCATCTGTGAGATAACGTGTATTGTGGCCTTCGAGCGCTGTCCGAACATCATACATTCCCCTGTATCACGACTGTTTTGATAAAAAAAAATTGAGAACACATTTTTAAAAGTTTTGTTCATGTCGGGTTTTTAAAAAAGTTCAATTAGTATTGTTCAAACTCATTTGCATATCTTCGATGTTTTAAATTATTTATTTTACCTTAATACGCTGGAAACCATAAACTTTAATTGTTTTCAATCTCCAGTTTAATTTTGTCACGTTAGGTCTCTCCCTGACGCACGAAAATTGCTTCACGTGTGTTTTGAATCAAGTCCAAATCCGACGTCACTGTTATGCTTCTTTGTTTCGTTTTCGAAATGTAGACGGTGTGTTTAATTTTAGAATACAGTCGCAATTTGTTGCCCTGTTCGTCCGGCAGATTATTTTTGTCGGATTTTAGTGATTAATTTTCACTTTAAATGATGGATGAGCTATATTTAATTCCTAGTTGTCTCCCCTGTAGATTCATTTTTCTTGTAAATACAACGATACTGAGAAATGCCTTGTGGTAACGTGAAACTGACGGTTAAACCGGAATAGTAACTTCCGTGCGTGACGTCATCTTTATGATCAAATTACAAACGTCTCAAGACGTAGTTATCGTATTATATTCTAAAAAAATATTTCCACCGAGATACACCTCGAAAATGATGAAATCTTACATGAATTGGCGTTTTGTTCCCGGTCTAACAGTTTATTACTAAGTATCGGCACAGATGCAACGTATTCTGACTGGGGCATCCGCGAGTTTTCATACTTGGCGAGCATATCAGGCATCACGAGTATTACTTGCCGAGTATGAATCACTGATGGATCGCGCCCAATGCCGCGATCCATCTGTGACTCATGCCATACAAAACGACGTTTCTAGTCGATATCGGCAGCCCATGCTCGTCTTGGAGAAAGAATTTTTCCCTTAGAACGGAAAACCTCACCGATCATGGACACTTGTGGGGCCATATTTAGACCTCATGATTGAAGCACTCCTTGATCGTCAAACTTACCGCGGAACAGCTGATTTTGAATTCTCCCGTCTAATTGAAATGTGTCTGGGTTGGACTGATGATAGATGTTACCGAGGTTCTGCCCATCTGCGACCCATGCCTGGTTCAAAAAAAATCTATCATATGTCCTTGAGGGATAAATCAGTATCAATTTTGGAGAATGCACATTATAACCCTTCCCCTGATTATTATTAACGGGTATTATACAAAACCATTTTCGATCAGGATAATTGACTGCCCAGCTATGGCTCATACTTGACATAGGAAAATATCTGACAGGGACTACTCCAATAAAAGTTCAATTTGGCAAACATGACAGATGCCTCAGTGGCGTAAGCCAGTACTGACTCAAGTAACAAACGTATGTGCCCAAAATATTTCAGACTGGGTTCAAGATAACTATTTCAGCAATACAGTTTTGAAACAATTTAATAATGACCTCATGCTTGGCAGCAGGCTGACTGGATCTTGTGTTTCTTTGGGTGTCTGAAACGTTCAGGTCTTCATTTTCGAGTGACAGAAAAGTTTCAAAATCATCAATACTGCTATTTCTTAGCAGTATTGATGTTTTTGAAACTTTTTGCACAGTTTCGTAGCTACCAGATACTCAAAAAATATTAGCATATCTTGCATTCTAGCCCACTTCTAAATTTTCTTCTGATTTTACTAATTTCCATTGGGTGTCTGAGTTACAGGCCATTCTGCTTGGCAGATCATGATTTGTGATTAAGACTTCGGTGTTATGCTGGTTTAATAAATGTGGAAGTACAATATTTGTAATTTGTAACATCTTGTATACTCAAGTTTTTTATAACTTGTGTTTCCACTATTAGATTCGAGGTTTGAGTCAGTTTGCAAACATTATCAGTTTGATTGTTTCTAATACTCGTTTTCGTTATTTGATTTGGAGTTTGACCGATATTACTTTTTTGCAACCAGTTTTTTACATTTTTGACCGCCGGTAACCGATATTATATCTACGCGAAATTCGATGAAAACTCCCCCAATGAAAAAAGCAATGAATCAAAAACATAAAAGAAAGAACATGTTCATTGCATAAGAAAGTCAAATATACATTATGACATTTTGATGTGTTACTTGTGGAGGGAGGGTGGAATAAGATTCCATCTCATGCGTATAATATCTGCTGGAGATTTCCCTAGATGCAAGCGAAAAAACGCATCATTTCAAAAAAATTGGGCGTGGAAGTATGTGTATTTTGGTTGGCCCATATTATCGGCCACTTTTGTGATCTGCCAGTATATCAGTAAACAGCAAAATTAGGCCGGTATATCGGCCGGGCTCTAATTTGATCTGATTTGTCAAAAGCTTACCTGATTAAATATTTTAATGTAGTCATGCTTGAGGCACAGGTGGGTCTCACACAAAACATTTCCGACTGCTAAATTTTTATTGGTTGTTTTGCGAAATTTATCCTTTATTAAATACTTTTTTTAATTCTTGAATTAATTAGATTAAAAAATATTTTGAATTGAAATAATGTGATTCCACATTCTATTTAAAATAAATGCATCTAAAATGGCAACCTTTGTTACAATACCCAAGCTCCCAAGGTTTAATTTAAATATATTTAAGAGTTTGTATCATAGTAGTTAAAGATGACTGATGATACAGAGTCTGGAGATATTGATGAAGATCATCAATCGTTTCTGAAGGTAGAACGTAGTTGCTCGCTTAAATCAAGAATCATCATAATATCATGTGTACTTGGGAATGTTAATTAGAAAATGCAATGTAGCATGTGTTTGGAATTCGATATATGTGCTTTGTCAAATTATATTTTCATATTTTCAATAGTGAAATTTTTATCCTTATTTTACCCATTTTGTTGCAAAGTGATGTTTTTTGAAAATATTTGCATAAAAATATGTCTTGTCTGTCGATTCAAAATATTCTTAGACAAAAATTTTATTTCAAATTCTTTCAATCAACAATATTCCCAACATTTTGTCATATCGTAGTGCATTTCTTTTTGGCTGACGTTAGAACTAATCTTCAGTGTTTTTAAGCTGTTCATTATTCATTGCTTTGTTCATCGGCTTATGAAAAAACATTAAGTATAATCTCTTCTAAATACAGGATCTTTTTTGATAGATATGCAAATTAGATTTTTTATCATCTTATTGTAGCTTCGATAAAGATAAATATACTTCATGCTTACTTATTCTGTGTTTTTGTCGTGTTTTCTGTTGGTTATTCATTGGTATTGTTATCAATGAAAAAAAAAATGTAGCACATTGTACTGTCCAATCCTTACTACTACTAATATTACTCTATGGCAATGCATACTGCATATTTGTTTTTGAATCTTGAATCTGTAAAATATCAGAGTGCATTATACATTCTGATCACCTGAAAATGGAACGGAGAATTTTTTTTCATATTTATTAATCATTGCTGCTGATATTGCATACCGTAACCTCTTTTGTTGTTATACTTTTCCCATTATACAATTGCATAAATTGCAGAAGACATTTCGATTTGATTGGCCTCAGGGCTTATGTTTTGACTAAATTCTTTGATACAATTATTTGTTGCTATTTATTTTCCTTATCTACAATTTTCCCTTTGAAATGTTTTTGTTTTTTATTTTTACCCAGGATTGATTTGAATATAATAGCAAAAATTGATATTGTTCGCTGAATATTAATTGAACAACGAAACTACCATGGTTCGGATAGTTTGGTTATTCTGACGAATATTTTATCCATTTTGCAGTAAAATCATGTAATATGTAAAATTTTCGCATCGTAACCTTTGACCAATATCATGATTTTACTGCAAAATGGATAAAATATTCGTCAAGAGTCGGCACAATATTTCTCACCTGAAAGGTTGTAGTACATTTCAAAAAAATTTAAAAAATGTTAAAAAACTATAAGTACAACCCACAATATCAAATTGTCCCAATTCGTCGCAAATCGCTCTGAGCGAATTTTATTTAAAAAAAAGCATTCGTATACCAGAACTGTTTTTTTTAACTAGATTCAAGCATTTCTATACAATATCGTCTCATGGCCTTTTACATTAGCATTAGGTCATTGAATATTTTTAGTTTGTTTAGTCGATAATAGGTCAATATTTTCTTTTCTGTGAACTCGTTATCTGGTCAACAAAATGGTATTTTTATACTACAAGAGTATCAAAATATATCAAACTATATCCTATAATCATCTTCAGACAATCTGTGAACAATTTAGATGAACCCTAAATCTATGAGTTTTTCTGTATCAACTCATAAAAATAAGTTTGTTTCCTACCATTTTGCCAGAGTGTTGGCTACAATTTTAACGTACCGGTACTACATAGGTGTACCGACACTCTGCCTTAATTCCGAATCCTTATTGTTTGAATATGCTTTTTCTTGTGTTATGACAAATTTATTTTACCACATACCCACATCAGAGGAATGGGTTTTAGCATCAAAATAAGATTTATTATTCAGTTGCAAATTCGAGCCAGGCTTGAATTATGGCGAATATTTGAACTTCATTGGGTTTTAAATACTGAGTAAAATATTCTATTTACAATGATAAATGAGAAGTTCACAAAACCACTCGGTAGACATGTAACTATTCTTAAATTTTTCTCCAGGGAATGAAATGTGTGTTTCTTAGCTAACACTCTGTAAGGTTAAGTCCCAGAAGAGATTTTGTATTGATACATTATTCAGAAGGCCGACTGCTGCTGATTAGACTTTTGGTTTTGTGTTTTGAGGTTGACTTCTGCAGAGACTGGGAAGATAATAATATCCATCTTTTAATCTGCAAAGATTGGTTTTACGATATCATTTTCATTTTTTATTATGTAATATGCATGCCTGCCAGCTTTAGCTAGCTAATGATTTATTTTTGCACATGGGTCACCAACGAATTGCAATTTGGTAGTGCAATTTATCAGTGGACCTATGCTTGACATGTATTATAGCTGTTGTGTGCTCCAATCAGAAATTTATTTTATTACCATATTTTTTTCAGAGAATTGACCAAGAAACTCAGCCAATCTTAGATCAAAGAAAATCATCGCAAGCATATTTGGACGTTGCTGCATGTTAGTATCTTTATCATATTTTTATCTTCATCAAAAAGTGATAAAATCAACATCCATTTGAATTTGAAATCATTATTGCAAATGGGATCGAATATTTAAATCAAATTTCTCTCAAAAAAAAATGAACAAATATTTGAAAAAAATTGTAAATGAATCAGAAATACATTTTTGAATTTCCAGAAGAAATGGATACATAAAAACAAGATTTGGTTTCTTTTTGAATCTGAAATGTTTATGTCATTTTATTAGGATGGACAGAAAAGTTTCGCAACCATCAATACTGCTTTCATAGCAGTATTGATGATTTTCAACTTTGTCTATTGTTCAGGTACTACCAGACACTGAAAAAGAGACGTTATTGTCTTCTGACCCCAGGTATATCATGAAATATTTCCCATTTGCTAAATTTTCTTCTGATTACAGACATTTTTTCGGGTGTCTGAGTAGTAGTAGTAGATGGCATCATGTCAGTCAGTACCGGTATTTCACGGTTGCGGATACTGGTTTCCTATTGTAATGAGACCTAAACACTGGTAGGTAGAACACACAACTTACATTCCTAATCAGAATGTCTGCAATGTTGTAATAACAATAAATATAGATGGATTCTCTCAATAGACTTCTATTTATACAGCACAACATCAGAATGTTTATGTTGGAATGCACTTACCCACTTGGTATAATAAGGACAAATCATCAAGCAAGCGAAGCAAACATCACAAAAGACATCACAAATCAAGTAAAACAAAACCGAAAGAAATAGAAGAAGAAGTTCTTCCTCCCCAGCAACAAGTTCAATTTTTACTCGGCTCTGAAACACAAGATGATGGTGGAGATACTAATACTGAAAATTGTTGGAAAACGCCAAATAGCAGTATGCCTCGACTCTTCACTGAAATGGAAGAATTATATCAGGATGAAGAGGGGGAAACTGTATGGAAAGAGACTGCAAGGTGATTGGTAGTAAATACTAGGATCAATTTTCTTAAATAATACGATAAAATATCACAAGTAACATGATTCTTCATTCTTTTATTTGGTAGTTAACATCTGCATAATAATTTCCAAATTGTACCATCTTAGATTCTGCCTTTGTTGGTGTGTGATCTGAGGTGAACTTGACCTTACGCCTTGCTTTCTCTGACATGGGCTGGAGCCGCGATTTAAAACGAGTCCACTAACCGCAAAATGTACTGGTAATACAGCACTAGCTGAAAATGCACTATAATTGGAGAATGTCTCAAAAGAATAAATTACTAAAAAAGTTCAGTGTTTGGGGCTGCCTTAGAAGATGATATAATCATAGTGTTATGCTAAGCGAATGTGCCGCCGAAAATCTGGAGGGCAGAAATCAAAACAAGTGTAGTTCGATTGAAAAGCAACTACCGGTATGCCCTTATTTTATCCTGTAAAAAAATAAGTTTCTTGCCCTCCAAAATTTATTGTTTAACATGTAGATTATGATGTCGGTGCCCGACCCTTATACCAAATTCATTTTTTCTTTTTAGCCTCCTATCATGATTTATTTATGATGAGATTGATAAATGGGTTTTGAGTTCTTACTAATTTGACTTTGGATTATGATCATTTTACAGAATAATCTTCAAATATGCACTTCATTAAATATCATAACCTCAAAAAAGTTTTGTTTGCCCAAAGCACTATATAACACGATTTCTGTTTGCTTATTTCAAGTACTTGTTAAATGTACTTCAACAACTCTCTAAATAAATCCCTAGGATTTAGCTATGCTTCGTCAGCATGATAAGGAAAGCATCGTGGAGACATGGGAGCCCAATTATATTTGTAAATCACATTTTAAGGAAATTGCACATTCAAAATCTAATCTTTACTGCTGAAATGCAGTCCATCTGGCCAAAAATATTATTTGTCAAGCATAAGTCACCGATGGATTGCGCCGTTGAGGTGCGGTTCATCTGTGACTCATGCTTGAAAAATAAATTTCAGATAGGGCTAGCAATGAATCCATTATTCGAAATCTCCAAGTTTTAATCCTAACAGTTGTGATTGAAAATTCTGATTAAAAATATTTCTGCTGTGCAAAATTTAATCCGTGTTAAAGTGTTATTCCACCATAGACAAGTCATGAAAAAAGCAATACTCTGATTTCAGTACAGTACCTATCTCTTAATTTGATTAAGAAGTTCATTTTCAAATATTATTCAAAATATATAATTATACTTTTTTGTGAGGTATATGAGGCCATCTTTCATTCTTTCCCAGAAAATGATAATGTTTAATAATTTCTTGCTTGTATGTAAATTTTAAATTTAATTAAATTATTAATCACAGTAATGGACCATAGGATTTCATTACTTAGATGAATTTGAAGCTGTGAATGGGGAATTTCTACACCTCACTATAGTTTATTTATACCAAAATTTATCAATTCTTTATTAAGTTTCGTCATGTCAAGGATAAAACCGGCCTTTTCTTTTTTTTTTAGTGTATGTGACTTTCATAGTAAAACTTGACATATTTATGATCTATGATTGACTGACAAGTTAATTTAAACTTAGTACCTAATACCTATCGTACTTTGATTTTTTAAATGGAATGCTAGCCCCACTATTTTACGCATTCCAGAATATGGTTTTTTAAATCAATTTATTTTCTTACGAACACATCAGAAAAAATCACACGCCTTTCATAAATATGTACCTGATGGGTTGTGCTGCCTAGCAGGGCTGTCCAAAATATTCGAATCATAAATCATTCGATATGATTTCTGCGACAAGTCGAAATCAACAAAATGATAATTTTTTTTTAATGAGTGAGAATTTTCTTGTAAATTACAAGCTGATAAAAGATTTCTTTGTTTGTTTATTATATGACTTTTGATTCTAATATTTGATTGGGGAAAATTATCCGATTCGATTCTGACACCAAAATTAGTTAATTTTGGCCACCTCTATTGTCAAGCTGTGTGATATTTCTGTAGCTTTTTGTTTCAACTAAATAAAAACCTGAGCGTTCTCTAAGTACATCTCATTTCTTGAAATTAATAAAAAGATCCTATTCAACCCAAATATTTAAATATTCTGAAATGCCCAGCCTAATTTCTACCAAATTGCTTTTAATTAGATGGATCAAATTTGAAGAATGTGTTGAAGCAGGTGGAGATCGATGGAGTAAACCTCACGTTGCAACACTCAGTTTGCACAGTTTATTCGAACTAAGATCTTGTATTATGAATGGAGTTGTACAATTAGATATGGTTGCAGGATGCATTGATGAAATTGCAGGTGTGTTATTTTCCCATACCGAAGTTTAAATCCTTGTTACTGTTTTAAATGAGTTAATTAGTGATATACCAGAAATTCTTTTTCACTTTATTCGACATGACCCAAAGATGCATTCCTTGATTTCAAAATGCAGTCCACTTGTGGCTCTTGTTTGATAGAGCATGATTTTTTAGAAATTTGCAAAAATGAAAAAGGGAGCATCCTTAATAGATTCCGAAATAAATTTCTTTTATCCATATCATTTAGAATTAAAAGTTTTTTTTATGAACAAACTACTAATTTCATATATAAAAAATGTCCCATTTTTACTATTACAATTTGCAATCGAGATATTTATGCTCAGAAATTACTAAGACTAGCATAAACATAAAAGCAATGTAATGTTACGAAGAAAAAAACAGTTTTTCAATTTTTCTTTCTTCTTAGATATTGTTTTGGACATGATGGTATCACAGGAGCAATTACCACACGATGATGAATTACGGGAGAGAGTAAGAGATGCTTTACTCAGCGGACACGAACATCAAACAGAGAAAAAAAATGGTCGTCTTAATCCTATCAAATCTGTCGCTGATATGGTGGCCAGCAGAAGGGAGTCATCATTTGCAGGAGGTTAGAAATTTTTGGTATTCAGATTTATATTAAAACGCAATCAAAGTCTAACAGTGCAATAATTAAAATATCAACCACAGAGATAAAAACCAATTACAATACGTAAATATCATGCTGTCAGCATGTTGGCTACTATGTTCCGGATAGTCACAGAAAATGGCACGGACCAGAAGAAATTTTTCTGGAGGTAGAAACTTTGTGACAGCTGTAGCTCAAGGGAAATTTCTTCTGATTCATTAAAGATTCATTAAAAGAGATTGATCATGAAATATTCTATTTTAAATACATTTCATCTGGTGGATTCCTTGAATCATACCAGAAAAATGTCAGCTACCGTACTCAGACACCCGAAGATATTGGGTTTCGTTAGAAGAAACTTTAGTCAATGGGCAACATTTCATAGTACCGTCCGTATATATATATATATATATATATATATATATAGCTCTAGCTCTCGCAATAAGAATAAAATGCCTTTTCAAGTGCAGTGTGGAAATTTTTTTTATAACCACTTCTAGGATGGGGTCACCCTGGCCAAGGTGCTCTGTTAGTGGCCACTTATAGATGGACAGGGTTAGAATTCTTGGAAAGAGTGATGTCCAAAGCTAAATGATCATCCGAATTCATGCAAAAATGAATATATGTAGCAAAACACTTAATTCGCTTGTCAGTTCCCTACAATGGTGTAAGAGAAATAATGTCATTATTCTGTATTCAAACTCCAAATTTTGAATGTATTCCATGTTCTGTATTCGAAATGTATTTTTTCAGAATTTAGTTGATATAGGAAAATATTTGGTTTTGGCATTCCTGGGTGTGTACAATGATATAAAATTTAAATTTGCATAATTTTTACCGGTATATTGAATTTAGTTCATTATTAATATTAATGCCGTAGCCATGTACTTGGTCTCGTGGGCAATTTTCTGAACATAAATTTTGACTTTCCTGCAAAATGGGCTAAATATTAGCAAATATATGTAATTTTGTTTATCTGAAATTTTGAAACATTATTCTATTTATATAATGAATATTTTAACTAAAATATAGGACAAACGTAGTCTATGGATAAATTCATCATTGGATCATATTTGACAAAAATGCCTATATGAAATTGCTGGATAGGGTGTGTATTTATAATGTATTCTGTTGTATTGAATGGGTAAACAGATATCAAGCCACCTTTTTGCCACTATATATTTGATATTGGTATTGGAATTCCACTTCATTGTTTGCTTAAATTTTTACGATGTTGGCATTCCGATTGGTGATGTCCGATGCGGCTTTTCTTAGTTCAGTTATTCAATCTACTTTCCTTTCCATTTGTGAATCTATGAATTCTGGAATTACTGACCAATATACAATATATCTGCATAGATTCTTAACGATACTGGCAGGATGGCAGAATATTGTTTTTCTTCGAGTGTCCGAAGCATTCGTGACATTATCTTCGTCAGCCGGAAAAGTTTCAGAACCATCAACACTGCTATTTCATAGCAGTATTGATGATTTCGAAGATTTTTTTCATGGTTTGGTTGCCACCAGACAGTCAAAGGTATTTTATTAATCTTTTAGAGGATTAAATCATGAAACTGGCTATTTGCTACATTTTTTTTTTGACGGAATTCAATTTCTTTAGGTGTCTGAGTAGTCGAGTAGATTATATCCTGTCAGTCTGGAAATCAGTTCCCTTATTTGATTACTTAGGTACTGATTTACTTTTATTCAGTATACATAGTACCGGTACTCCATTCAGATTCATTTTTTTCCTACAGGGACAAGCTAGTATGCCATGTTTTGAGTTGTAAAATTTGGCTTGGATGTGATTTTAATGAACAATGAACTAAATATGCCTAAAATGATAACTCAAATTGTTATTAAATCTCTGTTCCACGTTGATTTGCATCAAAAATTATTTTTCCAACATAAATTTCATGAAAAGCTAATATTGTCTGACTTTCCCTTTCAATTTTCTGTATATAATTCCTTTTCTTTAATTATATTATTTTTTGCATTTATCGAACTGATGTATTTCCACTTTTGTTTTCCTCTCTTCTTCTTTCTCTCTCTCAGTTCTTCCACATATTGCTCATGCTGGATCAGCAGCCGCTAGTCCGATTCTCTCTGGACGAATGAAAAGACACCAGCGTATGAGCAAACGTGGATCCAGTCCTCATGGGTCTACCAGTAATGTTTCTCACTCATCAGAAGTGTCTCCAGAGTTAAAGAGTGACTCATCTATTGTTTTTGAAAAAGATGGTCATCTTGCTGTACCTGGGGATTCTGCTCCCCACCTGGTGCACGAGGATGGTCCCAGTTCTCCTATCGATGATAGTTAGTTTTCTCTTATCCTATTGATATCTTTTCTTCTGATCTCGCTTTCTGTTTCTAGATTCTACATCTCTGCTTCAAAAATTTTTAAATATATACTCTTTCTTCTCTGAATAAAGATTGAATCATTAGGAGATGGAGAATTAGAGCATGATATATCAATAGCTCTCACTCGATTAATGCTTGGTTCAGTAATAAGTTCATGATCTTAATAGTCTGAAAACAAATTATGTTTCTGAGAAAAAATTCAACAGGTGTGCAACAGATTTATTTTGAAGACAATAAAATACAAATAATTCATATTATAATTGATATTGTGCCAGGTAAATTTAGGCCAGTTTGTGATCATATTTAAGCATGGGCCATGGATCTGTGTACATATTTTGTGATTGATGACTTGAAATTCGTGAATATTACTTGTACTTTTCCACATTCCCTCAAAAATACTTTTATGCAATCTTTTTGTGACATTTTGACCTAGTCGTCCGTAAGCATGTTATTTTTAAAACCAATTCCGTCTGGGATTTGACCGAAAATATGATTATGATCACTCGATATCTTCATTATTTCTTCGCACATCATGGGGTATTTGTCACTTTTATCTGCAATGTCACACTTCGATCCATCTTTGGTCCACACTTGACTGTTTCAAAATGGCTGTTTGACTGTCACGTCTGAATCGTCACGTTGTGTTTACATAACATTTACAGTCTCATGATCTTACGTCCTTCAAAAATAGAAAAAAATTTGATCATGTTTGATATTTTCAACATTATCTAGTAATATTGAAGAATATAACAGTCTTCAATAATACTGGATAATGCTGAAAATATTGTAAATCATCTTAATTTAGAAATTTTAAATATTTCTTCAAACAGGATTATAGATAAATACTTTATTCCTATGTTACCGGTACAATAAATACTATGAGAATTCGGTTTTTATGATATTCATCATGAAAATTCAGCTTAGTTAAATTATGGAATTGTTCTTGATATTCAGTAAGAAAAATTTTACACATTGTTGAAAACGAGTCATTGTAGATCCAGATCAACTCTAGTCAATGAACACACGAGTTTGCGAGTCAAGTCTAGTGTACTTCCGAGTCAAGTCAAGTCATTAGTCGATTTCTAAATATGTTCAGCAGCAATGACAGATTAATATACATCTTCACACTTTAAAAGTCCTCCTTATAAATCACCACCCAATCAATATCGGGTAGACGAATATGGATTTCACAGCATTGCATTGCATGTTTCATATTGTACATTGCCTGTTTCATATCCTTCTGCAGTCAACCTGATTTTTCAAAAGGTGATTGTAGACTCTAGCAAAATTTTTATCAAGTCCCGAGTCAAGTCGCATCTGCATTTTTTCAAGTTGCATACGAGTTGAGTTAGTGAGCCAAGGCGAGTCAAGTCTATTAAAAATGTGACTCAAGTGCGACTCGACTCTAGTCTCCCCAACACTGATTTTACTCATTTCCTTATCTTGTCTGTTGTTTATTTCACCACTAGTACACTGATTTCATTTGACTTATTAACAACATACATTTGAGTTATTGTGATTGTCAATGCCAATTATTGAGACAAACATTTAAAATAGTATTTTGAGATGTTAATTATACCAGATCTTGACTACAGGGCTATAACTTGTTAAGTATACCAAATGGTAACACACTATTTCATTAAGTAATTTAACAAATACTTGAGTTTGAGTCACAAAGTAAAAACCCTAATTAAAATATTTCCCTCTCTTTCAATTTCACTTCATACCCTGTAATATATTGATCCTAAAATCACAGACTTATGAATACGTTTGCAGGTTTAACATCAAATGCTTCTGCTCCAAATCTAGTTCATCGTAAACAGACAATGACGAGTATTGGTCCAATATCAACAGATTATAGCTCGATGGGAGATAGCGAGAAAAAAGATAAAAAGGTAATCTTGTTTCTTTGTTTTATTTTTCTATTCTAAACATAGGTTATTCTATTATTATTAGCTGATTGAGGTTTGCATACATGAGCCATTCTTTAAACTAATAAAAACACCATTATTGTGTAATGATTAATAGCTTTTGAAACCTTCTGAAAAAAGTAGTTTTGTTCCTCTTAGTGCTGGTGACATTCGCCTATAATCTAATTTACTTAATCTTCATATCCAGGTACCATATTTTATGAAGAAAATTCCTGCCGGTGCTGAAGCTTCCAATGTTTTAGTTGGAGAAATTGATTTTCTAGAACGTCCGATTATTGCATTTGTGCGGTTGCAAGATAGTGTACAACTTGGTGAGCGTTTTTTTGTTTTGAATATCTCTGGGATGCTGCTATGTTTTCCAGTTGAAGTATTTTCCAGAGTTATATTTTTCCGAGCAATTTTCTGTTGCTGTCACTCTGCTCGTAATTTGTTCTAAAAATTAAAATTTGTGTTTTTACGTTTTTTTAAACTTGAATCATATTTACAGAGGGTCTTACTGAGGTGCCGATTCCAACAAGATTTTTGTTTATTCTCTTGGGCCCTGTCGGAAATCGAAAACAGTACCATGAAATTGGAAGATCAATTGCCACTTTAATGGCTGACGAGGTAAGTGCTTGATGGTAATTTTATTTTTGTTGAAAATATCTTGTGCTGTGCTACATAATAGTAAGAAGATTCGATAGATTTCATAGAAAATTCCATAGCTCACAGCAAAGTTTTTTCAGTACCAAAAATTTCGATAAAAAATGATATTATTTGATGCTTTTCTCACTAATAAATACTTACTTAATCTTACCAAAATTCTCTATTTCATCTGGAAAAACTTATTTCAAAATTTTAGTTAATATTGAATGTAATCACTTTCAAACCAAATTTATCCATTTAGAAATAGAGCCAGAACTTGGTATTGATATATGATGATTTTGTGCAAAAGGAATTTTTCAGAACTATGAAATTGAAATTAAATTGCCATCAGACTTGTAATATATACCAGTACCTCAGATAAATCAGATAAAGGATATTTCTAAATATTCAACAGTTAATTTGTGCAAGTCACCTTTTAACATGCGTTGTCACATCTGTCACTTTAAAATGCTATTTTTTAGTTTGTTTATATTGTATTGCATTGAATCTTCAAGGTTTTCCACGATGTTGCATACAAAGCAAGATCCAGACGTGATCTTCTGGCCGGAATCGATGAATTTTTAGATCAAGTCACTGTATTGCCACCTGGTGAATGGGACTCAACAATTCGAATTGAACCACCCCAAGATTTACCAAAAAATCAGGTTAAAATTTACCGTACTTGTTTTTTTCGAAATCATGCTAATAATGTGATTGAGAAAGTTATGCAATAACTTGAATCTAAAATTTTATTTTTTCATGCATGAGTAACAGATGGGCCGCGCCTCGTCGGCACGATCCATCAGTGACTCATGGTTGACAAAACATGTGGGCAAATTTTTTTTCTGATGTGGAATGAGTTTTTAATTCTTTTTTAATCATCGTTTTTGCAGATGACTCGATTGCAACCTAAGAAAAATGAAAATAATATGGAAAACGGACACGCAAAAGTTGAAATGGTACATTCAGTTGGTCCTGAACTGCAAAGAACTGGAAGGTGTCTTATATTTTCTGTTATGAAATGTTAAGTTCTTGTTCATGTAACCTCATGATAGTTGGGATGTTCCTATAGTAATTTATTTCATCTGGAATCTGACAATTGATATGGCATTTTATATCAATCATATAACATCATTCATCAGTATTTAAAAAAATAAATTTTGATCCAACACAGTGGACCACCGATGGTAATCATTCATCAGTATTTAAAAAATTAAAATTTGATCCAAATCAAAACCATTTTGCCGAACAGCATGAACCAGAACCATCAGATTTTGGATTTTTCCTTCTAGCCGTTTGCTGCAAGAGTAAAAGTAATCAATTAAATTCCGGCTCCAATTGTTACCATTTCAAAAGTTATAACCTCTATCACCATAATACAAACCAAACAAAAGAAAATTGATTTTAACGATATCGAATATCAACACAAAACAAATAAGGTCAAACTTTATTGAAATAATTTATAGGATTTTTATGAATTGCAACTCAAACAATACAATCGTACATGTTTTTTGACAATATATGAAAAGATTTCATAGAATTAATACTTGTTTAACCTACAGGCTTGGTTTGCCGACGTCACTGGTTTTGAGCATTATAAAGAATTAACAAATAAATTTGATACGTAAATAATGTATGCCTTTATGTTGTGCCGTATTGTCTTTCATTGAGTTTGCAATTCGATCCTTTACATATAAAAATATGCTGGGTTTTGAAAATTGAAATGCCTTGTTTATATGTATACTGTATGTATATATAACATCCGTGTGATGTACTAAAATCTATAAATTCACAGTGACATAATTTTTTGCAAGTTTGAGAAATTTTTGATTTTGTTTTGAGTTTTGACAAACGTATTCACATGCACCTAACTCCATTGTTATCAACCAATCAAAACCCTGCTTGATATTTATAATATTAATATTCGAATCTTAAATTGTTCGGTTCGGTTTCTGCAACAATTCGAAATCAACAAAATGAGAATTTTTGATTTTTTCGAAAACTTGAGTGGACCTCCACGAAAATTATTAGCTCATAAAAGAATGTATTTGTTTGTTTATTATATATAACTTCTGATTTGATTCTGAAACTTATAGATAATCGATTTTGGTCACCACTACCTATTAGCAGATGTATTTTTGTTTTAATCTCAAATTATCTGAAGTGTACTTTAATCAAACAAATGAAATAGGTTTTTTTAAGGATTGCGTCAAAACTTTCTTGTCAAACACAAGTCAAAAAAAATTCCAATCAAGAATTCTCAAACAGTCGCGCTAAAGTGTGCGTGCATAGTGTGCGCAATATTTTCCAATTACGGTGTTACGACCCCACAAGATGTATTTATATTTTAGATTTTATAGCACAAAAATGTTTTAGTCACAAATGATTATTTTATTTAATTCATTTAGTTTCATTTAATATATTAAAATTGACTTTATCAAATTCGATATGAGCATTTCCTCATTGCAGCAAATAATCTATATATTTGCTCGGCTAATTTGCAAATCTCTCATAACGGAACTTCAACTATGTACTCATCACATAAAGTAGTATTTGACTAAACATCATAATATACTTGTACGACAAAAAAACTAATATTTGCTCTAGATATAAAAGTTAAAAAATTGTTAAAGAAGGGATATAATCGACGATAAAGTCGGTTAGTAGTCGGTGGTTAACAAATTTGTATCGCGGTTAAATGTCTTGGGATTAGGACTGGGCGATGCGATTAAGTGATTTGAATCGATCGGAAGCACAATTGTATTTTGTTCTTAAAATATAAAAATTTTCGCTCTTGGACACACACTCTTGATTGTCTTTATGTCTGCTTATGCTAATATTAGTAATCTATAAGTATAAAATCCTTGAATTTTCATAATGGAGTCAAATAAATGAAATATTTGTTATTTGTATGGAATTAATGATTCGCTCAGATTCGAAAAAAACATCTTAATCAGATTCGAATTTGAAAGGATTGGATTTTGCCCAGCCCTAGTTGGGATGTTTTAAAACTTGGACATGTTACCTGAAATATAATAGCAATTGCAGAACTTGAGGCACTTTTACTCTAATTTTATCTAGGTTTTCAAATACAAGATTCTTGGTAGGGTGGTTTTCATAGTGTAGTTCAAACGGTTAGCGTATAAATGGAATGTTTCAACATTCCAGATAAATTTTTGACCATATTTGCCCATTTCGCAGCGAAGTCATAATTTTCGCTACCGGGTATGTCAAATTTACTATAAAAAATTTACTGTAAAAAATAAATCAATTTAGGCATATTCAAAAACCGAAAATACGAACTTTCGTACGAATATACATTAACATACAGTATTAGTTTTCTCCCTCTCATTTCAACTCGTAATATCATATGTTCTTTCACGACACTTTTTTCATTTTTTAGGTTATTCGGTGGCCTGATTGCAGATATCAAACGTAAAGCTCCATTTTTTGGATCCGATTTCCGTGACGCTCTTAGTATCCAGTGTGTTGCATCTTTCATTTTCCTGTATTTTGCCGTATTAACACCTATCGTCACATTTGGAGGTCTTCTCGGTGACGCTACACATAATTATATTGTAAGTTTTCTGTAGTAATAATATTCCAATCCATTAAATGCTATGAAATAGCATTGTTGTTAGTTTTGAAATCTTTTAATCCGTCCAAAAGTTATAAAATAGAAGTTTAACGCACCTGAACACTTAAAAAGGAATATGTTTCGATCGCTCAAAGGCAAATTGCGGACGTTTTAGTTAAAACTTTCAGACCACGATTACCAAATCACAATGACTAATACTTCTAATTAAATTGAATTTCAGAGTGCTATGGAATCAATTTTTGGTGCTGCGATGGCTGGTACTGCATTTCATTTATTTTCTGGACAACCACTGACCATTATCGGAAGCACTGGTCCTATATTAGTTTTTGAAAAGATCATGTTTGATATATGCGAGTGAGTATGACAACTCTTCTACCATTTGTTTCACCTAAAGAGCAGGGTTTCCTTCCTAGATTTGGCCATGTTCGAATTTACAAAATATTTCCACTCTAACTTATAGGGTATGAAAAAATTTCTTTCGAAAAAAAATATTAATTTCATTTAAATAGGATTCTTAGTGAATTAGCGATTATGATTGCTTAACGTCTTACAATGTTACATGTTGGTCTATTAGGAAACATATGCCAGTTTAAAAAAAAAAGTTGGATTTCAATTATAAATTTTTTTTTGTTTTCTTTTTATATTTCACCTAACATGAGCGACTGAGGGATGGATGTTTGATCCAAATCTTGCTAATACTCTAAGAAAATCTATTCTTTTTTGTATAAGTCAAATATTTATCTAAAATTTGATTTTTTTTTTTCACAGCTCGGCAGGAATAGATTACCTACCGATACGATGGTGGATTGGAAGTTGGACCGGACTATTCTGCATAATATTAGGTAAATTTTTCACTCTCATATTTTCAATTGAAGACGATATTCAAGCTGTTCCAAATTTTTCATTCTGCCAGGCATTTTACAAATTGCTTGCAAGTATGGCGGGCCAGAATCGAATATATTTTGGTTTCAGATTTAAAACAAATAGTTTTTATGAAATCCAACAATCACATATTAAACAAAGAAATTTTATATCAGCTTCTCATTTATAAGAAGAGTTCCGGCTTATTATTAAAAAGCATTGAAATTTCTCATCAAACATTGCACGATTCATAAATCGAATATTGTGGTTGTCCCTTCTTTATCCATTTTCCGCGAACTAAAGTTGAGGTTATTTTGTCTTCTCATTTTCAGTTGCGACAGATGCGAGCAGTCTTGTGCAATATATCACAAGGTATACAGAAGAAACATTCTCTGCACTCATCTCTTTGATTTTCATATTCGAGGCGTTCAAGGTATATATTTATTTATTATTTATATTATTTCCCGCTGTCATTTAACAAGCATGGTTTATCGATGAAGTATGCCACTAGAGTGACAGAGTTTTGTTTTTCTCGTGGCGTCGAATACTGACATTTTTTTCGAATGGAGAGAAAGACTTCAGAATTATTTCATAGCAGTGTTGATGATTTGGAAACTTTTTCAATGTTTTGTTATTATCAGACGTTAAAAATAGACATTTTATTTTTTTCAAATATTTGGGTGAAATATTATCAAATTTTGTGATAAATTTATTTTCTGATTGATGCCATTTTCTTTTTTGTCCGAGTAGCAGAATAGCTGGCATTTTGTCAGCCTAGGTCGATAAAATCTATATCATAGCATGATATATATTTTTGTAAATTATATTTTGCTCACATATAAATGTTAAGATTGATAAATAGAACAGGACTGCATGTTTAGTTTCATGTATTTATTGACTCTTAACCACTTTGTTTGTTTTTCAAACTTTAGAAATTGATTTCGGTTGGTGATAAATTGGTGATATGGCATGGATGGGATGGAGATTTGGTAACGTCTTATGGGTATGTATTATATATATATATATTTTATAATCAGAAGTACGATTTGTCTACTTCATTGTACGGATTGGTTTAAGCAGAAGCTGATAAAATATGTTCCACTTAATGTGGGCCATTGATGGTCGCGTTGTCTCGTCATAAAAATTTCAATTATTTGAAATCAAATAAGGCCATTATTGAATATTGTTCATGCTATTAAAATTTCATTTTTTTTTTGTGAATATCAGTCTTACTTAGTATTATAAAATATTCATGTATGAATATGTATGTATTCAGATACTCAATTCATTTTGAAAAACCTTGCCTTCAATATTAAAATGAGGTATCTTTAATTTGAAATTTTTGTCCTTGAAATTCGCACTAAGCAAGACCGGAAGCAGCGCCTGGCAGGAATCAACTAACAGCTTACTATATTGCAATTGCTATTTGAAAGTATAGTACTAGAAACTGCACTCAACGTTGAAATCAAATACACTAGGGAATCCAATCCAAAATTTCGTTTTGCAAAGCATGGGCCACAGATGGACCGCACCGTTCGGTGCGATCCATCGGTGGCCCATGCATGACAAAATGTATTGGACTGAATCTTTTTTTGGACTGAGCAATTCTGCAGCCTGCACCTGCGTGGTAATAATAGATTCCCTGCACTCATTAACTGTTTTATTTTTGTCTGCAGATGTGAATGCTTCCCTCCTAATCTTACTGATTACAACATCACTGATAATCTAGATTACGATGAAATAAAACAACTTTCGAAAGAAAAAGCATTGAAATCACATGGAATGCATCTAAACGGCAAGTACCTTCTTGTACTGAATGATATTTTATTCACAATTTTGAATTTTTTCGTAGATTGGAGTTTTCTTTTAGTTTTAAGTTTCACTAGAAAAGTAGCGATGGCCTGCATCAGCAGAATTTCCAATTCGATTCCTGAATTTTTGTTCAAATATATATTTTTTGTTTTTAACTCTTGTTGCTGTTGCCCATATACTATAAAATTTAAACTGCGTTTTGACTTCGAATAAAGCCAACAGTTAAAATTAAACACATTTTTCATCAACAGTTATGAGTCTAACAACATGATTACCCTTTTTGCAACATTTACCATTTTTACTTTATTTTATTTTTTTCGCTACCGCCAGGATAAAAGTATGTTTGACCTATTTCCTACTAGATTATAGTGGTTGTAATTATATTTGCTTTTGACATGGACAAATATTTACTGAATATTTGTGGGTCACCACAAATTAATGTGTGGTTTGAATTCAAATATTAATGTCTTAAACAAATCCGATAAATCGATAACTGTTATTCTTAATTTTGAAACGGCAGCTACCAAGTAAATAATACTACATTTAGGGATGTCTTTATCCATATAATCTGGTTTTTCATAACTCTGATCAAAAATAAATTGGTAATTCTCTAAATTATTCATTTTGCTCCCAAAGTCATGATATATGTCAAATTTTACGCTGTAAAATTTAACATAAATCTTGACTTTTCTGCAAAATGTGTAAAATATAGTCAAGTTATCGTTCAAGTGACATGGTGAAACATCATTTGTACAGTGAATTTCCAATGTATTTGAACTATAAAGACGATCCTAACTGCGGGTACATTGGTAAATTTAAAGTAACTAGACTAGGGATATATTCAACTACAGCGGCAGGGTGTTCTCAAATTTTTCTCCTCACCAAATTCCACGGAATGATCTAAGTTGATAAACTTGTAATATATATTCATGAGACACGGGATTGTATCCTGTGGGAGCATATTTATGTGTATACACAAGGGTCACTTTTGTCTGGATCCTTCACTAATAACAAACAAGGTGGTTTACATAACCTTTATCTGTGTCTTCATCTACTAATCGTGCCTATGCATTAGAACAAAAATAGGGGATGAGGAAGATTAAGTATGATAATCATTTAAAACTGGGACAGTAAGTTAAGCTCCTCACTGTGGATATGCTTTATTCACTAAAAATTTGACTATCTACACACTTCCAACATAGATTTGAGTTATGTTTTTAATGAAAGGTGCCTATTATATATAGATAATAATGTATGAACACTAAAAAATTCAATTTTGTCTTGACCTGTCGATTGGATTCTTTTTCATGCTCTATCAAGTCAATTAAAATATTACATATCATCACACATTCACCTTTTATTGAGTTCCCTATTTTAACATATTATCATTGTTCACAGGTACACTATACAGAACTGATGAATATGCTTATACTTGTTCATATGATGGGAATAATTTCAATGTTTCTGATCTTAATAACATCACCTTCACTGCTTTGAACAAAACAGTAAGTGAACATGGCATTTGCCTATTACGATGTGTAATAGTGATGTGTGTCAAATTTTACAATGTAGGTTAAAAATGTCTAGAAATGCTATCAAAATGTTACCCTTATAGGGGTCATTCCATGCCAATGAAACCGCCCAAAAACCCACCATCTTCAATTTTTGATCATTTTCCAGGGTTGATTTTCCTATATAACCCGACTCCAAAAATACCAACTATATCCCCAAAATCCAAACTGTTTGTGTTTTATCCCTTTTCAAAAAATGCCATATGAGGGAAAAAATCGTCTATATTGTATCCTAAAACCAATATTAATCAGTATTTCAGCTAAGTTTTTATGTTCAGAAATTAAATATACTTTGAATCAGATGTTATTGGGAATGCTGAATCCAAATTTATGATCAAAATTTTGCCATCCTTTAAGGGGGCTGAGATATGGGGGTTTTCCCCGAGACTCTGCCGAGCGTAAAATATGCCCCAACTTTTAGGTACAAGTTTAACGTTGAAGAACAAAGTTTAAAGTGCTCTGATTTTTTTTGTGCGTGTATTGTAGGAATGGTCGTATTTGAATAATCTTGTATCCTGATTAGAGGTAATTATGTCTTCGATTGAATATTTCCAAATTGATTTCTTTTGCAGTAAAATCATGATATATGCCAAATTTTACATCGAAAAATTTGACATAAATCATGAATTTGCCGCATAATGGGCGAAATGTAGCCAAATATCAGCAATTTTGTTCTAAAACGGTGAAGCATTGTATTTATATAGTAAATTTTGAATGTTGATCAAATTAAAATTAAAGACAACCCGATGTTAACACACCAATTCATTTGTCTGTCAATAAATTTCAATTTCATGTTGATTTTGGTGTCTTTTATGCTTCTAATTTCTAACTAATGATAGCGGATGGGTATTATTCTAATGTAATACTCTATATTGCAGAGTTGTATTGAGAATTACTGTGGAAGTCTAGTCGGGGAATCATGTGAATATACTCCAGATGGTATGCTGATGTCCGTCGTATTATTCTTCGGTACTTTTACTATTTCAATGTTTTTAAAAGGTCTCAAACTGTCTCGATTCTTTCCGACCAAGGTAGGTATCCTATTTCTATTTTTGAATTGCCTTATGAAGTTTTTTACTTATCGTCTCGGTTTCTTATAAATGTGGTCTGAATTAGATTTACGATGTTTTTTTTCATGTTGTTTCATCTTGTTGTTTAAATCTATTTATATATTTGGGTGTGTGACTAATTACTATAAAAATAATTTTCAAAATATCATTCGTGATTAATTGTGTAGCTACGTATCAAATTTTTCAATACCGTAATATATATTTAAAAGTTGAATATCCAACCGAAAATCTTTACGTATCCTCTGTCATACAATAAATAAAAAATATTTCTATTTTTAAGGTTCGTTCTATTATCAGTGATTTTGCTGTTACAATTGCAATTGCATTGATGGTGCTTTTTGATATTTTGATGAATTTGGACACTCCGAAACTTCTTGTACCAGACTCATTCAGGGTAAATTTTCATGTTTTCTTAGTTGTTGAGTAAGGGGCAGGGTTTCCAAATGCATTTTGTTTCTTAATCTAATATGGGATCAATCCATTTCTTGGGGTGACCAAAAGCAAAAATACAATTTCTGCGAATTCGAATTGAATCTTCTGATTTTGGATCACAAGAGAAATCTAACTGATAATTTATGAATTCGAGGCAGAAGTCGAATACTTAGGCCATCCTCAGTGGTTTCGAATCAAATCTAACTTGGTCTGTTTGCATCTTTTGCTAGATTTATCATAGATTTGATTCGTATTGTCCGGTATAAACCACTGATGGACGGTGTCATGGCGGCGCGTTCACCAGTTGACAAAAGATGACCAAAAACTTTTCTCACTATATCATGATATTGGTACGACCAAAAACATGTTTTCTTGTTGCCTTTATGTATAAATTTAAAATAAATCAGATATTTGCTTGACAGTTGCTTTGAACAAATTTCAAAATTTTTTTCATTTTTTTAGCCAACAAGAGAGGATCGAACCTGGTTTATCAGTCCACTCGGAGAAAACGAATGGTGGACGATTCCTCTCGCAGTAGTACCTGCATTGCTGTGCACTATCTTGATTTTTATGGATCAACAGATTACGGCCGTTATCGTCAACAGAAAAGAAAATAAATTGAAGGTTGGAATTTTTTTTTTATTTCATTTGATTTGTGTCTACCTGTTAAACATAACTTGGTACGATGATGAGATCTGTCGGTGAACCACACGTAATGAAACTTGAAACCCATCTTGGAAATTCCTGGGTTCGCCACATCTGTAGACTTCAATATCAACTCATCGAGTGGAAAAATCACATGCTTTTCATTTCATAACATTTCATTAAATTTTTTTATTTGTTATACATTTTACAGAAAGGATGTGGTTATCATTTGGATCTTCTTGTCGTGTCCATCATGATGATAATATGTTCCGTTCTCGGACTTCCATGGTTCGTGGCGGCCACTGTTTTGAGTATCACGCATGTCAACTCACTTAAAATGGAATCTGAATCTGCCGCCCCAGGCGAGGCCCCCAAATTTCTGGGGGTTCGCGAACAAAGAGTCACTGGAATCATGATTTTTCTGCTCATCGGTTTGTCTGTTTTCATGACCCCCATTTTGGCCTACATTCCGATGCCAGTGCTCTACGGAGTCTTTCTCTACATGGGAGTGTCTTCTCTTAAAGGTTAGTATCAAATATTAATTTTTTTATCAAGTATGAGCCACTGATGGACCTTGCCATGGCGACTTGATCCATTAGTGACTCACACTTGTATAAACACTATCGAACAAGAACCCAAAACTAATGACAAATAATGTTTTGCTTTTCATTATACTTAACATTATGCTGACAAAATCCTGACTATAATGCTAGCTGAAATTGTTTTCTCAGGTTTTGTGATGCCTTTGCGCTAGGACAGACAATATCCTGACTATAACACTAGTAAATTTCGTGACTTTACATAATCGGAGCTGGGGCTGGGCAAAACTGCATCATTTGATTTGAATGATTTTTCGGAATCACAAATTCGATGCCAAATACAAATATCCCATTTTTACTATTACAATTTATCTTCATTGTAAAAATCAAGAAATTTATAGTTTATTGTGCATATTCAATTCACACTCCATGTCTAAGAGCATCAATTTTCATATTTAACGACAAAATATAATCGATTTTGGTCAATATTGACCGCTTGCGTTTTGTCGTTAAAAATGAAAGTTCTGTTCCATTTAGTAAGTATTTATTCCTATGAACGATTCGCGTTTGATGCGAATATATTGTGCTTCGAATCACCGAATTGCCCAGCCCTAATCGTAGCACGGTTCTTCATTAATTCACAATTCTTCATAACATTCTATATACCAGTAGCTATGTTCAAATTGTAAAATTTTAGATCATGAATGTAATATGATAATATTTCTTATGGTAAATATGAAAATGCTGAAATATGATAAGGGAACTCAAAAAACAGCACTTCATCTTTTAAATTCAATAGTTATTTCCTCAAATATGTAGAATTTTTATTAATTAATAGTCCTTATGAAACTTATTCTGTTTCAGTTTCGTGTTTTTTATTTAACCTTGATATGTTATTATTAAACAATGAATTGAAAGTCTTTCAGACGTCATTGAAATTTTACTCGTCATTCACTTAATGACATAATTTTCTTCATATTGAGTTATAAATGTCATGAATTATGACACATATATTGTGGGATTTTATGATCGATTTTAACTTAAATTAGGACTATAATATGTTGTAATGATCTGTTGGAAATGTTGTTGAGTTTTGTTTAGTTCTTATTTTTTCTTCACGATGCACATTTGTTTGACTTGTCTGATTACTACATTATAAATGATTTGTATCTTTTGCTGATATGATTGATACACACATACCCTGGCAGAAAAATTTGGACCAGACATGTTTTGTCAAATATGGGACACAGATGGATCGTGCCGAAGAGGCGTGGTCCATCTGTGGCACATCTTTGACAAAATTATTTCTAATTAGGTAAAAATAAAATATATCAAGACTTGGGCAAGATGTAAAAAATCAAGCCCATTGTGTTATTTTTAAATAAAATTTTAGTGATTGATGGATCGGATAAGAAAATGTCATACGTTCTTCCAACTCATTCCATGTAATAATGAGTTTAAATTTCATATTATGTAA
Source organism: Styela plicata (assembly GCA_963675895.2). Classification (NCBI taxonomy): domain Eukaryota; kingdom Metazoa; phylum Chordata; class Ascidiacea; order Stolidobranchia; family Styelidae; genus Styela; species Styela plicata. The sequence goes on from OZ023150.1 coordinate 2,096,334, forward strand.
TAAAAAAAAAAAAAACTCTGGTCTAAAGTTCAAAATTGGAACAACATGACATTAATGTTTGTGCGTATAGGTAATCAACCTTGAATCTGTTCTATATTTATCGAGACTAATATTTCAAAAATGCTAAAACTTTTAATGTCTTTTAATTTAGCTTGATTTCTGGAATGAGCAATTTCCTAATTGCGTTGAAAAATTATCGCAATTTTTTCATATTTATCCATGTATATTTTGTTTTCTAGGTGTTCAATTCATCGACAGGTGCAAACTTATATTTATGCCTCCAAAACATCAACCAGATTTTATATATCTTCGTCACGTACCTTTACCTAAAGTTTACTTGTTCACATTTTTCCAAGTTGTTGGCCTCGTACTTTTATGGGTCATCAAATCAACAAAACCTGTTTCGATCGTATTCCCAATGATGGTGAGTGAATTTTTTTCGAGTGGGTTTGAGTGAGTTTAAAATAGATTTTCAATAATTTTTTTTGTGATTGTGTTTCCAATGCTGATGATTGAGTTTTGATTAAGTTTAAGTGAGATAGATGTTCAATAATTATTTTTTGTGATTGCATTTACAATGATGGTGAGTGAGTTCTGAGTAGATTTGAGCGATTTCAAAAAAGATTTCAATAATTTTTTTGTGGTGGGTAAGTGACATTTTGAGTGAGGGGCCTGGGTTGGTTTGATGTTCAATCTTTTTTTGTGATTGCGTTTATAGTGATGGTGAGTGAAAATTTCGAGTCAGTTTTGAGTAAGTTTAAATGAGATGTTCAATCTTTTTTTGTGGTTGCGTTTACAGTGATGGTGAGTGAAATTCTTGAGTGAGGTTAAAAAGAAATTTAATTTTTTATATTTCTTGACATGGTATACTTCTAACACTTATTTTTAACTATTTGACTTAAAATTAAAATGATTGGTATTTGTTGTTTTGCCGAGTTGACTTGGCATAACCAATCGAAAATTTTATTTTGTCAAATATGCGCCACGGATGAACCCGTCTTGCCGACACATACCTAACAAAAGATATCTGGCAAAATTTTTCCGATTGGGTACCAAGTGTGCAATTAATGTTGCAAAAACTTTGTGACTTCTACTATTGTTGGGATTACAGCAATTTGGCTGGTTGAAGATCTCGGGTTTGAGTCTCTGTAAGTCTGGCTTGTAAATCTATTGCCACCAATCCATAATATCTCAAATGCTAAGGCTTCAAATATGATTTAATTTCTATCCGTCCAGGTTGCTGCCCTTGTTGGAGTTCGTAAAGGATTCGATTATTGTATTTTCTCACAAGAAGAATTATTTTGGTTGGATGATATTATGCCGGAATCCGCCAAGAAAAAGAAAGAAGATTCGAAGAAACATAAGGAACAAGAAGCACAAAATAATCAAGATTTGGTACGTAATTGCTATTTTAATTCTGTGCTTGGGATAAAATTTATTTCCTCAACCCGATTCCGAAAAGGAATGGAATGAGGAAGACTAACGCTAACCTTGTTAAATATGATTATCTCTAATTTGAAAATACCGGTATTCAAGTAACGACGTTCTTAATCATGATTTCATTGCACAAGAGATACGGGAATTTATTAGGGTATTAAACACTTATAACAATATATAATATTCCCACTACTATAATAAAAAAATCCACCCTTGTTAAGATTTCATTTAAGATTCTACTCCATCAGAATTTTTAAATAGAATCAGATTTGGACATTTCCTATCTAAAATGATTTAATTAATTCTCAATTTATTCCTTTTATTTCTTTGCTTTGTTTTAGCCGCTCATTATAACACACAAGAAATCTATAGAAATCTATTGATTCACTCATTAAAAAAAATCCTGTGCCCACGTATATGAAATTTTCAATTTCCATAAAATAATATTGTTTTTATATTTAGATTTCAATGTCGGGACAGGGCACAGTCAACGTACCTCTACAGGATGGAAAAGTACTGAAGATTCCAGTTTCAGAAATCAAATATAAGTATGTATGGTCTACTTATTTCTGGAATTGGTTAAAAAAAGTTTCGTCAATTAATATTTTAGTTACGTATAAAATCTAATGGTTAAAAATATTCTAGAACGGCGCTCGTATTTATATATTTAAATTGATAATTGTTTCCAATGCATCATTTATGTCGAATCTAACATAAATCGTGATTTTGCTGCACCAGATTAAAGAAACGGTCATTAATGAATTTGTTGCACTAAACTTCGATTTACTGTTATGGTAAATCTTATAATTTACAAAATTTGATTTGCCTAAGAGTCATTAGTATGAAAAACTCATTATTATTTCAAATGTATTTTTTGCACTAAATTTCGATTCACCATTATAGTAAATCTTATAATTCACAAAATTTGATGCACTGAGTCATAACATGAAAAGATTTGAAGGTCCATTTTATCTGGATATCATTCAGCTGAAAATTTGTAACATGTCTACTCCACCGCCATATTATAGGATCCCAACAAACGTAATTGGATACATTAACCTTGATTTTCAGTCCGGATGAACCAACAAGTATAAATATAACGAAGGAAATGGCACAAACTGCTATTTGGAAAACAATTGTAAGAAATGAACTCGGATCAGGCGCAGATTTGAAAGAAAGGTATGCTGAATATCAGAGTGTCAAAAACTCGTCAAAAAATATGTTTGATATATTAAGATGATCGCATTAGGTATTTGTGAATAGTATCCGTTAGAAAATGTTAATTTTTATTGCTTCGCTTGGTACTTATTCAAATTCAAAAGAAAACTACATTTTTAACCTACAAATTTATGCAGCTTTTTGCGACGAGATTTTGTGTTTAAATATTTTCTCTTAAAAGTCTGAATGATATTTTCATAGTGAATATAAAAATTATATAAAAGATCTTATATGTCGTAAGAATATAATCAAATGGGTAAAATAGATATTTTTTTTTATCAAAATACTCTCAAAGTACTTAAGGTTGCGACTTGCAAGAACCTGGAGGCAGCATCTAGCAACCACTGATAGGCAAATTTAAACCATTTAAAAAAAGTACAACCACCAAGAAACTGGAAGAATTTTATGTAAACCGATACAGTCTAAATTGGAAAAACTTTGTCAAAGCATTTTTTGTTGAGTATGTGTCACTGATGGCGCAATCCATCTGTGGCGCATGCTTGACAAAACAAAATTTCTGATTTGGGTAGGCTGTAGTGCATGTAATTTGCCTATGGCGGTTTGTTCAACACTCGGCTTGATATATGATAACCAATTTATTTAATGTCATGATGATAATGTCATCCTATTTTTTACAATGCAAGGCAGCTTCATCTAAACATATTTTTGTGTAAAATTAATTCCTTATGTTTTCAGGGAAAGACGAAGTAAGAAAAATAAAAGGAAGGGAGCTGAGGAAATACTCGAGGGTCCGGCGTACACTTTTCCACCAAAGAGTCCACCAAAATCTCCGAACATGACTTCGGGTAACCATCACAAATTGGATGTAATAAGCGAGGGGAATAAAAGTAACTCTAACACAAATAATGATGAGTCGCCACCGCCATTCATTTCTGTTACAATTCAAGAAGAAGACGACGGGCCTCAAATAAGAGAAGATAAACTTTAACGACACAAAGTCTTTTTTCATAAAAACTCTACTATAGTAGAAATGTATGTCGAGATATGATTTTGTCAAGTATATGGTGTAGCCCATTTGTGAGTTATATATGATGAAATAAAATCGTCAATCGCGCAGTGCCGCAGAAATGCTTCTTTGCCACACATTTGATTACTCTTTTCAAGCAATGAAGTTTTTCATATTTGAGAAAAATTTGTAAAGATATATATATTTGAGATATAAAATCTGATAAATTTTGCTTTCGAAGTCATACTTGAATTTTTGCGAACAACCAACCCAAATGAAGTTTTTTCATAAAAAATTTTAAAATATATCAAAATTGATATAATTTTTTTAAAATCCATACATTTTTGATTCTGTTGATTTTGAATCTTTTTAGAAAATTGAATCCGCAGCTTAGTCATTATCCATGAGTCGAAAAATATACATCACTGGTTTACAAAAACAACCATAATTAAATATTATTGCTTGCGTGCTCACCGCTTCAAAATATTTTGGTGCTATCTTGTGACTTTTTTTTAAAAATTATGTCATCGTGTATGGTAAATAATATTGTGATAAAATTATTTTTTCTTCCCTGCGCCGATCGTTATGATTAATGCCTGTTCACGGTAAAAACAAAATATATTCTGCTGAATGTTTTAAAATTACACTACGTTAAAATACAGTGTTCCCATTGTCAAGGCGATTTTTTTTTTGAGACCATAATATTTGCTCTGTTATTTTTCCTCGTTTGTCTTGTATTTATTGAATCGTTTCCGTAGCTCACGTTCGATTGAAACTGTTTGCTTGATAAAGAGTCACAGATGAACCGTGCCTGGATGGGTACGATCCATCTTTGACTCATTATCAATAAAATCAAAATGTTCTGATTGAATTTTTGTTGTTAACTTTTTCCATTCTAATCTACTCGCTATATACAGCTGTTAATAGCTTGTCAGGGATGCCATATCTTTTTTTTTTTTTGATCAAGGGCTGATTCAAAGATTTATGCTATACATATATAAATGACCTATGTTTGAAAGCTGTTACTTGGGAACCAATTTTTTTTTCAACAAAATTTCCCGCATTATGGTGAAAAGCACTTTTTTACATAAAATGTTTCAAAATATTGTAAAAAAAATTCAAACAGTAGTCAAGAGCTTGGTGCTATTACCACATTATAACATAATACATTATTTTTGTTTTGCCTTATATGAGTGCGAAATTTCAATTTTTCTAGGCCATGTTTTGAAATTTGATTATGTTCCAATTTCTGTTAAGGTCTCATGACACGCGAATATAGATTTGGGTCATTTTAGATATCGTGCAAATCCCGTACAAATCAGACCTTTTGATTGAGTCTCCCTTTTTACTTTTTTCTATTTATTTGTTGTTGATATATTTTATTCTTTTTAAATAATGATAATAATTAAGTGCTATTATTTGATTTGTTATAATACCGTAAATAATGATGTTAATTTTTTTTTAATTGGAATTCAAACTCGCACTGTTTAGGTAAAATTAATTCATAGAGGCATTAAAAAATTATGCCTGGCCATGAACGAACCAGCGTGAGGCGGTAGAATCTGGTTTTTCTTTGAATGTTCGAAAAGGTTTATGTCATTTTCTGTAAATGGACAAAAAAGCTTGCTAATTCAGAGCAGTATTGATTCAAAAGGAGGCATTTTAATCCTTCAGCAAGAGATTTAGGATGAAATATTTGGCCATTTGCTAAATTTTCTTCTTCGGGTGTTGGACCAGTGATATACGTCACAGATCTATCCATGCACTGAAAAGTCAACATCATTGGATTTTGTAGAATGTTTTCCTCTGAATTATTTCATACAATCCATCAGGCAAGGGTCCTTTATTGATTCATGTCCATCAACGCATGCCATGCTTAAGCCTATGTGCTTGGCAAACTTTTTTTCTTATTTAGGTTTAAACCGGTTTATTAAAGCTTGCACAATCTGTGTGGCCCATAACTGACAAGATCCTAAATTTTCGATTGGGTTTATGAAATTGGCTATAGTATAATCCTTATTTAGTCACTATTTTCTAGAATAATTTTGATGAAAGGTGTAGATATTACAATCAAATTTTTTTCAAACGGTATGTTTTGGAACAATAGGAATTTAAGAGCGTTTGGTATTTATCGTGTTTTTATTTTTATTTAAGCAAGCAAGCGATACTCGTAGAATTTGTGTATATAAAACATTTTCAAGATATGTTTTTGTTTTTTCCTATCTTGCCTGTTGTCGTGAGACGATATCTTTTAATCTGTTTTCCCAAAACATAATTTATCAGTGCTCCATATTTGATTGGTTTCAATAAATTGTTCCCACGGATTCCGTTTTAATAACGTTAGAGATCGTCTTACCCAATACTCTAATTTTCTGCCATTATGAATAAAGTTTATTCGATGTTTTTTTTTCTCCGGTTATTGTAAAAAGGACTATGAACGATTTTGCTGAGTAATAACGACATATGTCAAATTTTACATCGTAAAATTTGACATGTTCAAGATTTTGTGGTGAAATCCGCCTAATTCAATCAAAACGCTTTAATATCAGTTACTCAAAAATTTTGAGCATAATTTTGTAATCTAAATTGATCATAAACATTCTATTTAAATTTTGTCAACATCAAAATAATTCCATCCAATAAAAAACGTTTACAAATATAGCCAGACGTTTTTTTCAGGACTCTGAACCATTTTTTAATCTTTTTGTATAGTTGTGTACAGAAGTTATTTAAAATGGATTGAACGTTCTCAATTGTAAAAAAAAGTTTTGAGTGACTTTTTGTGGCCTTGCAAATTAATAGATAAAAAATCTTTTTGCTTCTGTTTTTGTTCTTCTATAAAAAAATGAATAAACAACTCTTAAAATGGTGAATTAGATTATGGTCGCTTTATTTTTTTTCCATTGTGGAATTTTTTTCGCACAATGGAGAGTTTCGTTAATAATCCGCGTCGCGTTTGAAATTTTAGCATTAATTTCGCAGTCGATTGTGGCTGCCCTGGATTGGACCAGGTAATTTTGTCTAATTGTACACCAGCCTATCAGACCGGGGCCAAACATCATTAAGTTTGCTATTTTATGTGTGGGAACCATTCAGCAATTTATCATCATAATATGAAGAAGCTGTAATAGCCCAGACACAGTGCGACCGACTGTTCCGTGTTGAACGTTGGGTATTTGGTAATAACAAACTAAGCTAGAATAGTTTTATGAGATGACTTTATATGACGTGGTTTTGTTCAGAGAGTTTGTGATGGAATCGCATTTTTTCTTTGACTCGGATTTTGGTAGTTTAAGAACTGAAGAGTATGCGAATAAAGCACATTTATAATAAAATTGGGTGCCAATATTTTAAACATGAAAGCAGAAACAAAGCAAGTGCAGAAGCATAATTTAAAATTCGCAATATAGCACCGTTTTGTTGCAAATTTGATAAGTCTTGAAAAAATATCACTTCGAATCTAAAATAACAAACTACCAACTCAGATGTTGGCGTCTTTTCAAAATTGTGTGCCCGCGATGGATCGCGCCGCAAAGTCAGCAGATGGCTGTAGGGACAGGGTCAGTGTTGGACATTTAATGTAAGCTGCTAAGCGTTCCTGTGAATCCCCAAGGCGGGATGATGACTGGTTATGCTTAGATTCCTTTAAAAGATTTTGTTAGCTTTCGATTCTCCCACAAGTTGGTCGTGGGTCGATACCATCCTCTTATGCTCGCAAGGATTACTCAACTAGATCGAACAATCAGATGACCGCAGAAATCGTTCAAGCAGGGGATAAATGTAAATAAATATCATCATTGTGTCTTATCGTACGCGGTCGGGAAGGAAACATCTTGCTGAAAGACACGTCGTTTTGTGGCGAATCTTGTCATTTTGCTTTAGTATATAACCTGAGGAAGGAAGGTGGAGTAGACCAATAAAACAAGTTTCCGCAGAAGACCGCACTCTCAGTTTATGCAGACGGAAGTGAAAAATTGAAGCTTAAATTGGAATACATCGCTCAATATCGGCGATGGATGGACAGTTGGCCTTCGACGTTCTGTCGTTGGCAATACCAAAAGAAATATAGTAAATTAAATACAGTAATTACACCAAAGAAAGGCGAGGTTGTTGGGTAAAGCCTCGTGTGAAGTTATAAAAAAAAACGTGCAGGACGAACCCCCAAGCCTCAAAAATATAACTTCCTCCGAATTTTTCTCGAGTTGTACACCAGCCTCGACGTGTTACTACTTATTGCTCGGATATTATCCTTAACTAACTCTAAGCAATAAGTTAAGGTTCTGCTGACATTTATTAGAGTTGGCAGCAGATAATCAACGGTTTTACGCTGTGGTGACGTACATGGCAGAAATCATAGATAGTCAATATAAAATTACAGCACCGCTCAGAGAACTACTTCATAAATTTGTTAGTGACGCTAAGATAAGCCTAACATAAATGTGTTCAAGAATCTCGAAGGTCATATTTTGAGAGGTTTTTATGATTTTGATAATACCAAGCTTACTATTTGGTAATTGATTTTAGTTCGAGTGGAATGTGTATTTTAATAAATCGAGGAAAACAGTCGTGTTTGCCCATCTTAGTTTTATAGTTATTTTAACAGCATGTCTTTTTCTGAGGTTTCCGCACTTGTTCCTCCCTGCAAAGTCTTCTATCGACACAACCGTTCTTTAGGAAATCTTAGCTATTTACAGACGAAGTTAGGTAGTTTTAACAAGTCTAGCTTATTGTCTTTGGGTTGTTTGTAGATTCCCTTGCATTTATAGAAATACGCTCCAAGAAAAGTCATTATTACTATTATTATTATAGTGTTATTATTACTGTAATTAAATCATATTATAAATATATTATGAATACCTAAATAATATTATAAATACTTCCCTCCAACTTTAAAATATTGGATAGTTTTATAGCTTCGTCGAAGATTTGTTATGCAATATTTCTTAGTTGATGACACTAATTCTGAAAGAATAGGGTAGTATGATTCACTAGCTGATTTGTATAGATGGTTACCACATCGGATATTATGTCAGGTTAAGACTTTGGTTTCGGATATGAGAAAGCAGGCATCACGAAACTCATTGTGAGGGTTTAGGGAAATCCGCCTATTGAAGAAATTGTATGATCGAAGAAGAATTGAGATCCCGCGTCTGATTATAAGTGATGGCATTTTTTATGCGATTATGTATATATAATATGAGTGCGCTGCGAAACTTATGTACGCTTCGGGGGAAAAGACACTTTCATATGCATTACATTTTTGTATATAATATGTTACTTTTGTATATTTCTTTTTTGGTGCCTTTTTTACTCTTTGTTGTTGCAGTCTTCATTGCGAACTTTTGCATTCCACTCCGTTCATGTTGTGATAACATACGGTGGTATTAGATTTTTATAATGAGCCATGAATATCCGTTTAGTCATGCTCGATGGCTCTGTCGGTTAAAACGCGAGAGACAGTTGAATCTTTCTTTGTTTCAACTCAGAGTGTGGCTTTACAGCGAACCAACTGATTGTGGCTGAAACACACAAGCTGTGAACAGTCATGGCAATAAAAGCCTACCTCGCGGTTTTTGAGTATAAGCTGAACGCTTAAGCGAAAGCGTTCAACAAAGCAGATTTCAGATAACTCCTACATACATTGTATTGGAGCAATATTAACTTTCAGCAGATTCTGTGGTAAATTATTCACTTAGGTATAATGTATCTGTGGTGTATATCGTTGTTTATATTTCAATATTTTGCAAGCAGTGATCTGTGCGGTGTCCCACAGCCGAACAGAAAAATCAATTGGAACAGACTGAAAGGCGATTGGTATCGGACAATAATAAACAGCAAAGGGTATAGCGCGTGCGTAGCCAGTAAAGATATGAAGCCAACAAAGGATGGATTCAGTTCTAAATTTTATAACACCGAGCATCCAGATACCGTATTACCGATAGATTGGGTCCAAACCGCATTTGGTGTGTACACTAGACGAGACGACATGATGAAATACGTCAAAAGCATCTGCACCAGTACCGGAGAGAGTCTAATTCTAAGTAATGCAACAAGAGCCTCGCATCCGATCGGATTCCGGAAGCTTGTTTACTACACAGATTACAAAAATTATGTCGTTGTGTTGGCCTGTGGGAAAGGCGAAAAATTGGTGCTCGGACATACTTTAGTCAAGGTACCAACTGCTGAACACATGAGGCGGATTCACAATGCACTTTCCAAGATTGGAGACGGTTGGGGCGAAGTTGCACTTCATTTTACGGGTTGTGTGAGACAAATCTAACGTTATAACATGGGGATACTCCTGGTGATCGAAGTTGTGTTTTTCAGTTATGATTTACTGACTTTTTGGTAATCTCACATATACGAACAATTTTACTACATTATTATTTTATGCACATGTTGCTGGACAAAGACTATATGCAGTCACTGTGCTATTGAGCGTCAACTGGCGTCAACTGGTGAAGACACAATCACCAGTCATGAATTGAAAACCGCAGGATCAAACCAACAGAAAGTTAAGCTCAATTTGACTGTGTTTCCATGCATTATAATGCTTCTTCTGACATTTTTGAAACTATATTTGGAATTTTTTTTATGATTAAATGAGGTACGATGAAAGTACTAAATGAATAATTGCGTTCTGTACTTTTCTGCAATAGCATAAAAAATTTTGCAATCCTTATTGAAGAAAAAATAGTTCAAAATCTCAGATGTCGGAGTTTTTAAAGAACAGACGCATTGGTGTAAATAAATTGTTTTCAATCTGAAAAATAACTATCGTTGGTCAGCTTAATTGGGAAAGACGTGTGGAATACACTTCGAGCAACTCATTCTTTAACCGCACTGACACGGGAGACTCGTGATGGACAACTAAATAAAAGAGGTTTTATTTGTTGGACACCTCGCTATCGCTCGACGGTTAACTCGGATTATCGACTTCCCTTTCCCAGAGGATACGAATGAGATCAGCATTCACAATATAGTTTGTTCCTTGCGTATTCAACTTTCTACTAATAATGATAACTAAGAGGCTACGAAAACTAGCGGTCCAAACCCGCGTCTCCCGTGTTGCCCAGCCCTATATAAATTTATATACATATTATGAAAGCATGATATATTACAGAATATATCGATAATAATTTGAGCATTTCTCATTTTGAAAGGGTTTTCCTAGTTTTTTGGTTGATTTTAATGACTTGTACTTCTTGTACTTGAATTTGTACTTCTGTAAAACAATAAACTTTCTTCCAATATTCTTCTCTTTTGCTCTGGGTAAAGTAATTTAACATTCTACATATAAAGAGGCCTATTTAGAATATTAATTAACTGAACTTGAAAAACCTTTACCAGAATGATTCAACACAGAGGGGCGTCTCATATGTCACGTAGTGACTTCCATTTTGCGGGTGAGCAGGAAGCAATTTTATTATGAAACTCATTGTACTAGGAGAAGTGGAATCAACTCATTGAACACATTGCATGTGTTAAATATATATATATCCATTAGGCTCGCACCATCAATACGAAATTTGATCTTTTAAGGCGTGAGCCTCAGATAGACCGCGACTAGAGCAGAGGCAACTTAACTACGAATCGAGCCAAAAGCGATTGATGATTTTGAGGATTGCCATTCTGTAAGAATGAGACCTATTTGTGTTGAAAAATCAAATTTTCTCACGTCTGATGCGTGATCACATTCATTATTACGGAAGCCGATTCAAACTTTACTTTCAATAAAGTGATGAAAAAAAGGAACAGGAAATATTAATATAACTTTAAGACAAAGCTAAAGAATGACATTGTTTCAAAAAAGAACATTTTTTGTCGATTATTGCACGAGAAGTTTGACGCATTTTCTATTCTATGTTATATTGCTGTTTTCTAGGTTCTTTCATTTGTTTGAAATAGCCTAGACGAGTAATTTTTACAGGAAATGATTCCTAGTTACGTCTAGTAGATTCATACAACAGGTTGACGTGTCGATTCTTTTGTCAGGTTGTGACTTCATTCTCGCATATGAGTGTGAAGCCATCATACCACGGAAATTATTGCTTTGTAATACTCCCTCCATTGAACACATTGCGACAAAAGAGATCGACAAAGTGCTGCGATGTGGCATTCGCAGACAAGTAGGGCTGGGCCGAACCGAATCATATGAATTTCGAATCTGATTCGTATCATTTTTTCAAATCGGATCGAACCACTATTCCCATACATATAACAAATATCTCATGTTACTATTACAACTCGTCTTCGTTTCGAAGGTGGAGAAAATCATAGTTACGTATTACTAATATTAGCATTAACAGACTTGAAGGCAACTTATTTTCAATTCACACTTAGGTAAGCGCGTGAATTTTCATTTTCAATGACAAAATATAATCGATTTTGGTTGAATTTCCAAAAATCAATTGCATTTTGTCGTTAGAAAGAAAGATACCACTCTATTCAGCTAAATTTTGTTCCTATGAACGATTCACGATTAATTCGATAATTTAATGGCGCCAAAATCTAAAGTTTCCCGATCACCGAAAATGGGTATTCACTACTGAAATCTTATTTATGTAAATATCGATGCAAAATATTCCTTCCAATATCGACTGAAATCACAAAAATTCTTTCTACTGTAGGTTATGCGCGCCCTCCCGTCCTATCATAGGGCTTTCATTTTGTTTGGAATGTTTTCCACTTATAATGCGGTTGCTGGTCCTATTTTACGCAGATCTTTAACATGTGAATGTTATCTTTATCATATAACCTTTTCGGCACTGTTACTTTGATTAGTTTGAACTTCAATAATAATAACAAAGCAAAAATAGCTACACACATTTGTCTATAGCTTCTACTTATTGAACGGTAGATTATTTACTCAATCAGCATGAATTTATGGATTATATCGTTGTTTATATTCGAATATTTTGCAAGCAGTGATCTATGCAGCCTTCCACAGCCAAAAAGAAAAATCAATTGGAACAGGTTGAGAGGTGACTGGTATCGGACGATAATCAACAGGAAAGGAGATAAAGTATGCTTAGCAATCAAAGATATCAAGTCGACAAACGATGGATTCAGCTCTAAATTTTATAACACCGAGCATCCACATAACTTGATCCCGATCGATTGGGTACGAAACGCCTTTGGCGTTTACAGTAGACGTATTGACATGATGAAATACGTTAATAGCGTCTGCACCAGTGGTGGAGAGAGTCTAATACTACGTAACGCAACAAAAGATTCACTCCCGATCGAATTCCGAGAGCATGTTTACTATACCGATTACAAAAATTATGTTGTTGTGTTGGCATGTGGAAACGGCAAAAAAGTTGTAACCGGGCATACTTTAGTCAAGATACCAACTGCTGAGCATATGAGGCTGATGCATAATGCATTATCTAGGATTGGACACGGATGGGGTGACCTCATTCTTCAATTTACTGGCTGTGTGAAAAAATCATACCGTGAACCAGATTCTGAAATTCTCTCTCTCATAAACACACATTCTCTCGGTAATTGAGACCAAGGTGTGCAGTGCTCATGATCTATTCAATATTTTAATAACATAATTAATGCATACTATATACTATACAGAAAATGCAGAAGAATGTTGTTTAACAAGCAATTCACTCGGTAATGTTGAAAGAAAATTGACTCTTTCGGTCAATTCTTGACTGTTTGTGCAACGCGCTGGTTGAGACGTGTTCCATCAACAGTCCATACTTGGTATAAATCACATCAACATGACGATTTCGATTTAATGAAATATTCAGTTATTGTAATAAATGGTAAATGTACTGTACTTTTGACACAATTTACACAAATATAATTAGACGGAGACTAGTTTTGGTCCAGATTGTAGATTATGAATTGACAAGGTTTATAGTGCAATAATCCGTGTTTTTAGTGGAGATAGAACAAAACCAATACAGTATTATAAAAAAAAGTTAATCTCAATATGGTGATGTCCCCATTTCAATCAACATTCAGGGTGGTGGTTCGAAACACGGAAATTAACCAGCAAACGTGATTCAGCCGAGAAGGCAAAAACGTGCTATTTTGTACGATCTAACAAACAATACAAATTGTGATTTGTATCAAATTTTTTTCTCGCATACTCGACATAAAAATGAATGAAAGAATAAAATAGCGCCTATTATTAGCTTTCAATCTTCAGTCTATTATTTTATTATCCAACTACGCTCTAACCATGGCTGGAAGCAGCGCCGCGAAAGCCAATTTCGATACTTCGCGTCGCGTGGTCAATAAGTGAAAATATATCAAGACATGAAAGTTGAATGACGCGCAAAATTCGTCAAAAACCCTTCATGTACATCCTGAAATCTTTAATACCGCGTCATTTCGTTGAAACGTGCGAAAAAAGATGCTATCACACCAGTTGGATTGGATGGCAAAAATTATTCCCAGTAGGAAAATTGTCGCTCAAACATGTTTTGTTAAGCGTGAGTTACTGAAAGAACGCGTCGCCGAGGCGCGGTCTATCAATGGCACATAATCAACCAAATTGAAGCGATTGGGTTGGAGCAATCTATTTTACATCATCTTAATTTGCAGTTAGTTTGATCAATGTGTTAAAAAATCCCGTTTAAAAAATAAACCATCCATGCGAGTTATTTTTATATAAAAAATTATAATAAAAATATGCTTCAAAATTATTTAATGCTTTAATGGAAATAAACTACAGCGGAAATATGTTTATTCGCAGTAATTATAGCTATTCACTGAAGATTACGGATTTCCTCGACCCCTAATCTCCGAATAAGATATACGAATGAATAATACAATTGTGTATTATTTTTAGAAATCTACGCACACTGTATAGTTAACGGCGTTGTGGATCTCACTCTGGTTTAGTTGAGGACAGTGACGTACTTGAAACTTTGAAAGAGGGGCAGCTTCTTTAAAAAAAATTTTAGGGCACATTTTTGCGGCGAATTATGACGTCACAACAGGCGACACAGGCAAAGTTTTTTATATAGGAAAAATAGCAATTTGCATATCACGTCAGAATAGGTCGGAAATTGTGAATTGAGAATGGGATTTTAGACCCCAAAAGGACTATTTCCTGTTAGTTAAATATTTAAGACAAACAATGATGTCTAATATGACTTAAGACAAAACCAAAGCGTGATGAATGACATCGTTCAAGAACAGAACATTTTGTCGATTATTGCACGGGAAATTTTAGGCATTTTTTAAACATCCCTTGGAATAATATAACGTTATTTTTTTGCTTTTTTCTTTTGTCCAATCTATTCCACACTAGTAATTTGTCAAGGAAATTATTCCCCAATAGATGTATACAACCTGATGCTGTATCGATTTGTTTCGCCAGGACACCACTTCATTCTCAGTTACTCAGTCAGGAACATTTTGACCAAACATAATATTATTTTGTTAAGTGCGAGGTACTGATGCTGCTCAGGCCCTCAGGTCCATTTGTGGCCCATGCAAACATAAATTATCTGATTGGATAAGAGTAAAGTCGAAATATCCATATAACGAAAACTATTGTTTGGGAACTCACATTGTACATGGATTCACCATCGCTCAGGGCAGATACCATCTCCCTGCACCTCATCATATCAATTCAGTTCCGTTTAGAATGTTTCCCGCTTAGAGTGCAGTTGCTGGAACTACATCTTGTAGTAGCTCATTGATATTAAATGACCGTTAGTTGGTTCTTTTTAGGCACCATTTCTGGCCTTGCTCATGTAGTGAATTTCAACAAAAATATGAAAAAAATGAACTAATTGCATAGAACTGTGATGAGGAATCTATATACAAGTGTCTTGTTTATAAGCGAGTACGTACAACACATTTGACATCGTTGCAGCTTGCTGAACTCACTTTCATTGAAGTACAAAACATGCTTTTTCGTTTAGATGACTGGATTTCACTTTTTTAATGTAGCCAAATCTATCTATCGTTGATATAACAAAGAAAGTCAGATTTTGGCTGGAATAAGTACTAATGACATTTGAAGTAGGGTAGTAGGGTAGAAAGGAATAAAAGTGAACCGACAGTAGCGGATCCGAAGTTTCCGGTTAGGGGGTGATTCTCAAGTCGTTGAGTTTATGACGTCATAATGTGCACCGGAGGCAAAAATTTTACGGACAAAATTTACTACGGAATAATGAGACGGCCATTCAAGATTTTTCAGTGAAACAATATTAGAACCCAAGAAGTCGTAAAAATTCTAGTTGGGCGTATTTTGAAGCATCATAAATTTGGAAACATTAATTTTTTCAAAATATCTAATAGCGCTCACCGAAAGCTTCCGTTTAATAAAGAATGATATTTTAAACACATTTTGGAGGTTCCAGAGGCCGAACATCCCTTGCTATATTTATTTCTCCAATTGTAATCTTACTTGAAGTACCCATATTGCGCGTGGCAAAAATGGGCATTCATCATTGAAATTTTATTAATGTATTTATCACTACATAATATTGACAGAAATCACACAAAAATTCATTATGTTGCATGTTGTATATGCCCACACGTTGCACGCGCTGTTATAGCGTCTCAATTTTGTTGGTATGTTTTCGAGATGTAGTACAGTTGCTGGAACAACCATTTATGCAGCTCACTGTCGTATAAATGACCGATAGTCGGTTCTCTTCAAGTGCTGCTTCCGGCCCTACTTGGTTGGATTTCAATAATAATATTAATGAACAAAAATACCAACACACATTTCTTTATAGCTTTTACACACACTTGTTGGATTTCTTATTATTGAAAATTATTTAATAAATCAACATGGATTTATGGATAATATCGTTGCTTTTATTTGGATCTTTTGCAACCAGTGATCTGTGCAGTCTTCCACAGCCAGAAAGAAAATCAATTGGGACGAATTGAAAGGCGATTGGTACCGGACAATAATCAGCATAGCTAATTGTGAAGAAGGCTTAGCGATCAAAGATATCAAGTTGACAAACGATGGATTCCGCTCTAAATTTTATAATGCCGAACAACCAGATAACCTAATTCCGATCGATTGGGTACGAAATGCATTGATATTATGAAATACCTTTAAACCGTCTGCAGCAGTGATGGAGAGAGTCTAAT
The DNA here is from genome assembly GCA_963675895.2 of Styela plicata. Lineage (NCBI taxonomy): Eukaryota > Metazoa > Chordata > Ascidiacea > Stolidobranchia > Styelidae > Styela > Styela plicata. The sequence goes on from OZ023150.1 coordinate 2,113,045, forward strand.
ACTACCTAACGCAACAAAAGATTCTCTCTCCCCCCGTCGAATTCCGAGAGCATGTTTACTATAAATTACGAAAATTATGTTGTTGGATTGGCATGTGGAAATGGCAAAAAAGTTGTAACCGGGCATACTTTAGAGTCAAAGTACCAACCGCTGAGCATATGAGGCTGATCCATAATGTATTATCTAAGATTGGACTCGGCTGGGGTGACCTTATTCTCGAATTCACTGACTGTGTGAAAAAGATGTAGTGCTAGGGGACTCGTTAATATCATATTATAACATACTGTATACTATACGGAAAGTGCAGAGGAATGTTCTTTGTCGGGCAATTCACCCGGTGATGTTTAAAGAAGAAGAAAGACAGAAATAGAAAATCGTCCTTTTTGACCAAGTCCGGGCTGCTGCTGCAGCGCGTTCGCCGGGAGTAGCCCTTCAACACCCCATGCTACAAACATGCTATAAATCTCATCAAAATAGAAATTTCGAATTTTGAAATATACAGTTATTGCAATAAATGGTAAATGTACAGTATTTTTGTCTCAATGTATTAACATAAATACAATCAGACGAGGGCGAGTTTTAACCCAGCAGGCAAAAGATATATGCAATCATGTATCAACAAGGTTGAAAGTGTAGTGAAAAGTTGGCCCCCTAATTTTGTGGTGCTACCATTTAAATAAATATCTTGAATATTTTTTTTAGATAACTGAGGAAATATAATCCGCTTTCGAAGCTACGATAGTTTGAAATACCCCAAACTTGCCAGGAAAAGTGATTTAGATTGCAAGCGAAAATTGCCTTGTTACGCTTTTTTGGAATTTGAAAAAAAATCAACAACAGCCCCAAAAAAACAAATCATTGGCGCAACATATACAGCGCGACCGGCGCATTAAGACCCAAATTTTTATTGGTATATTTTCCGCCATGTTCGGCAAAAAATAGATAAACTCATAAAAGGTCGTGTATTGTTAGTTTTCAGTCTGTATATATATTTATATGTATATATATATTTTTTATCAAAGTTTGCTCGAAGCAAACCTGCGGGTAGCTCCCACAAGAAGCGAACCAACGACCACTAAAATGGCAGAGAACTTAGCAAACGAAAGTGAACAATTATTGAGAAATTTTCGACTGCGAGGTGCCTCGCAGTCGTAAAAACACACCTCGCAGTCGTAAAAACAAAGTCCGAGACGTGCCCTGTGATTTTTTTAATAAGAAGGTGCCCAAGCCAAAACAATGAGGTATATTGGCATCAAAACAGAAACTTCGCCCAGCATATTGCTAGCTACGACGTCATATCTTATCGTGTCGATGCTGAATATCTTTTCTGGAAATCTTAAAAGAACTCTCTATAACTTTTAAAGAGTTACACGTATTGGGTCGGGTTGATGAGTACATTTCATTAATGCATTTGTACAGGCGTATAACCCTAGTAACATGTCTGCAGTTATCGACGGCATCTTCTAGGGATACGACAGATCCACGCAGATTCGGATTTGAACGGTTCTAAATCCAAAAGTTAAAATTACAATCAAGAATTTCTAATTTTGCACGGAAGGGTGCTTGAGTGCCCTGAACTACGACGCACAATAAGTCCTTTAATCATTTTTAATGAATGGTTATCTTAGTTACGTCGAAAACTGTGCCTTGCGTAAAACTCGAAAAAAATAGAAAATACAATACGGCACCCAATTTACCGTTTTCGCATGACAAAGGCAACTTCGTTCCCTGGTTCAATAAACTGTAACACAGATTATCCGGCCAATTTTGGACTGTTAATAAAATGAATCGCACGTAAATTTACTGCACTTTTGTTACAGTGTGGATGCCCTGGTGAAAAACTCTAATTATGAAACACTTGCATTGTAAACTACTTCAGAAAATATCTTGATTGCGTACAAAATGGCACTAGGACCCCACGTTCAAACTTAGATGCGTCAAAAAGGCAGCCAGTTTGCCTGGGGAAAAATTCAAAATAAAAATATGACGTCCAAGTTATCTCAAATGTGTCAACAACGTCAACTAGGTGCCCTGGGTAAAACTCAATTAATAAAATATGGCGTCAAAGGTGTCCTATAATATTTTAGTCTGTACAAACGTCATCTAAGTATTGATCGTTTTACTTGAAAAAGGCACTTAGGTGCTCTAGGTAACGCTCAAATCATAAAATGAGGCTCACAAATCAACTTTATTACATTCTAAGTACGCTCAAAACGGCGCTGAGGTGCCGTGAGTAAAATCCAAAATTAGAAATCAAGATGGATTTACGCAAGAACAGCAACTGTAGGTGCCACAGATTGAAATTTGATTAAAGGGAGGCAATTGCTTTGGTTCGAACAAGCGAACGTGTTTTATTTGTGCAGAAAATCAGGTCGAAATGTCCCTTTTCCTTTACAAAATGGTATTTCGCACTTCCTAAAAAAAGTCGAAGGTTCCCCGTATTTTCCACAAAATAGTGCACTCAGAGTGAACATTGAACTGTCCTTGGCGATGATGAAACATCTACAACAATTCATATTTCACTGCGCAAGTTGAGAAATCAACTTACTCGAGCGAGTGAGTCACAGTAAGCAACTCCCCTACTCAAAGAGGGAGATCCCAGTTGAAGCACTGGGAAGGACAGCATCCTTTTCTCAAAACTTAGGGGAGGACTATGTCGCATACGATTCCATGACCTGAAAAATCAATATTAACGCATTTTTTTCCAAATGTAAAGAGGAACTTTTCTGGTTGTCTATAACGTCATAACTCATTTAAAGCATACTCCATGCGTGGATATCTATGAACTCAAAGGGTAATTTTAGAGCAAAACTCATCACCTTTTCGTCATCCGCATCTACTTTTTATCAATTCCTCACGAGCCGCTCTTGGCTCTGAATTTTGTTTTTCGAGTTTTCAAATATATACATACATACATTGTTTTGCTGGGGTCGACAATTATTTGGTGAGTTAGTGACGACGCTTTTATAAACGAAGATTTTACTCTCTTATCTGTTTTAATCAATCTGATTTCACATTTCATTAAGTATTAATGCAACAATAAAAAACATGACACTTGTTTTATTGCATTATTTCGGAGTCGGCGGACGCAGAATGACGACGAGAAAGAAAACAAAACGCCCTGTCGAGACGCGGTCCATCTGCTGTGCGTGCTTGACAAAATTTCTCAGTGGATTGGCGTATTCCTATTTCACATCATCTTAATTTGCCCTTTTTGTTTAATATTTTTTATCATCATCATTAAAAAATCGTAATTCTTTCCGTTAATAATATAAACCGTCTATGCGAAATATTATGCGGAATTATTTTTTATAAAATTTAATACTTCAAATACTTTAAAATTATTCAGTATTAATGGGAATAAATACAGCGGAAATCTGTTTATTGGAAGTAATTAACAATTATTATTTAAATTATTGTTGATTTCCTCGGTCCTGAATACACGAATATGATACATAAATGAATAATTCAGGCTACAAGAAGAATATTTTGTGAGAATACGCAGACTTTAAGGCGTTGCGGATCTTACTCTGGTTTAGTTGATGGCACCTCAGAGAGGCGACATTTTCAGAAGTAAATCAAATGTTTCTATATTCGAGACAAAGTAAATTGCTTTTCATAATCGGTATTCGGAATTCACCGGGCAAATTTCAGGTATTATGTCACCAAGAAAGATGCGAGACCATCTAAATTAAAAAAATTGCTGAACCTTTACTACTGCTAAACTATTGCTACTACTAAATGCGCCAAATAGTATTACCGGTTATATTTTGGATTCGTTTTGGTGGAATTCCATCCAAGGAAGATTGAAAGTAGCATTCGGATAAATTCAACTATCAATGCATTTGCTGGTACTACTTTTGATGCAGCTTTTTGTCATACGAGTAGCTGCCAGTAGACTTCCTTTGGATTCCGCTTCTGGCCTTGCTTAGTTTCGATTTGAATAGATATTCTTAACACGCTTTTTATCTCAAAGCAATATTAGCTTTTACAGATTTCAACCGAAAATTTTTACAAAGCCGGTGTCATAGCATGTATTTTTGGATTATATCGATGTTATTATTTCAATATTTTGCAAGCAGTGATCTGTGCAGCCTTCCGCAGCCAGAAAGAAAAATCAATTGGAACAGATTGACAGGCGATTGGTATCGGACAATAATAAATAGAAAAGGGTATGATGAGTGCGTAGCCAGTAAAGAGATGAAGCCGACAAGGGATGGATTTAGTTCTCAGTTTTATAACACCGAGCATCCAGATACCGTATTGCCGATAGATTGGGTAGAAAACGCATTTGGTGTCTACACTAGGCGAGACCACATGATGAAATACGTCGAAAGCATCTGTACTAGTAATGGAGATAATCTCATACTACCTAACGCAACAAGGGCTTCGCAACCGATTGGATTCCGAAAGCTTGTTTACTACACAGATTACGAAAATTATGTCGTTGTGTTGGCTTGTGGGGAGGGCAAGAAATTGGTGCTTGGACATACTTTAGTAAAGGATCCAACTGCTGAACACATGAGACTGATTCATGATTTACTCTCGAAGATTGGAGGCGGCTGGAGTGAAGTTGAACTTCATTTTACTGGTTGTGTGAAACAAATCAAACCTTAGAATATGAAAATACTCCTGGTGATCGAAGTCACGATTTTCTGTTTTGTGTTACTGACTATTCGATAATTTCACACGTTACAGACAATTTTACTGCGTTATAATTGCATGCATAAACAAATATTGATAGACAAAGGCCGACCACGCCCCTGGCGAAATCTATGACATTCAGCTACGACTGGTCTTCATTGGTCTTCATCCAGTTACGAGTTGTACACTACAGAATCACGAGGAACTAAAATTAATTTGGTTGTGCTCCTGTGCATTATAATGTTTTTTGTGACATTTTTGAAACTATTTTTGGAATTTTTTATTGTAAAATAACAATTTTCGAAAGATTCTATCGCAGGAAGGCAAAAATTAAAAAAAAAAAACAATTGCTTGTTGTCGTTCTTGTAGTGTTTCTCGATAGTACAAGTTTTTTTATTTTCGCAGTCCTTCAAAATACATGTTACTAAACAAGATAAAAAAAATTCAACATTTTCATTTATGTTCAGCAAAGTGATGAAAAACAGCGACAGCGCTATATTTAGAACCTTTGACGGAGATATCTTAAACATTTCGACGTGGCGATAATGAGCGCCACATGCTTAAAATGTTTTGCTAAACACTAGCATTTTTATTGTTTATCAGAGTAAAAAGAACCAACGCTTCGAAAAATTGTGTTTGCATAATTAGATTTCAGGTTCTGAAACTCGACAAATATCGAAAAGAACTACTTTGCGACAGCATATCCCCTAAATACTAATGCAATACCCCCTCATGTATAGCAGCGTTCACAAGTCTATCTCTTGTTGGCTTTGAAGAATAAAAAGAAGTTGACGCCGAAAAGAAAGTTAATGACAAAAGAAACTTAGACGTGAAGAAACTTTCCTATCTAACAAACAGCGCGAATTTTTTTTGCTCTCTGCAATCAGTGAGAATTCTTTAGCAATCAGAAATTCCATTTGGTCTCTCAACGACGAGATTCATTAGCTTGACAAAAATGCATGTGCACAAGATTGCTCAGACTGGGATGATTGCGAAAGCATTCCCTGTCGTAGAAACTGGTACGTGAAAATTGAGTATTTTATTCAACTTCCTTTCTTCGTTAGTTTGATCAACAGTAGGCTAATTTAGTACGATTGTGGAAATTCATGGACTGCATATTGCATGATCGACAAATAATTGGGATGCGGCACAGTATAATGCAGCATCATTTCGATTTCACCCATATCAACGTTGTAAATGGACTACCACCCCCCCACTCGGTCGGACCACTGGCTGCGAAACAGAGGAGCGGGGGAATGTAGCGGAGTCGTGTGTTTTGTAAAGAAAAGGCAGTCCCGGAATCGTGAATATTATTTTTAAATTTCAATGTGAGAAAATTTTTGTGCTCATTGTATGTATAGTGTGTAGTTCTAAACGAAAGGCCTTCTAAGGCAAAAAGCATTTCCCTGCGCATTTTTAGCGCAATTATTCTATAGACATTATAAAGAAAACTTCGACGTAAAGCTTCGAGGTAAATTTTTTTGCCCTCCCCAAGATTTGAGATCTTTTGCCGCCACTGATTCGGACACAAAAATCAAACCAGAATCCATAATTTATGGTGGGATAGGATTAATATTCTGCGGTGAAATATAATTAGTGATATCACTACTAATCAGATATGGTAATTTAAAAAAAAAGATAAAGAATCGAATGTTGAAAACTTCAGCCTACATTTTTCGAAATATCTGATGCAGATTCGATTTTTTCAACTTTTATTAGTTTTTCAGAAAATTTCCGATTTTTTCTAACAGTTCGATTCCTTTTCACTCAATTCAAGTGATAGAAAGGGATGTATAAACGAAAGTAATATATTTTTATTGTATAACAGACTCAACTGTGTAGTGTAGTACACATTAGGTGAATGGACTTCTGCAAATTCCATTGTGACGTCATGAAGGAGAAAAGTTCGAAAAAAACGCTAATCTCAATGAATGTATCATGATTTCTCAACACTAAAACAAAGTATTTTAACAATAAAAAAGGTGTTGAAGTTTTATTTTGGACAGAAAAAATCAGCTATCCAAAAAGAATGTAAAAAATAGTTTTTTTGTTAAAAATCATCATTAAGCAGTCGCTAAAGGATTGCTCATAATAAAGAACTCGTTATGAGAACATAAATGTTTCAAATAATTGTTACAATTAAGAAAGGCTGAGTTAACCGCACTGGGTCTTAACATATTCCTAGTGGTGATCCTGTTCGCCAGCAAGCCTTTGAAGTACCACCTTTTCCATGTAAATTCGTTAATGTTGTATCCAAATATTAGCAAAAAAACAATAAGAACTTCAATGAAAATTGTTGTAACGTTCCGTATAGTTGTGAGAAAAATGAAGACGCTAAATGTACCTTTCCAGAAACTCTGTTTTAGGGAAAATATCATTTCAACACACAAAATTGAGTCGCGTCCAGGCAATAAAATTTTGTGTTTATATTCGTTTTGAGTACGGGCTTTGCTGTACGGTTTTTTGTTGGATTTTTTGGAATATGAATGTCATGGTCACAAATGAAAACAAACAGAATCTTGTTGGTGGATTTATGCCAAAATTTGAGTCCAAAACAGAAAGTACTAAAGATTCGGCCAACTTAATACGAAACATTCAATCCACTAGACCGAATGAAATTTTCAAAAACTCGTCACTAAATTTACATAATTAATCCGCTCTGTCAGCTTAAAAGTATACAAAACAATAATCGGGCGGAACCTTGTCTTATAATTTACTTCGAATGGTTTTTTAAAATATTACTATATAAATAGAATAATTGTTTTAATATTTGAGATTAACGAAATTGCTGATGCTCGGCCATAGTCATTAATAATGCCTTATATATGTATATGTCTTATATCGCGATATTACTGCAAAATGAATCGAGAATTTAATCGGAAAAATGGACGTGACCTGTAAAATATCAAGGAACCTTTAAAACATTCAAATAAAATATTCTTTTTTTCATTTAAATTCACTATGAGCAAGGCCGGAAACAGTGCCTAAAATGAACCAACTAAGGCCACTTAATAGCAAAGAGCTAATAAAAGAGGTTTGTGTTAAATATGTTAGAATCATGTAAACGAATTCGATTTGAGATGATATCGACTCGTAGTCAATTTTCATATACACGATAAAATAGCACTGTGTGTTGAAAAGTGGCCAAAGAATTCGATTTAGGCCTATATAACCCATTTTTTTTCTATTGAACGAAAAACATGGTTCTGTCGGAAATATTATTTTGATTCAGCAACAGTTTCTTGTACTTTAGTTAAGTGGAAACATTTCAAGTATGATAGGGGCGAATTTTGATAAACAAAAAAACAGAGCATTTCCGGTAAAAAGATTTCTAATCCAAGCAGCCATGCCTTAGAAATTCACGGTAGGGTAAGCGAATTGGATAAATTGTAGCCGATGCATTTGAAATATTCTGTCAAATCACCATCACACTGTTCAGAGAACGATATTAGCTAGTTGAATATGATATTATCTGTAATATAGTAAAATCTTATGGGAGTAATATTTTTGAACATTTTCAGATCACATACCTGGATTTCCAATTTTACTCTTTGTTGGAAAAAAGTCGCCGAGCTGAATAAAATGTCATTTGAGCCATTCTGAAAGATGAAGGAGAAAATGTTCAAAACTCTGAGGTAGACTGATACGATTTATCATATTTTAAACGATTTGAGGTCAAAGTTCAACGAGTTTTTCTTGCCTATTTGATATATTACTTCGTATTGGGTCTTTGTGGGCGACTTTTTTCCAGGCGACTTTTTCCTGGCGACTTGAAATACTGAAAGATATATATCGCTTGTATTTTAAGGAAATTTGAAAATACACTTTATTTTGCAAGTTTTTTCTCTATCCAGTCATAAAATTTTTATAAAAATTACTTTTATTAAGCAAGTATGTGACGCGATTGGGTTGCGCCGCCAAGGATCCCTTTCTATAACAGATGTACCATGATAAAACAAACTACAGTCATCTTTCCAAATGACCACATCACAGATCGTCAACGTTATGTCACTGATTTCCATTCAATTCTTATTAAATCTGAAATATAGGCTAGAAATATTGACATAATTCTGAGGTTTGATATATTCTTTAAAGCGAAGTAATAAATAGAAGATCTTTGTTACTTTCGTTTCTTGGTTCACGTTTTTCTCAATATTTTTTTTTTTTTTTATCTGTGAATGGTTAATCATAGACGTCGATCAGATTATGAAATCCGAAACATGTAGGTAAAGAAGTCTGAAGGCGTCGTGTAACATTTGATAGAAATGCACAATAATATTCGTCGTTTTTGTTCTCTAATTATCTTGAAATTGGGATGGTCGCACACACAATTCCATGTACGCATTTGCAAGATCAATTTATTATTTTAAAGACAAATGTCTTGTCAAAAAATAGGAAAAATTGGATTGAATTGAATAGGTTTTTCTTTCTTAAAATGTCATTATACATTAAACATATATTTTAAAGACGATTTTTTGTTATTGGAACGCATTTTCATAACTTTCATCAATAACAATACCATTACGGGTGGTCTAAATCGAATACCTGTTTCTTTCATAATCGAATCGTATAGTTTATCGTATAATTTATGAATCCACGAATAATGAATCGAAAACTTTGGAACAGCACAACCCCAACCACCGTGTTATATCACCAGAATAAGCGATGATATGAATCAAGGGAATTCTTCAAACCACATTTTGTTTATTGATTGCTGGCAATTCAAACAATTAGGTTTATTTGTTCCCAATAAGCAATGCAATACAGAAAATTTGTCAACAACAGAAAATTATATTGCACATCATAACGTTTTGATTTGCTACCCTTCACATCTTGTAGAACCTATTCGATGTGTACTTGAATATGAAGAAAAACTGGGGTGATTATAATTCGACTATGCCCCATATGTCCGCTATATCCCTACTAAATAAGTCATGTTCCTACTAAATAGGCTATATCCCCTACTAAAAAGGCTATGTCCCTACTAAATATGGACGTCCCTATTCAGGAAATTTAGTATGCCCAGCCTATTTAGTAGGGACATACCGTATACTTTTTAGTATGGACATAGTCTATTTGGTCGCGAAATACAGTAGCCTTATCAGTATAGGACATAGCCTATTTAGTAGGGACATAGCTTGATTAGTAAGGACATAGCTTATTTAGTAGGGACATAGCCTATTTATTAGGGATATAGCCTATCTATTAGGGACATAGTCGAATTATAATCACCCCACAATTCTACTATTATCCAAATGAGTAGCACAGCAATCCAAAATGCTTCAGTTTTTCCATTTAGCCTAATAAACTCCCCTACGTCTCTTTATAATAAAAACCTATGTCAGTAGGACTTTTGTGATTGTGTGCTAGTAATATCGGCTGTAGTGATAAAAACCCAGTAAATATACAACTTACTTCAGCAATGTTGCTGCTATCTGCATACGTTCCCACAAAGCAATCTCGCGGTGTGGAACGCTTTCAAATCCGTAGTTCTGTTAAAACAGTGCTGCTTTCAACTACGAGTTTTCGTGCACCATAACCACAAAACGGTAACCATCCCAGACAGATGATGAGAATAAACAGTGCTTGAGCTGATTATTATTTAACGGATCGACGAAGGTTGTGTGGACAGAAGATGTGCACGCAAAAGTACAACACAGAAAAACTAATTAACGAAATAATTACATTGAAACCCCACTTACGTTCATGTCGTGCGCGTGGCCGTGGCAACTTGTCTCGCCTGATTCCCATTTATTTGGCGTGCAGCGATTGGATTACCTTTAGTTAGCTGTAGGTGGTTGATTCTATTTCAAATTGATTGAAGAAATTATTTAAATTTTATGCTAAGGATGTCGCAGGGCAGCAGTAAAAAATTCAAAGACCCACGAAGTCGACATTTTTAAAGATATGATGCGATGTAAACAGGAACCTGCGAGTTGTAAGACCTGAGACTGATGTGTTAAACTTTATTACGTTTACATGACCGTATTTCAACGTTTTGATACTGTCCATACCATGATCCAAATAATCAAGGTATTAAAAAGCACCATCCATCACATTCGTCTTGAGTTGTACTTGTTTTTTTATTTTAGGTCTCTGTTTCCGTAAAGTAGCGGATATACCCATATATTATGAGAGGTAGAAATTTAAAACTGGGATATATTCTGAATTCATTTTATACGCGTTCTCTCAAAAGTGGAGTGCTCACTAGGTATTTACAGACTGCCCTTAATAGCTTGCTGTGAAGTAGTACCGCACGAAGACAGCGAACGCCAAAGCATTCAATTTACTAAATGAGATCAAAGCATGAGGTGCAAACACATACGAGACGTTTATTGTTACATCATAATACAAAGGCATACACAACGGGGACCATGGTCGCCTATCGAATAGAATCGCGAAACGGTTAGTGCTTCGACTACCAGTGGACTATTGCATCAGACCAGGTGGGGTATAAGATCTTCATAGTTCAGGACGGGTCAATGAAACATATTTAATTACATAAACGATGATCTATTAAATCAGGCACTAAATCAGGCCTGATACCCAGTTCCTTACCAATGTTTAGAAAAAGTAAATTTACATCTTTCGTACTTTGGTACATAAAACTTATATGTGAAAGCACGGTATTTAAAAAAAAATAATTGTTGGTCCTGCAATTGCCGTGTTCAAACATATTTATTTAATCCAGGACCGAAGTTCAACGGGGGCGTGTGACTGGAAGACAAAGAAACTTCGGGCTGTTAATTTCCTAACGTAAGTAAATGAACAGGATGCCCTTTACATTCATTTGTTGTTTGTACAGGGTTTCCTAGAATAGTCTACATCCAGATTATTACAGGCATGCCCTGGATCACCCCATTTCTAGCATTTCGGTAAATTTTCACTTGGTGCGAACGAAATACTTTATCTAGTAATTATCTTGCGCTTCTGTAGTAGACAGAGAGCGCTATCTCCAGAGTGCAAATTGTTCGCGCTGAAAACAATGAATTGATCGGGCCTATCGGTACGCTATAATCATTTCCTTGGCGTTATTTTTAATTTTACCTATTCCTCCTATTGGGTTTGCTCGAACGATTGAAGCTGTACAATATAACCTCTAGATCAGTGAATATAACGCATATTCAAAAACAGAATGCATTTTATAGTAAACAAAACAAGAAGAGATTTCTCATAATTTTTTCTTTGCCTTGTTTTATGTTAGGCTTTGAAGTGAATAAACTTCCATATCTTTATCGCAATATTACACCAAGCATTATTAAATCAATTATCAAACTTATAATTGTGAATTTTTATACTCGTATTTCAGCTACTGTACCTGATTGATGGAGACTTCACTATCACAGAGTTGAAATCTGTTTGCAGGAAATATGGGATGATGCCAGATACTGAAACAGATTTAGCTCGCACAGAAAATATGGAAGGTTTAATATAAATTGTACAAACGCATCACTAGCATTTCCAAATCAGAAACTTCATTTCGTCAGTGTCAGTGACCTATGTTTGACAAAACATGGTTCGCCGAAATATTTCTGAACAGATTTTCGCTTTTTATAAAAAAAAATAATTTAATTTTGTTTTGGATGACTGAGTGACTCCTCAGCTGAAATTCATCCTGATATGTGTGGTTCTCGGATGAGCCATGCCTCGTTGGTGTGATCCGTCAGTGACCCATACTTTAGGCGTGTTGCTGAGATTCAGAAGATCTTATTGCAGTCAACTCTTTACTCCGTGAGTATTGACAACCTTTAAGTTATATAAGTTACAAATTTGTTATATCCTCCATATTTGAAATATTTACTTCTAATCCATATAGGCAATGTATTTTGATTCTCAAGGTGGTTAGCATGTTTCCATCGCAGGTTAAAGATGTTCGGTTGTTGAAAAAAGGTTCAAATCATCAATACTGCTATGAAATAGCAGTGTTGAATGTTGCCAAGCTTTTATGCCCATTTGGAGAAAATCTCATGAACATTTCGGACACCTGATTCTGTCGTATTCGGTAATCCACGCCCGCCGTTCGAACCAGGTGTAAAAAAGGGTCATGGGCTAAGCCAAGCAGTAATGACCATGTCCTTTCGTACAATGAATGGCCGTATATGAGTCATTCTATCTCTTGATTGAGTCATTGTAAAACAACAACTTGAATTACTATTCATGATACAATAAGAAGTCTCCATCCGAGTATATCAGTATTTTTTGGGGGGAAGGGGTCCGAAATCCGAATCTAAACCAAAAAAAAAATAAATGAATTTGTGAATGTGTGGACTCCGCGATCTTTTTTAACATTTTACGGTTTCATCATAATTTTTTAGTTTAAATTTGCTTTTTTTGTCAAATGACTCAATACATATTCGTCTGCCTTCCTCGCGGATTTTTGTGGATATAAAACTGCCATTTTTCATTTTCTTCCCGGTGAGTGGGATCCCTCCTCCTAATTTCGGGGATCTCCTGGTGCCAACCGTTTTGCGCAATATAATATCAACACCAGCCTCTGAATTTGTTAACAAAAAATGATATAAAGCTATAGATATATAATAGAAGCGATGGCCTAGTGGTTAAACATGTTGGCACCGCAGGTTGAAGATCTCGGGTTCGGGTGTAATACCTTGGGTAGGCTCAGCCGAACAGGAAAAGGTCATCTCCTTCCAGCAAGTCTAACCCTGTTCGTCTGTATGCGGTGGCTGGCAAAGGGTGTTGGTCGGGGTGATCCCCTCCGACTATAAAAAAATTAATGTTAGAGGGCCTTGGACAGGGTGATCCACTCTAAGAAGTGGCTATAAAAAAAAAAAAAAAAAAAAAAAAAAAATACAAAAGCTATAGCTATAAATAGACAACTTGATCCCGGTTAAAGAATTTCTATCGCATTCGGACATCATTGGTCACTGCCTGAGAGAGATATAAATACGCAGTACACGCATGAAACTCATATTATAAACATTTTTGTTTAAGAGAGGACGAATATGAAGAAACGAAAAGATACGATTTATGTACTTGATCATGTTTTTTTTACGTATCATAATCGTAAATTGAGGGTTGAGGAAATCAACCATAATTAACTAAATTGCTGTAATTGCTGCGAATAAACAGATTTCCGCTCCGTTTTATTTTTTATGAATGTCGAATAGTTTTAGCCTTTATTTCGAAATAAATGCCTCCTGGTAATATCCCTCCCAAACGGTTTATATCAAAAACGGAAATTAGATTTTTTTCAATACAATGGTAAAATAAACCGCAAATTAAGACCATATTAACTAGGATGGCTCCAACCAATCAAAAAAATTTTATTTTGTTGAGCATGCGCCGTAGATGGACGAGTCACCAATCACATGATCACCTGTGGCTGATGCTTGGCAGAACAAAATTTGCTATTTCAAAATAGAAGACATGGGTCAAAACTATAAAGGAATTCACATTGTGTGTAATATCATTAATTTAATTAATTGAAATACTCAACAAATGTACATTTTTAACGAAATGGGCTGTCTGAAAAAATATACATTATATCTTTCATTAAAATTAAATTTTTGAGTCGAAATAAGGCAAAATGGTTCAAGAATAGCAAAACATCACGGCGGATGTGCAATTATCAACGTAATCAAATCAAATCTTGATTCAAATTTTCTATGAATACCAGTGCATGAAATGCACGAAGAACATAGAACTGACTTCAAGAACTGGTTCAAAAATTTATAGGCTCATTGAATAGCAAGCAGCAACCGCACAACAGCAACCGTATATTAATAAGGTTCGCCCTCTAATTTGCCAGATCATGATATTTTACATTTATTTTTAAGATTCTTGCTAATTCAAAAAATTTCGTGCGAGTTTTCGTGCATTAGTTTTTCGAGTGAAATTCATTTAAGGAAGATTGATGAGTAGCATTCGAAAAAAATCAACTATGAGCGCAGTAACTGGTGCTACTTTTAATGTAGTTTTTTAACATAGAAGTGTCCGCTAATCGATTTCGTTATATGCTGTTTCTGGCCTTGCTTAATTTGAATTTATAAAAATAATTTATCACTCATTTATCTAGTAGTATCGTTAGCTTTTACAGATTCAACCGAAATTTACTATTTACCTACTAAGCCAGTGATTAGCGCAGCCTTTCACATTTCCCTGAGAAACTCGTAGTATGTGATTAGTACGAGTGCAGAGACAATATATTGATACCTGACGTCAAAGTGGTCAATAAATGAAGATATTTCACGACATAAAAGTTGAATGGCGTGCAAAATTTAACAAGAAAGACTTCATGTACTTCATGACAGCTTTAATGCCGCGTCATTTCGTTGAAACGTGTGATAAAAATATGCCGTCGCACAAGCCGGATACCCAGAAAGAAAATTTCTCCTCGGGATTGTATGGGTCACTGATGGAACGCGCCGCTGAGGCCCAAAAAAATAAAATTTTCGATTGGTTGGAGCCATCCTAGTTAATATGGTCCTAATTTGCTGTTTATTTTGCTATTGTATTGAAAAAAACTATTTCCGTTTTTGATATAAACCGTTGGACGGGATATTACCAAGAGACATTTATTCAGGAATGAAGGATAAAACTATGACTCAAAATTATTCAACATTCATAAAAATAAAACGGAGCGGAAATCTGTTTATTAGCAGCAATTGTAGCAATTTAGTAAATTATGATTGATTTCCTCAACCCTTAATTTACGATTATGATACGTGAGAGAAAAACATGATTAAGAGTTAGATGAAAAACTTATATTAAAGGAAGCATAAAAGACAAACGAAATTATTCTAGGCTTAGAATACAACTGTATGCTGTCGAGGTGACATTTGCGTGTTACCGATTCAGGGGCATAATATTTTTCTACGCGACATGTCTACTTCATTGCTGTTATCGTTGTTTTTGTGTGGATATTTTGGATGTGGTGATCTGTGCAGCCTACCCGAGGTGGAGACGGAAATTGATTGGGACAACCTGCAAGGTGACTGGTATCGGTCAATACTAAACAGAAAGGGAGATAATAGCTGCGTTGCAATTAAAGATATACAGCCCGCACAGTACGGATTCACTTCTGGTTTTTATAACGCCAAGAATCCTGATGTTGTTTTCCCAGTGGAATGGGTGAGAAACGCGTTTGGTATTTACAGCAGACGATCTGAGATGGAGAACTACGTTGCGAATGTATGCTCCAATAGCGGGGAAAGCTTGATAATAGCCAATGCAACACGCACTTCTCATCCGATCGATTTCCGTAAGCATGTGTTTTATACAGACTACAAAAACTATGTCGTGGTTTTAGCTTGCGAGAAAGGAATAAAGTTGTTAATTGGGCACACATCATCTAGAATACCGACTGCAGAACAGACACGACTAATTCACAACGTAATCACTGGCATCGGAGGAGGTTGGGGAGACGAAATTTCGTTTCATTTTACGGGCTGTGTGAAGGAACTTGGAACGGTAAATCCGACTGCAGATATTTTTAGGACACGAAGTGTTTAATTTGCCAGTTCTTAGTCGCAAACCCGGGAGGGAAAAGATTATCTTGGTTGTTTTCTACCCCGTCTTTAGTAGTAAAAATATATTCGAATGTACAACTGCAAATCTTATTCTGGCAAGCTTAAGCCACAGATGAACCGCGTCTGGACGGCGCGATCCAGTAGTGACTCATACTTGACAAGTGGTTTGCAAAAAATGGTATCAAATAGGAATTTCCTTCAATATTCAGTTTTTATGTTTTCCTTTTTTATCGTTGACGTTATGGAGTACGGTTTGCATGAAAAAGATAAATATTCCATTCTTATCACAGTAATTTTTATCCCAATGTGATGTTTTATTGATTATGAATAATTGGTAATGCGTAACTGATGGAAGCTTTAGAAAATGACCCAATAACAAACATTTTGTGGATAGGTGTTTTCAAGCATGATCTACTAATGTAGATCGCGGCGTATCATTGGCTCATACTTGACAAAATAAAATTTCTAATTACCTTTGTCATGCTTCATAAACAGCTGACGTGTTGTGACACGTCGATAAACTTGTATACTTTCCAAAACAAACATATTTTGAACTCCTTTTTCCGATAAAGAGCGCTAGCTTGGGCCTTGAGAAATTAATAAGATCTGTACAGTAAGGTACATATTTAAATATAATATGCGGACAAAAAAACGTGTGTGCTATTTACTTTTAAAATGGTTCGAGTGCTGATAACGTTGTAAAACATTCACGTGTAGGCGGATAATCCAAAAGACTTCCAGCGACAATATTGGTCATTTAATTATTGCTGAAAAAACTACTTGTTCGGCGTTTAAGTTATTTAGTGTTTTAGTAATTCAGTTTTTTTTACGAATTTTAACGTTAGAAAGGGATTGAAATAGGTAGTTTGCATACTATCATAATCTGCGACATTCTTTTTTCTTCTTCTGCAGTGAGCGCAATCTCCTTTGTCAGTAGATGTCTAATCCACGCGGTTGCGTATGCGGGCAAATCCGCTCCGTTTAGATTCAATCCAGAGTATAGGGACAACAGGTTAAGTGTGTAGGAACTCTTGTCTGGATTCGATCCCGAGGGCGCCTAACCCACGTTTGGGAATATAGCTTCTGGAAATAATCTAGCGTGCGAAAAATTATGTTTTGTTGCAATCCAACCAGATACTAACCTACGTGAGCGCACGTTGGAAGTTTACTCGATGCAGTGCTTCATGTACAATAGAACTTCATGTAATTTCGCCGGGGAAGCATGCAATTTCAACCCACAGGGGGATCCCATATTGTTTTAGTAAATGCATAAATAATTAAAGGGGACATGATTAAGTTGTCAAGGTGGTTATCGAAACCGTAAAATTTTTAACCAAAACATAGATTTACTATGTAGAATTGAAAAAAAACACAAATCGAGAAATCTTGGGGTTCAACAAGATGCAAAAATTTTACTTTGACCTATTTTAAAGCTCTAAGAAGTTTTTAACTTTGAACTACCTGTAAGTAAGTATTAGCGCAGAAGGCGCGCTGACAATGTTCGCATTTATGCCGTAAGAAATTTCGATGCATTTTTTGTATTTTAAACTCCACAAGTAGTTAGGTGCATTCCCCTGTATCCGCGCCTGCAAATTCCTATTTTAAATTGATTAAATACAAATATAGTGGACAATCAAATTCGAAGGTGGTAAGTAATTATAAACAAATTTATTTGTTTGCTATGATAAAGTTTTGTCCAAAAGAAATATGTATATTAAATTAAATAGGCCATTTTGTTGAAAATGTTCTGTATTGAGTAGTTTAGTGAAGCAATATGCTCAATGCTGACCAAGAGCGTAAAATTAAAATTAAGGATTATTCATGAAAATTTGAATTCCCGCATAGTTTCAAGACATATCTTTCATTTCGCAATAACAATTTTTTGTTTTGTCAAGCATCAGTCACAAATAACGCCTCAGCAGCGCTATCCTGCAGTGACTTGTGCTCGACAGAACAAATACTTTCACTCTTCTTTGTATCCCCATCGAGCATGTGGATTCAGAATCGGATATTCCTTAAATTTTCCAGATGACCGGTACTTTTTAATCGCCGGCAATTCCTATAATTGAAAAAATGAAATAAATAGTAATTCAACATCGTGGTTGGGTCGGCAGAAACATATTTCAGGAATATGACAAAGGAAATGTATGTGAAAAAAATTAAATCATACGCAATTAACGATAGAATGGCTCCTAATATTATGAGAATATTTCGAGATTGTAGTTCATATAACGTTCGACAACATTTTTCAGGGAATAGTTAAGCAATGCTAACTCATAGTATTATAAGTTGTAGAGGTATACATATCTTCTATACGTTAAATTTATACTTCTTTTATATTAGGGCTTGATAAGGTCTAAAAACGCCAAAGATCGCGATATATGATTATAGAGCTGGACAAAAGCGAAATATTTGGAATTCCAACTTGATTTGAGTTTTTTTTTTTTTTTGAATAGGATCGAATCACGAATTCGATGTAAATAATAAATATCACATTTTACCAATACAACTTGTCTTCATTGTGAAAATCAAGAATTTTATGGTTTATAGTAAATATCCAATTTACAAGATCAACAATTTATCTTATTTTAACGACAAAATATATTCGATTTTGTTAAAATTTGACTAAAATCGATTGCATTTTGTCGTTAAAAATGAAAACCCTAGTCCATCTGATAAGTATTTGTTCCTATGAACGATTCACGATTGATTCGAACAAACTGTGGTTCGGATTGACTCGAATGACCGAATCGAATTGCCTAGCGCTATATACGATATATTTTCCAGTTGAAAATGCCCATCGATACACCTCTCGGCTAAGGCTTCTTCTGGTGTCGGCGAGTCTAACTACAGAGTATGCTGAAAATTGTCCTAAATTTATTTGCATTCTGCCTATTTTGTCCATTTTGCAGTAAAATCATAATTTGAGTCAAATTCCACAACGGATAATTTATCATAAATCATGATTTTACTGCGGAATGGTTCAATTTTGGATGATTAAATTTTGTAGAATTCTAGAATGTCCATTTATTCTGATATGAGCATCTCAAGTATCCACTAAATGAAGTAAATGCTTCAGAAAACATTTCGATGATTTTACTCAATCATAGAATCAAAATTATTGTTATGTCGACAACCATGTAAAAGCGGTATCAGTTTAGATTTCCTTGGCCTGGGTATGTCACGTAGATGATATTTGCAAGAAAAAAGAATTTTACACAATGTATTGGAAATCTTCAGTTTTTACTTTCTAAACCCACCATTCCCACTATTACAAAAGAAAATATTCACCTCGAAATCAGCGACATATCTTTTTATTTCCGGGAATGCATCAATGCAGTCTTTGTTTAAGCAAATTGACTGCTTTATGGTGGTATAAAACTGGAAATCCGGATATGTTACCTTGATAAAAAGTGAAAATTGTAATGTTTGTAATTTTATATAAATATAACTAGTTTACTTGGTATACTTAGTTTACCGAGTTTGTTACTGCAGTTCTTTTACCTATAGTTATAAATAATAAAAATCACCGAATTTAACTTTCCCAGAGTTTTCTGTTTAAAATTTCACCTCGTAAATTTACTAGTTAAAACAGACTATTCAACCTATTTTACAACTAGATGCCTAGTATGAAAAACTAGGTAAATTCTATTTTCGTTTTAAAGAAGCTTTAAAAATAGACTGTGAAGATTTTCACCCGCACATCTAAAAAAAGGCCCTTACAAGCAACCAAACAACAATTACCTAGTTTACCTGGTTTAAATAGGTACTGCATAGTTTTGAAAGTGAAACTAGGCTAACTCGTCATACTTTACCTGGTTTTCTGGTGAATTTGTTTTGGTAGTTTAAGAAATAACTCGGTTGCTACCACTAGAAAATCATGAAGTTGTAATTTATTAAAAAGGTAGAAATGGAGGCGGGTAGCTGAATATGGAAGAAAGGAACTCAGTCGAAACGCATTATGTAAAGTATGGTCCATTTGTGACTCATACCTGACAAAATATATTTTGGACTGGGAAAAATGACAATCTAACAGGTGTACGGAGAAAAAGAATGAGAGGAAAGGAAATCTCACCTTGTCGCCTATGAGCCATTTGCTTTTTCCAATGAACTTCACGCATTTTTCCATGAATTCAGGAAATACCTTTTCTCGGTAATTCTTTTTCGTTTCCTCGTATTTGTCTTCTCTAAAATATGAAACGATTCCCATAAAAAAGTGGTAAATGGTTTTACGATCACCCAGGGAAGATACCACACACTGCCATTTAGCATGGCGGTTCAGTTCCATTTCTGATGTTTTCTGTTTAGAGTGCAGTTGCGGGTACTACTTCTTTGTGTCGTAAGAGGCGACTAGAAGGAAGCAAAGAAGTGGTAGATGATTTTATCATTGCCCAGGGCAGGTAACACCCACTGTACTTTACCATGGCGGTTCAGTTCCGTTTGGGATGTTTTCCGTTTAGAGTACTGTTGCTGGTATTATATCTCTTAGTAGCTCTCTGCTTTTAGGTCGCCGTTAGTCGGTTCCTTTCAGGCACTGCTTCCGACCTTGCTCAGAATGAATTTTAATAAAAAAATCTCTTTGCTATTAGGTGACCGTTAGAGTGCTTCTTTCAGGCTCTGCTTCCGACCTTGCTCAGAGTGACCTTCAATAAAAATGTGTATTTACTTTTTAGGCGATATGCAAGAATGTGCAAATACGATAGGATTTTGTTGCTGGAATCAAGTTAATCTAGTAATCTAGTCTGCCCCAGTTATTTCACCAGAGTTGAGTGGTGGGCATTATGGAAAAACAAAACCTAAGGCAAAACGCTCAAAATTTCTGATCCAAGAAAATACTTTTCTATCATTTCTTCGTATAAGACAACCATTGAATTGTTAAATTTGAAAATGTGTTATTTCAAATTTTTTGTGATAAAAATATTTAAATTTCGAGCGCACAATGTCTGAGTGGCCACTCATGGAGTTTCTTTTTCTCTCTTCAAGTTCGCTCTAGGCAAGGTCGTAAACAGCGCATAAAAGGGACGGCCACTCAAATGTAGTACCGGCAACTGAACCCAACTGGAAACATCCAAGAGAGGATTGAACCGCTACAACCACCTGGTAACTTTGTATGTTTCCTTGTTGGTGTTCCAGTTTTGTCCCGGGTTCCAGGGATTGTGTTATATATTACCGGGTTTCCTGTTTTTTTTAAATAGACGGACAATCGAAAACCCTAATGGGGAAGGATTCAGGAGACGGGCTTGTCAGGTTTCCAAAGCTAGATCTTCAACCTGCGATGCCACTTTCTGTAGGCCTATATGTGTATGACTTAATCCAGTAAGTGAATATTCAAATATGGTGGATAAAGCGTATTTGTAACTTATAAAAAAGTATATACTCACGGTGTGAAAAATTGTCCGAAATAGGCATTTCTGGCACTGAGCAACACACTTAAGCAACAAAATATTAAACATAAAAAATAGTTTTCGCAAATTTCAATCCTGCAAAAAAATTCATATATTTGGTTACGAGTGTGCAAATTCGGCATTATATTGTACAGTCCGCTCTACACTTTGTGAATTGTGAATACTTGTGTATTGCTTTCTTAAAAATGAAAATAATAAATTAGAATGATACAATAATAGATGTCCTAATCAGAAGTGCGAACGTAGAAATGAAAATAAAGAGTAATCCTGGGGATGAAAGGAAAAATTTGCGTAATTATTTTTTCCCTAATATCGGTCATCTGACGGATAACGCTGTCTATCTGTTACCCATGTATGACATGATGAATTTTAGATTAGGAGTCATCCATCTGAAATTATCACATGTAATGGTATGCATTATAATTTATATAAAGAACTAAAAATATCTTGTCAAATCATATTTTGTAACGTATGGAACACAGATTTGACGGCGCGATCCATCTGTGGTTCATGCTTTACAAAATAAGGTTTCTGAAAGCAAACCTTCTAAATTTTCTGCACGAGCTAAATCATTTTCAGTTTCAGGCATCGCCCCATACTTTCTACAAATATATTTCACGATTGCAATCGATTCTGTCATTATGAAGTCTCCATCAACCAGATAAGGTAACTGAATTATTGAAGGTAAAATTTCATAATTATAAATGAAAAATATCACTTTATTTTTTAATAAATGCAGTGATGTAATAAATATATTAGTCTCTGTACATTTCAAAGCCAAACAAAGAGAAAAGGCAAGTCGCGGGGAAACCTTGTTTGTTTATTAAAAATTGTAATCTAATTTCGGATTTGCGTTACATAGTAGGGTTAGGCAAAACCGGAAAATTCAGAATTCGAATCTGATTCGAAAATTTTTTTTCAATTCGGATCGAATCAACAACTCCATGCAAATAACAATTTTCCCCATTTCTAGTATTACAAATTGTCTCCGTTGCGAAAGTCAAGAAATTTATTGTTTGGTGGATTTTCAATTCACACTCAACAATAACAATTTTCATATTTTAACGACATAATATAATCGATTTTGGTCAAATTTAGAAATGAACCTTCTGATCCATTCATTCGAATTGATTGTAAGACTTTAATCATCCACAGCAACTCAAGACCTTTTTTGTAAAATACGACAAAAAGGGATATCAACATTGTACCACAGACTCAGACTTTTGCAAAGAGAGAAAGGGGGAGTGGAACGATACGTTAGGATTTTATCCGAATGAAATCTTTATAGCGCGCAGAATGCACGCACAAAAATCAAATTTGACTGATTATGAACCAAATATAGGGGTCAAAGCAAACAATATACACTTCGGTAATAATTCGCACCGTATGCTCAAATGGAACATTTATATTAAAGCAATTAAAGTTCAAATGAACGAAATAACTTAGGTAGAGCCAGCAAGCGCATAGGTGTCATGAAACATTCGGTTTCAGTGAGTGCTAATCATTAGCCTGAGAATAGCCTATTCGGCCACATATTTTCCTCAAGTTTTTGTTGTTCACAAAAAAACATGAGCAAAATTAGCTTCTCCAGCAAAGTCACCATTATTCACTTACGTTAGGAAATTCACATCCCAGAGTTGCTTTGTCTGCTAGCCACCCACTCCTATCGAACTCCGGCCCTGAAGTCAGGTAAAAGGTAAAATATTGTTAATTACAGTAATTGCAGGATAAGCATGTTTCATTTATAGCCATTCAGGTTAAGTGTTCTTTGCAGTTCCCTCAAGCCTACCCAAGTTATTACATCCTGGGTTGAGTAATGAGCATAGCATGGTTAACTATGGCGAGTATGGTCAAGATCGATGAAAAAAACTTGAAGAGGCTTCAAAAAGCAATGCATGCAGAGTGCTCCTGGGCGAGGAACTGTAATACAAAGCCTTGGGATGATGCTCTATAACCTTCCCGGTCCCTCATAGGGTTCACGACGATCACTAGCCCAATCAGTTCTATTTTGTCAGGAAGAGACGACTGGAAGAGTGATTTTCAAGCGTACACTCCATCATCCATACATTTTGTTAGTGTGCTTTCTTTTTTTTATAGCCACTTCTTAGAGTGGATCACCATGCTCAAGGGCCTGTAACAGCGCACTTATGACCGGACAGTATTGCTGGAAAGATATGATCCTTTTCCTGTTCGGCTTAACCTAGATAAATATCGTAACAGATATGTAAACTTTGTTAATTGCATATTGTGAAATAAAGTTCATTTTACTGCTCGAACGTACGCTTTTCTCAAGAGGAAAAACCAGTTCTGGAACGTCTAGCTCTGGCAAAATCGAGTGAGTCTAATTTGGCCACAGTATCTAATCAGGGTAACATCTGACACGCAACTCTTGAATCGGATAAGACCAAAGTTTCACCAAACAACCGTTACTCTGATACGACTGCAACGCAAATTTTACCACCGATCTTGACGAATAATAAAAGTTGGTTCTCTACATCGAGCTCACCATTATCTCTCGTCCGAAACTAATCTTCATTTGTACAAATCACTAATTCTGCCCTACATGCATCGAATATTGCTGTAACATATGGGGTAGTGTCGTTGCTACTGATCTCAGCATGTTTGATATTGTGCGAATCCCAAAAACTTTTAAGGGAAGCTTCCAGCTTCAGTGAAACGAAGTCGAAGCAAAGGTAGCCTGGATTAAGTACTATTATATCCGAGGCAACGCTTTGTCGAGTTGATGATTTTGAGGGGAATAACGTTGCGGGTAAAAGCACGACTATTTGATGAAAATACGGGATGGGATTTAAAAAAGTACACCATGCAAATGATCATTGCTTTTTAAAAACGTACACAGACATTAACAACACTTTTTGAAGTAAGTTGCATATTTACTAGTTTTTTGTTACCTGTGATGCCAACACACTAGCACAGTTTAGAAAGGTATTTGTTTTGACTAGGCGCCGACATCAATAAAAATACCCATAATGACGACGGTTCTCGAGTTGCAAAATATTATGTTCTTGCATGAATTACAGTCTCAATAATTCTTCATGTACCACTGTTAATGATTTTTTAATGGACAACAAGGGAAGAACCTTCGCCCTGTATGTAGGGCTGGGCAATTCGAATCGCTACGAAGCTCATTGCTTCGAATCCGTCGTGAATCGTTCGTAGGAAATAAACTTGCTAAGTGAACTGGAACTTTCATTTTTTTCATTTTCAACAACAAAATACGATCAACTTTAGTCAAGTTTGACCAAAATCGACTATATTTTGTCGTTGCAATGCAGTTGTAATAGTAGATCCAATATCGAAAGTTGTAATAGTAAAAATTCAATTATTAACAGTTATTAACAATCCATTCCTTAATAATCCATTCTTGGCGTTGATGAATATTCGAACAGATTGCGACCTCAGCCGCCAGTTAGGAATTTAAGGCACCAAATTATCTGATACTAACTTTGCATATATTGTAATTTCTTTATAGCCACTTCTCGGAATAAATCAACCTAACTAGGAACCTGTACTAGCGGCCACTTATAGCCGGACAGGGTTAGAATTGCTCGAAAGATAGATAAAATCTTTTCCTGTTCAGTTTAACCTACCCAAGTTATTACACCCTGGGTTGAGTGGTGGGCATGCAATTACAATTTCGAACATACACTATTCTTCATGACGCCATTTTCAGCTTTGCATAGTGCGAATTTCTATAAAAATAAATTATATCGCCTTATTACAGATTTTATTAGGTTTTCAGGACTACCTTTAACATTAAGCTACATATAATTTTATTGTTATAGGCGCGATGACCAAGTGGTTATCATATCGCAGGTTGAAGAACTCTGGTTCTAGTCCCAGCGACTACGACTTGTTAATCAAGGCCCACCTCTAATCGTAGGGAGTAAGAACTCAGGTAGGATAGGACGAACCGAAAATATCGTCTATTTCAACAACCCTAACGCTATCCGTCCGTAACTGCCCGCTGGTCGAATGCCTTGGTCAGGGTGATCCGCTCCAAAGAGTGGCCATAGAAATGAGTATTAGTGCTGTAGGTTGTACAGAAATTGCAAAATAACGAAACGGCAGGAGCCGATTTTAGAATGCTGTACCGGTGATTCCCCAATCACCATTTTAGAAGCACTTTTCCTAAATTAAATAACAAGCATAGGTTGGGTATGAATAAAAAGTACCTGGGCCCAATTCGTACAATTTTTCTTCGTATTGAGCACCCACATATTCAAGTGCATATCGGATAGGTTCGCCAAGCTGTAAGAAAACGACAGTGTGTCATAACCTTATATTAGCAAACAATATTTAATATTTAATTAATTCCAAGCAGATATGAGTACAATTATGTCTGAATTACCAGGAATGAATCGACAAAATATGATTCACAGAATTTCTTGAACTAATGATATCATAGTTCATACATAGAGTATTACGTCATTATTACGCAACCAATAAATGTGATGAAAATCGCCGATATATTTTTTGTTATATGTTTATTATATGTACTTATTTTATGTCAATATACTAATTAGTAGCCCCTTCCAACCAGGGCGGGGTCATTTAGACCAGATCATTTAGATTTCGATTCTGATTCGGATAATTTTTCGAATCGGATCGAATCATAAATTTCAACGAATTCATAGTTCGAAAAATTTATAGTTTATATCGCATTTTCACACGCCATGTCTAAGAGAAAAATTTTCATATTTTCACGAAAAAATATAATCGATTTTGGTCGAACTTGACCAAAATCGATTGCATTTTGTCTTTAAAAATGAACATTTTAGTTCATTTAGCAATTTATTTCCTTATGAATACGTCACGATTGATTCGAATAAATTGTGCTTCGAATCCAAACATATATTTCTAATAAATCTCATTCGCATTCGTTTTTCCAACGGTTCGGAAATATCGAATTGTTTGGTCAACCACCCCAATTTTAAGACAATTAGAAAACGAAATAAAGCTGCAAATTAGGACATAAAAACATTACGCCATTAATTGCATTAGCCCAAAATATAGGTCGCGGTAGTTGACGATTCCGACTTTCTTCATAATTCCTACATTTCCGAATAATTTTATACATTTCTATTATCTTCCTCTTAAAATGCCAATTCTTGTTGCATCAGATTCTGCTTAGAACCTTCGAGTATCACGCCATGACTTTGGACCTAACACGTTCGGCTCTAGTGAAAATAATCCAGTCGGTAATTTCATTTTGCCAAACATGAGCCACAGATCGATCGTGCCTCCGCAACGCGATCCATCAGCGACCTATACTCAACAAGAGATTCTGGACAGAATGTTTCTTGACTGAGCAGATGGTATAGGATTCTTCAGTGAACACCATATTCATCATGATTATTGGTATTCGTTGATAAAAAAATAATGTTGCGAAAAACCTACCACGAGCTACAAATATTGCGAAAACGCTGACACAAGCCGACCCAAAAACAAAAACAAACAAAACAATTTCATTCAATATATATTCATTCAAAATAAAGCTAACTTCGCAAGTCTTTCAATATTTCTAACCGTATTTCGAAGTTATTATCCAGAATCGGACGATGTTAATCTCACTTCAGTTTCGATAGAGGAAGAGTCGTAATATTGGGAGGAAATTATGTTAAAACGTCATTCCGTATTCATTTCCTCGTTTTAATCAAAAATGACCTAAAACGAAACTTTATTCCGGAATATAAATAGCGCAATTTATTCCGACAAAGTACCTTCTTTACATGTAATCTTTCGGCAAAAGGATTCGATTTGTCATTCACAAATTATAAACGGAATACATTTATGTTCAGATCAACCAGCAAGTCGACCCCTCGACGATGTTATTCAATTTTAAAAATTAGTGGAAAGTTTTAATAAATAGCTAAATTCCTGCATTAAATAATTGGATAACTTACGTAAAAACACAATTTATTCAAAAGAATTTTTGATCAGTTAATCCTAAATATTTTGTGCATAGCTCCACATGTTGTTTGTGTTAGACTAAAGGCACTGATGGAAAATGTCGTCGAGGTTTTGCTCATAACTTGACAATATCAAATATCGTATCGGGAAAAGCTTTTGTCGGATCATTTCGAACAACTTTAATCGAGTATTTATGGGAATCGATCGAAATGTTAAATCTGCATCAAAAAGGCGACTAAAATGTAAAGCCTGACCGCATTCGTCAACTCGTTACTAATACTATTGGTTATGCAAGTCATCGTGATGGTATAGGTAGAAGCAAAGTTTGTGGTGGAATTATTTGACGGCGCCTAATGTAAATATTTGAATTCTCTGGTGTAATTTATGTTTGTCAAGCATGATCCAACAGAACTTATTTTTACCGATCTAGTAATTAGCAGTTTTAACCTTAGGATTTTTTGAAACATTTTATATCTCAGTCAGAAAATGTTTCTCAAAATCGATCAAACTACTTACTGCACGAATATTCCAGTAGCCAAGTTTCAGAGTTCCCATTTCTTTCTCTTTGTAGTCTTCTTCAAATGGTAAATATTTAAATTATATTCTGTCGCTATGAATAGTAAAAAAATGAAGATATTATCAACACATTTTTTTATATCTCGAAAAACTATAGACTCCATCACGTATATGCTCTCTCAATTTTGTTTTTGGTCCAGTTTAGTAGTATTTAGTTACAGAATATAATATCCATTACCCCAAAATCCCTTGTTTGCAATGGAATGCGCCTAGCCAGGATGAATAAACAAGATGGAGGGGCGATGCGTCACCTCACATACCCATGAAAAAAAGATCCAGAATTCATAGGAAACTTCTCATCAGGTCTTGGATACAACATTTTTATCATTTTCATGCTTGAGCGTGCTCTACCTTATTAATGCTGTTTGTTTTATTCAGGAAAATCCAAAACTGTTAGCTCTGCCCCACGCAGATAAGGCCATAATTTAATAGCGAAAACGTTCCTTTCACCAGAATTTACTGATCCACTAACATAACACTAGGGCTCATAAAGTCGAATCCCCGTTTCGTATTCGCTCCTATGTTCCTCTTTGCAAGCCCTGAGTGAGTTTCAGTATCTCGAGTGCTTCCGGCGTATAAGCTTGCGTCATAGTTGAGTACGGCGCTTTATTGAGACGATTCATGAATGGCCCATTGTTTACCCTATAGTTTTATTTTTTATACAAACCTTACTCCATTGATAGAACTTTCGAAGAACATCGACGATGCAGGATGCAGTGCGCGTGTTGTCATTCTCGAAGTCGAAAAACACGCTGTGGAGTGATTCTCTCCAATTTCGTCTCGTCTCGTCTACTCTGTCTGCAATATTTTCATCGAACACGCTTGGTTAAGAATGAGACACTGATGGATCGTGCCGCTTAGGCACGGTCCATCTGTGGCCCATGCTTGACAAAGTGAATTTTCTGCAGAAAGTTGCTGCACAAGCGTATTGTTTTGCTAGACTCAGGTCACTCGAGAATCACGCAGTTGAAGAGTGGTCCAGTATTGACGAAACAAAATATCGCTTCGGAATAATTTCATGCTAATCAAAAATGCAAGTCATCCTATGGTCTACCGGTGGTGTATTGCGAATGAACGGCGAAAGAATAAACATTCGAATTGTTTCACGCCGTCTACGGCTCACGTATCTTATCAAGATCCACGTGTATATGAAATATAGTGGGCTACATTTTCATGTCGTCTATGCAATTTACGAAGTGTTGCACTCTAAATTTGCCCAGTGCCTGAAAGGAACCAACTATCGGCCACTTGAAAGCTGAGACCCACTAAAAATGTAGTACCAGCAACTGTACTCTCGCGTTTTTTTATCCAAATTTGCTCTAGCCAAGGCTAAAACCTGAAGTCGAAACTGTGTGTAGCAAATGTTTTGCACTTGTCCTGTACGTACTACCTACAATCATTTCAAGACTAAATCATTATCGGAGCATGTTCTTTCAACCTAAATTTGCATTCTTTTGCAAAATAACTCGAATACCCTAAGCTCGGTCTATGATGATGATGAGGTGAGTCATCAGGGCGCGATACATCTGTGCGTGCGTGTTTTGTGATCGAGAAGGAATTACTTATCTATTCAACCATTCGTTATTCATTAATTGAGTACTCCTTACTGTCTCGAATTTTATTTTGCCTCAGCCACACGTAGAACCACGCCTCACAGGCGTGGTCCATCAGGTACTCGCAGTTAACAAAAGATCTCCGGCAAAATTTTTCGTAACTAGGTTTTACTAACTTCTATTGTATTATATACAAAAAATCTTCTGAATGAGCAAAATTGTCTACGTATTTCAATTATTTTACCCCTAAATGGTGTATTTTCAAGCAGAAAGACCAAAAAAGATTTGCGATATTTCATTCTTCTTTTTTATTCCCCTAAATAATATTTAACAAAACACCTTTCATCGCCAATGGGATAGATGGTGCAGGACCTGGTTGATAAAAGCTTGTATGAAGCAACAAAGCTCGCCGATTACTACTGTGCTACAGTCAACCTTCAGCCTGAAATGCGTTTGGACACGAAAAACATGACCCGCGGATGAAACGCGACTTGACAGTGCAACCCTCCAGTCTCGATACTCACGCAGTATGTTTTGCTGAAGACATGAAACGAGTTCAACTGTTTTTTTTTTTGTTTTGATACTTGCATGCGCTAGCTTTATAGTTTGCAAGACGAATTTTTACGAAATATTCCTGACAAAATATTAGTGTTCACGACTTGCTGTTTGAAGTCGAGATTTAATAGACTGCGAGCCCCACGTCTTTTCCACGGTTTTGGTAAGAATAATTTTGAATTCATAATTCAACGAAAACTTTGTGACACGCTTTATTTGCCCTTCTGTGATAGCCCACTTCTAGCCAAATGCGGTTCGATTGTGACTCATAAAGAAGGGATTGGCTCTTTCCCATTTCTTGTAACCAAATATTTTCGCATGTTGTGTATGTTTACTTCATTTAGAAGTGTTAAAATATTGAAGTCACGACGATCTATAGAGTCAGAAGTCCGTTTAGCCCAATCGGCAAAAACGTTTGCATATGCTTCGTATTACGAGTCTCTGATCGTTATGAGGATGGTTCAGACAAAAGCCAGGTTAGCTCAATCGGCAAAAATGTAGATGATATGCAGCTACGCGTCTCCCAAATGAAATGAGTAGAATTTTAGACAAAAAGCTTCACCAACTACTTTGAACTGGTATCTATACGGAAAGACCTGCATCTCCTTATGGTGGAGCCGTTTTCTCGTCTTTCCTCTTCCACAGGATACAAATAAAACCCCATCGGTGGCACCAACACTATCGGGAAGTTCCCACACCTTCCTCAGCACCACCTTCATTTCCCTCTTAGAAAATAACCTTACGTCGGCTGTTTAAACATGCTGCTATCCACAAAGAATATAGTCGTTCCCCGGTGAACGCTGATTGTGACGTCTCAAGTTCCTCAGCGCAATACGCTTTGGGATGAACTATAATAGTGTAGTAAATGTCAGCCAGGGCGTTGATAAAACTGTATACCACTTATTTTCTTCTACTAAAATACTGGAAAATGTCAGACTCTAATTTCATTAATGTTTGTAATATATTTTTCAATCGTTGGCACAAGATTCACCATAATTTAAAAAAAAATAAATCTCCTACCCTATAAATGGGATTAATATTTTCCACTATATGTTCTAAGAATATTTCTGTACTATCAAGGACAAAAGTCAAAACCTCGCAAGTGCAAATATCAGCTGTTTTGTCTATCATATGTCAGTCATGAACCGCGCCTTAGTTCCCGATGAGATAATCATCCACACGGAAGAATTGAAAACCAGTACTTGCACCCATGGCATAAATACTCAGAATAGACCCTAGAAATTCAATGCAAAGAATATACGATTCAATGTATAGTATCTGCAACGGGTGGGAATGAAGCGCCCATCAAGGATGTACTCATCGGAAAGGACAGGTATTCTAGAAATGCAAGTCATTTCGTTTTATATTATTAATATACGTTTTGCAGCAAAATCATGATATATGCCAAATTTCACGTTGTGAAATTTGACATAAATTATGACTTTGCTGCAAAATGGGCAAAATAGGGTCAGCAATTTTGTATATCAGGAACATTGAAATATATCTTTGTATAGTCAATTTCGATTGTCGTTAAACCAAACTCTAGAAACAATTCCTGCTCCTTTTCTGCTTCTTGTAATAGAAAATTTATATTTTACAGTCACGACAAATTTAACGTTTAACTTGATGTATAGAAAGAATATGCTTCTTGTCTTGAAATTACGATTTTTCTTCTCTAAATCCCCATCGGGCAACAGGAGCTGTGATGGGGTACTTGCGAAATCTTTTTGAATTGATGTACTTCTCCATTTTGGGAATGGCCTAAATAATGAAAAAATTATTTAAGGTCGGTATAAAGTTCTGGTTATTAATAGGCGCTACAAGGTATAAACCGCGGATATCCCGTTTTACCCCTAAAATGTAGTTCGATAAGCAAAAGATCTAAAGCTACGAATCGACTAATAATAATATAAAGACCCTGTTCAAAGCAATCTACTTATAACCAATGTTATCTGTAAAAAAACAAATAAATTTTAACAAAATCAAAAATTTATTCCTATTTTTTTGTCGTTAAACAATTATAATTTCTGAATTTTTTTGTTTCTGTGACCGATTAACGACTACATATGTTTTCCGCCCGCGAATACAAAGTACCATTAAATAAACAAGGAGGACGTGAATTGTCAACAACTCTCCTTGAACCTTGACCTCAAGTCGGTCGAAATACTATAAATCTTGCCAGTTTACCTCGAAGTTTTGAACATATTGCTTCATCTTAGGGAATGGTTCAAGTGACTTCTTATTCAGCTCGGTGACTTTTTTCAACAAGGAGTAAAATTGGAAATCCAGGTATGTGATCTGCAAATGTTCAAAAATATTATTTCCATAGGCTTTTACTCTAGTACCAATAATATGGTATTCAACTAGCTAATATCGTTCTCTGAACACTTCGATGGGGATTAGGCAGAATATTTCAAATGCTTGGTTGGGCAATTTATCCAACATTGGTAGTAAGCCCACCGTCAACCTCGTATCGCCCGGTCAGAAATCGTTATGGACTCGATATGGTGTCAGTGAAAAGTAACTTTGAGTGCGAGTGTCCTCTCAGATTTAATTTGTTTACATTTTTCTAATAAAATATAAATCACAAACCTCATCGCTAACGAGCCACTTGTGATCACCCATGAGTTTGATAACTTTGGTGAGAAAATCTGGATAGGTTTCTTCTCTGAATTTCTTCAAGGCTTCTTGATATTTTTCAATTCTGAAAATAAGCCCACTCGAAATGAAAACGCAGAGCACATAATACATAATATATATATATATAAGACAATATTATTGACTTAGTTGCAAAATATGGTCAAATATCAGCTGAAATATAATCTCAAACATTGAATTATATGGTGAATTTTAATACCATGTGAACTGATGGATAAAGCTTTCGATTATTGTTCGAACGAAGCATAATGTTGTTTTGTATTTTTCTTTGGCTGTTTAACACGCAGACAGAATTGAAGAATACCCGTGTATGGGTGAAATGTACTAGTCAATCAGGGATTCTTTTTTTCTGATTGGCCCTATCTCCGCAAGCCAAAAGGCTACAACCAAGGTTCTGCGTGTTCTTCTTTTCAAGCATAATTTTTTTTAAAAATACGAAAAAACATACATTTTAAGCTCCTCACTTTCTTACTAAAAAGGAATTAAATTGTTATATTCTAGATCTAGCATAGTAAATTCTAGAAGCATAGTAAATTTTAACTTACCGTTTCTATGAAAAAATGGCTAACTTTCCAGGAAACAACTATATTTTGGGCTCGACAACCACTTTCATCGGTGTTACTATGTGGTTTTTTATATTCTAAATACCCCAAAGCCTTGTTAGTAAAATGTGAAAAACTATTGCACTTTTAAAATAGACTTTTGAAATATAATCTGAATAAGTAAGAGAATATGAATGATAAACTCTTTCGCATGTCAGCAATCATCACTCATGCTGTAGTAGAACCGATTAAACAACACCTTCGAAAGGAAAGTTAAGAATCAAACTATAATGGAAAAACGAAACTTACGGCACAAAAAATTGCTGGTAGAATGTGTTAGTTACTCCAATCAACACACCTGTATTAAAAGGAAAAAGGAAACAAAAATTAAAACGAAAGTGGTTCCACGTTTTTTTGTGACCTATTGAGCAAATTCACGATACAATTAATTCTTTCTTACTCTGACGAAAAATGAGCATACGCTGCTTTACTTGCGCCATGTGATGTAATAGTTACGGACCTGCGTGATTTAACATGTTAGTTACGGACATAAGTCATTGGGCGTCGCTTTGCTGGGCAAGTGGGCAATACACAATCTTTACCTTTTGTTGATTAGTGAGGAATCTGTGGTTCATACTCCACCAGATAAATTGTCGCTTGAAATATCTCCATCTTGGAAATAGTCTGCTGGGTTTGGATTTATAATCAGATTTAAAAAAATTGCTAACAGCCGACGAGTCAAGTTACTACTAATCACTGAAAATTACTAGTTATAGGTTTGATTTATCTTATTCAACATCGGAATCTTGTAAATACGATATCTTACCTTCCAAGTTGTAAGCACGAGCATATTCTTCATCACATTTTGGCATCAAAGCGTGTTTTCTTGAAACATATTTCAGTATTGCCATCGACTCCGTCATTTTGACATCTCCATCAATGAGGTAGGGGAGCTATGAATGTAAAGGTAGGGGAGCTATGAATATGGATGAATGCCATCGAAATTATATTTGGATCAGTTGTCAGCATACAAGGTAATTGATTTTTAAACGAAATCTTAGGGTATTCGGGGTGTCTTCCGACGTACCAGACATTTCGAGTTGATATTTGTGAACCCATGCCCAATCAAAATTTTATATTTAAGTTATAAATAATGTTATATATAAGCGCGGACCACAGACATATAGCGTCTATCTAAAAGATGATATGACAAAATTATTTTCTGTTTTTTCAAACTAATAAAAACTAAAAAAAAACAACAGACGTTCAAAGCGTGCACTTTGACACACTTTCTGGTACCGGTAACAGCCTTCACAAAATCACTACATTCTATTATAGGGTCTCTTTGTCTTCGTTTTATTTTTTGTTCGAGGCGTGTTAAAAGTCAATTGAGATTTAAACCTCGGTGACTTTGACAATATTTTGACTGGAACGGCGAAACAGAGGAGCGTTATAATTTATAAATAAATCTATTCAGAGTAATAGCGCTTCAATGCTTGTCAAAGAAGCTGGAAAATGCTCAATGAAAGTTCGTACGGTTGTGCGTGCCACACGAGAATGGCAAAAGAAATGTCGGAATCCACGGGTTACCGGTTGCTACCGGATTTCTGGAGCATAATGCGAATTGCGTGACAAAATATTTTGGTTTGAGCTCAAGACATTCGAAGCGTCGATTTAAAGCAGACCAGAATGAATCAAACTGAAATTTTTACTCAAGTGCAAATTTCAAATTCTGAAACAATGATATCAAGTCCAGCGGCGTATTCAGAATCTTGAAAAGAGAAGGGGCGAAATCCAATTATGGCGTCATATAAATGAAGTTGATATAAAATACATAAAAAATCGCGCCGGGCCCGCGAAAAATTTTTAGCAAAAAAAATTTCAGGGCCTAAATTTATATAAAATATTTAAAAAATCGCGCCGTATCTAGCGCCGTAAAATCGCGACTGGGCAAAACCGAATCATTTGTATTTCGAATCGGATTTAATCACTAATTCCATGTGAATAATAAATATCTCATTTTTTAGTATTACAGATTGTCTCCATTGTGAGAATCGAAAAATTTATAGTTTATTTTACATTTTCAATCCATATCCAGCGTCTAGGGCAACAATTTTCATATTTCAACGACAAAATATAATCGATTTTGGTCATTTGACCAAAATTGATTGAATTTTCTCGTTAAAAATGAAAATTCTAATTCATTCAGCAAGTTTTTGCTCTTATAAACGATTCACTACTGATTCGAATGAATTGTGCCTCGAATCGATTCGAATCACCGAATCCAATTAACCAGCCCTAGCGGTGGCCACGAATAATTTTTGGCTAAAGAAATTTCAAGGCCTAAAGTAGGCTGAATAAGCTTGATGCTCTGGTGATAACGTTGCCAAAGAAAATTTTACTGCCCCAATCGTGGTCGAGATAAGGCCCCCTATCATCGCAAACCTTGTTTACATGAGAAGATTCTTAGAATTAACAAACGTGAATAAATTATAAAGAAATATCGTTACGTTAGGAAATGTAAATCCCATTGTTGAGAGCTCAACTTTATCTTTCTGCCATTCTTCACATCGCGGAGGGGATTCTGAAAATGACAAAAAAGTAGTGCAATGTTAATATTCTCGTACTTTTGATATTCATAGTAACACCCTAACAAAAATACGTTACATTTACTGGTCATTTGCGATAACTGCATAATTCCAAAGTTAAAAAACGCCCGGCTGATGAGATTTATGCCAATTATAGGCTGTTGAAGGACCGCACCTTCGCGGTGCTTTCCATCAACACCCCATATTTGGCCAAAAAGTCATTTTGAATTTTTTAAAATACCTCCAAGTAAAATTACTGACAAAAACCTGTGATTTTGTTGGTTGCATTTATTGTTTCAGAGTAAGGGTTGTTCTTATCCGAATAACTAGGTATTTCAGAATTATGATTAAGTAGTTCGTTTTTCTATTATTTTTTGAATTTATTCATTTTGCAGTGAAGTCTTGTGAAAATTTTACTTTACGCGGTAACATTTGGCATAAGGTGTGACCTTGCAGCAAAATGGCCTAACTGAGATGTCAAAACATTTTATTTACACATTTCATGTAGTATATTTCGAGTACCTTTTAACAAGAACAACCAAATCCGGGGTATCTGGAAAATCCTCCATATAGTATTACACATTATTGATCTGTTGTATTCATCAGAATATTTTCATTGATTCCTAAATGTTCGCCGCGTATTTTGATAATATAAAGCTAGTTATGCATGATAAGGAAATTCGAAACAAATGACGAGATAAATACGAGAGTATTGTCTACTTATAGAGAACCGAAATTGATCTGCCACTTCTATCCATAATATTGAGCGTTTTTAAAAATATAACTTCAGCGTTAATTTTAGGAATTCTAGAGTGAATGGGCCGAATTTACCTAATCACCAATTTTTTTTTTTCAAACGTAATTTCGGACCGTTTTTATCTACTCTCTACAAGCTATATCAAGTTTTTCCATTTGAAGTTTTACCTGGTAAAATTAGATTTGCATAAATAGAAATTATATACTCGGAAAATTCAAAAGATTTCATGAAACACCTACTAAAATTAGACGAAATATAAAAAAGATTTTAAAATAGACCCTAGGCGATGATTTCAGTATTCAAAATCATTTATTGAAAACCTCTCTAATGTGTTCGAAAGTTTACCTGGTTTTCTATACCATTACTAACCTATTTTGAGGTTAAATTAGGTTACTTAGCCTGCACTGTGACAATCTTTTGTGCAATTTTCCAGATGCATTTAACAGTGAGTTTGCATTTTTTGCCCATAAAAATTGTTGTTGTTGTCGCCTTAGGTTGCTATTTTTCTAATGATAGATTTTTTGCGTGTCTAAGAATCCTCAGCCTACATCTTATTTGAAAAACTGACATTGGCGTGTTTGTCAATTATTAAATAAAATTATTGTTAGAAATGAAATTATGAAACAAATTTCGCGCCAGGAATCTCCAACTAATCTACACGATTTCTGCCTAATAATAATTACCTATGTCCATGACATATAACTTTTCTTCATATTCCGCTCCTGCATATTCAAGTGCATATCTTATCGCTTCAGCTCTCTGTTAATAAAAAAGCATGGAAAAAATCGTTGATATTGCATCGATTAATATAATTTATATTGTTATGAATCTAAAGAAAACTACACAACTTTTGGTGAAATTGTTGGAGTGTTTGTAAATGTTTTATGATTGAAAATAATTGTTAATCTGAGAACCTCCTCGAGCAGCGGTGTCGTATTTCGAACCTCGAAAGGAGAGAGGGAACAAGAATTTTTTATGTCAAATTATTACGTGATAATTAAAATTTTTTTTAAATAAATGTATATTGACTGCACACCAAAGGCCCGCAAAGATTTTGGGTGAGGACATCTCGGTAATTTATTGAAGAAATTAATAGTCCTTGTAAATTATCTCACTTATCTAAAAAATAATACCGCTGAAAAAAATGTTTTTCGAAAATAAATATCGCTCAAATGCAATCATGAATACAAATACTTACCCCGCGAATATCCCAATATCCAAGCTTCATTTTTCCGTACTAAGGTTCCTGTGCGACGATAATTCTAATTCTAAGAAAACAAAATAGTGAAGCTATAACTTTGTCTTTACGGCTATAAATAACTTGATAACATTTATAGGCCGTTTTCCAAAACTGGTGTAACAATGCTCTTTTTGGCCGATAAAGACATAAAATTTTGCGAATACGTTCAAGAGCTACACTGTAACAAAAAACGCAACAAAATCACGGGTCTTTGGCAGTAATTTTATTTGGTGGTATAGAAAATGAATCAAATTTGACTTTTTGGTCAAATAAGGGGTGTTGGTGGAATGCACCACAAAGGTGCGCTCCATCAACAGATCATAATTGGCATAAATCCCATCAAGACGCAAGTTCGAATCCCGTGAGGGATGATGATTATGTGCGAGAGGTTTGCTGGACTCCTCGTCGGTGCACGGTGCTTCACGTAAACATTACTTACGGCTTTTTGTACCAACCGAATCCACGCACGGGAAAGCTCGGGAATATGATAAGCTGAATTCACTCCCATTCGGAACTGGCATCTGCGAGAGAGACCGTGGTTAACCATATTAGGATGTATTCCCGGCTTTCCTCTCCCGAAGGATGAAAATGACATCATATCTTATGAAAATTCATGAGCCGAAACCTCGTATCTGGCGAGATTGACATCAGAAATTTTGTTGTTTATCTGTCGTCGTATCACAGATAGATCCCACTTTAAAACCGCAGCTCTTCCGCGACTAATGTTTTGCATACACCCAACCTATTAAAATGAAATATCAAAACGTATATTTTGCCACAGTAAGTAGCAGATGGTAATTCTACTGGCAAGAACATATAAAATAGTGGCCGAATTCGAATATTCACTGTCAGCCGGTGCATACCGTCAGCCATAACTTGCTGTTATCAAACCTCGACCGGAAACTCCTTGATACAATGCCAGCTAAACAGCGATGTAAACATATAAACAAAACCTCGCTAGTCTGGGAGGATTATCAATTGCTCAAATCTTGTTTTTACGCATACCAACTAGTATTAATTTATCTGTATGTAGTATATGTAGCCTAGTTTATCCATAGAATCGAAGCAAGGCATTCATCAAATGTTGTATAGATAATTTTGACTAATCGCATTATCTTGTTCTATTTATTAGCAAACCGATGCTGTAATTAGAAATCTGTTGTAGCCATACAAAATGATATATCGACGGCCCGCGTAAATTTGAACATACACCATTGGTGAACACACAGTGAGGAATTAAAACGAGACTGAAACACGTTAAGGGATAGACGAGTGAAGAGTATTTTTATTACCTACGTTTTATTAAGTTTTCTGAACCTTTGGTAAAATGAAAATATTTTCTTCAGTAAATCGCCGAATGATCTGTGTCGAAAACATTTTCACAATGAATATAGGATTTGCCTATTTTTCATACTAAGTACCTACTTTTTTGAACAAGTGACCTGGTTAAAAATTAGGTAAATCTTCCTAGTTTATATAAAAATTAACAACATGAAATTTCAAGCAGAAAACTCGGTAAAAGTTGAACTGGGTGTATCAGATGTCCGTGAAACTAGTTAAAAGTACTTTGAAAAATAAAATCTGTAAACTGGGTACTTTTACCTAGAGTTGAAAACGCCGCAAAGCAGACCTCTTATCTATCCTTCCATACAACCGCTTGCCCACGACTATGAGTTCGTACTTTTAAAAACGTACCGTCATGCACTGTCAGATTTCAATACAATTTGGGTGGACCCAGAGCAACGTCGGCCCTTTTTCTCTCATGTACTTGTAAGAAACGGCAACAGCGTGACGCGGCCAATTTGTGATGGAATACAGCCAAATCGGACAGTCGGCGCGCAAGTCATGACAACAACCAGTGGAGTATTCAAAACTTTGAAAACTGGATCACGTCTAGCCCTGTATTGACTGCCACTAATTATCGAATTGCTGGAAAGATATGATCGCTCCTGTTAGGCCGAGCCTACCCAAGCTGTTACACCCTGGGTTGTACTTGAATATATTTGAAAGACATCAGACGCCGGTATAGCTTACTAAACGGAATGCCCCCTATGTTGAAACTTTCTATCCCAACAACAGGCCGAGATATTTGATTAAATAATCGTATTTTCTATCTGTCTATGTACGCAACGCGCATTTACTTAGCTATTATCATTCGAAAAGATAAACATTGACTTTCCGAACCAAATCTACAGTTTAATCACAGTATGCTGGGCTCACAGTGCTCTTGAACTGGTGTATATTAGATGTATATTAGATCTTGACAAAATTGTCGATTAGTTCAACACATTTTTCTATATTTCGCTATTTTTCTATGAGTATCTACGTGATGACTTTTTCGTAGAAGCTAAAACGTGTCGGTATGTAGGCATGTCCAAAATTTTTAACATCCCGATAGATTTTGTCCTTCTTCATCGACACAATATGCAGAACCAAAACTTTTGCTTGTTTTTAAGATTTCAGATTTTTAAGATTAACCCGTAAAAATTAGCATAAACTCAATACCCATGTCGTAGTTAAGGAGGCCCATTTATAAAAAAAAATTATGGTCTATCAGAGGTTCATCGCCGAATAATGTTTTGCTGCTCGATTTGCTTTGTATCTGCCGTGGATACCAAAGGTAAAACTATCAATAATTAAAAACATGCCACGAAGTTGAGCTAGTAATAGTGCGTAATCACTTTAACTTTTGTTATTGAAGCTAGCGAAAGTATGCTAGTAAAATGGTATACATATTTTTTTTAACCCCGAACTTCATTTTTACTTACGTTCACTTTCCGCCATTGTGGCACCAAGTATGAATATTAAAATGTCCAACGTACATACATTGCTCTTTTACAGCGATACATGTAATGAAATAGGGATTTATCCGAATTGAACGTGAAATCAAGATAGCAGTTGTGGATCTATCACTTTGTGGAGGTATAGATTTTGTCTGTTACTCTGTAAGCTCATTAACTTTTCACCATTTCCTAAACGATACCTCTAGAGCCTTTACTGGTACTCTGGCAATATTTTATTTAATGAAACACGGGCACTTCGCTAGAAGGGGCCATGTTTCTTCAGTATCCCAGTACAACGAGGTGACATATGGAAATCGGATGTATGCAAAGTATTTCGGTGTACAAGTGAGTAAAATATTATAATGAATATAAAAACTTCTGTTTGTTTTTCACCACTTTCAAAACAAATATATTTTAAAATAAGTATTGTATTGTGTTCACGATCTAAAAGGACTCGGTGTGTACGCAGCTTGATAGGGTTTAAAAAAATTTTCCCAAGCGATGGTTAAGTTTTTTGTATCCAAATTTCTTCTTAAATATTACTGATCTAAAATCATCATTCAGGATTATGACAGTCTAGCGTGAGTTTGGGAGCTCCCAG
This sequence comes from Styela plicata, assembly GCA_963675895.2. Taxonomy (NCBI): domain Eukaryota; kingdom Metazoa; phylum Chordata; class Ascidiacea; order Stolidobranchia; family Styelidae; genus Styela; species Styela plicata. Next base: position 2,154,370 of record OZ023150.1, read on the forward strand.
AAGTAGAGGATAACTGTCATAGATAGCCTTGCCACATATGCCTTGGCTGATAAAGATGACAAAACAGACATTTGCGCAGAAACTACGAATTTCTGATTATCTCCTTGGCTAATGGTAGATTGTGAAAATTCAGCTTCTCATCAGTTCACATGCACTGGTACTGTTAGCATCATTTCCTCTAAACAGTGATTTTGCCCCGAAGGTGCCCAGGTGGGCATTCGCTCTTTCTCGTTGAACCAATCTCTTTCTTTAGGAATTATACTGAGTCATGAACAACCTGCACTGCATCAATCTGAGCTGGTGGAGCTCAAATAGTAATGATTACAATTTATAAAGTTCTATATTCGTTGTTATCTCCCAATACACAAAAAGGACATTTTAGAATAACATTGTCATTTCATTCTGCAACAAGTAACGACAAATCCAAGGTCTGAGTAAATCGAATTAAATGGCGAATTGAATGAATTTTCTCCGTTTTGAACGGTTGTGACATTCTCAGAATCCTGAAAATAGTCGATGTGAAGTCTTAGTATACCGATCCGATCACATATTGTAGCGGTTGACTATGGGAACAAATTCCCCCCTCTCCTACTTAATAGCCCTAGTCTTATCAATAATAATAATGCTAGGAGAGAAGGTGGTATTACGATCGCTCAGGACAAATACAACTGCGCTCGATTTCAAGTCATTCAATTCTGCTCAGGATGTTTTCGCCTAGAATGCGATTGCTGGTTTCTACATTTTGTGGCAGCGCTTTTTCACATAAGCGTGCTTCGGTTGCAGCTAATCTGGATCCCTCCTTTCGGTTGTGCCTGGAATATCAATTAAAAGAAAGTTGAATGCGTTAAATGCTAATATTGCCACACTGAAAGTAAGTAAGACCTGTGAATCAGATTAGTGCTTGTTCTCGTGTGATAGAAAACAAAAAATAAAACTTCTCATAAAATATTCTCATCTCAATTACGGCATTGATGCTTGCCTCGGGTGTTGTTTCACGGGTTAAGATGTGTTTATTTTAACAACAAAACGATTGCTTTTATCGGTATTTGAGAATGATGCTGAAAACTTTGTCAGAATTCAGATGAAACTTATCCAAAATCTGGAGATAAAAAATCATGCTTTAAGGTTTAGATGAAATTATTCAGCAAGATTGGGATTTCTACACAATATGACGGACCCACATCACAATATGACGGACGATGCGACGGGTGGTGACGATAAATAGGGGGGTCATCACGGCCCGGTAGGCCTGTAATACTCTGAGACATTGAGTCCCCGTCTCGAGGTTGTCTACGATGCTGTAGTCACTGACGGTGGAACCCTATGTTCTGAAAAGCAGGGGACAGTCTCCCCCAAGATTAGATTATTATTTGAAAATTCCATTATGACAAGCGAAACTGTCGCTCGCCTTCGGCTCATAGTGATCTTTGTATACTTTCTTTCTTTTTATGAGCTTCAAAATCATGTTGGATGCTCTGCTTTTGGATCGAATGAGGTTTGAATTTAGTACCGCAGTGTTAAATATGTTCCGTCAGGGATTCTGAAATTACTAACTCTATTCATAATATATTTGTACAAAGATTTGGAAAATTTTTCATTCGAACTTTTTTATGTCCCTAATATTAATGTACAAATTGCTATTTTTTTTTTTAAGTTTCAACCCTTTGACGTTCGTACTTAAAAAACATTCGAAATACTCTCTGAAACTCTTTTATTTACGCCATTTCTTGAAGTTAATATCACAGACCACAAACATTTTCAGCCTTCATTGTACTCTGCTGCGAACTTCTATCACCAGGCTTATACTTCACAGAGAACGTATTCTGGAGTGTCCGGAAAGTTATACAAATATTGTTCTGTGTTCGATGCATTCAGGCTCACCGTCAAAAAGACGCTTTTAAATGGTGCAGCACCTCCGTCACGTCGTGGAAATCCTTCTTTCCATCTCAGTGATTGCAATATCCTTGTACCGTTGCGAAAATATAGTTTTCCTTTCTGAAATTAATATGAAATGGGTACGAAGTAATACGATTCACATTCTTTAGAAAATGTTGTGAGATAAATCTATTTGGTGGCGGAAGCAATTTCAACTTCACCATGTAGGGATATTTTGAAAGGTTATGCTTTATTGATTGTGATTTACTGATAGATCGCGCCATCCAGGCGCGGCCATCCGTGACTTATGCTTAACACTTTATATAACATTTGCTATAAGAGGCAGACTGTGTGTAAAAAACGTACATCTTGTTCGTTACTAAGTCTCCTCGCCGCAAGTTGAATATCCAGGTTCCAATCAATTTTTGTATCAGTAGTTGAAAGTAGATATTCAAGTTTTTGGTTTTGCATTAAATGTATGGAATATACTTTTATGATTCAAAACAACTCTTTTCTACGTTAATTTGGCGCTGGAAACACACAGGTTTACATGATGATTCTGTATCTTTAAGGAAACCCTTCCGTGGAGTCGAGTTACTTAACAATCATTTCGTGTATAATGATTTCCCAGTGGACTAGCTACTATCAGTTGAAGAAACTTTCCTCTAGTGGAACATATATTAATCAGTCTATCGAGCTAACCGAGTAGTCACGGTACCTACAAAAAGAACAGTCTTGCCAACTTTGGCTCAACAAACTTTTGTAAAAAACATCTGAGCTCGTGTCGTAAGAGGTCATTTATTTTTCGTTACCTCTGGGTTCATAGTTCATTCCCGTCCAAAAGTTTTTGTTCACTTCTCTGTCCATTTTATTTTTTCTGATGAATGTCATTATTTTATCCATATGCACTTGATCATTAATGTCAATAAGATCTCCGCCGATATGTTGACATTTCCTCAAGGCAGAATACAGAGTAGCTTTATCAGATACTATTGCAAGAAATGTTTTCCCGTTGTAATATTGTGGAAACATATCTGTAAAAAATAAAATAATCTTTCGACATCCAAAAAACATCTAGATTGTGCTGCCCCTCTTTTTGGCTAATACTACCAAATTTCAACGTTCTATTACCCAGAAAAGTTTTTGTCGACACATGTTTTGGTGTGTGTGCCGCCGAGGCGCGTTCCGCCTGTGTTGACTTAAGTTTGACAATACAAAACTTCTGATGGGGAAAACTCTTAACGATTTGGTGACTAGTTATAGTATCTGTATTGCAAATTTTAGCAAAGCTGACATTTTCTTATTCCGTCACTAAATCACTTTTCTGTAGAATATGCGCCTACAATGTGGCACAACTTTTACGGCATTTGGTTATTAAACTTATAAGATAAAGTCTTGTACTTAAGGACAACATCACGACACAAAATCCTAATAAATGCCCCTAAAAGCTAATGTAGAGGTGGTTAATGGCTTTACTATTGCCCAGGGCAGATATCATTCATACATTTGTTTAAATTGGAACGGTTCTGTTTGGGAAACTTTTCACTCAAAGTGCAATTGTTGGCATTATATGTTGTGCAGCTCTTTGCCACACAGATGGTCGTTTGTCGCTTTCTGTTATACACTGTAAAAAAATGCAACAAAATCACTAGTCTTTGACAGTAATTGAAATTGACTTTTTGGTTCAGTCCATCAACAGCCCATAATTGGCATAAATATTATCAACATGGCGTTTTTTAACTTTGGAAATATGCAATTAGTGCCTATCAGTGGCAATTTCTGATGAGGTTAGTTGCTAGACGCGAGCAAAAAATTATAAATTAGAGTTATGTTATTATTATAACATAATTATTGCGCTATTACAGATCGTGTTATATTTTTTATAATATCTTATGTTTTCATATTTTCCAAATTAGTAACAAATACCCCGTTTTCTTGCTAAATTCACTTTACCTTCCACGATTTTCCTTAGAGCTGATTCATCTGTCATGGTTGATCCTTTAGGCCCAGGATCGCCAGTTTCGCCTTTTAATCCAGGAGGTCCACGGTCTCCTTTTTGCCAAACTTTGGTATCATCTTCGTTATCTCCCCGCTCTCCTTTTTGTTTTTTCGAACTTTCTAAACAATGTTGCTGGAAAGCAGAAATATGTGTTTTTTAATAGAATATGTGGAGCAAAAGAAATAGCAAGTTTTCCGCCCCCAAAATATGGCCTATCAACTGACGACTGACCTCCAAGCGAGCAAACATTCGAGAACAGGTGAGTGCGTATGGACAATTAAATTCAGTGATTCAAACCGAAGCCTTTATTATTCGAATCAAATCGTGAATTGTTTTATTGTAACAAAAGCTTGCTAAGTGAAGCGGAATTGTCAGCGGAAGCGGAATTTTAACGACAAAAATACTGTATTTTGTTACCATTAGCGTATTTCTTTGTGTCATACTACTATATTTATCAGCTTGCGCGGAGTGCATTAATTCTTGTTAAAATAAAAATTAAAAAAAAATCGATAGCATTTTCTCGTTCAAATATGCAAATTTCCTCTCTTTAGATATGACGTGTGAATTGAAAATACCTTGCTTATAAGCCTATCCTATTTATTATAATGTTGGTAATTCGGAACTATAATTTTTTGATTTTCATAATGTAGACACGTTGGAGTAGTGATCCGGATCAAAAAATATCCGAACTTATATTCCAATTCCTAGGCCTATAAACGCACCCGCAAACCAACCAAATATCATATTGAACTCCTTCATTTTCGTCAGGCATTTGAATGTGATTTTTAGCATTATATGAAATATTTTTCAGGGGTAATTCAACATAATCCTGCAGCGATAGAACCAGAATTTTGTTTTAATCTAGCCACCAAAACTTTTTTCGACTGGCTGGCTATAACGGAGTGGATTATCTGCATGCGCTTCCAAGGCACGAGAAATTTGCCGTAACACGATAGCCAACCATTAGAGTGAAGCCAAATTCTTCAAAATAAGTTTGAACACTTCCCTTATGTTACTACATTCTGACAAACCTCTTCAACAGAGGAATAAACCTGTCTCCAGGTTGGTTGTCCTTGTCCTTCTTCATCGACGCAGTACACGGGACCAAAACATTTTCTTGACTCTGGAATTGTACAAATAGGTATTGTATTAACAACGATCAACAGACACTTACTTGGTAATAGTGTTAAAATTACAGATCGCGTTAAAGAAGTGCATGTAATATTTGACTATCTAGTAAGGATGCCACCCACAGCACTTTGGAATAAGTGAATTTTCTCTTTGTTTAACACCTTTACATGTTTTGCCGTTTTCTTTTTATAAAAATTATCTGGTATGTTTTCTTTACTATACGACAATTCATAACTTTTTTCTTGGATAATTGTACACATGACGTCTATGATATGGCGTCATATATGTTATAGTTTGACTACCATTCAAAGATTTTCTTGTAATACATCAACGTGTAGAAGCAAGGTCTAGCATACAGATTACTACTAAAACAATTTGGGACTCTACTGAATCCGTGTCCTCCTTTTGTAATTTTTGTTATTATCTGCGAGTACTTACGTTCACTTTTCTCCAATACGGAACCCAGCAAAAATAGCAAAACTGTCCAACGTACGGACATTGCTCTTTTACAGCGATCACACTTCTTAAGCGAAATAAGTATCTATCTGAATATATTTTATATTTTCGTCAACGTGAAATCAAGAAAAGGACAGCATCGCCCTCCGCCTTCTGTAAAGGTAGGTTTTCCTTACCACTGTTTCACTGTATTATTTATTATGCTTTCTTTCTATTTTTTTTTTTAAAACAAAATATACCGCAAGCAAGGGTCTTTAAATTACTGTAATCTAGGACGTGTTCACGTCGAGTAAATTTCCAAAAAAGGATATTACAGTCTACTCCAGCGTGAACTAGGCTACTTTCGTGATTATTTCAAAAAGAACACAGGTGTTGAGGATAAGTTTGAACTTTTCCAAAATATACCTTAATGCTTAGTCGATGGAAGTAGAATATGCAATAGGTAGGAGCATAATATTTATATAGGCTTACACATAAAAGCTGACTGCACGTTTCAAAAGCGCTCAATAAACTATACCACATGTGAAGTAAACTTCCTTCACTTTTCTTATATTAAAATATAAAGCTTCAGAATCACATCAGTATACATGCGCTGATACGGTTGACATCATTTCCCCTGAACAGTGATTTTGCGTTTTGTCCAGCAGATGCAGCGGCGGGCCGACGTTTCCGTTTCTCGTTAAACCAATCTCTTCATAAATGAATCGAGTTGAGTCATGCGGCGATGTGCACCGCAAAAATGTATGCTGGTAGAACAAAAGTATTTAAATAAAAATAATAATTATAAAGTATTTGTTTTTGATGGTATATTTTATTGTTATTGAAAAATAACGCGTTGCCTATTTGATATTTTGTGCTGAGCAGTTGATATAGATTAATAATAACAAAAATAAACAATAGCAATATAACTATGACAAGATCGTTTACTCATCCCAGGTAGAAAAATTTGCAAAACATTGTTTCTTGAGTGTGAGTCACTCACAGCTGGGCTGGGTCGCGTTAATCTTATCTAAAATCCAGCACCATTATTTCAGTATGAAGATTTTCGATTATGAATATGCGGTATATGGACAAATCGGTACGTGTTGGCTATTTTTTCAGTATTGGTATCGGCCTGAAAACAGCCAATCATTTAAGTACTGTTGCAAATAAATAAAAATTTAGCTATTTTGAATATTAATTGGTTGAAAAAAACGGCGAAATTTTAGTCATACATCCCCTTGACCATTTGAGGACAAAATGAACAAGTTAACTTTTAGTTTCGGAGCTAGCTCCAGTTGCATATAATGACAAGCAGAAATGTAAATAACGACTTAGACTTGTTTTTTGTAATTATTCTAACTGTAAAATTGCGCATGCTTTAGGCCTGGAAATATTTCAAACTGATAACTGAAACAGGAGAATCGTTTTAGGGAAACACTCATCCAGGTTTGGCTCCACTTCTTTGATCATCATGAACTTTATTTTTTCATGCAACCTAACTACAATCATAATAATTATGATTACGTCATATTAGCATTGAGTTTGTTCTGAATTATTGCGCCACGCGGATCTTGAGCGTTTTCAACTTGAAAATTGAGCTCTAAGGCATTTGTGATGAACATCGGTAATTTTAAGTTCTACTTTGTACAAGTGAAGAAGTGGTAGAAGGTTTTACCATCGCCCAGGACAGATACTATTTACTGCACTTTATCATGGCGGTTCAATTCCGCTTGATATGCTTTCCATTTAGAGTGCAGTTTCTGGTACTACCTTTTTGCTATTACGTGACTGTTAGTTGGTACTTTTAGGTACTGCTTCCGGCCTTGCGCAGAGTAAATTTCAACGAGAAAAAAGTTCGACTGCAAGTTTCATAGTTTTCTATTTGTGGGCAATAGGCTCTCCTTGGAATTGAAAAGAGGTTTATACCTGACAATCAGTAACGCGAACCTTTGTGGCGATTGACAGCAATATGCTTCAATTACTCGCGAAGTGCATTGGTGATACGGCCAGGTTTTAAACCATTGGTATTACTAACAAAAGAGCTTGAACGGAGTATAAAGGCAACCGCGCCGTTCGCATAAGGAATTGTGTAAAAAAAAATTATATTAAATGTTCTACCATTAAAATGCGTTTCCCAATCATGAAATTTTATTTTGTCACTCATAACCCTTAGATGGACCTCGTCTATTCGGCGCAATCTATCGTTGACTCATACTTAACAAAAGATGTTGGAGCTTTGACTGAACTTCTTCTGAACGTCGAACTTTTTGACTGGGATTAATATCGTTCATGGTGTATGTGACTCGCATTGTTAACATATTTATAGTTATATTGTTTATGCCTAACATCAGTTATATAATTTTCAACTATCGCGGGAACTGCGTGTAAATTTTTAACTTATAGTAAAGTCTATTTTGGAACTGAGTTTCAATGAAAAATAAAAGACAAGGGGGATTCAATTAACGTTTTACATTACCTCTAGAGCTAGACAAAGCCGAATCATTTAAAATTCGAAATTTATTCAGATTTTCTTTTCGAATCGGACCGCATCACCGACTTCATATACAGAACAAATGTCCCGTTTTCGTGGCTGCAACTTGTCCTCGTCGAAATAAATCTATCGCTATTAGTTTACTAATTATGATAAAAACAAATTGTTTATGACAATGTGCTCTCGACTGACAGTTCACCGATATGCACAATCAGAAAATTCACTATGCCAAACATGCACCAAAGATAATTGGGCGGGAACAAATAAATTTTGACTAAACTTCAAAATAGTCCTGTTAAATTGTGTCTTCGAAATATTTTAATTCATTTTTCATTGTGCAAGCTTTTGTGCACTCGAGCATAACATCTGAAATTGAGCACGTGATCAAATTTAAGAAATCTGGTTTCTAAGATTTTGTACAATTTTCTAAATACCAGGTCAAACGCGTTTTGAAAACAATAAAATGTTTTGTGTTTTTTTTTGCAATGCTGACTGTTGGTGTTGGTATAAAGTGTTGGAGGAGTGTGAAGGAAATGATTCAACTAATTTAGAACATGATTAGAGAAAGTTGACAAACTTGGAAACACTAAAAAATGTAAGGTGTAACAATATATTATTGTCGGAACGGGGGTCATTAAATATCATTTAATTCATGTTTAGCGAAATATAAATTATGAATCGGTGTTAAAACATAAAAACAAAACAACAAAGGTTGAAGACAATTACAAAAAACGGATGCTTGAAATTTTTTAAAAAAAGGTCATTCCAAGATATTTCAGATTCTTCAGGAAAAGTCTAATACATGAATCCATGCAGATCGCTCAACTAGGGATGTACAAAACAGCGACAGGCTCGGCCCAACTGAACAAATGGGCAGTTTTTTTATTTCAAAATTTGACACTGTTTGTTTATTAAGTGCTCATTGCTATATGACCTTCCTGCTCAGGTTATAATTATCATCATTATAATTTCATTACAATAGGCGTCGCGCGGCTTCGGCATTTTTTGTTCGTTTTATCTTAAAATGACGATTTTTTGCAAAAAAAAATGCTGAAAGTTTTTCATGCGTTTACGGTGTGCAATTCGTTTTCGGGTGAAAGGGAGAAATTTTTAGCCAATTTTTTCATGTCTGTTTTTATTAATTTTTGACACTTTCCGATAACTGTAAGGAAGATGACAAATTGATTATATTTATCGTTAATTCGCCACCATGGTCGTTGCAACTCAGATGGGATTGCAACCCCAGATGGGATTTGTTTGACCGAATATGTTTTGTTAGGTAGAGTCACCATACATTTCTGAATAGGTCTGAATAGGATCTAGTACGTATTCGTTGCTCACGCGTTATACAATTAACATGCGTGTTCTTAATTTCAATGACGCATATATCGATGGATATGCGAGATGAATACCTGCCTAATTATTACATACATATTCATGTTTGAGGAACCGAATGCGAAATTGGTTTTTGCCAAACATAAGCCAAAGATAAACCACGCTTACGATACGCGATTCACATTAATCCATGCTCGACCTAGTTTGAAAACAATAAAATGTGTAAATTCATAGCCCACGCTGACTTGTCATTGAAGTATGATGTGTCTACGCGTTCACTTATTCATAAAGCACGTTCTCGTATTGCAAGCCTCGCTGGTCAATCGCTGAATAACCGCACGGTTTAATATAGCCAGAAGCAACGAGTATGCGCATAGGTGAATTGATAGAGCCTATGACCTAGTTTATTTTAGTGATGGAATGTCAGTCGCTCGGGGATTTGTGCGTTAGTAAAATATCTAGTCTTATAATTGATACTTTGCTTTGTGCTGATGGGAACGAAATTGATTTTTCCGGAACGATAAAACTGCCAAAACGTCTACTTTTGTCAGTCATACGTTATACTTTGAAACTGGCTGACAACGTCTTTAACCAAAGTTCTGACATTTGTGAGAAATATAGTTTTGATATAGATGAACTGGATTTCAGATATGAAAAAGCTATAAAATCATGCGTGTTATCAACAGTAAAACAATGCGGGAAAAGAAGATATGAAGAGTTCTGCACAGATCATGTTGAACTTTCAAACTACACCCACATATTAATGCTATGGAATATATTGGAGTTTATAATAGGGACAGTAAAGCACGAATGGGACGAACAGGAAACCCAAACGAATGCACAGGCAGACCCGGAAAAAATGAATATCGCATGTCTAGATCTACGACACAGAATGATTTCAATACAGATGGTTTTAAATGCAATTGAAAATACACTGATCAGTATATATAAGTGCCAAAACTTTGATGAAATTTGTGCAACAAATTCTGTCCATAGTGCAAATCATAAAACATCTTGCATTAAAGTAAATGCTGTGGCAACGTCTACTTGGCTTGGTCATCGAATGGCAGAAATATTTGGCGAATGTGGAAGAATTGGAATTAACTTTGAAATTTCAGATCTAAGGTAAGAACTATCTGCGCCAGACAGTCTTTAACCAGGTTAATGTGGACCAGCAAATATATACAAATTCATACCTTGAATGTCTATGACTTTCCGACACCTGAAAAAGACCTAATGAGTCTACGTTCACAATAGAATTTTCAATTTTAGGTAAAATACCTAATTTACGAGATACTTAGTAGTGGATTTACCCAGTTCGATTTCAAAATACTGTTGCATATTTTTTAGAATATATTTTTTTGACCTAGTTTATTAGTATTGAAGTTTTCTATCTGAAAAGTAAAACGGGTAAGTTTGCCTAATAGTTTTCTAGATAGGTAAATGGCTTTTGAAAATATCTATTTGATGAGTAGGCTACATGCCTCAAAATACAAACAATTGTTGGTTATCTAGTGTTGTGGGCAAAATACTATGCAGTTCTGAAAAGTAAGTAATATTTTATCTAGATTCATGAAGATATCGTTAGACTATACTTGACCTAGTTTGAACACCTAGGTTGCCTTCAATATTTATCCTTTTTTTATTCTAGATTATTTGAAAATCTTGATGACAATGAGGTCCGAAACATTGCAAGCTCACTCGAAAAGCACGATAACATAACTGTATTGACAACCACTTCTATATGCCCAGACATTTCGTCAACAGAAAATGAACTTTGGCCGAATAATATGGTTTGGCTATAGAATACGCATGTCCAATTGAAGATTCTCTCATCTTTAGCACCTCAAATATTATTGATCTGTTTCCTGAGATAACTGAACACTAAATTACGCGTGCCTAACTGTAAAATCTGAAGACGCCTAGTATATTGAAGGCATCCATCGGTAGTAGTAGTAGGTCGGCGCGATATATCAGTGGCCCATACATATCAACTTTCCCAAATTTTCTTGTTACGTGTCGACAATGTGTTTTCTTTCCTGCCAGAGAAAAGCATAGTGATGTACACGAATAGGAATACATTATTTACAGTATTATTACAATATTATGCTCCATATTTTATGTTATGCACAAGAGTTTCTACCTCAAATTTCGTTCCTTCATTATTACTATTTCCAACTATCGTTAACCAATCAGTATATTTTTGTTCCTCAATCACGAGCGATAGCACTTGCTTATAATATCGCAATTCGATTCCAGCAACTTTAAAAAATCAATTTTATTTACTTATATACGTTTTTTCAAGTGTCACATATTGCATGTATATTTTAGTAGTTTTTTGATTTTTTTGTGAAATAAATAAATATTGGCTTAGCAATACAGTTTCACGTCGGCATTATGCATTGACTGTTCAATGGGTAAGCAATGTGCAGTGTTGAAAGTGATAACATTTTCAAATTTGCTTGTATTGTATTTTGTCAAACATGAACCACAGATCACAGCGCTTCAGAAGAGCGATCCATCAGTGACATACTCGGCAAAAATGTTTTAAGTGAATTATGTCGAAGTTATAAAAAAATGTCACAAAAATGAGCCACGGCATGAATGAATGTGACGGACTTCTCTATCAGAACCCTAACGTCGCAGGACACGATCGAATAAAATGGCCAGTGTTTGGTGGGAATATACATGTGAACCCCGCTTATCGAAGCGTACCCTGTGCATTTTTGTAATTGCAATATACGGCCTGTCCCGTTGATTTGCAATCTGCAGTTCAGCTCAACTCTGTATTCTACCATACATGTGTGGAACCGCAAGCTTATCGTCGTTCGAGGTTTATCCGACAATGTATGATGATTTATAGCATACTGGGTACCCGGCAGTCAATACTTTTGGTATTTGTTCTCAGCATTAGTGCGATCAGTAGCCAGCTCACAGTTGCGGAGATTTGAATATGTCAGGTGCAGAGAAAATCGTGTTGGAATATTGGGATTTTAGAGGGGTAAGTTTCGGATATATTTTGACCATCCACGTTTGCTGGAACATCAGTTCCGCCTAATGCCTGGACTTAATTCAAACCAGACGCCGACGGCCAATGGGACTAAATATATCCAGACAAGCGTAAGCCGGCTTCTCGTTGTCTTAGTTCAATCCAAAACAACAACGCAGCTTTCCCAGAACAGCGGTTTTCGAACGTCGCCACCCCTAAAGGGCGCGCGAGCACAGGTCACGCTATTGAATTACAACCAAGAGTGGTAGGTAGTACGGTGCGGTACGAAATTTTTATCGTACTTCGAATCAGCAAAATAATTTCGTACCGTACCAATCGAAAATTTTCTGTGCCGTACTGTACGATATTATTTTTTCCTACATCGTACCTTACCGAACTTCATACCGTACTGTACTACCAGACTTGCTTATACTGCGTGCACAAAAATAAGAATAAAGGAAAAAGAATGGTAACATAACCTACACTAAGGCGCTTGAAGCATTTGAATCTCATCGACCGTTTTCATTGGTTTCCCCTTGTATATTTTCCATATATAAGCACACATTCCGAATGCATTTAGAAAATGTGCGCAAAAATGTTTTGAAATTTAACTTTTTTGTAAAAGTCGCGATTTTGGTGAATCTTGTATTTTGTACAGTATTATTATCGTATTATTTGTGCATTTACGAGCATTTTACATTTGTGCATTTTACTCATTTACCCCTTCATTTAAGAGAAATTCAAAAACTTTTTTCTAACAGTATGGAGAGGCATGTCGTTATATGCTTGAGTATAGCGGAGCCACGTATGAAGACAAGCAGTATCCGAGGCTGTCAGGTAAGTCTGGATTGCCAAATAGGGGGGGGGGGGGGGGGGGGGGGGGGGGGTCAGGGTAATGAGTTTCTAACTAACTATTTAAACTGAAAAAAGTGGAACTCCGATTATGGGCCTAATCAGAAAATTTATTTTATCGGCCGTTAAGCACGGATGTACCGCACCCTAAACACAGCCAGGAATGAAACTACCAACATTCGCAACGATACAGCCGAGGAACGATATGAGACCATCTTTATGGACAACAACGTGGCACGTCGTGGCTGCTAATTCCACCCGAATTTGATGGTGTTAGCAACATTCATTGGACAGCTTCAATATCGACCCCTGTGTGCTCACAGGCTTAGCTAAACTCATTCAAGGCTGGGGCTTACTAGAAATCATCCTATATAGGGCCTAAAATCTTTTGAAAATATTTGAATATTGCTCTGTGACAGCTTGTCTCGATATGCGTCTGGCATAAATTCTGGCAAACCATTCAAGCTGGAACAAGCACAATGCTGCGGTAGCGTAAAACACAAGGTTAAAATAATGTTCATATAAAGGGTGCGTGAACACGCCAGTATTCGGAAGTGGTGAACATCAAAAGAGATTGATGAACGTTGTGCTGTGATATTTTAATATAACTACCTGTTTAATTTCTAACCGTTTTAGGAAACAATTACTCAGCATGGAGGGATGTATCTGAAAGCTTTGGATTGGATTTCCCAAACGTAAGTTTTGTGTTAATATTTTAAACAGTCTCGTTAGAATGGGATACGTCCCGAACAGAAAAGATCCGTCAAAATAGATTCTCCTCTAATAAGAAACTCTGTGATACGCTATTGAGCGTTCAATTCTCTTTTGTTAGAAGATTAAAGTTTCCTTGTCAGAATAGCAAGTAACAACTGCTATGTGATTATGGAATCCGGCGGGATGGATAATGCTTTGAGGCATTTTGAAAGATGTTCATGAGTATATCCCGGATCAGCCCACAAAATTTCGACAGCCACGGAACAATACTAAAAAAAAAACAGAATATTCAGACCGGATTGTTGTTTTCAGTTACCTTACCTGATAGATGGCACAAGAAGATTAACAGAGAGTCTTGCGATATTGAAGTATCTCGGCAGAAAATATGACCTGGTACCACAAGCCGAAAATGACAAGATAAGAACCGATATGCTCGAAGGTACGAATAAGGTTCTGAGATACATTCATTTTCGAATCAAATCTCGAATTAAAATAGCTGAAATCGGATTTTTTGTATAGGATTTCAAAAAATGACTTTCAAATCTACCGAACCACAGTAGTCTACTATGAATTGATAAAAATTTATGGAGGAACTGATGAAAAATATTTAACACAGTGTGCCTGTTGTCATTTGCACTAATTTGTCACAATTGATCGATTTGATATGCTTGAGTGATATTAATTCTGAAAACAAGGTTTTTATTGAAAATACTCTTTTAAAATAATTAGTGCCCTGTAGGTACGGAGTTCAAAATTTCGCTAAAGTATTACCTGTCTCTCTAAACAGTTGACTAAAAAAACAACAAAGTAGTGTGATATGGTCTTAACAACGTCCAAGGCAGCCAGATATCACTCATTGCACTCTTATTATAATGATCCCATCATTAGGGAAATTTTCCATTTAAGAATGCAGTTGCTGGAATCTTTTTACAAGGTCTTTGCCCCCTAAGTTGCAGTTGATTGGTTGTTTTTAGGCGCCAATTTCGACCTTGCTTGAAGCGAATTTCAAGTAATAAAGTGTGTTAGGAGTTTCCGAAAACGAACGGTAACAGAAGCCATAAAAATAAAACAGATCGGTGTTCAGGAAAATCGACCTATTTTGAGCCAATGTCGATAAATCCATAAAATACAAAAATAGATATCGTCAAAACCAACGAACTGAGTTAAAAACCGAAGAAAAATTCAAGTGATGTTGACACGAGATTGGTTGTTCGACCGAGACTACTATCCTAGGTCGAATACATCAGCCTCGCTTTCCGGGGGTTCAACTCGATTTGTTTTTTATAGCGATAACGATTTGACAACTGTAATTTATACATCTTTTAGGTGTTGTGTTGGAACTCAGACAGAGGTTCTACAGTATATTTTTTTGTCCGTAAGTATTTTCATCATGGCCCAAATCTTTCATTTTACTTCTGAATTTGCCCCTTTCTAACACGCGACAAAGATGAACCGCTTCTCGATCATTAAGGACTCACTTAACAAAAACTTTGCTTGGCGAATTTTCTGCGACTGGCAATCCCAAAAGTACCACGCATATTTAAAAAATGAAATCAGACTGACTTTGTGTCTGATGTATCCGTGAATGAAAAGTAGCCTATTCCTAATGTTTTTTTCCGAAGTCCGACAAAATTCATTTTTATTTTGACAAGTTTGAGCTACACTGGCGTCGATGTGATATCGGGAGGCATATTTTGAGAAGGGGGGACGTCTTCCGGATTTCATAGTATTTTTCTACAATTTCATCATAATAGACAAAGTTTTCGCGCGCCTTCAGCGCGAAATTTGATTTTGTGTCCCAAAATTTTGACTTAACTATAGTCTATGTTTCGAAACTCTACTCCTCGAATTTCCTGGCTCCGTGTATCTGAACCTCAATCAGGTGAATAAATACTCTATTAATAGGTTTATCGTTATTGATTTATTGCATGATATTGTTCTATTGAATTGTCTGTTGATATTATGCAGGATTTCTTTGTTCTGCCCGGGCTAGATTTTTACCTTTGACAATAATAGAATGTTTTCAGCGTTGGGAGATAACTGATGTGATAGAAAATAATTTCCTTTACAAGCCGTGTATACAGAACGTTAATATTTCCACACGCGATAAGTGGTGAGAGAAGATTTGCTTTGATTTCTGTATGGGGCAAGCGCGAACCGCTACAGCAACTAAACGTTTTCTGGAAAGACGCAGGTAAATCTACAAAAAACTTTCCCATAAGCCCCAACAGAAATGGAATAGGCATTATTCGGATGATTCAACTGTTGTGTTATTCCGTGTCGGCACGACGTTGCATCGTGACATGTCGACATTTTGTTAAACCAGTCCCGCTTTCTTATCGGCTTATTCTATGACATGTTGGTCACGCTTGTTTAGGTCGTCCAAGGATAAAATTACTTTGTCAGCAATTTGAGCAGACTTTTCGAATTAGCAGGCACACCGAATTTATTCAATTCTATTACCTATGTTCATCATTACTCCGGTGGTTTGCACTCTTTATATTTCACTTATGAGTCAAACCTCTACAGGGAAGGCCAGTACAAAAAGTATGCCGGAGACTTTATTTCAGACGCGAGAGGACTCCATGTAAAACTGAAGAAAGTTGTTAAATTCATTGGAAGCAGAAAATGGCTTGTAAGCGACAAGGTAATGTCTACAGCCTGACAGACTTGAAAAGGGTATTTTACAACCAGAAATTTTATAACGTGAAGCATGTGAAATTATCCATCAAAAAATATTTTTTACTTACTAATTTTTTTATCACCCAGGAAAAAGCTTTTTATTTAAGATCTGTTTACCTATGGTTCATACAAATAACGTCAATGCAGCTTCTTACAATCAATGCGGTGATTCTGATCATCTATATTTTTGAAATGTTCAATTCCATAATCTAAATTAAATTTCTATTGCCCTTTAAGCTAAATTCTAGGCGATGGCAACGTGTAACTCCTACCTAACTTAACATTTACTCGTCAATATAAGCTGATTAGAATGTGACTCAAAAGCTTCACCCCGTTCCAAGAGTTGTTTCTTATGCATTTTCGTTTTTTACAGTTGACGTACGTGGATTTTCTGTTCTACGCCCAAATGTCGCAAATCATGTCACTATTTCCGAAATCATTGGATGGATTTGATCAAATAAAAAAATACATGGAAAATTTTCGGGTAAATATTGATTTAAAAAAAATATTTTACTGGTACCACTGACGGAAGGAAATATCATTGGAAAATAAAGCTCCTACCGCTGGCGCAAAAAACTTTAAGCTCAACTAGAAACTTGAGTGAAACATGAAATACTACGAGAGGGGGAAAGGTGAGTAATAGCACCTAATTGAACGGCGAACCACGATCTTTCATGCTGATTTAGGGACTTAATTCCAAGTCGGGGATATAGGTTTTTTTACTTTGCTGATTTTTTTTGTGCATAGACTTGGTTGACGGAGAAAACTATAGGTAGTGGTTACATCAACCACACGTCCTGGCGACGTGTCAAGCAATTCCCTTGCATATAACTATGCACTTGGATTCGTGTCTCTAACGCAGGGACGAGATGTTAAGCTGGAAACGCATTCCTAACGCATATACAGATCTGTCTTAATGGCGCAGAAATTACGAAACGTCATTCCGGTGTAAGAGTCGCGGTCGTGACACATGGTAGTTTTAATTTATATATATATATATATATATATTAGTAACATAATCTCAATCTTGATTCGTATATGAAAGTGGCAAACTGATATAAAATATATTTTTTAACTAAATTAGCTCAGAGCAAGATTTTACAAAATATTAAGTCTTTAATAAGTCTCCCGGAACCACTATTGCGCAAAGTGCAAAAATAAAGACTAATCATTTATATGTGGTATACACCCTATTTATTTCTTTAATATTTGCAGTCATTACCAGCCATCAAAAGTTATCTGGAATCTGGAAGATTTGTGGAATATCCGGAGCATGATCCATATATTCGATTGGAAAATAAGATTGAATGACTTTTTATGAAATTTTACTTCTGCTAATACGTTACATTGCCTCCTGTTACATTTTTAATTATGGTTATACTAGTGGGAGACAAGAAATCGCTAAAGAAATAAATTTAATTGGAAACTTTATTAAAATAAAGCCAGTAACGAAATATCAAGAACAAACAAGTTTTTCGACCGGGCTAACACCAACATTCATACCATACCTTGCTCTGTTCTTCCTCTAACAAATCATCGTATAGTATCTGACCTCATGTCCCCTCCAACTTTCAAGAGAAATAAACTTACTACTGGTAGGGTACTACCCTGACATTCGGGTCAGTGCTGCTGCTACTGTTCCCAGCATGCCCAACCGTATTCATCGGCTCATTTATGCAAAAAAAATTTTCCCCAGGAATCGTTAAAATTTGGAATTCCTTGCTTTTTCACTGCTTTCCTGACTATGTTGATCTGCACAGCTCTAAAGCTAGTGTCAATATAGCGGTTTCATGAGACTTTTGATGTATGATGTGCAGCCTTGCTCTGAGCAAATTTTGATAAAAAGAATAAATAAAACTTAATTTTTTACTCTCTCAATAAAGTGCTCCAATAATGATTAACAAGTCGTATGTTAAGTAGAAATACAAACACTACCCATGTGTTGTGCTCAGTGATTGCAGCTCAGTAATGTAAAGCTTCAATTCGAATCACCTTCAAGATGCGATAGAGCTACCAAATAGTTATACAGTTGCTTTTAGGATATTATGAACCAAAACTACAAAAAAAAAACTTTACTATTTGTTTTCAGTAGCAATGTAAACTTCACAGGACAGAGAAATTATTCTTCAACATTAATGAACAAAATATCCTTTTTATTTTTTCCACATATTCGCAAGACAAGTTGAATTTCGCAAGCAAACATCTTCACTGATTACCGATGGTTCCTCAATAAATACTAATTTACCGATTTTATACACGATACAATGCCAGGATATTTTCTATGCAATTTATTACAAACCAATGTATAAATGCATTTCCCTGAAACCAGATGATGTTGCCTCTTTCCTTTTTTAGTTGAATGATAAATGTACTGCAGGAATTCACACGGGAAAGCAGTGTATTGTTACAGACTCACCGCAATGCCCTAGTAATCATGCGGCCAGAATATACGTAATTGCGCTATGTGCATTCTTTTCTGATTGACAGCATCACTCAATCAAAAGGTGAACTGTCATTTTCGAACCAAACAAAGCTAATATCAAGTTTCAAGCTTTGAAAATTATACCCAGGCTCATAAAACATTCTCTATCACATAAACCGATTCAGAGTCTGTGCCACACACTAGTCTTGAACCAGATACGCTTAAAGAGTTGACTGCCATATTGCGACAATTTAGTAGTTCTATCACATCGACAGGAGGTCGATTGCCACTTGACATAATGGAATCTGGATTTTTAAGTTCTGATGTAATATCTAGCTTACGTACTGCTCCATCTTCTGAGCAAGTGAATAAGTTGTCTGGAGAAGTTGGATGAAAATGAACCTCCCATACTGCAAAATAGAATTATATCATTAATTATAATTCAAAGTCAGAAAAATCGCATCATCTCCTTACGGTATGTTAAACATGATGTATTCCAAGCAAGGGTTATCCAAAAAACCTTTTATAATGATCAATACTTCCAGATTGATACCACTTGGCGCATTATGAAAGCTAGTATTGAAATTAATCTCTGGAAATGTCCAGGATGACAGTTTCTTATTTTCTGTCTGGTCTCCAAAATTTTCAGGGTATTTTTTGTTGAATAAACATTTGTAGTAGTGTTGACGATTTTTAAGTTATTTCTACACTCCTAATACTGTTGGACACTTGAATAAAACCTTTTAGTTTTTTTTTTATCGTGAAATGTTTTTCTAACAATTTCCTCTCTGATGAAACTCATTTTTTAGGTAAGCCAGTGACAGATCTCTATTAACATTTATCTTCAACAACAAAATTTTTTGAATGAACCACTTCACAATAAAGTAATTACAATAATTTTTGCCATAAAATAAGTTATATTCTGTGAAAACTAACCTTCTAGATCATGAACTTCTAGTTTTGTAACTGGTGCAACTTCTTTGCGAATGTCAAAAGTTGTAACACAACCATCGGCTCCTCCCGCTGCAAGTATATGTGGTCGTGAAGGGTGTCGACAAACAGATTCTAAGGCAATAAGTTCTTCTGATGTAACAACAACACGAGAAGGATTGTCTTGTGAACTTCGTAAATCCCAGAGTCGCAATTGACCCATTTTATTAACAGTGCATATTTCGTTTTGCTTCACATAACATACATCAGTGATAGGACAACTGTCAGCTTTGGCTGAAAAAATACATAAAAAAGCTTCGGCAACAATGGAAGGAGCTACAAGTTCACTTGCAAATTGCTGACTATAAAATAAAGAATGATATATTTCTTGCTATTTCCACGGCACAAACAAACAAAACTGAATTAGTTTTACTAAATATTATTATTTAAAAATATTCAGTCATAATGATCCTTCTTGTTTGGAATACTTTGTCCTGAATTTATACAAATCAACTGTGGGTGAAAATTTTTGTCTCATGGAATGATAAAGAATTATTATCATCATCATCGTTAGTATTCCAATATGCCAGTGTTTCTCAAATTTTTTTATTGTTGCGATGCCTTTCTTACTGAAAACGCGACACACCAACAGACATAGTGTATTTTGTTGCTACATACAACGTATTGAAGTTTTTCCTCACTGGAAAATAAACATGAACTTTAATCCGAACTAACTGACGTTATAGTTGCAAAAATCCTTCTCGAACCATTTTATTCATCCCTTCACCTATTCATCTTACTGTGAATAAAATCGAACTCAGTCACCTTATTTTTGTTTGCAGGATGATAGCCACTCAGTGAATTGTTTAGCCTCATGGTGATGCAACAAAGCAACTTTCGAATCTCAAGCTAATTTTCAGTATAAATTGTAAACAAGTCCGCATTTAGAAAGTTGCAAAAACAGTTTTTCCTAGTTTTTGTGTGGAAATGATTCAAATATTGAAAGATCCATTGTGCGGCTCATCTGGTGAATCAAAGAATGCACAGCTTGAAAAACGCTGCAACATGCATTCGAATAACCTGAATTCACTGAAAAATTGTTCGTTTGAAAACTTTAATATTGACTAACAAGTTCTAAGCGATTTCTAGTAACCAGAACAATAATATACCGATTTTTCGCAATGGTCTGTCACTTCCTATTCTCATCAAATGAATACAGCCATCTTCACCAACAGTTACAAAATCAGGAATACTTGTATCAACACCAGTACATGGAACACCAGAACCGCATGTTTGATGAAGTTTATTCCATTCTTGTACTGGGTCCAAAGTCTGATAGAAAAAAAATGTTGTAGTAACACACTGGAACAAGTATGGAGCAATAAAAAAGTCAAGAAAATAATAACTGCACTTTAAGGCAGAAAAACGTTTATAGGTTCGAAGAGCTGGGTGACATCACGGTATATTGTCATTGAGTTTCTAAAAGTACTGTTTCGTGTTAAATCTTTAAAATGCCAGTTTGACGGCATACCAGGATTTTGCCACATATTGATAAAAATAGTGAAAAATTGATGCAATATTACACCAATTACCGATAAAAAAGGACTCACACTGGCTCACATTTTATATAAACTATTGCGATGCCATAATAGCATGCTTTTCGAAAGAAAAGAGAGTGATATACAGGCATTTTGGCAGCGCAATGCCGGAACACAAAATAATCAAACTAGCCAGTTGTGGCAACACTTCCATGCAATAGAAATGCTGACGATTTTTGAAGCGTTTTACTTCATTATTGTCAGACACTTCCCATAGGTATTATTTTAAAATGAACTGACCAAAAAGAAACTCAATCCAATGCCAGAAGCAGAACCTAAAATAAATTGACCAACGACCACTTTTTTGCCAAACAGGGTTCATAAAATACGGTACCTGCAAGCGCACTTGAAGTATTGCTAAACCACTAAAATAAGGAGTGGTATCTGCTCTGAGCAAAGGTAAAACCATTTACCACGTCTATAGTGGTTCATTGTATGCTAAGGCCTAATCCTGGACTTCAATGATTCCGCATAAAGAAAGGAATATCTTATAATACCTGTGTTACGGCATATTTGAGAAGCAAAGCATCACCATTTCCTAGCCCTGCTACCACTGTGTCAGGATCAGCAAACGTGAAAGTATCAACGTTACCTAAAACAATCAGTGATACCAGTTTCAGTCAAATATGTATATATTTCCAAAATATAATAATGGATTTTTTCATTGAAACTTGTGTATATAACTTTATGTTTACACTAAAATTATCAGCAAATGAAAGTTCGCAACCAATTCAAAAAATATAATAGGGGTCGTAAAACTCTCTATCGCGCACGCATCATGACCATTTCTCCTTCACATGCTATAATGGGCACGCTTGAAAAGAGAGCCTGCTTTCAAGCTGCTATCGTTTTCCTGCCTCAATTGTAGTGGATTTGGTCTCTACAAGAATATTTCCTTCTCTTTCGGAAAATATAAATTTTATTTTTATTAACGCAGACTAACAAAACTCAATTCTAAGTTTTGAGTCGGCCAGAAGTATGAAGTCTAGCACAAGACCGATCACAAGCATTAGTTCTCAGTCGCAATTTGATAAGTTGATAGGTATTCGCCTTCAAATCATTTTCTGATTCAAGCTTCTTTTTTTGAATTTGATACTTTAATGAATATAAAAATACTTTTTTGAAAGGCTGAAAAAAATGGAAAATCGCCCACTCGCGTCAGACATTTCCGCAACATATATATTACCGTACGCAATAAATTTACATTTTCAGAAAGAGGAAAAAATCTATCTGTAGAAACCAAATTTGCTACAACTTAGGCAGAGAAGCACACTGAAAGCAAGCCCTTTCATACGGGCTTGAACATTACAGAAAACAGAGAAATAGTCGAGTCGTGCACAAGAGAGATTTATGATACCTAGAGCGCCAGACGAAATATCCTATACTAAAACATGTAGAAATTGAGCACAAAAATTCAGAACAATAGCCTATAAAGCTAGTGCCTTCAATCAGCCACACTCCCTAACTTAAAAAGGAAACACATGAAATCAACAACAAAAATAATGACTATCATGTAGTTTGTCAACAAGAAGGTACAGGTGGTTTGTGTATTCTTTATGGTACACAGTACAAGGTACCTATGTGGTTTGTGCATTATTAAAAACATCATTTTTACGTCACTAGCGCATTCGAATCTTAATCCGTATAAATGGAGGATTGTCATATACAAAAATGATTCTCTATCAGTCATTTTAGCAGAAGTACATCACGGAAAGCCCAAGTAAGCCGATGCTGAGTCGCTTTACAGATTAGCAGCTTAGGGCCCATCGAATATTGTAAAGATGCCAAACTCTCAAGCAGTCCTGTTTCATCTCCTTTCCAAATTATTATGTTACCGTACCTGGTACTCTATAATTATGCACACATTTCAGCTTTTCTGTTTCAATATCATCATCGGTTCCCTCCCCAGCACCTTGAACTGACCATACGTTGATTGTGTTTGTTTTATTTTCCCAACTTCCTGTGATAAAAACATCTGGTTTCTGGAGAGTTGAACGAGAAGGTCTCCACCTTACTTTATTTATTTTCTGAGATACAAACTTAACGTACTGAGAATCTCCCATGATCTGGTGATAACTTAGTGTATTCTGTATTACAGAAAAGGAGGACGTTAGCGAATTTAGTTCAGAGTTGGTAAGGCGAGAACATTGACGCACGTAATATAGGGGATTCCCGCTATTACTTCAAAAGAGAACAGAGTCAATTTTTCAAAACCATCATATTTCAAAGCAATGCATTGCGGCAGAAACGCCGGTTATCTAAATAGAAGGGAATAAAAAGAACATGCCTATTTATTCGTTATTTTATGAAATATTAAATTTTTAATATTATTTCTATATTATCAGTATGCCCATTGAAAAATTTTCCGAAGCCCGAACATACTTGATTTTAAATTGTTTATCCCGTACTTATTATGTCTGGCTCTTTCAACAAAAATTTCCCACAACATAGGGAATTTCCAGAAAAATGTATTTTTGATTGCCACCAGTGATATTCATAGTCATTCTAGCTGCTCAACCGGGGAAAAAGTCGTTTGCGCACCACCGATTGAGCACCAACTAGAATCATTATAAAATCAGCATTGCTACGTCAAAAATATATGCAATACAATATATATCTATATATATATATATATATATATATATATATATATATATATATATATTTATCTAATTTCTGCATTTGGGTGACAAAGTAGGGTTATTTTTGCTGTATTTGGAGGACCATATTTTTCGGTAGACATTTTCGCGTCCCCCAAATAATTTGAAGGTCATTTTCTCCGTGAACGAATAAAGCTGAGTTGTCATGATTGCAGTTACAGATAGATAGTCCACGATTTTACGCCCTTACAAGGTGTCAACGACCAGCCGACAGAAAAAGTCTTTCATTTAGGCTACCAAAAATTTGTGGGCTATAAGTGCTGTGCTAGTTTTTTGATGATTTCGGGGACTTTTGTTCACACCACATTTTTAGTGCCGTGCACCGTTTATATCTTGACCAAACTTGGTCAGATGAAAATAGGAAATTTTTATTTATGTATTGACACCCCTAAAAATCCAGCGGAAATTAATCTGGCATGGCCTTTTCACTAACAACGTAAAATCAGAAAGATATAACTTTTATGACTGGTCACGTGATCTCGAATTCCCATTGTAAACAATTCAAGTTGTTTCCTGCGCTTTGTTTTGGTTGGCGTTTGATGCGGCGTTTGGTGGGGTGTTGGTTGCTGTGTTTGGTGGCGGGATCTAGCGTATATTCAAGAAGAGGGGGGGGGTGTAAAAGTTGATTATAGGAAGAAGCTATTAATTATTATAGGTGAAGATGCTGGTCGGGACGTTGATAGACACCAAGCTATGAGGTGTTTTTTGATCCAGGATATGCTGATGGCTGTGGGACATACCGAATGCAGGCACAAGTACGGTGCTGTAGTGTTACAGGTTTTTCCTTGTTTCTCTGTAGGGCAATGTATATTACCAGTATCAATTTGCCGAAAGCTTAAGATAAGATTCCAATTTTATATTTTTGTACTCACATTTTTCCCTTCGATTTGGTTATGAACTTGGCATGAATCGCTAATCATCGAGTGGGAATTGGTCTTTCAAGAATGGCCAGACATAAGCAATTATCTACAATTCCAAATTACAACGCTAACCAAAAAATTTAAATCATTTCGAAAAGTATTTTCAAAACAAAATAGTTAATTATGGGAAGCGAATTTTTTCTTGCCTCCTCTTGAAATATGCGAACTTGGCAATGTTATCTTGTGCTTAAAATTGATGGGATTTTAGGATATCTAGACGATGCCCATAAAACTTTAAAAGCAAACAACAAAAAAAATAATATTTCAAAAAGTTGCAGCAACTCTGAACTATACTGTATAGTCGAATCAAAACCTCTTCTACGCATTCGAATTAGTCCTGTTTAGCCCATGCCAAAATGCAACAGTTAAGTCTTGCTCTAGAGGGGATTGCAGGAATAGTTGTGAGATTTACAGCACTGCTCTATTCTGTGTTGGAAAAGACTCTAGTCACCGTGTTCAATCACGTGAAATCACCTTTCAAAAATCATGTTGTCTGCCGAATGCCGCTGCATGTCTCCATCAGGGAAGAAAATGCGCCCCATAAGGCTACAACACATGTCATGCAATGTAAATTTGCCGTGACTTCTGTGTTCATCGACCCAATAATGATTCTAAGTAGATGCTAATAAAAGGCAAATTAACTTGTCATTGCTGTTGAATGGATTTAGTAATCGACTTGTGATTCTTAAATATGTGACTCAACTTGTGACTGGAAAGTACAATGCAAGACTTTAAATATCGGTAAGATCTTGGACTCGCAACTTATGTGTTTTTTCGACTTGGGACTCAAGCTCCCAACACTGGATATATTCGCTTAACAGTCAGGGTGGGCAGATGAGTCGAATAATAAGTTGGCTCAATTAGTAAGAGTGTTACCCTTCTTATTGTCATAACGCATGAATAACGGCAGTCTTGCATGATCAGAAGTGTATGCAAGATGGTTTTTTTAGCTGTATTCCTAGTGTTTATCTGCCAAAAGGACAAAATCTTGCTTTCTTTGGGCGCCCGAATCCAGATACAAAGTGCAGCAAGGCAGCCAAAAAGTATTGCAATGCAGTTGATTCAGTATAGGTTTTTATTAAAACCAAACATCGAAAACAGAAATTTCGATATTCCAACTTTACTGATTTATGATGAATTATTGTGCTTTTGTCAATGTTCTTTTTCTCTATGTATACTCATTTTCTTGAGGGGGGAACAGCAGAGTACCGATACATGACATAATAATATAACTATGAAAAGTCAGAAAGATCAATTGCCCATTTATAACTAACTTGGTTCTGAATGATACTAAATTTTGTAAATGATTTCCAGCTTTTCTAGTATCATGTAGAATGCTATGTAGTATTTTGCGGTTGAATATCATGCAAAACTTTTCTAGTGCTTTTCACATCAAATCAATCTACAATGTTCCAAAATGACTATTAGCAAGTCATTAGTATGGCCGAAACCTTGACAGGTGAGTTTTGAGTAGGTTTAGGAATGACAGGTTTTTAGAATTAAATTGGTTTCGTAAAATTCATTGATTTGGATGATACCTTAGTTTACCATTGTTGGAGGGACTCGAGTCATCTTTTTTAAATGACTTGACTGTCACCGTCTTGGCTAAATACCACTACTCGTACTTGACAAAATGCAGGAGGAGGAATGAGGATTTGTCTTTAGACTTAAAAAATTTAGCCTGGAATTATCCTCCTGAAAAAGCAGATCGTCTGCTGTTGTGTTAATGATCAGAGAAGAAAAGGCGCCTCCCAGAAGTGTATAATGCATCACCTCAAACCTGCTGTGAAATCCGCGCGTTGGTCAACAATTTGTCATTGTTGTTAAATGGATTTAGAAATCGGCACATGGCTCGACTTGCGACTCGTAAATGTATGACGCGACTTGACTTGTGACTCGGAAATTTAAATTTTGTTAAAACCTGGGACTCGTAACTCGTGTTCTTTAACTTGACTCGAAGTGAAGTGACTCATGCCCAACACTGATAAAGTGGCATACATCATTCGTAGGGGTAGTCATAACCGGGGCCGACATTAACATCTACCTAAAGCTCCTATTAAGAAGCCATTATGTCCAGCAATCCTCGTGCGTAATCATACCACTTTGAAACTGAACCTGGTAGCTGGATCATCAAAAATCACAGGTTGAAACATATTCTGCATTGATTTTACTGACTGTGCTGACCAGAAACTGTTTGATTCGCCCAGTCCAAGGAACAATGTTTATTTCAATTAATTTCTGTCTGATATTTGAGCATGTTCAACTTATTTGCGCGAGAAACTGAATTACTGCAACTAGAAGTTCTCTTATTGTTCAGCATTCCATCATCATGGGTGTTTGACATTCACTTTTACATGGCTCTATGTTGCATAAAAAAGAATCTTAAGAAAGTCTGAATCATCAATATGTATTTTTCTCAGATTTCCTGTTGTGCTTATTGAAGAATAATGATTACATTGGGTGTATTGGTTACATTACATCAGTTTGCACAAACGCTCTGAGATTCTCCTATTCTGACTGAGGATTCGTCAGATGAAAGGGATTATGCGCTTAGTTCATCAGGTTACATCATCATTGGTGTAGTGCTCTATGGCTATTATTATAGAACTACAGACCTACATATAGCAAATAGAGAAGGATTATAATGGCATTCTTACATGGTACGTTTTTTACTCTGATCTTCAACAATTATTTATTCAGTGTTTTTGCATTCTGTATATTAAACAGGTCATTTCCCCCTCATTCTGGTATTCAAACATATCTGTTTTGTTGGTAATAGACGCATCATTTTTTCGCAATATATTTACGCTACCTCCAAGAGTACCAGTAGCTTGAAATATTGAATGAAAATATTATAATTAGATCAATTTATACATTATAAGGATTTCATCTCGTTTTTATAGAACCTATTTATTACATCTAGGTTCATTTATTTTGAATATTCATTAATATTTTGACAGGTCTAAACAGCAATGGGGTTGTATGATTATGATGGTACAGATATTCCTGATAAAGAATAATGATATCTATGTTCTTCACAATCTACATACAAATCTTCAACATTGCCGCAAGAGATCTGAGAATGATCACTCACGAAAAGAGACAATTTTCAAATATATTACGGAGGATAGCTATTTCTCATAAAAAGCAAATGTGTTGATCGAAGGGGATACAATAAGGTCTGCCTATTCAACTTGGTCAGAAACATTGAAAAGCACAAACGATTTTAATTTCACTACATTTCGAATGTCTGAAAATCTCCAGATCAGCTCTATCCTTTTTCGAAAGCTCAGCAAACTACATTGCTTGTATTTCATCAGTTGAGCATATCAAAATAGAACTACGAGTCTACCTGGTGACAACCATTGATTATTGAAAAGCACATAAGTTTACAAACATAACTGGTTTTAGTTAAAGTCAAATAGATGAGTGTTGACTCATAGAGAAAGTAAAACCCAATTCTATGTTTCCATTCATAAAAGAATTGTATGAGAGCGTGCTGTTGTTTTTTGCGAAGTACTGATCACTAAGCATGGATGTCTGCCTTTAATTCATCAAGGCCTTGGACTCAAAACCATTTGTCGAACTGACTGACTGCTTTTTTGCGCAATTTCGCATGATCTAACAACCAGACTGGCAGAATATATCACCTACTCTAATACTTATTACACCCAAGAGGAAAAGGTTTCTATCAGAAGTAAACTTAGCAAATGCGCAAATTTAGGTAGCAACGAAACTAAATTAGGAGCTTTGAAATTGGCAATACTGCCATGAAATAGCAGTGTTTTTGGCTTTGAAGCTTTTATAGCCATATGAGGAAAATGATATAAACATTTTATTTCGTCCACCCGAAGAAAATCAAGACTCTGCCACCCTGCCAACAACTATATCCGAAGTCCGAAAATAGAAATAGGAACTTAATCGAGGATTAGTTGCATATAAACATATGTTGATTTTGTCACTTAATCCTGAAGATAATTGACAATTGTATATTTCCTCGAAATAAAGGAAATTTTTTTCTATAATCGAAAATTTCAGGACATTGGGATTTATATTTTTCTTAACAAAGTTGGAATGCTGCTAGCTTTTTTCATCAAATTATTGCCGAGTTCAAAATGTTAGAATTTAGAAAGAATTTTAGACGAATATTTCTTATCCAAATTTTTTTTCTTAGAATGTATGCAAGATAGTAAATATTCGCTTTTGGCAATCCCGATTAGCCAGTTTATTTTCATATTGAATCATTTTGAGTAATTAGTCGTCGACTTTTTTTTATGCGAATTTAATTCACTCTAAGCAAGGTCGGAAGCCTCACTTAAAAGGAACCAATTAATGACTACTGATATGGCAAAGAGCTACTACAAAAACTTCAGAATCAACATTCAAAACAGAACTGAGCAATTATAAAATATACAGTGAATGGTGGATGATACTAAAACCATTTGCTACTTTTTGAATCAAGAATTTTAATACCTCTTATATGGACATGAAATATGTAAGGTATATTCTGAACCTGGCTCCCAACCAGCAAACATGTTATAAGTTTTTTTTAATCATGCTAAAAAATAAAAATGCGAATCACTGTTATGGATTCTTGAATATTCAACAGACTTCACTAAATGTGGGTATGGTATTTGTTTGAGAAATACGAGTTTTTCATTAAGCCCAATGTTGAATCCATCACGAAATATATATCCAAATTAATATAAATATTTAATCGCATTTGTGTTTTCAATGCATATATATTTTTTTTAAATATTTGCATTTTGATTTATAATTTACTTTTTTTCAATCAACACGTCCAGGCTGTCGCAAAATCTTAATATTCATCCCGAAATTAGTGTCGATATTTACCATATAAAAATCAAACTAATTCAGTAATTAGTCCAGTCAAACTACATATCGACCCTTGAAAAATTGTCTAAAGCTGATTTTTGCATATTATGTAGCCAAAGGCTTGTTTTCCAACATAACAAAAGTTTACTAAAAATCAAACTTACGGAAACTCACTAAAATGATCAGCTGGGGTTAGCATATAAACTATATGAAAAACAATCATGATACTACTTGTGAACACGAAATGCCCCTTATTGTTACGTTATGCAGTTAACAGCATATTCAGGCAACATACAATCCCATGACCAGCTTTTTGTAAATGCTCTATATCACGAAATTTGTGAATGAAAAGTCTCCTTCCTTCTTATTATGACGTCATCATTTCGGGGTGCTTTAGACCATTTTTTTGGCGATTTTTGGGCTTTCCGCAGTATTTTGACTGGACTAGCTAGATGTTTAAATTATCATCAGTACTTATCATAAATATTTATCAGTCGATATTATGAAATCTAACCGTAATCATTTTTTTTTTTATTCCACTGTATAGTGTAATATTATGCAGCGGCGGTGGAAAAACATTTTTCGCCCTTTTTAATCATAAAGCCATCATTTTGCAAATAAAAAAAAAACAAGAAACTTATACAAAAAGCAATTTCGTGCCAGATGATGTGCATGAAAATTTCGCCTCATATGGTGAAATTTTTTGATTTTGCTTATCGCGAATCGAAGCAAATATTTTGGAGCCTCACTTTTAGGCGTGGAAAATTCTCAAAAATTTGCGCACAACTTTAGAACGCATCAGTTATTCATGGCTGTTTTACATTTTTTCATTCTGCCTGTAGCGAAAATATATGACAATAAAATCGAATTTTTTTTATTTTTATTTTCTCTGATCGTTTTTCGGGAAGCGCTTAAAATTGGTATACAATAGGATTTTGATGTTTATCTTGTAGAAAAAAGCAGAGAATACATTTATGACTGAACACAAGTAGTTGATCCCTAAAAAACATCTTTTGGAGTCATCCCATTTCACTCTCCAGTTTGCGAGAGGTGGAACTCACCTCTCACCAGCCTCTTGACAGCGTCCCCCAAATGCGGACAATGTCGCCCAAATGCAGAAATTAGAAAATAACATTGAAATATAGAAATCGAAAATATTTGGGCGACTTCATTTGGCAGACATTCAGATTATATTTTTTGTTAAGCCGTATATCTAGCCGTGACTCCAGCCTGACGTCTGACGGTGTTAAATAAGGACATTGGAGTGGTCTAAATAGCTATATATGCTGTAGAAAAAAAGTCTCCCAAATGAAGAAAAAAATATCATGTACGCCAAGTACAGCAAATAGATGTATATATATATATATATATATATATACAATATAGCCAACTGCGCGTACAATTGCGGACTCTCGTAACCCTTTACCGCCGCTGCAAGCACGATCTAGCGCTTATTAAGAAGGTCGCTGTGCTTGATCCACCTGTCGTGGTTGTTCACCTCTGGTCAATCGCCTGATTCTGCGGTTTTGTGCACTTTGACGATGCTACCAACAATGGAATTTCGACTCCAGTTGAAACAGCATCCTCATAGGTTTATACGACTGTTTACTCTATCCAACAGTGAACAATTTTTAACCTAGTTGGATGTCTTTTTCCGGTGAATATTCGGATGATAATCTAGACTTTAATCATTCACTCCAAGCAAAGTAGGAAGCGCCAAAAATAACCCCACACTTCGGCCACTTACCGTACCGTTTTCTGATGAGACGCACAGCGTGAGATGGGTTAGTTATAAAGTTTGAGCTGTTTTATCAACAAAAATGGAACGTGGAGAACATTTTGAAAGTGTGGTCTAGATAAAAGTTATCATTGGAAGATTAGTGCATTCCTGTAACTTTGCCTCCGGGACTAGGTGAAGTTGCTAGCAGTAGGGTATTTGTTGATATTTTGTGATATACAATAGCATGAAACTTCAGCAACCCAAACCCATGTCGAGAGTGACTCATCGTAATTTTATTTGATCCCAAGAGATAAAAACTGTTTTCCTATACCAATCCTCTCTCGCCCGACAATCCGAAGTAAAACAAAGGTTGATCAGATGTACTCTGTCATCAATATGTAATATATTTTTATTTTCAAGGAATCAACAATAGCTTCATGAAGCCCCATTCAAAAGACAACGGAGTGAAGATAAATATGATAATGGAGTCAACATTTAATTGAATGCTAACATAAATGAAATATACCATCATCGATATTTGAATACAAAAAGAAATGGACTTTACACACCATCATTTTTATCATTACCTGAAGAAACTAGTGGTGTTTTTATTATTTCAGACAATAAAGTTTCAAGTTAGCCTCAAAGCTAATATAATAACAGATGATCTAAAATAAATACTATTTAAGCACATATTTGCCCTATTTAACAGAAAAATAATGTTGATGTCAAATTCATTATATTGAACCTTGCATCATTTTTCCACAAAATTGCACTTTGGAATATCAATTTCAGTCAGTTGTATATGCTATGGGTGACAGTGAAACAACTTATCTCATACGGGTTCTTTTAGTCGTTCCCCATGACATGCAAGAAATAAGTTAGGACAGAGACTGAAGCAATAGGAATATAAGTCAGTTACTTTAAAATGCTGATGGAAAATAAAATATGGGTAGGCTATTATGTCTTCCATTAATTACTCATAAATAAAAAAAGATATCACGAGCAGCCGCCAATAAATCGCACGCAAAAATGTGGCCGCCCAGTAAGGCCTCCTGGGATAAAAGGGTCGTTTTTCCAACACAGAAAATTTCTTCACACCCAAACTATGTAACATAATATTTTGTATAAATTTTTAACCAGAAGCTAAATAATTTACCCTTCAGAAGTGAATTGTACAACAATCCAGTCGCATACAGTCATCCCCTGGAATTTTAGTTTAAAACATTGTCCCCAAGGGATGATTTGAGAAGCGTAGCCCCAAAGTGAGAAAATAATTAGTAAAAATCGCACCGCTCTCAGGCGCAGGGAAAGCTGATCTGGCGGCAGCGGTTCCGCTCCGTTGGTTCAAATAAAAGTCCGCAATGATGATGAATTAGAAATAATGATTACATAAACTGGCTAAGCTGGTTGGGTCAGAAGGGAAGTAAGTCACGTATCGTACGCTTTTGCTTTACTTTTTTCTCATTTTGCCATCGTACATTGCCATATGATTATGTTGCATCCTCGGCCTTCCTCTCCCACATGATAAAAATGAATTGGTTGGTTGGGTCAGAAGGAAAGTAAGTCGCGTATCGTACGCTTATGCTTTACTTTTTTCTCATTTTGCTATCGTACATTGCCATATGATTATGTTGTATCCTTAGCCTGCCTCACCCACATGATAAAAATGAATTCCTATGAGATACCAAGCAAAACTTGCCCCTTGAGAGCGTAGGTGACATAAGAAATATACGGTACTTCTTCCAGTGAGTTTTGAACAACAGAGCGATATTGGGTGACGTCATAATTGTTGCTTCTGAGATCGGTTCCGTCTTATATACCGCCGTACAATCCCCATCATGAATTTTGAAGATTAGCGTTCCAAGCTAGATCTAATGACAGACCATTATGATATCTATAAATGTGTCAATTCAGTGAAAGATCAATCTATTTAAATAGATCTATTGCAAAGTCGACAGTCGATATATTTTATTTTGTATATTGTATAATGCACCAGAAACGCTGCAATACATGTTTCAGGCAACATATAATTCAAAATAATATCGTAAGTTCCAAGCCACAAACGGCATGAACATATTTCCTAAATCAGTTGTTTAGCAAAAACTTATACTGAAAACTACAATACGCGGATATGTATGGCCAGTGAATCATCTAATTACTTGAAGCAAAAATAAATGAGAATAAGGTAGGTTTATTACAGACTCCAAAAAAACATACACACTGAAAAAAGTTCAAAAAGTTTATTGTTGCTTATAGACGAGTATTACAAATAAACATTACGAGTGATTAAGCTTGAACAAGGTATTGTGTTCTGTATTTAAAACAAGTCTGTCGTCCTTTCAACAAAAGAATTGATAAATATTTTGCATATTATGTGGCGCAAATATATCACAGGCTGGGGTTCCCGCTGGACAATTTCATTCGGTGAAATTATTTATATTATTTATTTACTTGTTTACATAGCACAAAGCCTTATTTCGTAGTCGTTAAAAATTAATGACGTACGGACGATGTGACATTCTCTTATTATCCCAGATGGGCCAAATCGGAAATTTAATTTTGCCGATCATGACCCACAGATGGACCGTGCCCTTGTCTGCACGATCCATCAGTGACTCGTGTTTAACAAAACATAATTGAACGTTTTTTTTTCTGCTGGCCGGCCAATATAGTCATGTTATCCTTCAATTGCACCGCATAATCAATGTAAACGAACATTCTAATTGCGATTCTAATGATAGCAACGTATGCCTCGAAAATAAGTAAGAATTTAATTTACGGTTACTTTACCACTATAAATAGCAAAGACTAATTTTCCTATGTGTAAATATCCGATCAATCTATAATTCTATAATAAGTATAATTTTACCAACTGGTCAATGTGCCGCCGGCATTGGTTGACCAAGTACTTGTTGAAAATTCCACCGTAATTAAGTAATGAAGCTGCCCAACGCACAAATATATCACAATCCCATCTTTGCAAAGTCGAATTTCAATCCAATATTCGGATCTCAAGTAGCCAATAAATGGGTATAGACTCCATAAGTTTAATAATATTCAGAACTTCGTTAAAATATTTTTCAAGTATTTCCTTTTTGGGACAAATTCACTGAAAAGGGGAAAAAACGCTTGAGACATCATTTATTAAATTTTTATCGCACATTGGTATCATAAATTATTAAATTTTTTATTGGCCTCATTTATTAAAAACTAGAATGTAGCTGATCGATAGATAAATGATAAATCTGGACTTAATCTTCCACTAGTCAAAAATGTGTGCAAGGATTTATTTTTACCTATACTACGAAAAAATCGACAAATTAAATCAAAAAAATATTATTTTATTATTCCCCTCTCAAAACATATGAATAGGAAAGTGAAGTTTTAATTTCGAATAAAAATCAAGTTATTTTTCGAATATTTGTACGATGGAACACTTTCGACGTGCAGCACATACTGTCCAGTCCGGACTTACGGGGTCTCGAACTGAGATCTTTCGCGCTGGTAATGTCAGTATGATAACCACCAGATCATGTCGTTCATTAAAAATAATTATTTTTAATCGCATTATACGCTGTTATTTGTGCATTTTCTCTTCCTTTGTTGCCAATCTCCCTTTTGCCTAAATTAACCCTTGTACCAAGCCGTGTTTGGCAGCGGGATATGATCTTGATTATAGTATTCTAATCGGCGATGTCGTAGTCTAGTTCCGTGGATTTTTGTGCAAATAGTCCACGAAAAAGCCCGCAGGGTAAATCGGCCTAATATTATGATTTTTCACTTTAAACATTCGACATTGACGCAAAAATACGCTTGAAGGGCGGGTGCTATATCGCACTGATAAAAATGGACAGAATTTTGCTAGCAATTGCTGTTGGCGTTTGCCTTCTTGGACTATCAGGTATACTTTTTTTATATTTTATATAATTTCTTCTAATCTTGCTTTTATCTTTAACGCAAGAGGCATAAGCTGACTAAACTTGTAATAACTTCCAGGCAAATGGGGGTGTAACCAGGCCGGCAGAATGTCAGCTACTCTGCTACCGAAACACCCAAATGAAAAAGGGTCCTATCATATGAAAATTTGGCAAATTTTGGCAAAACATTTTCTTCACATAGGCTAACAGACAATCGTCTAAATTGACAAAAGTAAAAAACTTGAATTTAACTTTATTTTATCTAATCAGAAGTTTCATTTTATTTGAGCATGGTCAACAAATCGACCGCGCCTAGTCGGCGCGATCCATCAGTCGCTCACGCTCGATAAAAGATAATATAGATTTTTTTTTTATTATTGACAATAATTCGGCATTAATAGATATATTTTGCATCATAGTAAATAGAAAATATGTGTACGCCTCCGGTTCACGTTAAATTTGTTCATGTCGATATTTCAGACGCTACTTGTGAAAGACCACAGTTCGAAAATGGGTATACACTACCCGATTATAGACGGAAGCCCTACAGCAACGGTGAACAAATTCGATTTGAATGTTTCTTGGGACACCGGCGTACTGGACCTAAATATTCTAGATGCAAACCTGATGGAACATGGACTGAATTACCAGTATGTTTCAATCCACAAGGTGAACTTCACTGATTTTTTTTATGTGCGTGAATATATCGTCTTCATACCTGGTTGCTAAAAACATCACAAAATATAATTATTGTGATTTCCAGACGAAAACTTTGAAATAACTTTCGACTGAACTGTGGTATTTGTTTTTTTTTAAATAATTTTCGGGACAACAGCAAGTTATGCTTATTTTTCGGGCGGGGGAGGACTAGAAAAAATATTTTTCGCACTGAACCGGCAAATATTTTTTCTTTTAGACAGGAAGCTTTGTAGTGATTGATTGTATCTGACCCGTGTTATATCTATTAGCAAAGTGCCTTGCTAAACCGCACGCTCAGTGGTGAAAATATCAATATCAAACCATCGGCCTTACTGACCGGCTGATAATTCCAATTCTGTTTGGGGCTTGATAATAAATACAGATGTTTCAATTAACAAAATTGAAAATATTCGAAAATAGAGTGATTGCGCGATACTGACCGCAAATAGATCACGCTGTAGTCGTGTGACTGGGACCAAATATAAATTTCTATTTGGCTATAACATTACATTAGTACTAATATACAACATTATCAATAATACAGACCTAACTAACATGATTTTTCTTTTTTAGTATTCTGTAAAAATGAAGAAGCAGAAATTAAAAACGGGCTGGCCTTGAATGGGCCTATTCAAGGGCGATTTTACGACGGTGTTAGCGTTTGGTATATTTGTAATTATGGATATAAATTACCAACTTCCAAGCACTATAAAAACACATGCAAGAAAGGAAAATGGACATATGTAAAACCCATATGCAAAGGTGAGCCTGGATCCTTAATAGAGTTCTGAAAAGAAAATTTTCTTTCTAAACACTGTGACAAAAGCACAGTAAATATTGCGTTCAGTTGTAGTTAGGGCTGGGCAATTCGATTCGGTGATTCGAATCGATTCGAAGCACAATTTATTCCAATCAATTGTGCATTGTTTATAGAAACAAAAACTTTCTTAATAAGCTATAAGTTTCATTTTTAACGGCAAAATGCAATCGATTTTGCTCAAATTTGACCAAAATCAATTATATTTTGTCCTTAAAATATGAATTGTTTTGCTCTTAAACATGTGGTGTGAATTGCAAATATCCTTTATACTATAAATTTGTTGATTTCCATAACGGAGGCAAGTTGTAATAGTATTAATGAAATATTTGTTATTTACGTGGAATCAGTGATTCGATTCGATTCGAAAAGATTATTCGAATCAGATTCGAATTCCAAATAATTCGGATTTGCCCCGCCCTACTTGCAGTAATGGTATATTGAAAAATTTCTTAATCTCCTTGTTGAAGAGATTAATGCCAAGTCGGGCGCGCCTCGGACGCCGCGTTCCCTCAACACCCAAGTTTTATTTCAATATCACCACGGCGATTTTACTGCTTTTTTGTTACGTTACAGTGTATTTTGTTTTCTTCCTTTGAATTCCCATTCTTTGAATTAGACCGAATTGTGAAAATGAGGATTCGAATCACTCATAATATACACGTATTTTAATCGAACTTTTGAACGATCCTAACCTTGAAATGATTGATTGGTTGTCAGTCAGTCCGACACCATTGCAAAACGGCGCAGCTTACAGTTATGCCTACACTATTTGTGGTCATCTGAATTGACTGAAAATTATAGACTCAGCCACCGAGTCTGACTGTTCTCGAACAACTGAAACTTGCACTATTTATTCCCTTACAATCTTGACTCCGAGGCGATTTTTTTTTTGATAGATCAAGGCCAAAATGATCGTATTATTCAACCGATGGACTGGAAAAGTTTAATAATCTTAATCTTTAATAATCGATTATGCGAGATGTCCATGAGTTGGATCCACTCATTTCTCTCGATTTATCGTGTTATTTTTATTCTTTCAGAAATCGATTACAGACCTTTGAAAAAATACTGGGAAAGATTGTCTCTGGAAGAAAGGTATTTAAATTTTCGTTGTTTCTGATAATGAAGATTCAAATTATAATTGGGTAAATCAGTCAGAGAACATTTCATCCTCACTACCCTTTGTTGGAGATAATAACCCGATCGGAAAATTTGTGTCAAAACATCTCTTGGTATGAATTTGGATCGTGTCAATGAGACGCGGTGCTTTTGTGATATATCCGTAGCAAAAAAAATGGACGATATTACGTCATTACCCGTCTAGAAAATGGCTAGTTGAATCTTTTGGGTAAATGTGAAAAAAGAAATATTTTTTTCAATTTTCACGTTTCAACTGTCATTAAAAGTATAAAAAAATTGGTTACAATTTTGAAATGTTTTTAACACCAAACAATTTTGATTTTTTCCCTCCATTTTCTGTCAGCTGTGATGTATTTTTTTGTCCGGACGGTTCTGTTTAGCATATCATTGTTTACCCACAATTCGAATCGGATTCAGTTCAAAAAATTAAAACTAAAATTAAATAAATGGACAATTTTTACTACTACAGCGGCAAAATTTATCGAAGTATATGTAAACCAGAACATAGTCGATCGGATATGTCCTCAAAGTTCTTGTAAAATCATACCAACTAACCGAACAACAGCATCGAATATTCGAACCATTCGAATTTGTCACGTATTCGAATCATGATTCTGAATGTGGCATTCATGTATTAAACTGTAAAACGGTTCTTTCCCTACAGACATATTTTAGCCCGCTTAAAACATAAAATATTTATTTTTTTGTTTTACAGAGTCACACTTTATACCATCTACGGAAAGAAGAAATGAACTGCATAAACACCTTGTTTATGATACATAATATTGTTTATGTCATAAAAATTCCATTTTCATTTATACCCGATAACATTGACTCTCATGATTTGTCGATAAATGGTGCATAGTTAATATAAAAGTTTATATTGTTAAGCATGGACCACAAATAGATCGCGCCTGGGCGGCGCGATCCATTAGTGATCCATACTTTACAAAAAACATACTCGGCGATCTTTTTCAGTAGGTTCCAATATAATAGATTAGTGTAACGACTATTTGATTTGAATGAATAAATCTTTTATCCGAGTATCTTCTTTTTGCTTTCGCAGTGGATTATTATTACTATTAGTGAATTCAAAGCTATATATTGGTAGGATTTTATTTCCATCCTGCCAGAGAGAAAAACCGAAAGCACCCCATAACTATATGACAGACCACGACTCCTTCTGCAGATACCAGTCCCAATTGGGATGTGTTGACTGATTTTTCCTCTGCATGGTTGTGGTTGGGGGAAAGCCGTGACCAGTGAACGGTTACACAACCAGTGCGGTGTCCCGCGATTTTCTCGCATATAACCACCCACGCAGAATTCGAGTCTGTGTATTCCTTGAAGCGTATTTCAAACGCTTTCCGTTTGAGCTAAGCCATCAAATGGTAATGGTAAAAATAGGACGTTTGGTATTTATACAGAGTTGATAAATCGATCAAAAAATCTACGAATCATTCCAAATGATTCGGTTTTACCGAATTGTACTGCTGGTTAATTCCGTCAACGCGCGGCCTTGCGTGGCTTATAATCAATAAAACGGATTTCTGATATAACTATTTTAAAGGATTAACGGGAGGAAAGTGATTTAATGCACCAACTAGCCTATTTAATTGTGAAATATGTCTAATAATTTAAGAACTGTAAAATTGTATTCAATTTCAATGAAAAATTAAATTTACACTGACAAAAAAGTAAGGCAAAAAGTGAATACAAAAAGTGGTTTGCGAATTCGTAAGTGTTTTCAGTATCAACATCTATACTTTTTTGTTTACCAAACAATTATTATTAACATACACAATAGGAAATTTGAATTCGTCAAGCGTGGGCCACAACTAGACCGTACCTCGGCGGCGCGATCCATCAGTGACTCACACTCAACTAAACTTGTTTGGTCAATACTTTTCTTACATTGTAGCTATGCGTTATCAGTATTGCTAGGGCTTCAGATTCGACAGCATATACAATCTATTTATTTATTTGTGATAATTTATCGAAGTTTCTTGATATATTGTAGAAATTACTTGATGAACGGGGCCCTCGGTGACGGACTGGGCTTTTAATCTTTGACATTCAATACAAAACAATAACGCATACCTAACTACTCCCTGGTTAATTCATTAAAGTTTACAAGTTTTGGGAGAACGAGGGGGCGTGGTTGAGAGTATATTAAAATGGGAATAATCAGGTTTTTAACCATTGATATCTGGAATGTCAGTATTTGGTTGGTTTCTTTCAGACGATGCGTACAACTTTGGAAAAAATATCAGGTTTATATTTTGATATTGAAAACACGGCTTACAGAACATGACATTTGAAAATTCCCATAAGTAATATGCCCAGTCACGACATTTTTGCAAAGTCACGTTTTTTCTGGCATGAGCTCTAGCTCCGCGGCGCTATCCATCAGTGACTCATGATTGACAAAACCAAAAATTGCACAGATATTAAAGTAACTACACTCTAATGAGCATAGGTAACCACAATCTTATTTGCAGCTGCAAATTTGACAGACGCATAGGTTAGAGTCTTTCCGTATGTGTAGAGTTTACACATAACCATCGAAGTTTATAGTGACGCCTCCGTCTTATGGGTCTCGTGGGACGCTTGATGCGATAAAATAATGGTGTTCAAAGCTAAAAAAAAGAGTGTTTCGGTGGCTCATTTTGCGCTCAGGGACTTGCTGATTGGGGCGTAAATGAAAATGAAGTAATTCACAGTTCAAAGCATGCAAAAACTTGTCACAAAGAGCGGGGATTCAGAAATGTTTTAGAAGACTATCTGTTTATTTAGCAAGCATTTAAAAGTTTAGTAGTTGCAGTAGGTTTCATAGTTGTGTATACTTTTTTAAGGTATCAAAATATTTGATTTGCACAGCCAGGTTTAGGCTCTGAAGGCGGGTAAAAAATATCATTCTAAAATGAAAAATTCTATTCACCAGACTGTGTGTTCTGCAAGTATAACTGAAATGCTTGCAATATGTTTTATATCTGAGGTGCATCTATACTTCCTTATGGGTATAAAAATATTTAATATACACAGACAGTTTTTAGCTCCGAAGGCGGACGAAAAATTCGTTTTAAAAGACAGCGTGCCTACCATTCAACTCAGTTTTATATTAACTTGTGAAGGTTCAGCAGTCCGAAATCATTTTTTCATTATAACCATCCATTTGAGGAGATCACCTGAACAAGGTGGCCACTTATAGATGAACAGGGTTAGTGTTATTGGAAAGATAACTTTTTCCGGTTCGGCCGAGCCTACCGAAGGTCCTACACCCCGGACCAAGTGGTGAGTATGGATAAGCTAACCGGAATCGGCGAGGCTCGAACTCGAGGTCTTCAATTTGCCGTACCAACATGATAACCACTAGGCCACGCAGGTCACACAATATTCTTTCAAGAACACCACAGTAGTTGATGTAGTTTGATGTAAAAGTCCGGAATATAAAATATTTATTAGTTGTTTATGTTTACATCACAAAACGGCCTGACAAAAACCGCCTAAACCTTCAGTTATTGTCGCATGAGAGGATAGAAGAACGGAAGGAGCGCAAAGGAATTTTGAATGCAAAATTGTTCCAAGCTAAACCATAAACAATACAGCGAATATTCCCTCTTTCCTAGTTGTCAAAAACACAAATGGGCAATCAATTGTTCATCTTAGCCAGAGCTGTTTTTCGAGCACTTCTATTATTTTATTTAATAGTGATTTTTCTAATAGTGCTCAGTTTATTATTTCTATATGTATTCCACCCTTCTCATATTTATTCATAATTATTTTCATATCATATTCATAATCCGATTATTAATATTAATATACCGTATAATATTAATTAACATTATCGAAATATTGATTTCAATTTGTTTTAGCGTTTTTATTCAATAACATACTATCAAAAAACAACCCCGCACACTTGTTTTTATGCGTTGCTCACGACTGTTGTCAACATTATTTCAGTCAAAGATATTATCTTTTCAAGCATGAGCCACAGATGGACCGCGCCTCGGCGGCGCGATCCAGCTGTGACTCATACCTAACAAATCGAATTTGGTGAAACAAATTCCGACTGCGTCGTCGTCGTTAATTTGAATACATGTAAAAGCTAGTCAATTTTCTGTTTTGAAATTGGTGTTGAACGAGCCGTCACATACTGATATGTTACTTGCAATGAGCAGTGTGGATCGCGTTTCTTATCGAAGGGATAGTTATTGGCGAACTTGTCGTTAATAACTGTATAGATAGAGCAACAAAGCATATGGTAGCGATGAAGTATTTGTGAATCAATTGTTAGTGGAGATTTTTAAAAGTTTATGCAACATACGTAAATTGGTAAATTTAATAAACTAATTACAATGGATATATGAACTGATATAATAGTGATTGTAATATACTTGGAATTGATATAAATGCGGCTTTAATTTTTTTGTTGCCATAGAAATAACAAAGAAAGTTGAGCCAGGAGTGGGTCAAATCGAGTTCACGCAAAAGACAAATATCCAGGACAGTGTCAAATTCACTAATATTTGATAGAGGGGAAGATTTTAGTCGACAAATCTACGACGTCGTAATGAGCTCCACAGGCGAACATATTTTTAATGAAAACACACTCTTTACTGCTATAATATGTCAATTTTGCATTGAAACGATATTTTAATTTTCAAAAACAAACAATTCCGACTTTTTTTGAAGCATTAATCTTTTGATTGTGATTGCTTCAAGTTATTAAAAAATTGCAAGAAAACAACGTGGCTCAAAATCGAGTCATTTCGAAGAGTTCGTAGTGTTCAAAAAACTAGTCTACTCAGTGATTGTAGGAGTCGCAGTGGAAACATTTTTCGGACCTTTTGACACGCCTGGTGAATCGTAATCGCTGCGGCGACAATACGTGACGTTCTGTGACGTGATTGTTAGTCAAATTTAGTTGCGGTATAAATTAATAATTAGATTTGTTCTATGATATCTGATGCTTATTCTCAAGAGCGCACACTCCACAGCCGTAACGCATTCCCTACGTGTCGTACCTGT
Organism: Styela plicata; assembly: GCA_963675895.2. Classification (NCBI taxonomy): domain Eukaryota; kingdom Metazoa; phylum Chordata; class Ascidiacea; order Stolidobranchia; family Styelidae; genus Styela; species Styela plicata. The sequence continues at coordinate 2,197,572 of OZ023150.1, forward strand.
TGACTAAAAGGGAACAAAGCAGATGTACGTGATTTTATCATCGTACAGGGCTTATACTCTTTCCTGCAGAGTGCAGTTGCTTGTGCTACATTCTGTAGTTCATGTGTGTCTTTTCCATGTGGATGGTAGTGAAATGGTTTCGAACACTCGATGCCAATACAAAACCTGCGCAGGCCCGGATACAGGGGGTGCGTGCTATTACATAGTTCGAAAGAGTTTCAATGCCACAAAATCGTCCAAACTCAATTATTTTCCACTTTTTCGAAGCATAAAACATTGATTCACTGGAAAATTTTGGAAAGAAATAATATTCATAAATAATATTAAGTACTCAACCTAGAATTCAATTCCTCGGATTTAATAACCACGCTAATATTTTCACATTTTGTTAAAAAATGTTTAAGCACCACTTATTACTGCGCACTCTGGGCTGGCATGGTTTGAATACCTAAATGAAAATTCAGTACGCAGTAACAAACCAGCTTTATTTTACGACAAAGGGCAATTTTTGAGCATTAGAGATTGAGTGTGATCGTAAAAATTGAAATCTGACAGATATCATTAATATCCTTGTTGACTGGTGTCATGATTATCCATACCTAGGGTTTGGGCAAATCCGAATCATTTTGAATTCAAATCTGATCCGAATAATTTCTTTCCGCATCGAATCGAATCACTCATTCTTTTTAAATGTTAGGTGTCCCTTTTTATTATTACATCTTATCTCCATTATGATAATCAAGAAATTTATAGGTACGAATTATTAATATTAGCAAAACAGACTTGGAGGCAATGTATTTTCAATTCACGATCCATGTCCAAAAAAAATCATTTTTAAGGACAAAATACAATCGATTTTGGTCAAATTTAACCAAAATCGATAGCTACTGTCGTTGAAAATGGACATTTCACTTCATTTAGCAGTTTTGTGTTCCATGAACGATCTACAGTTGATTGGAATAATTTGTACTTCGAATTGATCGGAATCGCCAAATCGTATTGCCCAGCTCCACCCTTACCGAATAAACTGAGGGATAAATTGTCTAGGAATGTCTGTGAACTTCAAAAATAAACCAAATCATTCAATTCACCAGCAGACTAAAACAACACCCAAAATTTCAAACTATTTTATTGTAGATACGGTGCTGTGAGTTTAGTGCATCGACAGTAGGTTAGGGATGGTGATTTTATTTCTGAATTAACACATTGTTATAACGGATTGTTATCTTGTCTAGAATGAGGTCACTCATATAGCTCGCCGTCTTGCCGTGGTTTATCTGTGACTCGTACTTGGTAAGACAAGATTTTTAATAGATTCAGGTTAGGTTAATAGGTTCTTTTGCCCCTATTAGATGATCCATTCCATGGTCCAAGTTTGTGTTTAAAATATTATATCGACGCAAAACTGCTTCCGTGTTCCGCATTTATTCTGGTTATATTGTCGTTAATATAGTAGTCCAATATCCGCCTGATGGTATTTGCCTTGCCATAACGCGTTTCGGTCATTTCGGTAAACATTAAAATAAAGGAGTCTGATAACAGCTTTACGAGTTAGATAGAAGGAAATGTTATTTGGGCCTTAGTTCAGGTGTATAACCGAGGAGCTATTTTATGTTATTGTTCATATTCCTATTTTTTAGTTCACGGCAGACGCGGATAGGGGAACAAAGTTATGTGTTGAAGGCATGTGAAGGGTTCGACAAAAATATCAAAATTGGCATTCTTTTACCAATAAAAATATGCGCCGAAACTATGAAAGAATTTTTTGGGCCATTTTCAGATAAACAGTAAATTTTTGCTGAAGAAAAACTATCTTACGATGATTTGGCCTTAAAACCAAAAAAAGGGAAAATCGTGCCGAAGTCACGCGAAATTCTTACGTTTTTCACAAATTTACGTTAGTTTTTACTAATATCGGATGATAGGCGGCAACCACAATTTTTGTAGGTCTATTGGGTTAAATCAGGCATCACTATAATGCAACAGGCTAGGATGCAATATTTTAAAATATAGTTAGTAAGTTATTGATTTGAAGGAACGCTGGGGGACAGAACTTTGAATTTAGATCCATGATTATAAAGTTCTTATTTTCTATCCATCAACCAATCGATGCTTTTGATTGGTATTGACAACATTTTCACAGCATAATCACTTTTCCTTTTTATATTGTTGAATTAAGCGTTACAACGGCATGTGTAAGCATGGGCCATGCGTAACCAAACAAAATTCCGACGCCGTAAATATTTCGATCTGAAATGGTATTTTGTCAAGACAGCGATGGGTGGCGGTCTCGGAGCGTTCTATCGATGGCTTATACCTAATACAACATACTGCGATCAACTTTATCTCAATGTTATATACTTGTTGTCCCTCATATCGACTTAGTATATCCTAATCTTAAATTCCATTTTGTTAGGCATGAGCCACAGATGAATCGCGTCTAATCGACGTGATCCATCAGTGACTCATGCATAACAAAACATCAGTGCATAAGATATTTCAGACTTGAATATACGCCTTTTGTGTCGTCTTACGTATCCGTTTTGTTAGTTCGAGAAAAGGATCAAACTATTACAACATGTCCTTGTTGATCTTTGGCGTTGGTTTATCCTCTTCAAACTAATAACTTGGTCAATAATTGGAGTGTTTTATGACATGGAATAGTAACGCAAGAAGATTGTTTTTTATTTGCAAGAAAGACATTTAAATATTTGCTGCTAATGGAGGCCTAGAAAAGCATTAAAGCTACGCAGTTTAGTTAACAAATTTTATACTTTCGTGTATAAATCCGCCGCAAGAAAAGAAGTATCATTTTGTTAGTTATTTGTATTCGCTGATTCGAAGATTAAGTGATGTTAGACTGAGTACTAGAAACAGCTCAGTATCTCAATTTGTCCATCAGCAAAACAGTGAGAAGCTCTAAGCTTTTGAGGCGATTGAAGAAAAGTTCACTGTAACTATGTGTCTCTATCGATAACAAAGGAGATTAGTTGTTTTTAGAGTGGAAAAGACACCGTCACACCGAGACACCGAGTCCCAGAGTGGCGCGAGAGCGTTGCCGCTCTCGCGTCTCTGCGCAACTGTTAACAGTTTTTGCATATTTTCCAATCGCGAATATTCGAGCTATACTTGGATTAACAAATTTATAGTAAAAAATACTGTAATTCAAGTGCATAGAATATACCCGAACGAATGATTTGAAATAATATAGCCTATATAAGTCAATCTGTCGCTCCTCCTCCGAACACAAGTCTATCTGATGGCCATGCTTGACAAAACGTCATTTTTGATAAATTATCGAGAAATTCACTCATTCAAATTATCGCTACGTTCGATTTTTTCGACCATTATATCCAAATTTAACGAAGTGTCAATCGCTATAATCGGTGTTTCAAAATTGATTTATCCTAGTTAATAGATTGCCTTGGCCCTGGTCATACGTGACAAATTCCCTACACGGAGAAAAGTCATATGAAATCTAAGTATTATCACTAGCACAATGAAACGATTAATGTGAAATCGTTTTGTAAACGGTTTAACTCGTGATAATAAAAATGGCTTTTAGTGACGTCGTTAGTACTTATCAACCTATTCATTCCATATGAATCCAATGTTTACTTAAATCGCTCTGTAAAGTTTACTTTGTCCAGACTTTTTTGTCGTATGCATTTGGAATTTCAAATCTAAATACAGCTTGATTTGGTTAAAGAAACTACAGTAGTAGCCCATATGCTGGTGTCATTATATTAAAGTCAAATGATAGAATAAACAAAAACATATTTTATACTGAATGAGAATAAAGAAATTCAGCATGGATGCTTGCGACATATCCATTAAAGAGATATTTATAGGTTGAAAATATAAATATAAAAATAATTAATCGTAATCGAATCATGCTGACATTTTCTTCTCTGATCTAGGTCCAAAATTAAAAAAAAGTTCTTTGTAGTAGAATACGAAAATAGAAGAATAGAAAAATAGAATACGAGGGTGAGGGAAAATTGACCGCAGGCGCAAATATAAACCTTTTAAATAGTATTTCAGATTTTTGGTGGGCTGTGTAAATTATGTCATTATGTACGAGGTTACGATTCTAGGTAGGAGACTCCGATCACTTTATACAAATTCATTGGTTTTTAGGAAGATTGTTACGTCATAGTATATCATTTTAATAGCCTCCAAATGGAAAATAACGCAAATGGACTTGCGTATCGCCGAGGGAGCAGCCGCAGGAGTGTACGGCCTGTTCTATCTCCAAAACCTTGGACAAATCTATCTGACTTTGGAGAAAAAAGTGATCCAAGTCGACACTTTCGCTCGGGAGCAAGTTTGAAATTGTCCCCCGCGAGAGAAAGAAAGCATTCTTGGAGAGAAGGTTGTTCTATAAATGTACATCCTGGCGCTGAATTTGCTAGTTCAACGAGCAGCTTGAAGTCTAAAAGCTGGACTGCAGGACATACATCAAAGCCCGAAGAACTAGGTTCTAAACATCGAAACTATCGAAAAATAAGCGAACCTGTGAATGTTCCAAACTTAAACCGTGACTTAAAGTCTGGGATCGTTTTAAGAAACGGTTCAGTCAATAAAAAATCTGCACAAGAATTCATTTACCCTGAAAATTCTTCTGATAAAAACGGCGTTATTAATGGGATATCGAATGAAAAAGATGGAAGTTTAGATCTAAATCATTTCCGTTTGAAAGGTCGTCACCATCTCGGGCACAATCACCAGTTTCGTGGTCGAAAAAATCAAAATAACAGACAATACGATTCAAGTTCAGACGAGGAACCTAAGAAAATATCACCACGGGAACGAAAAACAACAAGATTTTTTACGCCAAGTTCCTATCATCAAGGTTCCATTGTCGAAGAGCTAAATTCTCCAGTTCTACAAAAGAAACTACAAAAAGCCATTTCAAGGAGATCGAAGAGCAAAAATAACTTCCATAGACGAACAAGAAAAATTCGAGTCGAGGGTTGCATGTACAAATTGACTATGGGTAAGTGTTTTTTCACGTTTTTCTTCACCTTTCTATTCATAATTGTGATAATGGTGTTCCAATTTACTGTTTGACTAACGTTAGATATTTAAATCAGAAATTATAAAATGCCAGGCATGTGCCCCTAATGGATAATATAAAAAGCCTTGAGACTATTTTTTCGATTGCGATAATAATCCTAGGGCCAAGTTCGAGACTAGAGATGACCCTATAGGTTATGGTTTAATTTAAACGGTACTGGCATTCGAGATTCACCACTGTATGTAAACAATGTTTCAACATTTTACTTATATACACCAAAGTGGTGATATTCCTCCATATTTGCGGTGAAGTCAAATATGCAATGAAAAGTCATGATTTGACTGCAAAATCTATCGGTTTAAATATAAAACGAAGTTTTAGTCGAATTCTCGAACGCCCGATTTGGATAAACACATCCCTGGAGACGCCTAAGTATGACCGGGGGTGTAGGGAACTTTTCATTTCTCCGATGCTTGTCTTGCTCGAATCTTTCACAAGCTGTAAGCTGTAACGAGAATTTCGCGGATCTCTTCCCTTGGTCCGATCAGTCAAACAGTTTGGAGAAATATACAAGTTAGCTTATACAAGCATATGGCTTACTAGATTTACGTTGTGTTATATTATACGCATAATTGTGATTGGCACTCTCCTAAATTAAATTTATTAATTTATGTAATATGATTGAGTTCAGCAGTAACATGACACCAAAATCGTAAAAAAACAAGTGTAACATGAAACTTTAGTAAAAAGCCCAGACGTGTATTAAGTCGTTTATCCCAACGAGGTTTCCATCATTGCAATCACTATAAGCCACAGATGGACTGTAACTACGTAGCGCGGTCCACACTTGACCAACCGGCCGATAGTTGGCAACCATGGTTCACATTACGGTACTGAAATTGATCAGCTATTTTGTGATGTGCGGACCAACGTGATGCTTTGACGCTGAAGTTTATTAAACAGATGAACAGCGAATATAATTTAGTGGAGAATGTTCTTGATTTGCGGCGTCTTACGCAATCAAATTAAGGTGAAAAAGCATTTAGTATAACGTTGTTAATTCTAGATATCTCTATTAATGAAAGCTATTTCAACAGCTCATGTTTTGTAAATTATTGCGTTACTCAGCAAGAAATTGTATTTTGTCAAGCGCTGGTCACTGATGGGGCGCGTCTTGGCGGCACGTTCCATCATTGACTCGTGCCTAACAAAACAATTTTTGGACAAAGAATTTCTGACAGGGTACTGATAAATTGCGCAACGAGGTTCATTTCTAACATACTTGACGAAAGGAAATTTTTGATCGGGAGTCGTGTAGTAGGCCGTCAAAGATATTATTTGAGACAGAACTAGAACTAGCTATTTTTCTTTTTTCTTCTGTGCTTGAAAGGATTTTAGGTAGATAAAGGTGGCTAGTATTGACACTTTCACTTTCGAAATTTATTTCGAATTGATTCGTACGATTTGAATATCTATTTTCGTGATACCGTGGGATTAAAAAGCGAATGATTTGTCGAATTCATCTTGATGTTTTGATTAAGTACCTCAATGTAATGAAAAATTAATCAATTGGGCTTCATCCAATTCGGTTTCAAAAATAAATCTATTCAAACGTACCAACTAGATGCAGCAGTAGATCGCAATACGTACTTTTATATATTTATGTTCATACTGGAGAATGATTATGTCTTTAATTCTTTAAAATACAGCAATTTTGAGTTATTAATGACATTACAAATGAAAATGACGATATCAAAATGAATGATTGATTTTTAGGTTGAATATGTACGGTCAGGAAGGCAATTTTTAAAATTTTGATCAATATAGATTTAGATATATTATTTTTCGTAAATCATTTTAATAAATTGTCTCTTCATGTCAGTATGACTAGACATGAGATTCGAGAGTAAGGTTTAACTAAGGTCAATAAGGCATTAAATTAAATAATAATATTAGTAATAATAATTTTTGATACAGTGTCGATTGACTATGCTAGCACTTGTCGACTCCTTTTATTTTATAAGAATGGGGCTTGGCAATTTTATCGGAAATACCAATTGAGCCGATGTCATTTCAAATCAAATCGCTCTCAAGAACAAATACCGGGATTTACAAAAATTTTATCAAAAAATGATATCGGGTTTTGGTCCATTTTTAGTATGCCCATGAAGTTGAAGTATGATTGAAATCAATCGCCTTTTACTGTTCGCTTATTGCAGTTTTGGGGATCCAAAATTCGATATTCGCTCGTTAAAGAGTCTGTATACTTTTCATTTATGATTCGGCGAATCGAAATATAATTGAGATCAGCGACAGAATCGTGATTTTTGAAGGAGGTATAATATTTACCGCAAAATATATGACCTGGCACGTGCAAAATATTTCGAAAAAGCATAAATAGCAAGGTTTTGGCTTTCAAGAGGGGTAAATTTGACTTGAAAAGCGACGATATCATATATGTGTAAACTAAAAACGCAAGAAAATTATCGAATTTTTTCAATTAAATTTTGGGTTTAAAGCATTTTGTCTGTATATTTCTTGTGTATGCTGACTCGTTCTTATTAATAGGACTGAAAACATTCAAACAAAAACAGAAAAAAAACAAATATTGTGGGCACTTGATGGTATACCTGGATTGGCGCGTACGTAGGTCGGTCTTTGTTAAAAGAAAATCTTGTATTTGATGTCAAAGCTTCAAATGAATTTATATCGTATTAGAGCGGAATTATTTTTAAACGAATCCAATGATTTAATCCCGATTACACGTATATAATATAACTTCCATAGTGAGAATGAAATTGTAAAATATTTTCAGCAGAAAATTATATTTCTAAAATTATAACGCGCAGTTATTATGACGGGATAAAGGAAATGATTCACTTCATTTTGCATCACATCACGCTGACCCAATCAGAAGTAAGTGTGTGCCAGAGATGAACAGCGCCTAGAAGGCGCGATCCATCAATGGCTCATACTTAATAAAACAGAATTTGACATTGTTTTTTTTATGACTGGTTCAGCCGCTCGTACACCATTTGATCGGTTCGCAGAACGAGGTCAAACATTCAATAGAACAAGGATGTAGGTAACGGAAATCCGAATTTTTGAAAAATTAATATAGGTGAGAGTGTGATACGCCGTCAACAGAAATTAAACGTTCTAAAATTTTGTTACAAAATGAGACAGAATTGTTAAAAAAGCAGCACCAGCAACAAAATTCGACATAAATCCTGATTTTGCTGCATAATCGCCAGATTTGCTGAAAAGCAACAAGCGATCATCAATTTGTTTTATCATTTTGTTGTTTAAACTAAATTAAAATAACACCACCATTAAATTCGGACGTAGGTAATAATTTTTGAAATTCTTCTGCCGATCAAAAATTTCATTTTTACACGTATGTGCCATAGATGCACCGTGTTACGGTAACGAAACTCATAAGCGGGCCATACCTAATCGAAACACGTTTGATTAGCAATGTGTGACTCTATATTATTCAACATTTTTATTTTCAGTAATGGTCGCGTGGGTAAACATGATCAAGCATGTTTCAGAAATGAAATGCGGGCTGATAGGCGCAATTCATCTCTGGATCATGCTTGATGACGACGACCGACTTTTTTTTGTTAATTGGTGAACACTTTGGTACTGTATTTAACTAACAACACGATGAGGTATTTTTTGTAAAAAAAATAAAAGCGAATTTCCGCATTGTATATGATATAATTAACTAGTTTCTTTCTGATGGCCTTTTTTAAAAAAAAGTCCATGCACTAACATTAAACCGTTGTCATTTACGCGGTATTTTGGACAGTAATGCTGTAACTGAAGTTTTTCCACTGAGATTTGCATGTGTAAAATATTCAGTATTATGATGCAGGTTATTGATTGTTTTTTTTTTCAAATAAACTTGCTTAAAAATAATCATTCAAGTGTTGCCTGGGAGGGATATAGGGATATAATTATTAGGGTTTTTGTCTGTAATCAATTTGTTTTCTTGTTAGAATATTTCATGGCAAAGTTATTATTCTTTGTGACGAAATAATCTAAAATTTGGAATCGCTAAAAATTTAGATTTATTTCTAGAATCAATATGATTTTATCTCGGAGAAACAGAAAATTTATTTTTTTCGAGCATTAGGCGCAGATTGGTGTCTTCTCGGCGCGATCAATCTGTAGCCCATATTTGAAAACAACGAAAAAAGTTGTGGAAGTACGTTGATATACTGAGATGAATCGCAAATCCCCATAATATGGCCAGTGCGATTCATCACCAATTAGAAATTTTATCTAGCATGAAGCGCAGATGGACCGCGCCTTGTCGGCGCGATCCATCAGTGCCTCATACTCGGTAAAACATACCTTGGCAAAATTTGCTGGTCAGAGAGCAGGTGTTTTGTCGTAACCTTTTTTAGGATTAGTAATTACGTAACAGTTCGAAATGAGATGAATGATATCGAAAGTGTGATTTATAAACGAAGTGAGATTGAACAAGGTTCAAGAGTAGATTTACCTTTCAAAAGCGAGTGAGATGAATGAGCCTTCCACACACGCCAGAAATCTGAAAATAATCCTTTTTATATTTGATTTGCATTTATCTAAATTATAAGTTAATTCCTGCTATTTTGTAAATATGCGAGTAATCCGAAAACAGATTTTCTTCAGTCCATTAAATTTGATCGAAACAAAAATCGGATTTTTTTCTAGCCCAGAGCATCGAATCGCTATTTAAACTAAATAATAGGTCGTTTATCATTTCTTTGGAGTATTCCAGATTCTATTTCAATTTGTTTTCAAAATAGTGCAAACAAAAAATAATTTCATTTTCACATTAAGCAGAAGTGCTAAAAGTACTATGACGCAACAACCGAGGTTTTCTCTTTCAATTGTTTTCTGGCACGTATGAAATGTTTCGTTTCGAAGTGATCAGTATTCAAGATAGATATTTTTATTTGGTGGCGTGAAGGTCAAGATGGGACGCCACTGAATTTGTCATATTTTCAGCTGAGCAAGAGTGACTCAGGCAATAATCATGATATCGCTAATCAATCAGCCCAATTAATCTCAAATGAACTTTTTAAGTGTTTTAATCAAACGTATGAAATCTAAAAAAAATTCGCGGGCAGCAATGATTCGATGTAGATGACTTATTTAGGGGCTTGAAATCCCATTTTTCGAAAAAGTTTAGCACCTCTGACCCTTATTAGTAAGATAAATTTTTAGCGCTTAGTATGATGCCACAATTTCACTTTGGAAAATTTCCAAGGTTCTTAATATACCATTCCTTGTGATCACTTTTTCGGAAGAGTTTGCCAATTATGCTTGAAACGCTCGACATACATTGACTTAAAGATATATCTACAGCCATTATTAGCGTACTACTACCGTATTTTTATTGCCCTCGAGACCCGTTGCAATGCACGGGTATCAATCAATAAAAAGAAGACGGCTTGCAAAGTCATAAAATAGATAAAGTAAAATAAAAAAGAAATTAGGTCCTGTACATTGTGCAATGAATTGCAATCGATATTGTGCGCTGTGAAACGGAATATATATAGTATAAGTTATATTCTAAAAAATATACTAGACAGTCGGCTGTTTCTTTATTTTTCAAGTAAAATAGCTGTAGTTCCGTAGTATAGTACTTGACTGTAGTACCGAATCCAGATACATCATGGTGATAGGGATGACTTTTTCAAATTATATGGCAACGCTCGCTGTCGGCACATTTTTTGATAAATGTATATATATGACGTGCAATGGGAAATTCGTCAAAATCCTGACGGAGATACCGAAATAACGAAGTTTTAGTGTCCAAATGGATTAGCGATGCGTGCTGAGTCCTATAGAAACTTTTAGCATATTTGAACATTCGAATATGAGGCCGATGCAATGGATGAATTATCTACAAACGGGCGAGAATGACCAGGCCAATTTTTGACCAACAGAATCCTTGTTTCAGCTGTCTTTGTATATTGTTTCAAGGAGAAGAAATACCAGGGACTCAACCAAATTCGCAGAATATTATTTTTGTGGTGTGGGGAGAATAGCTGCATTATGATGACACATACCGTATTCCGGCATGCATTATTTTAGTGATTCTTCGTATGTCTAGGTTACGGGGATTTTGCAAGCTAATTACTTATGATATTTTCTTTATTGTTCGCTACACTTTGACAGAAATTTTGATCGTTGTATTGAAATAAAACTTTAAAAACGGCCAATTATGAACTGGTATCATTGTATTGCGTCACCCTAGAGTATCGGTGTCGTCACCATTACCGTAATTGGCATCTTACCGAACCATGCAATTGCTGCTGGCGCAGTAGTAGTCTACATCAACGATATTTTTTCCCACCTATTATGTGCAGATATGTTTTATATAAAAAGATTTTAATATAATTAATATTTATTTAAAATTGTCTACTCACGTTTACTGTGTCGTCATAATGTTTTATCGGTAGGAAAAAAATTAAGTGATATACAATCGTAATATTACTACACCACCTTCATGCGTAGTCATAATACGAATATTATTGTACTGCAAGATAAATAATAACAATAAAAAGCTACGGGTACAGTGTAGTATAGCATGTCCGTGGGCAATTTAACCAGTTAAGTAGACTTTAAATACTATTAAAACGCAAAATGAATACCATTAAAATTATGCGCTTTTGGCCTTCATAAAGAAAGTCATAATGGGCAAAAAAATGCAATAAAACTTGCCACACACGGGCAATAGATAAATATCACTTATTACAGGGGCGGTTATGTATTGTCCATGTATGGTAAAAAGCAGCGCGAAATAGAAGGTGAAAATTAATCAAGTTACTTAGAAATGAAAAGTATTTTACTCGCGATACTTATAGTACGTACATAAACATGTCGGAATTTGTGAAGTATACGCATCATGCTTCTTAATCATCAGTTAACCGAAGCAACAGTGCAATCAATTGTGTTAGTCGTTGTGTGAAAATGTGTACCTTTTATGCAGTTCTTTTTGAGCGATTAGTATTAGAATGGACGTAATTTGCAGAACGGATTTGTGACCGGTGCAGAAAGGTTGTCCGAATTTGTTGTGTTTTTAAGTTATTTAACTGTAATTTAAGTTAAGGTTATTGCGCTTCTAGTTGTTGAGAATTAAGGTTTAGGAACAGTTAGCGTCAGGGATTTCACTATATAATACCGATTGTTTTTATTCTATGCCAAATTGGTAGTGATTTCTTCCATTCATGGAGTTACTGAAAGGCATGCCATAATACCAGTCTTGTCCCAAATTGCAAACTATGGAGATATTGACCCTTTTTCATGAAAACCTTAATTGTTGGAAATTCGGTCTCTTAGTGGGGAAATGAAGCCAAACAAAATCATGCACCAGTATAAATCAATTTAAAACACAACATAAATATTTGTAATATTTTTTGCATGAATAACAGATGGCCGATGCGATCCAGCAGTGACCTCCCCACGACAAAATTCTAATCTAAATTCTTTTGCTTTTTCTAATCAGTTTATCTTAATTTCTCGAGCAGAATTTTAATACCTCGATGCCCTTTTAGTAAATATATATTCATAAAACGACAAGCTACTTATTTTACAACCTGCTTTACTTTCTTATTAATCAACAAGTGCAATTAAATAGCTAGTCCGAGGACTATTAGAGACAGAAAATTTATTGAAGTAAAAAAGATGTAATATATATATATATATAATAGGTAGTAGTAATAGTAACTCTTTGCTATTTGAGTGGTCGTTAGTTAGCTCCTTTTAGACACATCTTTGGGACTTGCTTAGAGCGAAGATCTTAAAAAAAAATAGAAAAAAACAAGGAACAGGGCTTTGAAAATAAAAGTACGCTCAGTAGTATTTTGTCTCTTATCAGTTTCGTTTACGAAAATTTGGCGAAAAATTCAACAAATGATCGATTTATGAATTTACGATATTATAAGAAATAAACCCGTCAACTTAGCAAAGCTTTGCCAACAACGTTCAACTCGTGCTTACAATATTACCACGCCAAATTTATATCTGACTACGTCTCTTGCACGTTTCTTGAGGCCTAGCTAACGCTCTCGTTAATTTTTGTTTCGGCGTAAATTTTGTGATAAAAGGTCGAGCTGCGTGTTTATTGATCTCTGATATGTGTGTATTGTGCCGAAAGTTCATTAATTTTGCAAAACGACGCTTAAATTTAGCCACGCGCTGTCTAAAGCTAAGCTCATAATATGCAGTACGTACATTGTCACAGCCGGACGCGGTTCCCGTAGCCGGTGAAAGGTTACTGTCGGTTTTTTACAAATTTGGTCTTACCTTCATCAGATGAATCTTGATAAATTCTATTTTGTTGAGCATTGGCCACTGATAGATCGCGCCGCCTAGGCGCGGTCTATCTCTGGCCCATGCTCGATGAAACACAATTTTTATACAGGCGGAGTATGTGCGTAGTTCAGTTCAATTAGGCTTGAGCGGTTAGGCTAGATAGTATGTGTTAGGTATTATAAGATAATCTAGTTTGGTTACATTTGTGGTTGTGGGGCGTTGTAGGGTCGTGCGTTCGAGACGTAATCTACCAACGATTTACCACAGAACGTCGTCAACGATATTGAAAAATATTAATGTCATAGCTAGAGGTATTGTGTGTATAATTGGTTACACAATAGTTATATGAATTTAGCTTTAATCAAATCGATAATATAACATATCGGTGGATCGCGCCGCAAGACATGTTGATTCTGAAACAGACATGAAACAATCACTTATTTTGGAATGTGATTCTATTTAAAAAAAAAAGAAGTGAATCCCGGTTTTTAAAAATGCAAAAAATCACATTTGTGGAAACAGCAAGGGGTTCATTAATACGTCACGCGCACTAGCCTTATTATTTGGATATCTGACTTGTATATTTGAATTGACATTAGATGATGACTGGATTATTGACAGTGTGTTTTCAGCACCATAGAACTACATTGAATTTTTTACGAAATTCACGATTTTACGATGAATGTGTGTTTGATTTTGTTGTTGAATTATACAACGCACAGGGACCTACTTAAGTAGGAGCAAGAAATATTTATCATGTTTTAATAAAAACGTGATTAATGAAATGTATAATTTACAAAAAAAATGCTGTTTCTCTCAAATTTAACTTGAACAATTAAACGCTCAATGAATGCGTATGTAAATGCAATAACGACAATGTTTCGTCAAGTATGGTCATATGTTGCAACGCGTCGCGATCCATCTGTGGTCCATGCTTAACTTGATTAAAATTCTTATTGTATCATCACACAGATGAAATGATCGGTTGGCAATGTAAATGTAATGTAAGTAAACACAAATACCTGTGGCACGAAATCATGTCTGATCATTTCGATATAAAATTTTTACGTCTGTGCGTGAGCACGCCCAACAGCTGCGTTCAAAATCGAAACGATTTTGTGTCAAAAAAATAAGTAATGCAATCATATTCGTCTTTAAAATAAGGCGAGAGACAGGTATCACCCATTCAGTAAATTCATTTTGTCCACGCACGAGGCACAGATGGACCGCGCCTAGTCGGCGCGTTCCATCATACTCAACATAACATTTTTTTATATAATTTTTCTGATTGGGCAGCGACGTGATAATCGGAATTTCTTTGAGATTATGTTTTTGAGATAAATTTCAGAGCGATATGAGATAAGTTGTTGAACTGAACAACAAAAGTTCACAGGTCCAGGGCACGCATGCGTAGGAACTCTATTCTCTGCATGTCAGGAATGTCATTCTGTCAAGTATGAGCCACATATGGCCAGAGATCCACCAATGGCTCATACTTAACATAACTTGTTCACTATTCATCTTTTTTACTGGAATTGCAGCAGTTTGTTTATTCCTTTTTGATGCTTTTTACTTCTGTCTGGATTGGTCTTCACGAGGTTCGTTATTTCTCAGTCCTTGTGATGTATTGCTAGGCATTGGCGGCGGGAAGTGTCAAGTCTTGGCGGGAGGGTTTGAAATAAAAATGAAAATATTTTTTTCAAGTAAAAGTTTGGCGAACGTGAATATTTTTGGCTTTCTGATTGGAATGCCACAATTTTGGAGACAAAAATAATAATAAGTAGGACAAGATTTGCTAATAAAATAGCACTTTTGCAGAGTATTTTAAAGACTTCTCCTAAAATTTTGGGGAGGGGGTTGCTGTCCATCTCTTCTCAAAACTTTAGAGGGACATTCCCCCCTGCCCCTCTGCTTCCATATGTAGGATATGTTATCGCGCTGAATGCGCGCAAAATTTTATTTTTATCAAAAGGTTTTTTAAATACGGGGAGAATTACCCCTTCCTCCTCAAACCTTTCGCTTCCGCCGCCAGTGCGAGGCGCTGCTTTGGACTTCACCTAGAGCAAAGTAATAGGAAAAAATTGTAGGTATTATCAGTGAATTTGTTTGCATCTTTCACGCGTGTTCGGATATAACGAACCATAGACATCTGTGTATGGTTGAATACGGTCTTAAGCCAACAACCTTTGCTTGTTGGCAGACAAAAAGACCATAAATCATATTAGAGGTATAGCATAGACAAAACCTAATAGTTTTGTCTTTACCATAATTGTACTAAATTATATATATATATTTAGTAATCTTTCCTCGCCTCTCATTAAAACGCAATAATTCTTCACGTAGATTACAAACGGGATTGATCGATGTCCTGAAATAGCGCGATACGTTAAGATAAATAAATATTTGTAGTCTGGTTTCGAATGTTATTTGTGAAATCAATCACTAAATGTAAGCTGATAAGTAGTTAGCTCAGAAAATTAGGGTTATTCGTAATCTACAAGTCAACGAATTTTTAAAGATTGAGATGTTAGAATCCTGATAATCTTGGATCTTTTATAAGAACAAAAGTTGCTATATGAACTTAAATTTTCATTTTTAATCACAAAATACATATATATATATATATATATATATATTTTGTCATTAAAATACAAAAATTGTTGCTCTCAGACATGGAGTATGAATTGAAAATACACTAAAAACTATAAATTTCTTGATTTTAACAATTTGTAATAGTAAAAATTGGATTTTGTTATTTATATGGAATTAGAGATTCGATTCGATTCGATAGAATTATTCGAATTAGGTTCAAATTCCAGATGATTCGATTTTGCCCAGCCCTCAGTGCCTTTTGCGAAGAAAATGAGTTTCTATTTAGCCTTTTCGGTACAGTTCAGTTTAAACAGTGAATATTCGAAACGCACTAAAAATAGAGTAATGTTCAACTTTGCAGATAAACGAGATTGCTGCCTTTTTTTATATTTTGCTAGAATATTCGCTTATTTGGATAAAAAGCATCCCTGATGCTGAATTGATTTGTTGCTTCTAGTTATAACATTTGCATATTTTTAATCTTGTACTTCGTATTGATTTTCATATTCTAGTGTTTCATTCATTATACTAATCTTACACAATGACATGGTACTCTTCATTCCTAATTCGCTTCACGAATTAATAACAATAACAAAGGAATTATTACTGGGACAGAAATCACCGAGGTGGAATACAGCAGATTATCGGGGATGGCGGCCACTCCGTTTGCCATCCCGATGCCACCGAGTAAAAAGCGTAAACTATCCCATAATAACGGACCAAAGGATTTCGTTTTTAAAGGTAAGGTAAAGGTAGTAATTTTTTATCGAAAATTCACCCTAGACAAGGTCGGAAGCTGAAAACTGACAGAATTTCAGCTATTGAGGCACCCGGAGCGAAGTCTGTCGTTAGAAGAATTTTTAGCTAATATGAAATACTTGATATGATTTTTTATGCCAAAAGTTCAAAATGTTATTTTTTGAGTGCCTGGTAGCAACAAAACTGCAGAAAAGGGTTCAAAATCATCAATACTGCTATGAAATAGCAGTATTGATGATTTTGAAGCTATTTTTGTCCATACTTAGAAAGTGACGCGAGTAATTCAGACTCCCGAAGAAAAAAAGAATCCGCCACACTTTGAAGCAGTAAATGAAAAGAAACTCATCAACGAGTACTTATATGGCAAAGAGCTGCATGTTAAAACCAACAACTGCATCTGTAGCGCTATAGTAGTGTACAACGGGTGGTATCTGATCTGGACGATGACAAGCCATTGTTAAGGTTTTTGATACAACTTCTACATTTTTATGTGGAAACCTTCCAGAGTATATGGAATGTAATGATCTACTTTAAACACTTGTTTATTGTTGTGAAGGTCACAAATTGAGACCAAAACTGGTTGAATAAATTACGCGTTAAAGGTCCAACAGCACTGCGCTGGAAATATCGCAGTATTTTTGCTTAGAATTTCATCCGCCTTGCCTTACACAGCAAAACTCAACGCAGATCCTCAAACCTCTCCCATTGTAAGGAGGTATAGGCGAAAAACTGCCTTGCTGATTCGCGCGTTCTACGTATCTGGAAGCATCGATCCCTTCGCGTTTATGGCCAGAACAATCACAACCGCAAAGCTTGAATCGAATTAACGAACACGGATGCTCTCCTCAAAGCGAATTTATTTCTTCATATTCACACTATTTAAAATTTTGGCGCCATTCGAACGCTTTTGTCTATTCGTTATTTCATATTTTCCAATTTGAAAATAACAAGAAGGATTATGCGACTTAACTTAATTAGAACGCCGATAATGAGCAATTAGAATAGTAAATACAGACGGCATTAGCATCATATTATTGACATGAGTATTGAAAGAGGAGTACCCCCGCTGTTATGTTTTGAAAGATTTACAGATAGTTAGTTAGGTTCAGGCAAAAAAGTTTGCAAATAAACGGATTTTTGTTAAGTATATGGGCCGGAGATGACCAAAGCGAATCGATTATATGAATACATTCGAAATATATAATATTTCTGAATTGCTTACAAACATTTGTCTGTTTACAACATAAATTTGTGCAAATCCAGCAGGGTAATTTATGTTTTGATTCAAATATGATTTATATATATATGTCGAGAAGTCGTGTCCATGTATAGCCACTTCCTAGAGTGGATCACACTGCCCAGGGTCCTATACCAGCGGCCGCTTGTAACTGAGAGAGCTTAGAATCGCTGGAAATATATTATCTATAGGCCCTGTAGGTACGGGCTTTAGAATAGTCCTAACGTATTTCCCGCGTGTCGTAAGAGGCGACTAAAAGGAAGCAAAGAAGATGGTTCCAGCATTGGCTAGGGCACATACCACTCACTGCACTTTACCATGGTGGTCGGTTCCGTTTGGCATGTTTTCCGCTCAGAATGCAGTGACTGGTACTACATCTTTTAGTAGCTCTTTGATATAAAGTTGCTGTTAGTTGGTTCCCTCTAGGTTCTGCTTAGAGTGAATTTCAATGAAAAGAATCTTTTCCTGTTTAACTTAGCCTACGCAAGTTATCACACCTTTGGCCGAGGGATGGGCATGGATGAGCGAGCCGGACTTGCGCGGATTCGAACAGGAGATCTTCAACATGTGACGCCAACATGTTTAACCATTAGGCCACCACGACCATTTATATAAGTTACACCAAAAAATGACATAGGTTTTACGGTTCAATTTTAATTACTGTTGAATAACAACCATTTTCAGGTCATATTTTTTAACGTATTATAACACAATTTCCACTAAAATTTAACGTTAAATGCTCAACGGAATATCTTTTATTGACATTGTCAATTGAATCAGTAAACATTGTGTATTATTAATGTATATTTATACTTGTTACGCAAATATTGTAATTGAATTAACGAAAATCAATTTTTTGTATCGACTTTCATTTTTGCGCCATTTCTCAGGCAGAAAATTCCAATTTCTGAAGCAGATAGGGTTGACCTTACCCGAATAGCTATACTGTAACAAAATTACAGTAAATTTACTAGTCTTTTGAAAAAGTTGTATATTCCCAGGGTTTAAAAACCACCATTATCATGAGATATGCCAAGTATGGACTGTTGATGGACCGCACGGACCTCGACGGTGCACTCCATCAACGGTCCATATAATTGGCGGAAAATTCGATTTGTTTTATTTTAATATCACTAAGTAAAATTACCGCCAAATAAAGTGCTTTTATTGCATTTTAGCCGCTGTGTAAGTATTCAAGTATGCTGATGAAAATTCAATTCCGTTTTCGGTTATTCAAAAAAGTTAAAATTTGGGGGAAATAATGATATAAAAGGAAGTGTGGCGAACAAGTAATGCAGCAGTGTACCTATAATTTTTCATAGCATGAGCGAACGTGGCATCGATGTCGGGCCTGCCGCGTTAAAGTTCATTTATATCAGGCCAGCCTTATGCTGACAGAAAATCATAAACGATTAAACTATTGGTAGGTAATTGTTCTTAACAGGTGCTGCTTCCAGCAGTGCATAGTATGCATCTCAATTATAAAAAATGAAATGAATTATATATTTGCTTTAAACTTCTGAGGCAGCCTAGAATCTCGGGGGTTTCTGTTCGTAAGAGCTTTCTGCTCTCGTTCGCATTGCGAAATTTTTAACAGTTCAACGCGATTGACTATCCGTTCACTGTGGAGGTTGCAGTGTCACAGACAATTTTAGCCAGAAATTTTTTTTCGCGGAATTCTGTAATGTGGAATTCATTGCCTTCACAGTGATTTCCCGGCGGGGTTGATCTGCAACCTCTAGTCAATAAGTATCTTTTGGGAATGAAGGTTCTTTAGTATGTAGCTTTTTGCACAATAGTGGTTTTGGGTGACTCTTATCAAAATTCTCTCAAAACTCTGAGCCAATTTAGATAATCTCCGCAGACGAGTCGATATAGCGACTGGTGTTGATGTCATTTTGAATGCAGCGTTTTAATCAATTATTTGTGCTCTAGTTTTAATGTCCGAGTTTAATTTGAACCTTTCAATTATATGTTTCAAGTCCTGGTCATTCGATCATAAAACTATTTTACCGTTTTCAGAATGATTCGAAATAAAGCTTTTAAGGTTTTTACACAACTTTGCACACTATCGGTACATTTGGCAATATTTCCGATTTTTTTTTCAAAAATTTTCCACAAAAAAAGAAGAAAATGATCGGATCGATAATCCTAAATGTCATCCTTCACGTAGCTCGCTTGTTCCAAGTTAAATTGACAAAGAGAGAGAGTGTATCTCAAGGGAGAACGGTCGGTTGGAAGCAAGCGGTTAGCAGATTCTGAGCTACACTGTAACAAAAGCACAATGAATTTTCTGGTCATTTGCAGTAATTGCATATTTCCCAAGTTAAAAAAACGCCATGTTGATGAGATTTAAGCCAAGTATGGGCTGTTGATGGACCGCATATTCGCGGTGCGTTCCATCAATACCCATATTTGGCTAAAATAGTCGATTTTGAATATTTTTTAATACCGCCAGATGAAATTACTCTCGAAGACCAGTGATTTTGTTTTATTTTTTGTTACAGTGCAATATGTTCCTGTTACCCCTACGCTCATGCAGCTGTGGTTGATTGGGGATTAGAGATTAGTGTTTGCATGAAAAATACTTAATCTGCCGATTACTTACAGCGAATAGGTGTTTAACCTGTTAAGGCGGTGACCAACATGGTACGCTGACAGTAGCGTATTTAAAACTTTGAAAGGGGGCAACTTTTTAAAAAATTTCGTCGTCAAATTGTGACGTCATAACGGGCGCCACAGGCTTATTTTTTACCTTTAAAATAGTGTTTTTGTAGTATATCAGAACAAAACGCCAAAAATCGCAGAGCCGCGCCAAATTTTTGGAAAAGGGGAATTTCAGGGCCTAAAAAATCAGAATAATTTTTCTTAGTCCAGAATACGCTTGTGTGGATTACGGAGCAGAAATCGGCCACTCATGTTCTACATTGTTTGTGCGTCTTGCTTAGAGCAAGGCTGCAGGAGACATACCACACTTGAAAAGTTTTCTGAAATAATCACAGTACCACAAAAATTACCTGATATATTCTAATAAAGGTATATTTTTTTTTGTGTGTGTGTACCTGTACTCCGTGAAAAATCTTGTCCCGGGGGAAATAATTTGGCAATTCAGCAATTGTGTCGCACGATTGTACAATTATCAATATCAGAGCACAATGTGAGATGATGCAATGCGCTGGTTTTTGAGAACGACTCAAAAACGAAGCCAAATCAGAGTTTCAGTCAGCTTTGGCGTTGTGATCCATCTATTGACAAAGCATTCGTACAATTTTTCTTGAAGATTGGGTAACGGACACGCTTTTAAACGATAGCCGGAAGTCAAAACACAGCGACAGTAGACAAGAACAGCGTATTATGTAGTTTATGAAGGTTACGCGTAAAAGCCATGTCAAGGCGTCTTCCAGATTCGAAGCTCGTATTAGCGTCGTCTGAATTAGTGTTGGCATTTCTAGGTAAAAGTGCCGATTTTATCGAGTTTATTTCCAAGGTACTTTTACCTAATTTCACGAATATCTGATTTACCATATTAAACTTTTACAGAGTTTTCTCTTCGAAGTTTTACCTAGTTAATTTACTAGGTAAAATAGGTAAATTTACCTAATTTTTAACTACGTACTAGGTTTGAAAAGAAGTACCTAGTATGAAAAACTTATATTCATTGTTGAAATGTTTTTGGTATTGACAATTTGGTGATTGATTTCAATCTTCAAATCTATTAAAAATGTTTCAAACGCAGTAAAGGAATGATTACCTATGTTTGAAAGTGAAACTAAGTTACCTAGTAATATTTTATCTAGTTTCAGGGTAAATTCGTTGTACTTTACCTATAAGTGAAAACTAGGTTGCCATCACTAGTTTGAATAGTCAGATATCGTAGAATACTGAATAAAAATATATATAAAGGAAAAATATTCCTTTCGTTTATTGAACATTCTCATTTTGCAGAAAAAATCTTGATATATGGCAAATTTTACGCTGTAAAATTTGACTTAAATCATGATTTTGCCACAAAATGGGAAAAATTATGCTCTAAAGATTTAATAACCTATTGCGGTATCAAAAAATTTGAAGTCCAATACTATAAACAAAACTGAATTTCAAGTGTCGTTGAATTGAACCAAGTTCTCGTACGAACATCCCCGACATCGTCTGCTCGAATCGTGAACAACGATTTTAATATGCATTTTTTTTGATCAAGTTAATTCAATGAGGATTTGTGTAAGATATATTTGTTATTGTGGCAGTGTGGGTTATCCCAATGAGAAAAAATCCGTATTATGTTATATCAAGCATCGGTCACTGATGGAACGCGTCGCTTTAAACGCTGTCCATCTGCTTGGCAATAACAATATTCCGATAAGCATGTTTGATCTTTCGTCAAGTTCGATACTTCTAGAGTGGCCCGGCGTGCTACTCCTCAGAAAGGCACTTCGTCTACTGCTGAAATATCTCAAAAACAAATCAATTGTGCATGAATAGTCATAAATAGAAAAATGTACAGCGTTTCCGGACGACCTAATTCTACAGGTTAAAAACAATACATTGAACCTGAATAACGAATCGGACGAATCATATTTTTCATTGTTTTTGTGCAATGTTAGAGTCAAAGATCTAGATAGTACAGATCGAGCATGAAAATCATGATATATGCCAAATTTTACAACGTAATATTTTGTATATGTCATGATTTTGATAAAAAGTTATTCATTTTAGACTTAAAACGAGAAACGAAATTTTAATCAGAACCCTAGGAGAAAGAAGAAATTCGGGTGAAGGCATTCAAGTTCGCCGTAAGCGAGGCAGCGCCCAAAAGGAACGAACTCACGGTCACTTAATGACAAAGAGCCACTGCAAAATGTAGTACCAGCAACTGTACTCTGGGCGGGAACAATGCGATGGTAGAACCATCTTTCATTCGTGTACTCATACAGGGTAAATATATGTCAATGGCATCTTCTATTAATTAGTAAGTGCGACTTCAAACCGGAGTGCATTGGTACTTATTGAATTTGAAGTGTGATGAGCTTACACTTCGCGGCTTTACTTGTCTCTAGAGAAATGAATAGAGAACAACTATGACGTCAACAAACTTAAGGTCTCGTTGGAGATTTGGCGTTTTGGTCACATGTTGCCAATCGCTTATCGATTATGAAACGATCGTGTAAAAGGCAGCTACTGTAAATAGAAATTCGTGTAACATAACGCAGAAACGCATTTCTAAAACTCATTAAATACTTTATGACGTCATAATTATCGTATTATTGAGGCAAAATTATCAGTTAAACTTTTCTTTGTTAATCAAATCTTTTTGTCCAGCTTGAGTCACAAATGGACCGCACCTCGACGGTGCGATCCATCAGTGACCCACGCTAGAGAAAACTTGTTTGAGCGATATTTTTCTGACTTAGAAAGCATAACCAAAATGTAATCCCTGTCAGCTTTAAGTTTGTTGTCTCTTCAGTAAAATTGTGGGCTCAAAAAACGCAATCCACCGTCTGACCACGGAAGAGGGTTGTGTAACAACTTAGGCAGATCCGGCATAACCGGGAAGACCATGTTTTTTTCAAAAACACTATTATGTCTGTTTCAATACAAGTGGCTTTTTCTACAGGCATTTGCTCAAGAATGATCCAACCATATGAGAGAAAGCTTAGCAGTTATTACACCGGCACCGACAACTGTCGCTACTTCACAGAGTGTCTGCGGAACATTAATAATTTAGTCTGATAGCGGCTCAAGGTAGTCGGCTTAGTGTAATTGACCCATTCATCAAAAAACTATGATTTATACATCTCAAATTCAACGCAATATGCCATGAATCATGATTTTTCTCTACAACGAAATTTTCCAAATCAAAATGCATCATAATATTCAGTTACAGTCTATGTACGTGTACGTCTATGTCTAGTTCGCGTATCGATGATACTTATGATACGTGACGTGTTTAACGTTACTTTTTGTTAACGTTACATGATTTCACTGCAGAGATTTAATTTGCGTTATTATTTAAAGAAACTAGCTGATAAAAATGCAGAAATGGTAGAATAGGGTTCTGAATTTGTACTGCTTTGTGCTTGCAAAGTAAATCATGAAAGTCGATCATGAGAGACGGGTGAATCGTAAAAATTTGTATGCTTTATAATTATGTGAATGGTCCGAGCCCAAAATTTTTATTTTTTTGTAGTACGGATATTCTTATCCGAATAGTCAGGTATTTTAGGATTCTAATTTGAAGAGAATTTCATTGGTTGATTATTCATAAATTGATTCGTTTTGCAGTAAAATTATGATTTATCACATAAATCATGGCTTATCTGAAAATGTGTAAAATATCGTCAGATATCAGCAGTTTCGTTTATTTGAAACGTTGATCCCGTGTTCTAATTACATAGTGAATTTCGAATGTCCTTTAAACTAAAGTAAAAGGCTAACTCTAATTGTCGATTAATTTTACTATGGTCTGTTTCGTTGCTTAATTAACCGTATCAAACTTCATCGAAATTTAAGTCATTTTGCGTTTTTTTCAAATTTTGTCGTTTCACTTTGCATTAGCCGCTTGCTAATTATTTTCCAGTTGGCGAAATTTTGATGGGTTCCTTCATCTATAATTTACTAAGTTTATGGACAATTTGACGTACGTCGTTCACAGCGATCACAAATCATCAGCTTGAATCCGAGATGACACCCCAGTGGGACGCTTAACTTTGAGTCGATGAACAAAGTTCATTAAAAATACCAGTGAAAAAAGTTTTTTGAGGAAAAAAATTTTCGACGAGAAGGCGTCACCGATGGATCGCTCCGTAAAACAAGTTTGATAAATCCAAGATTTTTGCTTCCTTTCGACTCCGACAGAAGGCTTAATTTCAAAAGTAAAGTAACGCAGTAAATGAATACACCGTCACGTTTCACGCACGTTCCATTCCTAATGGGAAAAAGAATTATTAATTTCCAAGCTTCGATAGTACTCCATCAATGTTGTAGTTTTCAAGTATACTTCGATCGCAATTATGAAAAGAGTAGAAGAAAAAACAATTACCTTTTGCTTGCTAACAAAAATCGATGGAAAGTAAAAAATCGAATTTTATTTTCCGTTTAGCGATGGTGATGCCCTTTTAAAAGGAATAGTCTAATCAATAGCGGAAGAAAAAATCGTGCAATGCTTTGAAGTATAATATAAACGACGTTCATCGTGTAACTCGTTAACGTATAATGCAACTTATTACCGTAACGTGCGTTTATTATGTAGAGTTTCTACTAAGCGTAGTTGTGTTGTCACAGTCGACATCAACAGGTGCTAGCGAATGGTACAGAGCACATATGAAATAGCGTCCAATCAAAACATTTTAGCTATACACAGCAAAATGGATTTCAACCTATGAATTCTTGACCGATGGCAGACCGTTACCTTAGAAGTCAGGATAGTACTTACGGGAGAGATATTGTTGTCCTTTAAGACCACAGGATTGGGGCAACATAGTTAATCCAAATGTTTCAAATATAAATAAAAACACTTTAATGAAATGTTAGCATTTTCCTAAAAAGCTAATCTCGAATATTGAGACAGTTGCCAAAGTGTTCGATTCATTTCGAACGGAAATACTCCGATTTCATTTTCTATTGAATTTATTTTACGTACCTGACACAACACGAAAATGTGATATGCAACTGTTTGGCATGTTTACCACCGCTGGGAGTTTGAGCAGCAGGGTAGATGACATTCTGTTAGTCTTAAAAACTTAACATTTTTCAATATCTCTCTACTCAGAACCTGCAAACATATCTAATTCCGCTGATGAGGAAGTAATTCTGAAGTCCAGTCCACAAAAACCTCAACCTAGACGAAGCGTTGGGCAGGGAGCTGGTTTACACCACTTGGGGACCAACAGCAGATCGGGTTCCGTGCCCGAAACACAACTGAGAAAACAAGCAGCAAAACTACAGCATCAAAATTCCTACACGCAAAAAGAAATGCTCCAAGCGCAAAAATGGGTTTCGGAAAGAGAAGACCAGGCCAGGCGGATCGATTTAGCAAAACCAATACGATTACCACCCACCGAGGTACAAATTGGATCAAGGAATGGGAATACTTCACATACAGATGAACATGATTTAATTCTACCGTGTGTGGATAGGAGGGAGGCTTTAGACTGCGCTGCATTACGGTAATGTATATTTATTACCGCTTAAATTATTTTACAGTTGACGTATATACATAAGAAATAAATCTATATCATTAGTATTTCTCTATATCCAGTTGGACTATGAAACCCCCTGTCGTGGGATTGTTTAAGATTAGTTTAATTTAAACTGCATATATCCGAAATTCACTGTACAAAATAGAACAATCTTTCTTCAACATTTCAGAGTAACGAAATAATTGATATTTCAACATATTTTGACCATTGACCACCAGTGGAGTTATGATTTATGTTAAATTTTCAACGTAAAATTTGACATATATAATGATTTTACTGTAAAATGAGTCAATTTGAAAATATTGTAAATTAAACAAACATCTGATCAAAATTAGTTTCATAATGTATAGCGATTTTACTGCCTGACTGAAAGCGATATCGCTACATGCCATCGGCGAAAAACGCGTGATTCACTTCACTAACGAGTGATCTCAAGTCCATTTCTCGTCCCAAATTATATATTTGGTATTGTCAATACCATTTGTTTAAATCGTTAAAAAATAGTGTTGGTTCGCATGGAAAGAAAAGCTATATATATATAATACAGCTTAAGGTACGGTACCTCTCGTAGTCGAGACGAGATTTAAACAGCTTATTATTTTGGACAAGTTCAATAAATAATTATTGAACAATAATGATTTGTGTCAAACCCCGAGTCTTACTATAACGTCAAATTTCAATTTTGAATTGATATCGATGGAGTCGAGTCTAGATTACGATTAGGCCATTAAAAAGATGAACGCGCTGCTACTTATGCGTCATCTGTATCCTTACCTGACATTCAAATCTGAAATCTTGAA
Organism: Styela plicata; assembly: GCA_963675895.2. Lineage (NCBI taxonomy): Eukaryota > Metazoa > Chordata > Ascidiacea > Stolidobranchia > Styelidae > Styela > Styela plicata. The sequence goes on from OZ023150.1 coordinate 2,224,494, forward strand.
TCCTCAAACGCTCCTCACCATGCCCAATATATGCAATACTCATAATAAAATGAATCTAATGAAACAAAAGCACGATATTCTCATTTTTATTAAAATAAGGATTATGGTTCCATTGTTGCGTCACAATGCTTATCTTTTGCAATTTCTTATGTATGCACTGTGATGTCATAATGCAATTTATCAAGTTCATTTTTTCTTCATTATTTTTTTCATGTATCTATGTTGCAATTACCAATGTTGCCCAATTAAAAGTATAGGCGACTGTTTTATCTAAAGTTCGCGTGAACTAACTACCTAAATGTCCGGTCACAAGACTGTTCTTGTGACCGGACATTTAGGTAGTTAGCTCACGCGAACTTTAGATAAAACAGTTCATCTGTGGCAAACCATTGCATCAAAGCTTTTTTGTCCAACCGAAAAAAATGAAGGTAAAGTATTGGACATCCGAAGTAAAACAAAATTCTGTGACTATGAGCAAAGGATACGAGGGTGTTTTGAAAACTGAATGTTAAAAGATTCAATTCTCCTCATGAAATGGGAAGTATCAAGGGACGCAAAATTGTTGCAGACCATATGAATAATTATGCTTCAATTTAACATTCTGCTCTGCATTGGGGACGTTTATCGCCTACTTAATTTGCGATCAATGAAAAATCTCGACAATCGACGACATCGATTTCATTACATTTTATAAAAGCGAACGACGATCTATACATTTTTTTTTCTTCAACGAAAAAAGGGGTGATGTAATATAGATCGTAAAATGCGTGTGGTGAATAAATTGTGAAATGTGCTGAAACGATGCAAGTTTTTACAAAACAAACCTATCCAGATTGACCTGAACAGTAAAATGTCACCAGGACACACCCAAGCCAGAACCCTGCAATAAAAGTTCGGTAATATAGGATTAGAAAGTTTCACGAGTTACTAATATTCAAACAGTCTTAACCCATTCCGAATTGAGACTTATCTGAGATTTAAATTTGGCCACTGTTAAGTGACAGGGACACTTAAATTGCAAAGAGGCTATTTTTTACGCAAATGAGTTCTTTGGAAGATTTTGCGATTTAAATGGGAAAAAATTAAAAAAAAAAGTAGCGAATACTTTTCTGAATTTTTAACGAAACGGCCATCATTCTCTCTTGATGACGCCATGACCTACCTTTTGTGACCCTTGTTGTCATTAAGCGATGCATGATAATTAATATCCCCATATCGCGTATAATCGTTATCGTCACGGAAGGGTCAAACGTCATTTCGATTTTGTTTCCTATTGAAAATGTTTTCAAAATTTTATTTTATTTTCAAGCATGAGCTATATATGGACAGCACCTGAACGGTGCGGTCCATATATGACTCATGTTCGAAAATCGAAAGTTAATGATGAGTATGAAGATCGTTGTTAGGCGTCGACGGAAATTTGATTGAGATACCATCGATTGTTGTTAAGTTTACATTGAAAAAAAAAAAAAATTTATAATTCTTTTTTTTCGATTGATCCCACTCATTGAGCAAGTACAAATTTCATGATATTTTCGGTATTTTTTGTTTGTTTTTCTTCATTTATACAATATTCGGATAGGTGCCAGAAATGGTAAAAATCGTACATGTCTTTGATCTCAGAGCAGAATTAAATTTTAATATCAAAATTGTTGAAACAAAAAAGGCCAAAAAAGTTTTGAAAATAATCAATATACTCCAGTTTAGTTTGCAATCTAGTTTTTCTACTTGAAATATAACAATTTAGAGCATATTGTTTTGCTGACAGTTGCTGGGAAATCGAATCCTGCATTTGGATTCGTGATTCGGAATAGTTTGGACATTCTTAATCGGAATACGGAATCGTTGCTTTCACACATTGGACATATTCGTAAAAGCGTCCAGCGAACATAAATCCAAACGCGTGTATTTATAGGCGCAATTTTTTACTTTTAGCTATCGGCGCTGCAATACGTTCCCGAGAAATTTTGATTTACTTTTTAAAATCAGAATTTTTGAGTATATGTTTTTATTTTTATAATACATTTTTATTTTCGAGTTGTATTTTTATTCATTCGTTGTTTACAAATAAGATATTTTAGCATCATTAAAATTTTTTTAAAAAGCCAGAAAAACAAACACAGACTAAGAACAGTCAATAATCGAAAAACCATTGATTGCAGTGTCAGGTGAAATTGTGTTTAGGATTCCACTGCAAGCTTAGGAACATTCTTAATCTGCGATGTCAATATGATAATCACTATGAAACGACATTCTTAAAATATTTATTTCCTCTGTTTTACAGGTTGAGAAGAATCACACAAGAAGTAGAAAATGGAAAAATTTCACCTCAAGTTATGAAAGACACATTACAATACGCCATATCTGTACTTGAAATGAAATTTCTTAATCGAACAAGGTACGTCTCGATCAGAAATTCATTTTGTTAACTATGATTCACAGATGGATCGCGTCTCATCGGCGCAATTCATCTGTGATTCATACTTAACAACGTGTTTCAACGATATTTTTTTTCTAATTTTGTCACAAACGAAAAAAACTGAATTTATAAATAAAAAAATAGTGCTATGTTTCGTATAAAAAGGGCATTTTGATTCGAAATAAAAATTACTCAAATCTGGTATGCTCTCCCGGTACATACATCCTGCAAACATTACTGATAAAGCGTAATGTTTGTTAGAGATGCGAAAAAATTTTTCTAAACTTGACAATTTTAAATAGAATAATTTTTAAGTTACAGTATCTACTGCATCTTGCAGTATCTTTTAGCTATGAAATGGCTGTTGGTTTTTTTTAGGCACTGGTCCCTGCTTTTTTCATTTTTTCCATTAAAATGCACTCTGAACAAGGCCGGAAAATAGTGCCTAAAAGGAACTAAGTAACGGCCACTTAATAGAGTTACTACAAGATGTAGTACCAGCATCTTCACTCTAAGCGGAAAACATTCTATACGCCGCTGAACTGTTATGTTAAAGTGCAGTGATTGGTATCTGCCCTTGCTTATATAGAGTCAAATGAAAAAATATCGATGTCGTATATTTTTTTCAATGTTTGTGTTGTGTTGTGCTGGTATCCTTTCAAAAATAGACGTGTCGATGCGATCTATCGATCCCTGGAATTTAACCAAAAATGTTTCAAACAAATGCTTTCCAACTAGATCTAAGTATCACCTACTCTTTCAGTTATTCTGACGATGACTCAGACGCAGATGCATCATTACAAGGTGATAGTGTTGTACCACCGGAAATTAAAAGGTGGCTGATGCAAACTTTCAGCACATCCGGTATAGGTATGTAATATTGTAAAAAATATTTTGAATAGAGTATTTTTATTCGCAGCGGGCCTGGTATTAAAAGAGGGTAAAATTGCTACAGGCTCGGTGGGTCTCAATCAGAATTTTTTTTTTGTTAGGCATAACCCATAGATGGACCTGAATGCGATTTAATAACTCGCCAATCTTATTGTTACTGATATTATTAGAAAAGAATAAATATTAAAATAAGTACTTTATGCTTCGGAATCAACTGGAAGGTTCAGTAGTGTCTGGTAGAGAAAATGTGAAACTAATCAAATTACTATGTAACCCAAAACGAGTTTATGGAGCTACATTGGACATGTTCTTATCCATATACTGTCATAAAATTCCCAATGAAATGTATTTTAGTTAAATTTTAATTCAATAAGCTTAATAATTGTAATTTCTTTTGCTTTTTTTCGATCATTCCAAAATGACTATATTTTCAGTGCAATCATGATATAAATCATAATTTTGACACTTTTTATTCAAAACTTCCTCAACCTCCACCTTACTTTGCTCCCTTGCAAAGATGTGCGCTATACGTGCAAGATCTAAAATTGTATTCATGGCAGCCTCCCTTTCTACGACGCATTTTAATGAAATTAAAATCGACATAATAATTGGTTACTAAGCCGAAGATGCTAATTGATTTATAAATGATGGAATACGTTCATAAATTTTTCCTGAACGCAAAAAAAAAAATCGTAAAATTGGGGTTACACGGTGACGATATTCAAGGGTTGTTTCCCGGATGCGAGTTCATTTCCCTTTTTGTCAAGTGTGTGTCACAGATGGACCACGCCTAGACGGCGTAGTCCATCAGTGATTCATACATGACAAAACATGTTTTGAACAAAATTTGCCGACAAAACAACAACATCATCAAAAATATTTGTTTTCTGTTTTCTTTTGTGAGGTTAGGACTGTCTCTATTTCGATAATTCATCCCGTCAAAGTGTTCGAATATGCTCGTAACATATTTGATTTTTCTAACCAGAAAAACTCGCAACTTACGCTATTGTTTTTACCATTGTATATTTTATCGTCTCTTTACAAGGACAAGGGAAGGGATCTATATTTTCCGCCCTCATACCATAGGGTCATGTTGATCGTTTTTGAGGGAGAACGCGGTACTTTTTTTTGTTGAATTCGATCACTCAAAGCATGACAACTGATTAATAGTTTCGTCGAACTCGCTCACACTTTGTTTTCGATAATATTACTTTCTACTTTTGCAGATGGAAAATCAAAACGTAAAGGAGAACGTCGAACGTTACGTAGCGTAGTTCACGTAATGCAAGCAGGAATGTTCGTTGAACGTATGTTTCGTAAATCTTCAGCCGCTGCGAGCTTAAACATCGCTCCAGAAATACAACTCCATTTGAGGGTAAATTTCAGTTTCTTTAATTCACTCATTTGACTGATTAGATAATCCTCAAGGTGCAAAGCCATATATGCTACATTGTTGTCATAGTTTAGTGTGAACGTTTCCGGTAACATAACCGAAATTACTGATATTGGCTATGTTTCCTCCACTTTGCAGCAAAGTCATGATTTATGTCATATATCATGATTTCATTGCGAAATGAAATCGCTTCTGAAATGACATTTGAGGTCTCAACACGCCAACAAAACGCCAATAACAACAGTTGATAATATGTATTGAATTTCTACAATTCTATTTGACAAATTACTTCCATATATTATGATATCATGTCTATATCCGGATGTTGTGCAAATTTTCATATTGAGAACTCATGAATTGATTATATTATTAATGTGCAATGTCGACAGGGAGTCACATATAAGAATGATAATATTATGCAAAATTATGTTGTCCTTTTACACAGAACAAAGACAAATTGCATGCGTCATAAATCATACACACAACGAATGTACCCTATTTTAGGTTAAATTGAATCTCCTTGTCAGATATAGCAATCCTAATATATCTGAGGTGTTGGTCAGTCCGTCAGTAACGTTTTTATACCTGTGACTCCTCCATCGCAAAATACGCTGGTAATAGTAATATTTTTTTAATAATTTTCTACTGGAGATGATTACTCTAAAAAATACCTTATGTCAAAATCATTGACGGTTATTATAGAGTTAGTGCAGTGTATTATACTATTCTGCTGTTCTGCCCATCATACCATTACAAAAGTTATCACACCCTGGGTTGAGTGCTGTGCTTACCGAATAAAGTTTACTTTGGTTCTTTGAGTAGAGTACATTGCAAGGAATGTACATCGTATACTGCGTATTTCGAAGAAATGCCTACTAAAAATGACAAATTCATAAAAATGTCCTCGGGGTTCAAGGCCCTTCTGAACATATTGTGTGTGAACATATTTGACTGATTATTTCATATAGTAGCCTGGAAACCTCCGACTTTATTCTTTGAATATGTGTTTTAATCAAACCCTCTGATATGTAGAATGCCCTTTAGTTACATTGTAACATTCCGCGAATTTATATTTGCTATTCGCCAAATCTTACTTGTTTATATTCGCCTTCAATATTACAAGAGATTCATGAGAGGCTTTTTCCTTGTAGCCACTCTTAAGCAAGTGTCCGTCTCAAGGCCACTGAGACGCTCTTAGCATAGATAAAAAGCGTGTCCCAATTACGAATATCCTACTGAAATTAATATGTTTTGTCAATATAAGTCATAATTAGTGCCAGTATGAGTCACTGATGTATCGCGCTGCTGATATAAAAATAATGAAAAACGACCTTTTATTCCATTTGTCACATTTGTCTCATACGTATGATCAGCTTCGGAGAAGTTGATTCAAAATTATGTCATTAGATTCAAAAAAGAAATTAATCTGCTCAAAGTGCAGACATTCCTTTTTTTACACCCTGAGTTGAGCGTTAGACATTGTTTAAATCGCGATGCTTACGTAAACGCCGGGTTATCGCTCCCGCAAGTACTTAACAAACTACAATTTTTTTTGTCCAAAAATAGGTAAATTGCAATATCCGTTTGAATACGCAAACTAATACGCTTTAACGACACTTGAAAGTCAGTTAATTGCTTTCATTCATATTATTTTATTTATAAAAATTCCAATTTCGATATATTATTGCGTATTATTTCAATTTTACTTGTAAATAAACCGTTATTGTCAATTTACCACGATATGTATATAAATAGTACAGCGTTGTTTGAATACTGATATTTAGGACCTATTCCAAATGTTTAATGTGTGCGTGCTCCTTATGGTCCGGAATAATATGCACTTTGAGATTCTAGTTAAAAACGTGAATTTTCGTGTGAATTTTGATGTTATCTATCATTTCACAAAAGACGTTGATTTTATATTTTGCAATGGATAGAGTGTGGCTGTTGACGGAATACGTTGTTCAGGCGCGTTTCATCAACGGCTGATACTCGATGGGTTATTAACTCGCTGTCGTATCACAAAAAGTTTGCATAGTATTTTACGTTTATTTTGGCAGTGTGAAGAAATACGCCTCTTTTGATTGTTCAATATATGAATGTAATATGCTTCCAAATTAAACCTTAACAAAAGTATTGATATAGGTTAATGAATTCGCTACAATCGTTAACCACGCAATAACATTTGCAATGCGATGAATAGCTCTAATGGCATATAAACGGAATCATTCTCGTTAGTCATTTGACCGGCATCGGGTGCACTAAATCGACGTTTCCAAGCGGGACAGTTGAAATATATCGCCCGCCAATCGGTCCTGGCCAATTGTCAACCAAGTCGATGTTTGAAGACGCATTATCAGTTTAATCAAAAAATTGTGCGTTCGCCATTTGTGTACAGCGTAATACAAGGAACTGGTAATAATAGATTATATACGATAAAGCTATCATATACCCTTAAATGTTCTGAACTTAGCTGATCACAAAAAGACTGACAGGAAACGTTACCACCCAGCGCGATCCATCAGTGTTACATACTTGACAAAATATATCAAAGGGTAATTTCTTCAGACAAGGTTTTTTAAATTAAACTAAAAAACGGAACTCGCAGCCTATATCTCCGAAATTGACCAAATGGCATGATGATAACGTTTTCAATATTAGAAAAGGCAAAGTTAATAACTTTTTAATGTTTGACGTTCTTGGTGCGTATTTACGTAAAGCAAGCCATTAAACAAATTTTGGAGGAAATTTTATATTGTTATTTGGCGCACAACCAACATACACGATGAACAATTACGTCATACGCAATAATCGATTTTGCTTTATGCGTACGTCGTGCAAGAAATTAATATTGCATTTTGTCAAAAATATTGCGGAAATTGTCAAGTCAATTGTAATATTCTGTAATAATTATAATTATAAAATGGGAATTTTTTGGTGCATTCAATTGTCGATTTTTTAAACAAGAATTAGGACCGTCCCGAGATTTTATTGTTTAAAAACGTCTGTAAATGGTAAAAAAATAATATTGTTTTGAATTCTGATATATACGTAGCATGCCAAAAAAAAACTTTATTTTGTCAAGATATTGTCAAGGCTACATATAGACCGCGCCTGGGCGGCGTTCTGATTTGATACGGCACGCATCAAAATCAGGATCCATGTAGACGTATGTCAGGGACGGAGATTCCTTGGGTTTCCTTTCCACCGTTTTATGCAGCTCTTTACACACTGGTGGTTTCAGAAACACAGTTATATTTACCATATTAACCCTTATTTTCTATGATATAGTTTTTACTAATTTCTCTTCAATCTGCATTTGCAGGGCATCGACAAGTGGCGGTACGACGTTTTCGAACTTGAAAATATCAGTGGTGGGAATGCCTTGAAATATACTTTATATGAAGTTTTGAGCAAATACGATTTTATACGAAAATACAAGGTAATAATATTTTAAATTTCGTCAGAGTAGGTTTAGGTAGAAGTGTAAAAATGTGCGAATATGTAAAAATATTGCTCAGCCTGGACAATGCCTGCACGAGCGGTAACCTAACCGCCTGTGCAGAAAAAGTTTTCTGGTTCGAACGAACTTGTTTGCTACAAACTCCCATAGTTCGTCATCCAAAATTATATCCCTATTTCGAGCGACTTTGGGTCAAATAATTGGGTGGACGTTAGTCCATTCCTTTCGGGTTCTGCTTCCAAGCTTGTATAAGTTAATCCAATAAAAAAACTTCAAATTCTTAAATATCCAAATAAATTACGATTTTGTTGGATAGATGCTGAAATAATTATATACATATGTACCAATAAGTATGAAGAAATTACAAAAATGCAGAACCACAAATATCAATACTTTGGATGTAACGAGGTGCTGGGTCGAGACGTATTATGTCAAACTTATCTGTCTTTATTACATTTTTTGTTTTTTGTAAAAATGGATGGATGTGTGAGTGAGATCACAAGGTTTTTTTAAATAATAAGTGAAAGTAAATTAGTGTTATATGTAGAAAAAAAATTCATTTTTACTTCAAAAACCATTAGTAAATAATTCAGAAGAATTACAACATGACCATATACGCCGCGGGAAGCTAAAAATTTTCTAGGCAAAACATGCCGTATAATAGCAGAAATTAGAGGAGCACTTGAAAAATTATGTCTGAAACAAGATCTTAGAATTCAAAAAGCTGAATTAATTATTAGTGACTTCTTTTTTATGGACTAGCTCGAGTCATATTTTATATTGACGAAATTCGTCTATTTTTATTTCGAAACTTATTTCATTTCAAATATCGTTTTCGATATGGTTCCGGTTTCAACATTTGGCCAAGAGAGGGAAACACTTCAATAATGATAATGTTTATTCATTAATTTATGAATCGATTCCAAAATACAATTGTGTTGGCGTTATTTTGCTTAGGCCAAGATGACATGGACGCAATCTAGATTTCCTTCGAATGTTTGAAAACTTGCACAAAAATGCAGTAAAATCGCCGGGCTTTAAACGATAATTCTACTAAACCGTATTGAAAAAATGGTTAAATAAAAAAGTCGACTTTTTGGTCTATTATAGGCTGATGGAGCGCATCTACGTAATCTCGATTTCCTTCGAATGTCTGAAAACTCACATCTAACACCGCTATTTAATGACAATTAAATAGCAGTGTTGATGCGAGTTGTCAGACATGAAAAATTAACTCGAGGCCTTCTTATTAAAATTAGCATAATTCCTATCAGTCGTGCAAAAAGCTATTCAATCCCTTAATTTAGAATTTTAAGAAACGTTGTTTATTTCAGGAACTTGACTATAAACCTAATTGAAAGCAGGGACCAACAGTGGGCAAATAATATCAAACAAAATACGTAAAATAGAAAACTATCAACTGCCCACTGATCGGAAAATATTTCATACAAAACTTAATCCCTACTGTAGAGTGTAACAATAGTATCTGCTCTTAATGACAAAATAACAACCAACCATTTCTTTGCCCTCTATTTAGTCTTAGGTTATTTCTATATCACACACCTGCATGGCCAAAATTGGTTCTGCTTGGTTATATCTCAATGTAAAAAAAGTTTTGCCAGTATGGATCACTGACACGCCTCGGCGATGCGATCCCTCTGTCATTCAAATTTGATGACAAACTCTGCCGCTGTGTCCTTAATATGATCGGATATCCGGATCGGACCGAATAGCCTTCGTATCTTCCAAGTTTGAAGACATTTATGACGTATCGTTAGGTGACATGTTGGCTCCAAAATTAATTTAAAATATATGTCAAGTGGATTGGTGATTTCATGTATAATACTGCTCAATCCAAAGCGCAATAACAGGCAAGCTGAAAAATATTTTTATCAGAGTATATTACTAAACCCTGCGCCTATTGTATTCCAGATTTCACCTAAGTCCTTATTCGCTTTTGCGGATCGACTACAAATTGGATACAAAAAGCACAATAACCAATATCACAACCCAACACACGCAGCGGATGTGACGCAATGTATTTCCGTGTTTCTCAACGAATCCGGTTTTGTGGTAAGTGCTATGTAATTTTATAAGCCATTATTTCCCCTATAGTAACTCATATTTTGACTGCCGAATAATGTTGACAATTCTAGGTTAAAAGTTCAAAGTAGGCACCATTTTACCTGGTTTCGCGAATATCTGAATTACCTTGTTTAACTTTTACCGAGTTTTCTGATTTGAAATTCACCTGGATAATTTACTGGTTAAATTTGTCTACATTTTAACTAGCTACATAAACAATTAACTAGGAAAATCATATATTGACTGTGAAAATGTTTTTGAAACAAACAATTCCGTGTTTTCAATGTTTTAAATGCGGTAAGACCACAATTATCTAGTTAACTCGATTTTCAATCTGGGTAGTACCAAGTTTTGAAAGCGAAAGTAGGCTACCTAGTAATACTTTACTAGTTTTCTGGTAAATTCGGTAGGTTGCCATCACTACTGCGCAATCGGAAAAAAATTCAAAACATCTTTTGTTAAGTATGCGTCACTGATGGATCGCGTCGATGAGACGCGGTCCATCTGTGGCGCATACTTGACAAGTACTGTACGACACACAACTATACACGAATGCAGGCAGTGATTCCATAAAGGCAGTGTCGGATGTAGGATTTTTATTATGAAGCATAGTCGTCTATTCCTCCTCGATATTCAAATATGTTTTTTTATCATTGATTTCTGATTAAAATATGTTGTTCTATATCGGGCAACTTTTATATTTTCTGATAACTTCTTCCTTTCAGTCAGTGCACTTTTTCAGGAAATTAATAAAACGTTGTCACCAATTTATTAGATTATTTTTACCTTTTTATTGTCACCTTTTTTTTTATTGTTACCTTCCCATACTTGCGAATTAAACGGCTATTCTGTTGTATATATCGTTTCTTCCTTTTGGTAAAATTACGTTTTTTTTCGTTTAGAACTGGCTCAGTGAGTTGGAAGTATTTGCGATGATTTTTGCAGGGGCAATACATGATCTTGAACACACAGGAACAACAAATAATTTTCATACCCAAACAAGGTAATTTTATTGACATTCATAATAAAAAAGTCGGAACTCAGAATTCCAATTAAAATTTTTCTTACCAGGACATGTTTTGTTTGTAAAGCATGGGATGCGGATGGATCGCGCCTTCGAGGAGTGGTCCAACCTTAGCTCGTGCTTGGCAAAATAAAAATGCTGATGTATTGATATATAAGATATCCAAATTTAACGATTTTTACATTGTCCTGGTGGTTATCATATTAGCAACGGAGGTTGAAGATCTCGGGTTCGAGTCCAGATACGTCCGGCACGTTAATACGTACCCACTACTCAACCCGGGGTGTAATACCTTGGCTGGACTCGGCGAGTTCATATCTTTCCGACAACACCAATCCTGTGTGCCATAAGTGGCTTTTGGTAAAAGATCTTGCTCATGGTGTACACTATTTCAAATGGTACTTTGGGAAAGGGTAGTGTTTTATTGTTGCCCAGGGCATATAACACTGACTGCACTTTACTATAGCGGTCCAGTCCGCTTTTGGATGTTTTCTACCTGGGAGTGCACTTGTTTTGATATCGCCATGCGAATGGCTTTATGTTGGTTACTTTCAGCACTGCTTCCAGCACTTCTTAGAATTAATTCCAATAAAAAAAATTAAACCGTCATTGTAAGTTGCCAATTTCTTACACAAACCATGATCGTGCTGCCCAGTAATTCAACATCTCGAAGGATTATATTTTTCGTGATATAAGCTCTTCTTTTATTATTCAGATCAAACCTCGCTCTTCTGTACAACGATAAATCGGTCCTTGAAAATCATCACGTTAGTTCTGCGTTCCGTATATTATGGGATGATCCGGAATGCGATATACTAGCTTCACTGTCAAAAGACGACTACAAGTAAGATCAGTAACACTGGGTATCCCAGCAGCACTAGATGCTGAAACGTCATGAGACATTGGCCAGATCGTTGCTCACGTTATAAGCAATACTGTGCAATACGATACACTGTGACAAATCTACGGTAAACTTACTGGCCGTTTCCAGTAATTGCATATTTTCTAAATTGAAAGCTGCTTTGCTGGTTGATGAGATGAATACCAAGTATGGCCTGCTGATTGACCGCACCTTCGCGGTGCGTTCCATCAACAGTCCACAATTGGCCAAAAGAATGTTTTGTAGATTAGTTCAATATCATGTCAGTAGATTTTCTGTCAAAGATCAGTTATTTTTCCGCACTTTTGTTACAGTACATACATCATTGGGGATATTCCGCCCACGTTTACAATCCACTGATAGATCGCGCCGATTATGAAAATTCTGACAGGGAACACTACGCTTTTAATGGCTTAAAATTTCGTATTTTCCACAAATTTTGGCAATTTTTAAAGAAAAATTATTGTAAACTGATATTCTTTCAAAGAGCATTTTGCAAACTAAACATGAGCTCAGAATATTAAATTTTCTTTCGTTTGAATCAGCACTTTAAAATTCTTTTTCGTACCGGTACCGGTCGTCCTAACTTCTAAGTATTGAAATTTGCAAGATTCGTGTGGATCTCTGTCCGCATCGAATCGAATATTATAACACGTTTAAAAATAATTACTTTTGATAAAAAATCCATTTTGGATAAAAAGAATTATGCTTCTTATAAATCGTGGAGTCTAGTGCAAAATTCACCAAAAATAATCGTTGCAAGATCCTTAATTTTTTTTCACATGCAAATGGTTTTTCGTCGAAAATGCGACTAAATTTTTAAAACAAAAATGATGTTTTAAATTATTTATAGATTACATTCAAAACAGATTATATGCGGACATTTCGGTATTAATATCCGGCGTTCGATCTCTGCTGGTGGAAACAACTACCGTTTTTCAGTGGTGACAGGAGCTATGACCGGATTGATTTTTTTCTCAATATATTAATCGTGTTTTCACTCCGAATTTCAGACAATTCCGGGAACTCGTTATAGAAATGGTGCTAGCTACTGATATGAGTCTACACTTTGGACAAATTAAAAACATGAAGGCCATGTTACTTCATCCAGAAAAGTAAGTGAAAATTTAATACAATTTTGAAGTTTTTGGCCGTCATCGATATGACTTGTTGATAAGGTAAACGGTAGTATAAGGCATCGAGAATTTTTTTTGCCATGCATGTGCCACAGATGGACCGCGTCTCGTATACGCGATCCATCAGTGACACGTGGTTAACAAACCCATGGTCATGCCATTACAGACTTACCAAGTTTAAAAACAAAGTTGTTAGAACGTGTTCCGCCATGCATGAAGCTTTGATTAATCGCGTCATTGAACCGCTGCCCATCCGTGGATCTTGGATAAGAATATAAATTTTCTCTATGATTAGAAATGACAATTTTGCATTAAGAAAATCGAATTTTCCATAATAAATTTCAGTTCAAAACACTTCGATTTGACTCCAATATTTTTATTAAATTTTCTCTAAGTGAGCACAAAAGCAGTCTTAATCCATCGAACGACCACTAAAATGACAAAGAACTAAATAAAATGTATTATCGGTAACTGCACTATAAACGAAAAAGATTCCTAATAGAATTTTACTGCTATGATAAAGTGCAGTGAGTGGTATCTGCTCCGCGTCACGGTAAAACCATCTAAAACCTTACCATATATTTTGGAGATAGTTTCTATAAAGAATTGAATTGTTTAAAAACGCCACACTAATACGCAAAATCCCTCACTAGAAAATTTTTATATAAAATTGAATGAAAAAAAGTAAAAACCAACTAAATCCATTAAGCTGTAACTCAACACAAATGTGTGGGTTGGAAACCATGCATAATCGGCTAAGATAAGTGTAAGGTGAATTTGTCGGGCGTGATTGCCGCCTAACAGGTAACACATAAGCTTAAATACTGGGACTCGAACCTTGGCGAGTCCGACTTGCAAATTTATTGCCTATTACTCAACAAAGGGTGTAATGATTTAAGTGGGCTAGATCCAAAGCGCTATATACATCTGTTATCCAAATATGACATAGCTGATCTTAATCTATATATACATATATATGTAAAACTCATAAGACCACTATCCTAAGGTATGATGCATTTGCATGACTTCTCTGGTGAGATAAATGACTGTTGGAACCAACTTGCAGAATGTCTTGCTGTCTAAACATTCGTGAAACACTCTTCACCAGAAAAATGTTTTTCTGTACTTAACACCGAGCGGCTGCCACCGATGAACAACGCATTATATATAAAAAAACAGCAACTGTGTCCCAATCAAAAATCCTTTCAAATCCAATGCTCTGTTCTGCAACTGCCACTGTGTTGAAGCGTAAGCTCGATGATACACTAATTAGCAGAAAGTGCATCTTTCTAATAATTGAACAGACTAGCAATTAGTGGCAATCACGTCGCATTGCAAACGCCTTTTATATAGCCGTTCAAGTTTCGCCTGCATGTCTTCGATTGTTGACGAAGGACCATTATTTTAAAGACCCGGATAAATTTATCATAGGAGTTGTTCATATCCACTTCTCAAATATGGCCCTCGAACATTTAAACGAACTGCATATTACAAGCAAACTTAAACATAGTTTCTAAGCTAAAAATATGGGGATAACATAAAAAAAGACCTCAGACCGCTGTTGTTTATGTTTTTTTATTGCCGTTCCATTCCATGTTTTCAAAGGATTTTAAATCTTCTGTTACTGCGTTGTTCCTGGTTCACACGACTTTCGTTGGTGAACGCATTAGAAAAATATTGTACAAACATCCTAGGATTGTAATCTCTGTTTTCGACTTAGAACTGGTATCTGCTCGAAAGGTTGACGTTTGTTTGAGGCTTATACCCGACTTTCCCCTTCTGCAGGATCAAAATAAAATCCCTATTATCATTTGTCAAGTATGAGTCACAGATGGATCGCGCCGCCAAGGCGCGGTCCATCTGCAACTCATACTTGACAAAATAAAATTTTTTTTTGAAGCGCCCATTTCTACTCAAACAAACAATTAATGACGTAATTGTATTCAAATCGAATAATTAACGAAATTCTATCTCACATTTTAGCATGGAAAGATCCCAAGCCATGGCATTAATGATGCACTGTGCGGATATAAATCATCCTACAAGACCATGGGACCTCCACCACAGGTAACTGTTTTTTTTTCGAACGGGCTAAAAATCTCACTTTTGATCTTTATTTATTTTTGAGAAAATTTTGTGTAGATGCGGGCTTCATAAGTGTCCTAAAGTATTCCTTGTGTATCTTAAAAGGGACTGAGAGGAAAAAAAAGAAGTTGTAGGCGATTTTACCATCGCCCAGGAGAGATACCACTCACTGCACTCTTCTACAGTGCTATATTGAATGTTTTCAATTTGACCGCAGTTGCACCCAGGAAAGATACCACTCACTGCACTCTCCTAGAGTGCTATATTGAATGTTTCCAATATAACATTCAAAACCAACAGCGCACTAGGTGGAAAATATTCTATCTACCACGTCTTTGTTCCTTTTTAGTCGCCTCTTACGACATGCAGGAACAATTATATATGAAATCCACACCTTTAGGGCAGAAAAGTTGCGTATGAGTACACTGTAACACAAAACGCAACAAAATTACTAGTCTTTTACAGTAATTTCAATTGGCGGTATTGAAAAAAAATCAAAATTGACTTTTTGGTCCTAATATGGGGTGTTGATGGAACGCACCGCGAAGGTGCGGTCCATGAACAGCCCATAATTGACATAAATCTCATCAACAAGGCATTTTTTTAACTTTAGAAATGTGCAATTACTGCAAATGACAAGTAAATTTACTACAATTTTGTCACTGTGTAGCAGTACAGTTTCCGAGGAATAATAAAACAGTACAGCTTCTGCGAAATTAATTGATTGTACCCTAGTTTTTCTATATTTCTGGCCTCATATGTATATAAATATTTTTAATTCCAGACAAAAAGTGAAATATGCACCTGGTACAAGAAAATGCGTCATTTTTTTTATTGAAATTCACTCTGAGCAAGGCCGGAAGCAGCGCCCAAAGGAAACCAATCAACGGCCACCCAATAGCGCAAAGCTACTAATAAAAGATGTTGTAACTGCTACTACACTCTAAACAGAAAACATCCCAGACGGAACTAAACCGTCATGGTAAATTGCAGTGAGTGGTATCTGCCCTGGGCCATGATAAAGCCATCTACCACTACTTTGTTTCCTTTTAGTCGCCTCTTACGACACACAGGAAATACGTTAGGACTATTCTAAAGCCCGTACTTTTCAGGAATAGTTCCAATCTTTGGCACAGACGATCGTTCGGTTTATCATTATCTAAACTAAAGCAATAGCTGCAATACTTATACTGAGTAATTTTTATTTTAATATTCAGATGGACATCACAGTTATTAGAAGAATTTTTTCAACAAGGTGATAAAGAACGTGAATTACAAATACCTATCTCACCGTTATGTGATAGACACACTACCATGGTTGCACAATCACAAATAGGTAGGTGATTTGCTCATAAATAGTGGAATGGATATTTGAAATTTGACTATTTGGACCTTTTTCATTGAAATTTACTCTGAGAAAGGCCGGAAGCAGTGCCGAAAAGGAACCAACTAACGGCCACCTCACAGCAAAGAGCTACTATGAGATGTAGTACCAGCAACTGCACTCTAAGCGGAAAAAATCAGAACTGAACTGCTGTGGCGAGGTGCAGTGGGTAGTACACCTGCCCTGGGCGATGGCGAAACCATCCACCCCATCCACACTTGATTGATATATTGAAGATGCGACTCGGGAATTTGACAAGATAATCTGAGTACTAGTACAATTTGAAAACAAATTTCTTGAGAACAATTCTCAAGCTGTAAAAGAATTTCAGTGTATTTCAGCGAAACACAAACTGTAACAAAAATTTAGTAAAATAGCCGCTCTTCGAGGGTAATTGTACCCGGTGATATTGAAACGAAAACTACAATATCTACCTTTTGACCAATTATAGTCTGTCAGTTCATACTTGGTATAAATTTCATCAATAGGGCGTTTGTAATTCCACTATTACTGACAATGATTTTGGCTGGGTACTCGGAAAATTAGATGAGATGAATCAGATAACCGTTTATATGTTAAATTGATTTAGCGATCGACTCGCGACTATTTTTTATATTTTGTTTACAATTTTTAATTTGTACAGGTTTTATCGATTACGTCATCAAGCCTACTTTTGAAGTTTTAAACGATTTATTCTGGAAAATTAGCGTTTCGATAACGGATGAACCACCGGGTAAAGACATTCCGGAAAACACACCAAACGGTCCAAAGTCTCCGTGTTCGAAACCCGGCTCAACCACCGAGAATAGTTCAGAAGAAGAATCAGGATCGAGACGACACAGCGAGGTGGCTTCTCTCAGGTGGGAAGACATTGTTAAATTTAATTTGTGCGATATTGATTCTGTTAGTCAGCTCAAAGTAAGGTTCCATACATTTTAACAGAACGCAGTAAAATCGCTGCAATTTGACAGTAATTTTGCTGGGTGGTATTAAAATGAAACAATAAAATCGACCCCTTTCGCCAATTATGGGCCGTTGATGGAGAGCATCGCCAAGGTGCGGTCCATCAACAGCCCATACTTGACATAAATATCATCAATATGGCGGTTTTTAACTTCGGAAATATGGAATTATTGCGAATGATCAGTGATTTTACTATACTTTTTTTACAGATGATAGATCTATACCCAGTTGGAAATAATTTTTGCGCTTGTGTTTTCGTTAAGCTTGAGTCACTGATGGATCGCGCCGACAAGGCGCGGTCCGTCTGTGGCTCATGCTTGACAAAATAAAATTTCTGATCGGGTAATTAGAAATGTGCAATGTATTGGCAATTTTCAAAGTATCGGTATATATATCGTAAAATTTTCTCCACCTTCAATACCGGTACCGATACGATGCCGTGTAATAATTCCGGTTTTTTATGGCAGCCATCTATTTTTTCGAAACATGTATGCTTGCAACACATTTGTGCAAATGTAAATGGGCGTATACGCAACTTGGGAGCAACTGATTTTAGGGGAAAATAAGGCTCTAAATGTTTACCGCTACGTTTTCAAGTCCGATATGGTCTAAAAATATGTTCCTTCTACGTTCAGAAATTCGTCCTCGACGAAAAAACCACATTTGAAAAAAAAAATTAAAGAATTTCGTAAAACGT
Organism: Styela plicata; assembly: GCA_963675895.2. Lineage (NCBI taxonomy): Eukaryota > Metazoa > Chordata > Ascidiacea > Stolidobranchia > Styelidae > Styela > Styela plicata. Next base: position 2,242,914 of record OZ023150.1, read on the forward strand.
GCAATTATAATATGATGTCTAATAGACAGAAATGGGTTGAAAAAGACGAGGAAGGTAGGTAGTAGTTTATGTTTAAAACCTATATAGTTACTCTTACCATTGCTCTCCCTCAACACAGCGTTGAGAATTTTTGAAAATTGTGTCAACTCTCAGTTGAGATGAGTGAATCATGAAAGAGTCGGGTTCGAGTTCGGCTCGGTAATCCATGGCCAACACTCAACCCAGGGTGCAAAATGCGGAAATATTTTGCAATTAAAACGTTAAATTTCCGCATTGTAAAGACTCGACGATGACATGTCTTCCCAATATCCCCTCTAGTATCGCCTATACATCTGATTTATCACCAATATCACTATGTTTGTTACCGTTTTCATCGATGTATGAAGTGCATTTGAATTTCACTGATACTTTTTAAGTTTCAAATAATTATCCATCACATTGTTTTGTTTTTATTTATCACAGAGCAAAAAACGAAGCAAGCACAGCAGAATCAAGATGAAAATTCGACATCTACGTCAACTCCACCATCACAAAGTTCCACAAGTAGTGATAACGGTTCAACCACAACATGACGGTCATTTTGTACCCTGTACTTTAATCACTTGCGCACTGTACCGCAGCGTTTTATCTTATTTTTTCGTTTCTTGTTTGTTCCATTGATTTCCCTTTATCTTTTGAATATATATATATATATGAATATAATATACGAGAATCTTAAATCTTGCATTATTGAGTCCCTTGCCAGAAATTTTATTTTCGCCGCGTGGCCAAATCTACTATAGATTTTTTTTATTATTCCTGCCCCAAAAATGGTAATTGCTCCCTGCAAAAGGACCAAAAATATGGGAAACCGCCACAAACGCGGCGAGGTTTTGGGTATATTGGCAACATCAGATTTTTTCCAAGCATAATGGGAACACACCTTGAAACATGTTCGAACTAAGCTTTATCACTCGGTAGATTGCGAATTCTTGAAAATTAAAATTTACTGAGTTTGTAAAAAAATCCGTTGCAGAAATTCAGCAATGTTCCATTGACGTAAACACATTTTCGCCGCATTACTACAGCAGATCAGGTCCTTGCTTAACCGGAAAAAATTCTGCCAAAACAATATTTGCCAAGCGTGTGTGTGTGATGGATCGCGTCGATGAGACGTGGTCCATCTGTGGCACATGCTTGACAAAATAAATTTCTGATTAGTTGGCAATTTATTTGATGATGATTATTTCCATATGTTAGCTCAGAGAGCAGGATACGATATAATCTGAAATTGTCATAACGCCACGATGTGACTTTTTCTTCCCGATATATCATGCATAGCGTCGAGTTTCATAAAAAATGCCAATACACGTCCGCATTGGAGAACGACAATGACGCGGCAGCAAACATCGAAACGAGCACGAGATCCATTAGCTTGCGTTACAGCGAACTGTTCAGTTGCGTTAAAAAACTTGTAAAGGCTGCCATAGTAGATTGCGGGTTTATATGTTTGTTTTCTAATCCTTGCGTTTTTATTAGCCATACCAAACATCAGAAGCAATGTCCCATCTTTTTCCAAACATAAATGAATTTGCCCAAAAATTTTATCGTGAAAACGAGTTTTTCGTTCCTGTGGCCTATTTACGATCGATTCGAATTATTAACTTTTCCATCCTTACAAACAACGTTGAGAACGAAACAAAAAAACAACCGCGTATTGGAGACTTGGTGTGGAGCGTTGAGCCAGGTAAAATAAAGTGAAACAACGTAAAAACGCAACCTACACTACCCTTAAGAGCAATGGAGGTAAAGGTTCCCAGCCAATTCGTCCGGAAGCTAGGTTTTTACTGGACGGTTACAATCTAAGAATTACTTTTTATATGGAATGTTCGGGATCCTACCAAAAGGCCCTTTGGCTTTTCAATAACTAATATACACGGTTCATTTTAGTGGTTACTTCCTGAAACGGACACCGCACACACACGGCCGAGCGAAACATGCATACATGAGTTTCCAGTAAATATTGAAGAACTCAAATCGTATAGTTGGAATCGAAACTTCCCGAATCGAACGTAGAGAAATATAAAAGTATATATTATTCATTCAATAAAAAGAAGGAAACTTTCTCACGAAGCAAAAAATACACATATGACTCCCTAACATTTAAAAAATACAATCGCACTAAGGATGAACATATTCAGCGTGTTTCTAAAATACAATAACGACATGAACGTCAGCTTTTTTGGAGACTACTATCTGAAGATTGAGTATTTTAGTTATTCTGGCATGAGTCACTGATGAACCACACGTTGGCGCGCGTCTCACCAGTGGAACATGCTCGATAAAGAGAAACAAAGATTGTTGATGAAAAAACGCGAACCATGATGGCCTACGTAGGCGATTTTGTCCTTTATATTCAAACTTGATTCGATCCGAAGAGTATTGCCTTGGTCGAGATGGATTCAGGGAACGCCGCGTACGTGACTCCAATAGCCTTGCAGCAGAATAGAGGTGCCAGTTCGTCCAGAAATACAAGTTATGATGAGAACATTGTAAAGGATATTATTTATGAGAACACAACTCTTCAACCATTGCCACCGAAACCCGAAGGTGAGTTTGTTATCGGACATATTCAATGTTGTTTCGGTAGCCTTCAATAACAATAGCTGTTACGTAGGTAGGGCTGGGCAATTCGATGGTTCGGTGATTCGAATCCATTCGAAGCAGACATTATTCGAATCAATCGCGAATCGTTCAAGGAACAAAAACTTGCCAAATGAAGCGAAATTTCATTTTTAACAATAAAATACAATCGATATTGGTCAAATTTGACCAAAATCGATTGTATTTTATCGTTAAAATATGAAAATTGTTGCTCTTAGACATGAAGCGTGAATTGAAAATCAAAAATTAGTTATAAATCTTTTGATTTCCATAATGGTGACAATTTGTGATTTTAGAAACGAGAAAATTTGTTATTTACAAAGTATTAGTGATTCGATCCGATTCGAAAAAAATATTCGAATCAGATTCTTTTTTCAAATGATTCGGCTTTGCCCAGCCCTCTACGTAGATACAGATAGCAACTTGGTTTTTACCTGAACGAGGTAAAATAGGACGGTATTTCCAGAAGTAACCTTGTTACATATTCCAAACAAAATAGTACCTGGATTAAAACCAGGTGATCAATTTTGTTCACATTCGAAGCGTTTTGATAGATTTGAAGGTTGAAACCACGTGAAAGTCTGCTGCATGAGTTATTTTATAATAATATATACCCCATTTGATTTTTCAACTGTGACCCAAGTCTTGACAGGGATTAGTTTAAAGGTGGGGACCTAGTTAAGAGTTGCACCAATTTAAGATATTTACCAGGCAAAAATTCAGACAATAAACTCACAATATAAGTAAATGTTGAACTAAATATACGAGAAACATAGGTTGAAAGTACATCGCAAATAAACTCAGTAAACGAAGTATACTACAGGTAAACTTTTTACGTAGGAAGCACCAACTAAAAGGAACAGACTAACTGCCACTTAAAGACAACGAGATACTAGGTTCAATATACTTGAAGTGAAAAAAACCATAAAAACAGACCTGAAGCACAATAGTACAGTGCGTGGTATCTGCCCCGGGCGTTAGTAGAACCATCTACAACTTCTTTTATTTTCTTTGAGTCGCCTCTTGCGACACGCAGGACATACGTTACGCCTGTTACGCCGTCATTTCGGGAAATTCCATATTAACATTGTTCTTTTCGGGAGACAAATTAATGAGGGCAGTTTTCTGAATGGATAAATATTATTAGGTTAAAACCTACTTTTAACAAGCACACATAGAGCAAACAATACTTTCACCAAAAATACATTTCCTTATGGTATTGGCATTTCGTTTCCTTTAAGGTTATTTATTAAAGCAAGAGATTAGAGCACATTCATACTTTGTTTCAGATCCGGAGACGACATTAGAAAATAATACCAAAGGTCAGAACAGTGATTCGCGTCGAATATACGTTATATTTGCAATAGCTATCATTGTAAATTCAGGACTCGGAATCGCTGGTATATACCTTGCTCTGGTGAGTGTTGATGAAGTGGTTACCTAGTTTCCGCAAACAACGATAATCATGCTACTGAATTCTGCTAAAGACAAATTGTATTTTGCCAACTTAAGTAATCTAATGGAAACCAGCTTTGTGACAAGGTATTCATGAAACCAGCTGACTGAAATGGGCGCGATGGCCTAATAGTTAAACGTTTTGGCTTGGCAGGTTGAAGATCTCGGGTTCGAGATCGGTTCCCTCGATTGAGCGATTGAATCCCCGTGTATTAAATATCCGTGTATTTAAGTACTGTTCTTGTGTATTTCTTTTGCGCATTAGTGCTTGCCCACAAAATAATATTTGACATAATATTAACATGACATAACAAGAGGACATAACTTTGCGGTAGGCTGTGCAATCACATGGGTATCGTGTTCATATTTTTCAATCTAAATTTGCTTCATCTAATACCGGAAGCAGCACCTAAAGGTAACAACTTAAGATCATTCAAGCAAAGAAAAACTTTGAAATATAGTAGCAGCCACTACTACAAGGGAAAACATCCCTGGCAGTATTGAAACTTGGTGTGAGAAGTATTTATTCAAACAACCTAGTTATCGCTTAAAATCATAATGAGGTCAATATATTTAGTAATAAGCAGAATATGCGAATCATTCACACAGGTACAAGGTAGCCTACAGAATACCAATTTACCTGCAATCAACGCATCATTCGCTAAATTCTGTTTCGACTCAATGAAATCGAATGTGTGCTGCTTTGAATCCTATGATTTCAATGATAAGTCAAATGCAATACCCTATCGCGTTTCAAGGAATTATTTCGAAACCCTTCCGAAATTGCTCAGCTACTATGGACCAAATTCACGAATTATTAAAAAAAGTGAATTTCAGTATTACTGCTGCATATTTAATATATATTTTTTAGAATGAGTCAGGATTTTTTGCATATGGATACGACACGCCACACAACTTAGTGTCATAACGTACAATCAGAACGTTTCTAACATTACCCTTCCACTCAAGTTATTACCAATGCTTTTGCATGCTGATAAGTATTGGTATGAAGGTGTTCATCAAATGCTCTCCAATGTTTAGCAATTAATGTGCAAACTATGTAACAGTCGGTAATTGTACTGAACAAGGTTATATATAGTTCGGGCGGAATCCTGGAACTCTTCTGCCTACGTTTTTCAATATAGAAATTATTGCACGGTTACAGTTTTGATGAAAAGCGTTACCGAGTACTGTAATATATTTTCAATGAACACGGCCACATGAAAGAATGTAATGTCTACAACCTTAGTGGGGACCGGTTGAAGATTCAAAAGCGATTGTAAAGTCGCCATCGGTGGGCGAAGCTGTCGCGTAGTGGGACCTAGGCAAGTCGTTGTGGGGATCGACTAATTTTAAAGTATCGGTATCGGCAAAAGTGGTATAGATAGATTATCTGCGTTTAATATGGCATTTTGATGCGTTGATGAAATAAGTATTCCAAAATTCCAGAACGTTCCCTCGCCCATAATGTCTTCGCAATATTTTGCCGATGATTATAGAAAATATCAGTTTTAATATTACGTTTTAATATCATCGTCAGAGCGGCACATCTTTTAAATCAAAAGTTTCATTTTTGTCGAAGCTGCAGTTGACCTCTACAGCCGTCTTACTCGAGCAAGGGACCATAAAAAATTATTTAAAAAATATCTTGACTGTCTAATCCAGTGGCACTCAAGGTTCTTTTCGATTCCTTCCTTACCAACCCAAACACCGTCAATTCCTTTCCAAAAAGAATCACAAAAAATAATTTACACAATGAAAGCTAAGCAATTTAATATCCAACTAATTCAATAAACCTATTCTAATCCACCTTACTTCCTAGCTAGTTCGATACGTACCTTACTGACAAAAATAAGTCTACTGTGTACTGTGAAGTGTGGGCAAATGGCTATTACTGTGAACAATAAAGAAATAACAATACCGATTATGAATCAAACAGACACGTTTATAATGTCAGTCACTGCAGTTAAGGAGGTTTTCCTCGCGCACTATTGTAGACATATAAACAACCTCTTCGAGCGGAGTTCAGTTTTCCTTCCCCAGTTCCTCCTTGGAGCAAATTTCCTCCCTGAAACTAAAAATTCCTTCATTAGTGAGCCAAGCGGCCCGGTTTGAGAAGCACTGGCCTAATTCATCAGTCTTTGCCCAGTCCACATAGGGTCCTAACGTCGACATTACAATACATTTTCAGCAATCCAGGGAAGTCTCTACAGGTCAAGAATGTTGTACTGGAAATCAATCAGTTGAAACCACAGCCTTGGCAGGTAATAGTGAAAGATTATAATCAAATATGCTTTTCGTTCGCACTCAGACTCTGTCAGCGTCTCGTGCTCGGTAAAACTTCTTGATAAATTTATTATTTTATTTGGTTATGGGATGTGGTATAAAAGTTTTCGTTTCGACATCATGTTTTCGAAGCGAAACAAATCTTAGAAAATACTACTTTTCGATTACACTATATATTTACATACTAAAGATCAATAAAGTATGCAAAATTCCACATATATACACATATGCCTAAAGTTGAATACAAAATAAAAAGGGGTTTCTCGAATCGATGTGACAATCTTGTGCATCATAATCTTACATTAAAATATGATAACCGTATTCCGATGACTGATCAATCTTTTACTTAAAATAATAACTCGTCGTCATGTAGTTGTTGGAAGTTGTGAAGAACTCTACCAAGAAGGAACAAATATAAGTGGGTATTATTTGATGCGAACTGAAGATGTCAACGGAGCTGTTCATGTTTATTGCAATTTCGAACTTCGTGAAGGTGATTTTTACTTCTTTATCAAAGAACGTGAATAGCAAGTGATATTAGAATTAGATTGCCAAATACGGTGGTGGCGGAAGATCTTAATGTTAGGGCGTATCCAAAATTTTGATATCATCATTTTTCATTTTCTATTTTTTCAGATCGAAAACCTATGCACAAGTACTTTCGCGCAGAAATGCTTCCCATATTAATGAAATTTTAAACTAATATCCGAAATTTTGGGAGGAGTGCCCGTCTTTAAAAACTTAAAGGACCATGTAGGACTATGCCCCTTGCCATCCCACCCATCAAGGTCCGCCACCAGAGGTCAAAGACGACTGTATGATATCTATAACTCAGATCCCCTGACGCAAGTATTTTGATATGTCCTACTTTCCAGTGCTAATACGCTGGTGATTTTTTATCAAAGCAAAATTGTTTATTTTGGTATTGAAAAAATTCGCACATACATAAACTTTTAGAATGAAGGATTATGAATTGTCTTACAGGCATGGAATCTTTACAATATAATAACACCAGCCCTCGTTTGCTCAATACTGGGTATTACTTGATCAAACCAAGCAAAATCGACTCCGCGGCCTTTCTTTTCTTTGATTTCAAGATATATGAAGGTAATAAATACAGCAGTGTAAGTATAGGTTGCGACTAAATGTGGCTTTACACGGAAAATCCTAAATTTTAGTCCATCAGTCACGACTTAAAGTTACGACTTAACAAAAGCAAATCATTCGACTCTAATTCGGAAAGTTTTCTCGAACCGAGTCGCTAATTTTGTCTTATTAAAGAATGAGTCGTTTTTACCTTAATATATGCTTACTCTTCAAAATATTGAAACATTTTTATTTGTATTTAAGTTTCATTTCGCTTTGCCAGTTTTCGCCTACACCCGATCAGAAAAAAAAATTAATGAAAACAATCTTTCGTTATGCATTAGGCGCTGATGGATCGTGCCGGCAAGGCGCGGGCCATCTGTGGGTTATGCTGAACAAAATATAATTCCAATTGAGCATGATTCATTTACGACTGTTGGTATAATTTGCGCTTCGAACGAACGAATCGAATTGTCCAGCCTACTACTCCCACTGAACAAAACATGCTTTATCAATTTGTCTTGACTGTAAATAAACTTGTGTGAGGTTCGGGGGTTTCCATAAAGATCTTTAGACAACTCAGCTACTATAAAATCGGAAAAAAAATTTATCATGCTGGAAGGGATAACGCAATCGATCGAGAATGTCGTGGCCGCAGCTGACTCGCCCTCCTCGGCCAACATGTCAACATGAACAATCAAGGACTAGGCTCTGAAAAATTCTATTCTATTATGTTTAGTTGAAAAACTTAATAATCGCAATGTGATCAGTATGTGCGAGAAAATTTGACATCTATTGAAAAACAATGCCATCGCATTGCTGCCCCCCCCCAATGTTAGGCATTGGAGGGTCCATATATCTAGATCATTACAAACTAATGTTGGTACAAATATTTTAAGCACAGATGTTATTCATTAGTGGCCGAATATCTGCTATTGCGATGCACATTTTGTGGTTATTCTCTGTATTATATTCAGCAAGTTTGTGTATTCGTTCAGGAAATTTCTTCTTGTGAAGAACTGCTGATTACATTTAATAAGAAAGTGAACGGATATTATCGAATAAAACCAAATACTACTGCGTCATATCAGATTATGTATTGTGACATGGTGTCGTTGAAAGATATTTGTGCAACTTCCGAAGGTAGACGACGTTATTTTTTTGTTTTCATTGAAATTCGTTCCAATAAGGCCAGAAAGCAGTTCCTAAATGCAAATGGCTAACAAGAAGGCACCTATAGGAAACTGAAATGTTTAAAAGTTACAGATAGGAAGAAGCATTCCAAACAGAACTGTTTTACTATAATAAAATGTGTGGTGTGATCACCGGTAATACGATCTAGCACTTGTTTTTTATTCCTCTCTTACTCTTACGCATTGGCATTGGAAGGTGTCAATTGTTGGGGAGGCGTAAAAACGCAAGTAAAACTTCATTAATCTACGTCGGGAAACCTTTTTGCCTTTGTATTGCAAAAATTACGCTATTTTAGGGGCAAATCAATGGAAAATATCTGAAACATTTCAATGTACGCAAAAATCGTGTTTATTTCAATGTTATTTTGTATAAAATTTCAGAATCTTGGGGGGAATACTCTCTCTCCTCTCCATTCTCAAAACTTATATCGGACATGTCCACACGGTTCCGCCGCCAGTGCTCTCACAACACGCAGAAAATTCGTTAGGGCAAATATAAAGCCCGAAATTAAAGGCCTAGAGGTTACACAAGCAACTTATAAAAATTTCCACTCTAACGAGACGTCATACGTTTTGTTGATAAAATACATCATCTTGGCGACAAAAACGAAAAAGCTATGGATAACGGATGATTGCGCGAAGGCATGCCGAAAATTCAATTATGATAATATTTTTGTTAAAAAATTTCCACATCTTGAGGGAGAACTGTCTACCTTTTAAAAAATCATGGAAGAGGGACATGTCTCTCCTGTTCCACCGCCAGGTTTTGTCTTACTATTCCATTTTGATGTTAAGGGAATCAATAATATATAAGGATTCGGCAAATATCTCTACCTCGGTTCGTACCGGATATTTGCACGTGAGATCGTTGCTAAATGAATGAAACATAATTTCAGCTTTCATCTCTTGAAGATATGAAATATCCCGTATGTGCTTCCAACTCTTGTTTCCATTCGTATTACCTAGTGCTGACGATAGTATCTCATGACATGGAAAAAGAAATTGAGGCTCCTGTCAAGTGTTTGGATCCGGGATGTTACTCAAGAAAACCAGTGTATAGCTTATCGATGGAGCAAATTATTCATATTATAAACAATTCGAGGGAATGCCGGCAATATATCAAGGCGAGTTCGTAATACGTAGCGAAATGACTCAATTTTTCAAGACATCCAGCTGTATAATTGAACTTTCTAATAAGATAAGATACCACCGGTCATGAAAAGGATGGAGTTGTGAAAGCGTTTCAATGACAGTGCATCAGGCAAGGTTTTTGTCGGCTGCGTTATACGCATGTGGACTTGCGTGAGCAGTCCACTAAAGAGGGTTCTTGCTTTTCCTTTTTATTACATGTCTCATTTTTTTCACGTTTCTCAAAATATATCGATGGCATCACTCAAATTTTCCAGGCGAAAGGGAAGACTTCAAAGTATATGTATTAATCTCGTTTTCAAACTATTTAAAGGCGAAATGCACAGAGATGAGGTTTTTGAATAATTCTGGTGGATTCGCATGGTGGGTCTCAAGAAATGACGAAAAAATGAAATATTGGGGAGGAGCAACATCTAGAAGAGATGGATATTGCGCATGTGGTGAAACAGGTATATGGTTGGTTCAGAGATTTTGCAAAGCCAGTTTCAATAGCGCGTTTTAGAATGGAATAATAACAATAATATCATATAGTAGTACAAGTATACTAGTTATACTAATACACAATACATTTTGTTTTATTTTACGCCGTTCAATTTTCGGAGAAAAAGTCTTAGGCTTGTATAGTGGATAGGTTTCAACGAACAATTAAATTTAAGGTTAGGTAGAAATACATAATTCTATGTGCCCCATATCTTTTGCTTCAAATAAGACATTTCGCAATTTTTACTAGAGATGGGCCGATGTATCGGTATCGGAATCGGTATCGGCAAGTATCGGTGATTTTTGTAGTATCGGTATCGGTACTGGTATCGGAAAATTCTCATCACCGATATCGCCGATACCAAAACCGGATACATCTTTACAACGGAGCGTACAAATACGCTTTATTTACTGATAATAAATGGAAGGACCTTGCATTCCACTGCTGTGAAAAATAATTAAAACGGGGCATGTCTCGCGTGAACAATTTTATTTACACTTTGGGTTTTATTAAATAAAATCCACCAATCCACTCACTATATGCTCTTTTTGATGCAGAAAAAGATGTTAAGGTCGCACTAAACGTTTGCGTAAGTTGCGTTTTTACTGGTTTGGTTTACGCAAGCGCAATGCTCTTTATGCAACTCCTTACGTTTTCCAATGAAACAGAACGGTTTGCTATGAAAGCCACCGCAGAGTGCTTGTTTCTTTTTTGCGTTTGTGCTTTGTACGCATGTGAACCCGATTAACGCAAAGCAATGCAGGCGTGTATTGCCGTTTTAATTTTATTGCTCGAACGTAATGCAACGCATCGGTAAGACAACTTCATGTGTATTGTGGTCTTGGCCTCAATGAGGTGTCACGTTAGCTGTGTAACCTCGAACATTTGCACTCAATCATTGGACCCATGTATGCTTGAACGAAGCAACAATTCAGTATATTTTTATTCATAAAAGTTTGCACTCAAATGGACGCAAGAGTTCAAGGTTACAAACGTACGTAGGCGCACACATACGTGAGTGCAACCATAACAAGGGCATTAATATTTGGCTACAAAAAGACCTTTAACATATTTAACAAAGTACTCGGTATCGGTATCGGAATATAAATTACGAAGGTGATATCGGTATCGGCGAAAATTTTGGTATCGGCCCATCTCTAATTTTTACTACCAATAACCTCGTTTGTCTGATTCAAGTCATATCCGACAAATAAAGTTCGAAAAAATTTCTGTCTAAGACTGAGTATTGAAAACCTCGGATGTTCTGATGTATAAATTTATGTCTGATAACAACTTTATTTAATTTTTTTCTTTTTAAGATTCATGCGTTGATACTTCATACAAATGTAATTGTTATTCAAATCAACAGAATCTGACATCAGACGAAGGGTATTTAACTGATAAAACCAAACTACCAGTAAAAGAGGTTCGATTTGGAGATTTGGACGACTCCATTGAACATATTTGGCATACTGTCGGGAGACTGGAGTGTTTTGGTCAAGGTGACATAATTTTGAGGATGTCAGTTCGATATCCCTCAGGTTCAGGGTGCCAATGCGAACCCTGCGTCTCATGTGGTCACTGCGACCTCTTTTACCACTGCATCCCTTTTAATATTGCGACCCTTGCGTTTCTTTTTCTATTAGTCAGTACCTATTACTGCGTATTTAGTCGGACCCATCAAAAACTAGGAAAATGCTAGAAACCAACGAAAAGCTTGTTAGATTGGAAAAATATCCCGTGCTAGAGCACGACATTAGTAATATCAAAGATTTAAAATATTGGTCGCGAAAAGTGATTTGCTATTTTCTCACAATGGGAATCAGATCATTATTGGCATTTTTTTATTATATTTCAAATTTGTTTTCTTTTTCGTTATCCCACTGTCATCTTTGTTTTATATGGACCCCACGGTCCGGAATAAATAAATAATAGAAATAATGCATTCGAAGTTGGCATATTTTCCTTCTAGCGTTCTTTGTGTTTTATTCACCCCATGGCACTTTTTGAAGGGATCAACGAACGTATAATATCCCAATAAGAAAAATGTACATGTACATGTTTTGCTAGTAATGAGTCACTGGTGGCGCGTACATCTGACGCTCATGCTTGACAATATCAAATTTCTTGCTAGGTTCACGTTCCCTCTCGTGCTGTAAACATACAAAGCAAACGCTTTGTGTCCGAGAATAATGTTTGTTATTCTCTTACAGTGACACCCTGCAGACCAGGAAACAAGTTTAAACCAACATAAATCATGAAGTGGTGTCACGTTGTGTCGGCTTTCGCCCATTGCCACCGTAGTACTGCATCTGCGGGGTCGGAAAAAGATTGTTTATAACTACGGACTTTGCTGTTTATAACTACTACAAACTACATTACTCCTTATTTTTTCATACTCATTGCAATATTTTCAAGTGTTACGTTTTACAACGGAGTCCCATTGACTACGAGACGCGGCTGACATCTGTGTATATCTAGTTTGGAAATTGTGTACTTTTATGCTGGTCGTTGATGTTATGTTATTCGCAGACGAAGCATCGTCAAGTTATTGATACTTGCCAAAATGAATTATTCTCTCAGTTCGGGAAAATATCGGCAGAGCTTTTTAAGCTACAGTCATCAAAAATCAATTGTAGTAACATTGATCTTTAACTTAATTTGTTAGCTTATATATTGAACCCTGGCGTTATATTCGCCGTCAATGGTATTCTCGGATCACCCTGAGCAAGGCCCTCGACTACCGGGCGGAGACGGAAGATACTGGGAGTCCGACTCCATAAATTCGAAAAAATTGAGATTGGAATGTGAAATAATTTTTTCGCGATTCCGACGCGATCTACTTCTGTTGCATCAGTCCGAACGCCAAACCCACATTTTGGCTTCAACCTTGCAATTTTGGGTCAGAGTTTTTTTTCGGCGGTCTTTAACAACCCGAAAACGATTTTTCCATAAACGAATCGCATTTTTAGATATTTCAGTTTAAAAATTACATTAACGCTAAAAAACGTGTAAATTTAAAAGTATTTTGTTGTATTTCGAAACTTTATTTTAGAATGTGTTTCAAAAGTGTTATCACTCCATACAAACCTTATTTATTGCTTATCTTTGCCATTTATTAGGACTAAACAATATTTTGTAATTTATATCTCACTTTGGGCTACAACCCGTCAATTTCAGCGAGTATTAGATACTTCGAACAGCATTCTGGCACGGTGCATTGATTTGTACTAATTAAGTAATTTTGAAGGTTTTCGGACTGTGAAACTAGAAGATTAGGACCAACATAAACCATCAAGAAATTATAACACCTAATTGCAAGGTAGGCAGCCCAGGCGGGCGGGCTACCACGTTTCATTATCAAATCACTCAAAAGTAAAGACTGTACATATATATTATCACAATTTATTACCAATAAAATTAGTTAATATTTTTTGTTGCGGCATCTTTGATAGCTATCGCAACGGGTCGGCGACCTGACGAGTTAGCAGCGTCTCATCGATTCACTTTTTTTTATTGAAATTCGCTCAGAGCAAGGACACAGAAGAAGAATCAAACTTGTAAATTCTCCTGGAGCCACTAAAGTGCAAAGAGCTCCATAAAATGCAGGAGCAGGAACTAAAGAACCCCCATCCCTGATAGATGTCTATTAACGCGAGTTTTAAAGCCTTGTAAATCAACACGATCAGGAAAACACCAAGAAGGCAAGGAATTCCAAAGTTTTGATATTCTTGGAAAAAAGCTTCTTGCATAAAACTGTTTGTGACATTGTGGAACCTCCACAGTGAATAGGTGCGAATTGGTAGCCAATCGTGTTGATCGATTAAAAATTTTGTTCTGAGGAACGACAGCAGAAAGCTCCTTTGAACAAAGACCATTATAATATCTGTAAAATAAACATAGTGAGGCAACGTTGCGGCGGTGTGTCAAACTTTGCAGACAGCAGGAAAGTTTAGGACCAATCATATTGACCACACGCCGTTGAATACGATCGAGCATGCTAAGAACAGTGGCAGCGGCACTGCCCCAAATGTGACAGCAATACTCCATACAGGGTTGAATCAATGATTTGTACAAATGGAGAATGATTTCGGGAGTGAGATAATGGCCAGCTCGATATAGAAATTTTACTATTTTTTTTTTTTTTTATAGCAACTTCTTAGAGTGGATCACCCTGTCCAAGGCCCTGTAATAGCGGCCACTTGTAGACGGACAGGGTTACAATTACTGGAAAGATATCATCTTTTACTGTTCGGCTTAGCCTACCCAAGTTATTACACCCTGGGTTGAGTGGTGGGCATGGATAAGCGAGCCGGACTCGCCGGGGCTCGAACCCGAGATCTTCAACCTGCGATGACAACATGTTTATTATTAGAAATTATTGGAATTATTATATTAGAAATTTTATTATTAACCGACTTTCATCGAGGCTTGTTTAGCAATACTAGTGACATATTCATTCCAACTCCTGTCCTTAGACAGTGTGAGTCCAACAAGACGAGTATTTAAGGATTCTTCCAGAACAGTACCAGATAATGAAATTTGGGTTGCATTCGTATTAGTGTAACGATTACTTGATAAAACTTTAGTCTTCTCCGAGTTAAGAGTTATCTGCCAAGTGTCACCCCAATTGGATACTGTGGCCAAATCACACTCAAGTGATTTTGCCAGAGCTAGACGTTGTTCCGGGAGGGATTTTTCATTGAGACAAGAATATATGGTTGTATCATCAGCGTAAATTACCAAATCACATATCAAATTATCGGGCAGGTCATAAATATATATCAAGAACAAAGTTGGACCAAGGATCTACCCCTGAGGGACACCGAATGGAATGGAATAATTACCTGAACGTTGTCCGTCCAAAACATTAATCTTACGATTGGATAAGAAAGATTTGACAATTGAAAAAACTTGTCCAGAAATCCCACACGATTGAATTTTCTGCAACAGACCTTGGTGCCAAACTCTGTCAAATGCTTTAGAAATGTCTAGAGCAACCGACTTTGCCTCCCCACGACGATCAAGGGCACGAAATATTTGTTCAGGTATTACTGTCAACAAGTCAGCAGTAGAGCGAGAACGACGAAAACCATACTGCTTGTCAGTGAGGAGACAAAGCGACTCCAGGTGTCCAGAAATTTTATTATTAATAATTGATTCAAAAATTTTACTTATAATTGGTAAGAGACTAATTGGACGATATTTATTAGAATCAGTTCGGTCGCCACAGTTTTTGAATGCCGGCACAATCGTTGCACATGTCCATGTATTTGGGAAGGTACATTCTTTTAGGCATTTATTAAAAAGTTTGGCCAAAATAGAGGACAACTTAGGTGAAAGAATCTTCAGAATCACAGATGGAATGCAGTCAGGGCCAGGAGATATGTTCGAATCAAGTTTGGCAATCATTCTAGAGACAAGTAGCGAAGTTACTGACATGTTCTCCAATGTAACGTCGGTTCGATTTGGAAAATTAGGTGGTGAGGTACCGGAAACCAAACCAAGGCTGCAGTTATTAGAGAACATCCTGACAAACAACTCCGCCTTGTCTCTGGAAGAACACAAAATTTCAGGGCCATTTAAAAGAGGAGGGATACTAGATTTACCCCTGTTCATTACGTTATTTATTATTTTCCAAAAATCTTTGGAAGCCAATTTTTGTTGTGAAATTTTGGATTTGGTAGGTTCCATGTATCGTGTTCTAGCAATTCTGAAAATTCTTTTACAATTATTCCTAGCCTTTCTGTGAAGTCGTCTATTATTGCCGTTGGGATGTCGACGATAGTGGTGGAAACGATGATTTCTCGTCGCTATTGCCGCCGAGCATTCGGGTGAAAACCATGGGGCAGAGTGGGGCTTCACCTGGAATCTTCGGTGAGGAATGAATTCATCAATTCTAAGGCGTATCCACTCTGCGATTTCTACCGCAAACGCATTAGCAGGCAACAAGAAAACATCATTCCACGGCACATCACGAAGGAAGTCCCGAAAAGAGTCCAAGTCACCGCCCTTGTAGTTATAAGAAGTGCGGTGAAAAGGAGACTCTTTACTTATGAGAGTCGGATTTTTTAATTTCAGCTGCAAAATGACGTGGTCTGAAGTACCAAGTGGGGGCAGGGGAACCAGGGAGAATACATCACCTGAATCTGAGACAAAACAAAGATCCAGTCGGGAAGAAGCGTGAGGCGGGTTGCCGGGGTTCCTAGTCATAAAATCCACCACTTGTGTCAGAGACTCAGTTATGGCGAAATTATGAGTTTTAATTCCGGCCAGGTCAGTTGCAGCTGAATTCAACCAGGTATCGTGATGGGAGATGTCATCCAGGACAGAACAATCTTGGGTTGAGGGGGATCGGTATACGAAGAATAGAAATGATGTCGATGTCAGAAGCGACATGCGGAGGCACAGATACGAAAGTGATGTGGACTCAAAAGCAAATGCACGAGCTACACGTAGACAGCTAGTCCGTGCATATGCTTTGGAGAATCCTTGCGTATGAGCGGTAAATAACCCTCGACCCCGAAATCAGAAGATGAGATTCCAGGATTAAGGTTGGTCTCGCAGAGTGCAAAGACATCTGGACTATTCCTCACAAGGAATGATTCCACAGCAACGAAGTTTCCTCTCAACCCACGAACGTTAGAAAAACAAATTGAAAAAGTGTTGACCGTGAGATTCTTAGCACCCCCTCCCCTATTGCGGGGTGCACGGGACTGGGGGCCAATGGCTTTATTCGGACGCGTCATAATATGTGAAAAAACCAGCAACTGCACGCTGAGCAGGAAACATTCCAAGGAAACTGAACTGCCATCGTTGAATGCAGTGAGTGGTATCTACCCTGGACGAGAGTATGAACTCTCTACCACTTCACGAGATTGGGATTACGTTTGGTTTACCTTCTGTCTGTAGAACTACCTGATAAGGGTGACCCTGCTAAGAGAGAATATCTCCAGTCAGTATAGCGCTACAGATTACAAGGCCTACTTTTCTATAGATCCTTTGCACTTTCAAGTGTTCTCCGGACAGAACAGCGTATTCAAAAGTAGGCGAGACGAGACGCCCGGCTGTTAACCAATTTCCCGTGCACACACGCCGTTCGTTGTCACTCAGATCACAAGAACTAACAACGTCCTCTGCCACAGACGTGCCTATCAATCTTCTGGCATAAATGCAATTATTCGGCAAACAACTCCTAGCCATAAGTTATGTAGCGATGGCGTTTTTAAGATAGAGCCAGCGCGCTGGTATCGCTATAAAGCAACCGTTTCCAACTTTTCGGACGTCCCGTAAACCAATTACTTCTAAGCATCCTCCAACCTAATCAAGTATTTCGGGCATCCTTGCAGCGAAAACGCCAGCTGCTTGATTTTCGTTCCAAGGTCGAAAGCAGTAATATCAATGTGAGGTGTACTCACAATAGGCTCAAAATACGATTGAAACACAACACATAATCTATGCTTTGTCCATCATATCACAGGCTCCCGTTCCCACACGCTCACAAAACATTCCTCATCAACCACCAATGAAAAAACGCCCTGTTGGATTTCACATCACTCAGTAGATTTTATCAAACGACGTTTCTGTGGCATCAGTCACTGATTGACTGCACCACAGTACCTCTCTGCCAGGAGAAACTAATGTATCAATTCACCAAGGAACAGCTCTGCATGGGTGCAACTCCTTGCATCCAAGGCCAGTATAAAATATGTACCCCACCACATTTCTCAGAAAAACAAGAACCAATTCTAGTATTTTTTTTAATTTGTAAAAGTAACGATGACTACTTCTTGCCAGCCATAATGATGCCATCATACTGAAACAAATAAAACAGTTTGTCAAAAAAAGGCAAAATAACAAGAGTAGCAAAATCACTGTTTTTGACCTTACCACTTCCCAAAAAAGGGGCAGCAAAATCAACCAGATGTCCAAACATTTTATTTTTTGACAGTTATTATTTCCAGACACTATAGTTTTTATATCGTCAAATTGTCAAAATAAATTATACGTTTAATTTGACATGGCTTCACTCTAATTTTTAGTAGAGACGGACAAAGTATTTCAAAGTGAAAAGGAGATCTTATAAGAATGGGTGCATGTTTTCTTCGAGGCAACAGTACATTTAACATAACTACTCTGTTGATATAGAACATGCTAAAATAAAAATAACTACTAAAATCTAATTATCATATTGCAACCAATTAATTAAATTCCATTAAAGTATTATTTCAAAATGGGAATTAGACTTTTAAACATCGGTTTCGGCTTTATCGGTGGCAAATTTCTGAAATATTGTTATCAGTACTGGCGCCAAGAGCGATATCGGTCGAACCTTAATTTTCACCACTAGCGGTGAAAAATCAATCAGGTCAGGTCAGTCAGGCTCTATTACTCAGGAAACGAAACTAAGACTAGACATCAAACAGCCTGGCAATGTTTTGAGAATTAAATCTACAGTATTTGTTAAACAATTGTACTTCAGATTGACAGAAACTGTTGCTCAGAAGAAAACTGACAATCCAAGGAAAATTTGTATGTACAAATATGTATTGGGGTGATATAAAGTCTTATTTGCTCAAAAAACTTTTTGGGTTAGTCACGCAAATATTGATGTCATTGGTAATTATTGGACTCGGGATAAGTTGAAGAAAAAAAAAAATGGAAAAAAAACGTGAATAATGGTTTCAAGCTAATTGTTGAAGCTATGGTCATAAAGTTATGTCAAAAGAAAATTGTCAAAACAATACTACGATTTAGAAACTTTGTCATTTAGGTCAGTGATGGATCATGCCTGAAAGATGAGGTCTATCAGCGACTCATGCATAATTAGTGATAGAATAGTTTCAATAAAGAGTTTCCATTAGTACTCACCTTCTGTTGGAACCATTTCATGGTATCGCTCTTTGTGATTCTGTGAGGAAATCCAACACGATTCTTCTTTCTCCTGCGATATCTTACATTATATCCGGCTCTCGACATAACGATGTAGAAATCCATGCCATAAATACCGATGGACGGATCATACTAGTAATGTGTGAAAAAGAAAAAAATTTAGTAATTATTTCAACGTGTTGGTAGCATATCAGTTCAGAAATCTTTTGTTTACCGGTACAAGTTTCATTCAACCATGGGACACTGATGAATCACGCTGCCAAGGTGCGGATCATCAGTAACCCATGCTTGACAAAACAAAATTTCTGTTGTGGCAGCAGGCAATTATCATGATTGGAACATTTCGTAAGGAAGAGTCTAATAAACCAGTCAAGTAATGTAGTACAAAGCTCGCATTTTACAATAGAATCCCTAGCCTAACTTTCGAAAAGTGGCATCCATAATGTACCAGTATATGCCACCTGCATGGTAAGCTGTACCACCACTGTATGTTTACTATAGGCCTATTATCATATTATTATGCGATAAAATCTGTATTACACCAAAGAGGTAATGAATCATCTACTAGACAACATGCACCAGTGGCATACTGGTAAATAACACATTTTTAAAGCTTTTTGCCAACAATACCCTACTGCGGATACCGCTTCATTAGGTAGCGTTAACGAAATAACAACAGGTTACTAATAAGCATATTTGATAAAGCGTTAGAAGCGAGTTTCTAATAAAATTAAGATTCAGAGCAACCAGATATAGTTATATCGACCAAAATATTTTTTGTTATTAAAAAAATATATTTCTCTTTGAAATTTAAAGACTTGTTAGCATGTAACCTCAATAGTCATTAGTGGTATTGCTACAACTGTTCTGGTCAATCAGATGGTTAAAAGGCAACCAGAAATTTTATTTTGTCAAGCTTGAACCACGCCTCAGGGGTATGAGCCACCAGTGACTCATACTCGACAAACAGAGAAATATTTTCAGACTTGTACTGATGGCAAATACCTAAAAAATTTCTGGAGAAATTTTTGCCTAAAACCTTTGTCTAACGACACCAATTACAAAAGTGACTAATCAGATCATCTGAATTCGATATATATCTGGATAGATTCAGATGTTGTTTCCAAAAGTGAAAACTCTAGTCAGGTCTTCAATACAAGGTATCTAGATACTATCGAGTTCCAAATTCAGCAAATGAACCCTAAAGACAGAGTAACAGGTAATATACCAACCCAAAATTTCATATGAAAATAGATTCATAAAAACTCACCTTAATGCCAAGATCAATATGTTCCTGAATACCAAACCCAAAATTTCCAGTACCAGAAAAGTTGTTTCTCCTCAACTCATATTCACGGACCTAAACAGTAAAAAACACACAAATTTATTAACTGGGTTAGAACTTATCACACGGTATTCAAGAACTTCAAATCACTCGACATAAGTCCACAACATAACTAAGCCTGTTTGCCTACAAGTGTCTGCTCATACAGGGCCATGACCAGAGTCATTCACGAGAAAAATGGATAAAAAAGGCAGATGACAAATTCTTACAAGGAAGAGCATTTTGATAACTGTAGGCAACAGGTAGGCAATTCCATAGGACCATTATCTATCTGTGTTACCTACTTATAAATGCATGAAGTCAGCAAAAAAAAAAGGTTATTTTAGCTCGAAAGAATTTTCATGACCAAATTTGCGCCACACTACAGAGGAGTGATTCATTGATTTTTTACCAGCAGTTATCAAAGTCTCGAACTTTATTTCTTAGTCACAATATTTCATGGTGCGCATGATACCTTTAGTCCTCTTTCCAAAATTTCTTCAGCTTTAGCGCCTCTCACGGTGCAGTGAACAGAAATCTTCTCATTTCTTCGGATTCCGAATGATCGAACAGTGTAGCGAGCTGTGACAGAAATGGGGTTACTAAAAATAGAAGATCAGCTAATACAAAGACAAGTCAGAGTCGAGGTTTGCATGAATTGATCTTCGTAACAAATACCAATGTTTGGACACGGAAAATCATTAATCGGTAATATCGGCGGTTGAAAATTTGAGCGAAAACCATAGAATATACGCGATGAATACCAAATTGTGATAAAAACATTGATTGTAATCAGAAAAAAGCATAATTTTTACGAAATAGTATAACCAATTTTGTGCTATTGATATAGACCATATTGGTATAGTGAAAAATGTGACCAATACATTAGCTAAGCTTTAAGTGATATACTCGAAAATGTATTGAGTTAAATGCTTAAATAAAGCGATGCCATACTTTGTTCAGATAGACAATATTAGCCAAAGTAACACGTTATTAGCACCTTTAGAGAAGACTGGAGTTTGTCCAGTAAGTTGTTCCAAGACTTTGGCAGCTCTAGTTAATCTGTCACCAGATTCTCCAACACAAATGTTCAGGCAGAGTTTTTCGATGCGAATATCTCGCATAACATTCGTCTTCTTGTCACCTTCCTGTTAAAACAGAATGAACAAAATCCATATTGGCCTAAAATGGAGGATATCACAAAAATACCTTTTTAAGAGACTCGTCCGAATCAGGAAAAAACAGTGAAATCATATCCTAACCAGAGAAGCAATGCAAAAAGCTGACTGTGTGTCATTCATACCTATCAGGAGTTACCTATTGGATCAGAAATACCAAGTTCTAATTTTAATTAAAACGTTAACTCAGGTGAATTCAGGAATATGATGCCAAATACCACTGGACCCTGTGCCTTGAAATTTCTACTCTTAATCTACAAGCCTGCACATAAAAGTTGCCGTAAGTTCATTTTCCAACCTCAAACATCTAAATTTATAGTTTAGCTGTACGGGGAAATGTAAAAACAAAATATTTACGGTACCATACTAACATTATTCTACTGCTTATCTCCGCGCGTGTTTTACACCAACCCCGCACCACTCATAATCTAAAAAATTATGTGCACACGTCGACAAACGAATTAATTCGCCCTGAACCCTAAAAAAAGCAATGAATATAAGCTATTTATCCACAAAATATCAACAAACCTCCGCCATGATGTAGGCCGCCGGGAAAAGAAAAATCACGTGGGATTATGGGTAATGTTAGTAACTTCCGCAAAAGGTCAGCGATTTTCCCACGGTCGCGCTGGATGATAAGAGGTCGTATTGAGCGGAGTCATATAAATTTGAATCATTCTTGATCCGTATTAAAATATAAAATTAAAATATGGAGTCGAATCCGGCATGATTCGCTCAGTTATGGCGTTTGCCAGTTCGGATCACTGATCTAAAAAGAAAATAGGCGTATTTACATCCAGGTTAGAGATATATAAAATTAATCAATATGCAGTGATTATTTCATCAAATGGTCCTTCGTTTCTCAAATCGAGGCTGAAAACCTCAGAATAAAACGTATGTATTCTGCCAATAACGTAGTCTTGGAAATCGCAAGTTTCCTTTTAGTTATTTTTTTTTTACATAGAATCCTAACGGACTAGACAACGCGCGGTATTTTCTTAATACATACTACAAGTATGTATCTACTACAGTGTAAGGTATCGGCTCAATATTATTGGGGTCAAAGACCTACAAAATATATGGTCCAGTTCGGATGATCAGGATTGAATTCATTCTCACGATTCATTTTTTCATTTTTTAACATTTCGCGGCATTTGGAAAAAGTGGAAGCATATTTTCCAGGATTTGGGCAAAATCAGAAACGTAATATTTTCAATCTGTTTCGGATCAGGTTCGTATCCAATATGCAATCTGGGATTCGGATCCGGATTCGGAAATTTCTGACTCTGCGAACCTCCAGCGTTGTGACTTAAAACCATTGTCGAGCACAATTCAGTCGAGTCGAAATTACAAAATTCCGTCCGAGATTTACAGCGCCGAAACAGATCAGAGATAAAGATTAAGAAATAGTATAATGAAAAAAATCTATTCAGTAGAGTAAATCCACTCAATAATCTGGCAAAGAGGAAATCCGTAGTTTCTGGAAGCAAACAGTATTCGAAATCATGCTTCGCATTTCTAATTCGGAACATGTAAAGAAAAAGGCTTGGGGTTCTGAAAAGAATAATTATAGCACAACGACGACTTTCCTACCAACCTTTTCTCATGCAAAAGTTTTCAGCATATGCTGGGGAAATGCGCCATAGTTTCATCATTAATGCCTTCTCGTGCGCTGTCACGGAATCTTGAATACTTTTGTATATAAAACTCCTTCAGATCAAGGTTGCGAAAGACATATCATACATGAAAGGCACCAATAAGTGTGTAAGGATCTACTTAGTCACAGGAATAAAACCTAAATGATCATAATTTCCAGAAGATAATTATTGATGCGAGTTTTAAAACCCTGTACCCAACGAGGAAAGCAGTGAAGACAATGAATTACAAAGTTTAGAGGTTCGCGAATAAAACTTCCTGCATATAACTGTCCCTGACACTGTGGAACTTCCACAGTAAATGGATATGAATTGGCAAACAAATGCGTGGATCGTTTGAATATTTTGCTTGAGAAAAGAGGGCAAAAGTTCGCATGAACAAATGCCCTTGTAATACTTGTAAAACAAAGAAATTTGTAAACCGAAAAATAAATCAACACTTCCTGAGTATAGTCTTTTTATGAGCAGCATCTATTGGATTTATAAAATATTTTACGGGAATTGTCTTTTCCAAAAAAATGTTGCTCCAGTTCCATGTTTTAAATTATCAGATTTATTACGTCATAATGTTAGCCGCAAGCGAATTTTTTTTAAGAAAAACATACAATTCTACTGGCGAATGAAAAATCATACTGAAATCATGCATATTCACATAGAAATCTTTGCGTGAAATGGTGCTTTGTGTTAAAAAAAGAAGACGAGAAGGGACATTTTGATGGATTAAGATATTCTCAATGCGCAAAATATTTATGTTTTTTTTTGTGATTTTAATACATTTTGGTTGTCCTATAGAAGGGGGATATAGCGGGGGATGCATTTCCAATACCTTCTCCGTCTTTTATTCGCACCGGGTATCATACCAAAGGACAGCAATACCCCAGGCATAGGTGTAACAAAGACCTTTACAAACATGCTAATGCTTGTAGAGAAAAGGATAGATTTGTAGAGAGAGGGATAGAGATATACCGCCGATAGCGATACAATGGCCCAACTTTCAATGATGCTCACTTTGCAACAAACAAATTGTAGTAGTTCCGAGCCGAACCAAGACGAATACAAAATACATTTTAATGAGCAGTCCGAGACAGTATAACCGAAGTTGGGTTCAAACCAATACCACGATTAACAGAAATAACACTCAAAGAAATAGTTCTAAAGGGTGCCAGATAGAGTGCTTCATGGAACAGATTCTCGGAATCGAATTCGGCAGGATTGGCTCAATTAAGGTGATTGTCGGATCGGATTGAACTTCAAAATATTGGACCCCGTTTGGATCAGGTTCAAGCAGTCTCTTGATTCCAAAAATAATAACACTGTAGTAAAGAGTATTTTAACAATTTATTGAGATATTATTATGGCTGATTCGAGTCCACTATGAAAGTAAAACCTCCCGGCCTTTTGGCCAAGGGCCGGCTAATTCTTACTGTACGCCCGTTCGTAGCTCTGTCATCTATGCCCTCACGAAACATGTTATGCGGTCATTTTGAAATGGCCAAAGGCCCGAAGGCTTAATAAACTAATTTGGTTCGTACTTGTTTTTAATTAGCCATGCGTTATAATCGTGGCAATATAATATAATTTAGAATATCATAAATTTGTCGTGATATTATTTAAAAAAGCATCGAATTTATCCAAAATAAAGTGAATTTAACTTAATATATGCTACAGCACTTTGACGCAATTGGGAAGAGAAGCTTTCTGTCCCGATTCTGTCGGGATCAGAAGCGTCATATTTTCTTAACGGATCGGATCAGGTTGTGAAAGGAATATTTATTATATAGTAGCCCTTGTTTGATTATCCAAGTATTGAGTATACAGTGGGGACACTGGGAACAGACTTTAGGATAGGATATGATTTCATTTTTATACTGCGGGAGATGTAAGCCGAGAATACAACTAAATCATGTGACAAAACACGACCTCTCGTGCACACACCAGTTCCGAATTGGGGGTGAAGGTTTTGTCTTAACATTTTACTCATTTTCCTGTGCATGGACATGGTTCTTAGAAGGAGCCGTAAGCCGTGTCCCAGCATTGATATTCGAGCTTTCCCCCAAACTTCAGCCAGTACCAAAAAGAGGTTGAGATCTTTGCCGGACCTTTTTTTAATGTTTTTTTCTGCGCATTGGCATGGTCGGTGAAAAAACAGTGATTCATTATGCGTGTAGTTTTACCTGTTCTCTTTATTAAAAATAATGCACGAAAATATAATGATAAAACCTCGTAAAACAGGAAAAGAGGCAAGACCAAATATAAATTACAGCAATCCTCTCACATATAGTCATTCCGGATGGCATTTTAAAACTATGGTAACCAGAAGAACGCTTTTACCGTTTAAGTTAACTGGGCAGCGGGCATCCTCGGTTAGGTGCCCAGAAGCCGTTGCACGTTTTTTTTTTTTTTATTGAAATCCACCTTGAAGCCTGAAGCAGCATGTAAATCGGTCATGCATGCCGTGTTTTAGGCTTGTTTCATTTTACTTAATCTGCATTGTATAGTATTGCGCAAAACTCAACGATAAACGAGCACACCACCTAGTACACAGTTTGAAATAGAAGCAGTAATCTAATTCTGAAATAGTTGGTCTGGTAGAAAAAAAACTCCGAGCATCACAACTATTTCACTTCCCAAACGCATGAATTAATCGAGCAGCGTCTGTAGCGATGGCGACAACTTCAGGTAGGAATATGCTATTTTATTATCATTTCGTTATAGATTGTATTTATTTCTCGTTCAACACCCAAACTACTGTTACGGTGGGTTAGGCCTGGTTAATAGGTGTAACGGTACGGCACCGCACTTTGCCGTCATTGGGACAACATTGAAATTGTCAAAAATGGCGTCTGGTACCGTACTGTGATGTGCTGTTCAATGTGCAACAGTGGTCAAATGTGATATTTTCATTAATAAGATTATATATTCATGGATTTGATCACTAGAGTTGGAAAAACCTAGTGAGTGTCGCACCCACAGGTGAGAAATTTCCATGATACATGATTTATCATCGACTATGGGTTGTCAAGCTGCACAGAACTGAGAAGACCATCTAAATGAAGTATATAAATCTATTATATACATTTATAATAATACAAAATAATATATTATACAGTATATCTTATGAAATGAAAATAGGAATGAATTTTTATCGATACTCTATGTCTTTCTAAGAAAAGCCAGAAGCAGCACCTTGAAACTGTTAAAAGAAATTAACTAATGGCGAATTAAATGGTAAAGAGCTAAGTATTGCCATCAGCGATTGCTTTTTAAGTGGAAAAAATCTCAAACAGAACTGTAATGCTATAATAGAACATGATTAAATGGTATCCTGCTATGGGTGATGGTGGAACAGTCTACCATATCTCTGTTTGATGTTTTGTCGCTAACAAAAAAATCTTGGATGTGTAAAAATGATCTGCAGCAGATTGGATTACTGCATATATAGTGGGCTATAGTGGAAAATTTTGGCATTTGCTTGCTTGAACAAGGCAACTGCATAAAATAACGGAAAACTATATAATTGCATGGTCTCTATGATCTTTCACATACTCTCAGAAAATACCAAGTAATAGTAAAAATAATATTTTCCCAGGGAGCTAGTACACAGCCTTGGGCAGGGTGATCCACTCCAAGAAGTGGCTATAAAAAAACAAGGTTTGTTGTGTATCTTATATATGAAGCAACCTCTACAGCTTGTCTCGCTTTTGTTTGATAAAGCATTACAGACTTTATTCATATTCTTTTGAACAGAAACTAAAAGGATTTGGACTTTGGACATGTTACTGTGTGTAATTCTGCTGAACCACGACCATTCACTATTAGATCATTGACTCCAAGAAGTGGCTATAAAAAAATAAAAAATACCTTGAAGTTCCTTTTGCCTAACTTATATGTATTTCAAATATATTTCTATCTTACAATGTTCCTCATGATTTAATAACATATTTTTAGAATCTCTCAGATTACAGCCTGCTTTTTACACTTATCAACTTTAAATGGATAATGATATTCATTTTTTTACAGAAAGTCGGTTAAGGGTATCAGCAAACCCAAGTAACTATTCTCTTGGCCATCTCTACCCGAGAGTGAAACAACCAATAACAAGTGCTCCTCCGTCAATGAGAAGGAACTTCCATTTAAATGTTAGTGAGAATGAGCAAGAAAACAGAATATTTTATATGATCAGTTGTTCGAATTGTCCATGCATTATATCATCTTTTTTGATTGTACCATACTGATTTTTAGCAGATAAACTTGTAATCTATTTTTATTCAACCACACACATTCGAGTAGTCCACTTAGACATGGTTCTGTGTTTATATTTGAATGAAACATATATTATTTTTACAATTATACACAGGGGGGAATCGACCTCAAAATTGCCAAAGAGCTATCAGTTAATTACTTTGCACCAACAAGGTATTAACTATTAATTTGCATAACTTTGTTCTTACATAATCGAGTTTGCTGAGGTTCAATCGGGTGATTTATCTATAAAAAATCTGAATTGCCCTACAACAATGCCAAATGTTGTGTCCTTGAGCAAACATGCTTAAAAAATATTTATTCAACACCAATTTTATAGCATCCTGATCTAACAAACGGCCAAAAAAAATATTTATGGAGCATTTGTTCAACATACAGTACTGCACAAATGAAACAGCTTGTACAGGATCAATACTTGAAACAACTTTGGTACGAGGCTGAGAAAGGTATTATTTCAGAAAATAAATATCTGTTTTCATATTACCCAAATAGGTTTATAATAAATACAAAGCGAAGTGTGACAAAACATATTTTGGTCTTGGCAAGTGTGAGTCACTGATAATTGTGTTGGAGACAGAGGCGTGCATATTCTCAGTAAAATACTGCCAATTTCAAAGATTATAAATGTAGGTACTATGATGAAGAATAGTCAGAATTGGTAGTGAATTCTCATTGTGGTAGAAGGTAGATAACAATCGTCACATTTTACTATAGCAGAACAGTTTTCGTGTGGTAGCTCAAGAGTGTTCCAGTTGTCCCTGGCATCTTGAATTCAAATATAGTGTATATAGTGAAGACCGGGCAAATAAATAAATAGCCAGCTTTCTTGATAGTAAATGACTTGAACAATGACCTTTGGAATTGCTTTGACATAATTTTTTTGTATGTCATGAGGGTGAGCTAGAAGGAAGCGGAGGAGTGGTATATGGTTTATTCCATATTCCAGGGGGGATACTGCTCTCTTATATAGTTATGCGTATGGGTTGTTTTCTGATCAGTTACAGGTTTTTCATTTTATTTTGCATGTTACTATACCAATGAATGCTGGTGAGCCACATATCAGTGCTACTTCTCGCTCTGCTTTCAGTGAATTTTAGTTGAATATGAATAATTGACAATATAACTGAAAAAATCATCTTCAATTAAATATTGAATATGTATCTAAAATGCTCATGTCACTTCTTCGGATGAGTAAAAAAGTTTTAAAACCATTAACGTTGCCATTTTATTGCAGTATTGGTGATTTTGAACCTTTTTCAACAATTCGTTGCTACCAGACATTCAAAAAAAAAAAAAAAAATTTAATACCAGTGTCCCAGTTTGGCAATTAACAAATTTGAATACTTCCTTTGAAATCAGGAATTGTCCGAGTGGATGATTTGTACAAATATCTTCGATACATTGCTGATCCAAAAAAACGAAAAAGGCAATTTCAAGAAAACCCAAAGATGTGGCGTGCAAGAA
This sequence comes from Styela plicata, assembly GCA_963675895.2. Lineage (NCBI taxonomy): Eukaryota > Metazoa > Chordata > Ascidiacea > Stolidobranchia > Styelidae > Styela > Styela plicata. The sequence goes on from OZ023150.1 coordinate 2,271,983, forward strand.
GTGACCAGTATAATTTTCGATATCATCGGGAACATGTTATCAGTCAACCACTACCTACTTTACCAATATATGTGGAAAATGAAATCAAGGCATTGACAAGGTTTGTTGTGTATCTTATATATGAAGCAACTTCTACAGCTTGTCTCGCTTTTGTTTGATAAATGTCTAAAACCAGCTTTACAGACTTTATCCATCATATTCTCCCGTTTGTCCCTGGTCTGAACAGAAACATTGAATAAAAAAAGGATTTGGACTTAAACATGTTACTGTGTGTAATTCTGCTGAACCACTATGCTGAACCACGACCATTCACTATTAGATCATTGACATTTATAAGGAGGGAAATGAGTCCATACCCGGTTGAAATTGTATGTTGCAATCCTTCTGAATGTCTTCTGTTGACTTTGTTCACATCTGTAATATGGAAAAAAGAGTGAGTAAATTGTAAACAGCTGATTTTTACGTTGATACGTTGCATATGTATTGCTATTTTTAAACCAAGGATTGCTTAATGTTTGGTGACCTCATAGTCTGTGTTTCCCCCATAAATTGTTTTTTGACATAATACAATGAAGTACACAGACATTCTGAATATTTGTGACTGATCTGAAGAAATAACATCAGCTTTAACTTGAGAACCTATGCGTAAAAAAGGTTTTTGAGACTCTTTGTACAGTTTGTTTGCCATCAGACACTTAAACAAGGTATATCATCCCCAAGCAAGTGCTGAACTTTCCTTTGATGAAAGCAATTTTCTTCAGGTGTCTGAGTAGCAGAGTAGCTGTCATTCTGCCAGTTTGTAGCAGTAGGGCATAATAACTATATGTGATCTACTCATCATTAGTTGTTCTGTACATGATTTCCACAGAAAAAAATGTACTTAAAAAATTATATATTTGTTTTAGGTAATTATGACAGTCCTGACAAACATTGCATATTAACACTGTAACATAATTTGTGTATTCAGGTTGAATCTCAATCCATGACATGAAACTGTTTATTGGGCTAGAACCTGTGGCTCTCCTCTCCACATGTTTAAAGCTTACTCTCTGCTGTCTTTTCCTTCAGGATATTGATTGATATCCTTCCTCGCTAGTTGAATGAAGCTGTCAAAATATATGTTATACCTAACAGCTGTGTTGCAATCCTAACCATAATAACCATAATAACCATAAGCATTTGCTAATTTTTTGACAGAACTATCAGCGTTCCAGTTCAAAGAAGGTATATTCCCAAGAACAGGAGAGGAAAAGAAAAACCAAAGCCTGGTAATATGATTTAAATGATGTATGCTATGGTTTTCTGATCTAATTAAGACATACTAAATGCAATATGATGGATACGCTTGTGCAAAGTGCGAAGTAAATAACAAATTCCTGAACCCCTGGTGATCTAATATCTAATTAAATTTATTCTCGAATTTGTTCGCCCGCAAACAAACATGGAAAAGCATAGTTATAACTCATCTCAACTACATCTGATTGTTGTTGTTTTTTTGAAATATTTTAATTGCTTGCGATGAAAAGGCACACCACACAGTGCCTATATACGCATTTTCAAAATTTAATTTATAGATATTAAAGATAGGCTATGTTTCAAGATTATACAGATACTTGGAAATAAATATATATAATAAATATAATATAATAATAAATATAAAGAAGCTGTTATTCTGTTGTGCAGCTGCAGCAAAGTTGTGGTTCAACTCAAATTCTTTGTAAATAAAATTTTTCGTTGCATTAAGAGCCATTTCAAAATGGTGAAACAGCGAAGTTATTTTCAACCGAAATATCCAAGTATTTCGGCTGTTACCCCTTCAATCGATCGTTTTTTGCTATTCCTATCACACAAAAATGGTACACATAAACAACACTAATTTATATTCTTCTTAACTATTGTTTTAGAAACCTTTCCACTAAGTAACAGAGAGAAACATGCTAGATTTGTGCTTCCGCAAGATAAGCCGAAAAAGCTCTGAAATTGATTTTGATCAGTTGTGTTGTATATACGTAGAAATTGTTTCTACTCTTTTTGTTTTCAATATCATGTCTGACACTGTGTAGAAATTTTTTACCTGAATTAGATTTACTGATTTAAATAAATGTTCAACGAGAGTGACACTGTTTTGGATGACTTTTTTTAATGCTGCAGTATAGAATTAACACATATTTTGCATTGTTGAACCAACATGAAAGCGAGCTTTGGCAACTGGGCATCAACATTCGGCTGAACCAAAGTCAAACGTTTTATACCAGCCTGTACGATACACTGCACAATGCGGTTAGCTAACTGAGGACGACTGCGCTGTAACTAGGATGTCATAAGCAATTTTATTCACATGTTGTGCATGGATAAGACATATTGTATAGGAAGAAAAATAGTGAAAATCAGATCAGCGACAGAATTGATCAATGAGGATAGGATATCATTTTTATCCTGCGGGAGAGGAAAGCCAAGAATACAGTTTAATCATATGGTGAACCACGATCTCGTGCAGATACCAGTTCCGAATCGGAGTGGAGGTTTTTGGATTATCATATTTCTCGGGTTTCTGTGCATGCTTGTGTGCACCGGCGAGACGTCCGGTAGACCTCTCGCATATAATCACCAGGCCTCAAGAGATTCGAACCTGAAGACGAGCTCTAAGCGTATTCCCAACGCTATACCGAGCATTGAGTATTGTGGCACTACAATGCTTTGCACACAGCCTCTAGTTTGGTTTTTCAAGCTACGCTTGAATGACTGTTTATAAGTCGTGTAAAATTCACTTATTTTGATTGCTTGTGTGAGTTCAAGGTGCAAGGTCTACTAGAGAAGAAGTATGTGTATTCCACGATTGCACCAGTTATAAAGCATCGAAATGTATACATCCTCATACTTACAAAAACCTTCTAAGTATATTTTAGTTTGTAGCTCTCAGTAAGAGCTCGGTACAGCGTTTATATTATGACTGCGATGTAGTTGATATCTTTCAAGATATAACATGCTAGTTTTTACATTTTTTTATGTGTGTAATTTTTGATAAGGAAAACGAAAACAACTAGCTAGCTTTTACAGTTTCAAAGGCATGGAAAGAAGATCTAAATATGAAGTGACAGTTAATGGTAGTATGATGGCCCATCAAACAGTCAGAAGCGCACCACGCAATTCGCAGCAAAGGGACTCGCGCTATTCTTAAATTAAACTTTATTTTCGATTTTGCCTCTTTTCCTGCTTTCCTCAACATTTTGTGTTATTTTTTTGTGTGTCTGTATGTGTGATTTTTGATAAGGAAACGAAATAATCTACTACTACAAGTAAATGCTAATATAATTCCCTGAGCGATAAAATGAAGATCTCGTTCCACAAACGCACATGATCTCAGAGATGCAAACGGCAATCTGCGTCCGAGCCGGTCAGCAGTTTTAGGACAGGAATCATACCTCTTTGCCAACATTTTAACGACCAATCGTTTCCTGGAGTAGAATGAAAGAAATCTGCACTAATATGGGGACATATTCTACCTATATTGTGCAAAGCTGCTTTTCTGTTCAAAGCATTCAAAGCGTTATTATCTTCAACTAACATCGCACCTTCGTGACATGATTATCTTCAAATATTTTCTACGTGACTTGTGTAGCCGCCTCGCATCCCTTTTCCTGACTGACCTTCAGAAACTTGCAAAGGGACAGCCGCTTCTGCGATATCACTACTTATAATCCTCAATAAAGCTTTGCAATGATGCGTTTAGGTACCTCTCCGGTTAGCCGCATCTTTTGGAATTCATTTAAGGGATTTTTTTTTCGGAAAGAATGTGTTTTACTCCTAATCGTATTAATTCAATGGAACTTGCAATTGTTGTGCATTTAGCATTCTTTATTATTGTTCTTATTTATTTGCCATCCCTTGTGATGTTACACTTGCAAGAGTCTAATGACTATGACGTCATAAGTAGCTTTTGCCATAAGTGTCGCTATCGATAAAAATAAGTTATTCTAGTCTTGGACTGGGTGTTTTGCTGTGATATTTGCCGTTAATAAATTTATGGTGTCACGATTATACAAAATTTTGCCGACGAGAATGGAGTGCAGAGCTTCCTTAAGATATTTGTGAACAACTACGCAAGATTGGAAAAAATTTTCCGTGATACACGCCTGGAAGATGACTGAAAATAATTAGCCTAACTTGGTTAGCCTAGGCTCTAGATTGTGGTTCTGAACACTTAATCGAACATCATCGAAGTGTGCTTCAAAAAGGAAACGGAGTTTCTTCTAACATTACACTCGAAAAGCAGCAAACATTAATTTTCAATGGCTAAAATAGGAAATATCGGCGAATTTGATGCCAAGATTGAAGAATGGAATTCTTATGGTTGCTGCAAACGACATACATTATGAGTAAAGGGTGACAGTTCTTCTAAGTTCTGTGGGTGCAAGAACTTACAAATTGCTTGAAGATCTGTTTGCTCCTGCAAAACCCGTAACAAAAAGTTATGCTGAAATAGTGAAAGTTCTCAGTGACCATTTGTCACCTCCTGTCATTGCCGAGCGCCTCAAATTTCATAAGCGTGACCAACTTCTTACTGGATGGTGAAACTATACAAGATTATGTCGCTTCTTTGATATCTTCGTCTCAGAATTGCAAATTCGGAGATAATTTGGATGATGCTCTATGTGATAGATTGCCAGGGAAATTATGGACAGCAGAGATTGTGCAGAGCATGGGAAAAGATAAAAATACTGGTAAATAAAATGATGGTCTTGCTCACATTTGTGTCGGAAATGTGAAGAAGAAAGGTGTAGCTGAAGTTATTTGGGTAACTACTAGTATAGAGGGGAAAAGTGTCGAATGGAGTTTGATACTGGAGCTGCAGTTACCTTGCTGCCGGAAAGTGACTACGAAAATCAAGCCAAAGTACTTAAGTTGTTTGTAGTGCGCCACAAACGAAATGCTTTGTTTGGCCGTGATTGGTTATCTGCAATTAACCTTAATTGGAAAAGTATTTTCAAAGTAGAACTTAATGATGAGGTGAATTTCAGATAAGTGTTTGAAGAGACACTCGGAAAATTGAAAAATTTCAAAGTTAAACTGGATTATGATAAAAATGCCAGACCGATATTTTACAAAGCCCGTCCTGTGCCATTGGCAGTAAAACCCAGAGTCGAAGAAGAATTGAAAAGACTAGAAGCCAACGGCTTAATATCAAAGGTGGATCGAAGTGATTGGGCACCTCCCATTGTTAATATTACGAGGAAAAAATGAGAAGTACGTGTGTGTGGAGATTTTAAAGTGTCGATAAATCCTGTTCTGAATGTGGATCAATATCCATTTCCTCAAATCGAAGAAATGTTTGCGTCTTTATCAAGTGGTAAGCATTTCAGTAAATTGGATTTAAGGCGTGCGTTTTTACAACTTTAAATTGAGGAGTCATGTAGGCATTTATTGACTATTTATTAACACACATAAGGGTCTATTTTTGTATAATCGAAGTGGTTCAAAATTTGCCAGGAGTAATGTGTATTTATGATGATATAACCGTAACTGGCAAAACAGATGAGGAGCATTTGATAATTTGGCTATGTTTTACAGCACTTGTAACATTTTATTCACGATTTTGCCCTAAACTCTCAAATATATTTCATCCATTAAATAGACTTTTGCAAAAAGGCGAACAGTGGAAGTGGACGCCAGAATGTGAAAATGCATTTGAAAATTCAAAAAAATTGATAGCTTCAAATAAAGTCCATTATGCTCCGAATAAGCCTGTTAAAATTGCTTGTGGTGCGTCTTCTTATGGAATTGGTGCTTCGATAACTCATGCGATGCCTGATGGTAGTGAACGACCTATTGCATTTGCATCGAGAACACCCTCGAAAGCAGAAATAAATTACTCCCAGATCGAAAAAGAGGCATTATCAATTGCCTGGGAAATTAAAAAGTTCTATCTGTATCTGTATGGAAGAAAGTTTACCCTGATCACGGACCACTCGCATCAATTTTCCATCCCAGAAAGTGCATACCTGCTATGACAGCCGCTAGGTTACAGGGATATGCATATTTTCTCATGCCTTTAAATACGATATAGAATATCGCGGAACTTCTAAACATTTAGACGCAAATGTTTTGTCTAGATTATCTATTGAAGTAGCAGAATATGATGACATTTTTACAAAAGCAATTGACATTCAAATCAAAAGCATACTTGAAACTGTACCAGTTGATGCAGCAGCAGTTACATTACATACCGGAAGAAATCCTGTTTTATCAGAAGTTATAAAATCTATTCAAAACGGATGGCCAGGTAATGAGAAGTGTAACAATACCGAATTTACATTTATTTCACAAGAAGATTCAAATTAAGTTGCCACGATGGATGTTTATTGTGGGTAGGAAGAATAGTAATACCTCCGAATTTTCGCAATTATGCATCGGATGAAATTCGCAACAATCATCCGGGAAATTCGAAAATGAAAGAACTATCTAGAACCTATGTATGGTGGCCAGGTCTTGATAAAGACATCGAAACTACTGTTGGACAATGTGGTGAATGTCATGCAGTTAGAAATGCTCCTGCTACAGCACCTTTGCATAATTTGGAATTACCAGCTAATGTTTGGGAAAGAGTACATATTGACTTTGCTGGACCATTCATGGGCAAAAGGTTTTTGATAGTTGTTGACGCATATTCGAAATGGCCTGAGGTTGTGCCAATGTCAAGTATTACTACTGAAAGTACTGTGAATATTTGTAACATTTGGTAACCCGAAACAGTTGGTGAGCAACAACGGATTTCAGTTACGCTCCAGTGATTTCAAAGATTTCATGGCAGAAAGTTGTATTCGGCATCCTACTTCATCCGTTTATCATCCCTCTTCAAATGAACTTGCAGAGAGATTTGTACGAACATTCAAACAAGCAATGAAAGTAAAAGAAATCAAGCGGGATCGCTCATGCACAAAATTGATCGTTTTCTTCTTGCTTACAGAAATACATCTCACACAACTACTAAGCAATCACCTGCTCAGTTGCTTATGAAATAAATTTGTGGTCAAGACTTGATTTGTTACAAACTAACCTGAAATTAACGGTGTTAGAAAACCAAGACAAAAAAGAGCCAGAAGAAAATGAAAATTTTCAAAGTTTGACAGAAAGTCAGTATTCGTTGATTCTCAAACAATCGTAAATGGTGCCATTGTGTAATTCATCGTCGAATAGGTCCTTCAACATATTTGAAAGGTTCAACATGGCACAAGTGTTAAAAGACATACCGATGAGAAGTGCAAAATAGTGAAAAAGATTTCAATAGCAAGAAAGATGTGAAACCTGACTATGGGACTTAATGAAGATGGTGATACAGGTCAAAAACCTTTTGCTGGACCTAGAGACTGTTTACCAGCTATAAGGAGGCAAACGTTCACAAATACGAGACCTCCTGATGGACTGAATTTGTAGATTGTGAACTTTAGAATAAAAGAGGAGATGTGTTGTGTATTTAGCATTATTTATTATTGTTCTTATTTATTTGCTATCTATTGCGATGTTACACTTGCAAGGGTCAAATGATTATGACGTCATAAGTAGGTTTTCCATGTGTCTCGCTATCGATAAAAATAAGTTATTCAGTCTTGGGCTGAGTCGGTAGTGTTTTGCTGTTAATAAATTTGTTGTTTTCACAAATATACAAAAGCAATAGAGCAATCGCGACAGGATAATTCTCTAGCTCAGCGCGCCACGGCGTATTGCTAGCTACTGCTACAACTACTGTAGCTCCAATATGGGAACCCGAGCTAAGAAAAAAGCTAATTTGACTAACGACATACGAGAACAAAGTGATCCAGTCGCAAGAAAAGGGACAAAGAAAACTGAACACAAATTCCATAAAAAAACGACAAAGTTGCTAGGAGTAGGTTGGATCCTAATTTGGAACTTCACCATTAACGCGGTCGCAGCCGGGAATAACGACAAATATTCAATGAGCTTAGTTGATCGTGCCAAGTGGTACAAAACTTGCGACAAAATTGGGAAGGTAAATTACTCGGTAACGAACCAAGTATCTAGAAGGGCGACATTAACGGTTCGATGGGCCTATTAAACAAGGTGGATGGATCCCCTTGATTTGAAGTATCCTGAGGAACTCAGGCTCGTCAATTAGCTGCTTCGTTGCGTGTATTATAGCCAAAACGATACTACAAGGTATCGCACGCCAACCGATAACCTTCACTTAATGAATTGTATCTTTCGCTTCTCCTGTGTACATCTGGACTGATATTGTCGATCGACATTGTTGAAGCCTTGAACGAAGGATCACCATTGAATGTGATCGAATCCAGTTTAGGAGGCGTGAACCCTTGTATCATTGTTTGCTAACATGACTAGATCATCCTGACTTGTCAGCTTTTGCTTCTGTCGATGATTCACGGTTTACTACAACATTAGTCGCTGGATTGATGGGATACAATGTTCTTCCACGTAAAGCTTGGCAACCAGCTATCACAGGGGTGGCCAGACCTCCTTCATGCTCGAGCCGCATATAACAAAATACAGTTTTAAAAGAGCCACAACACAAACACAATAAGAAATACGAATTTATTCACTCACAACGAAGTGTAGCTATTGATTAATATTAGTGCTGCGTGGTATACTATGAAAATCCACCTGGGCTGCAAGATGTTTGAAACTAGGTTGGTATGATGTTAAAGCAGTTCCTTTAAGTCAGCGTTTCTCAACCTGTGGGTCGCGACCCACCGGTGGGTCGCGAACGCATTTCAGGTGGGTCGCGAAGCTTTTCTAAATTTTACAGTTTTTTGTTACATCGGCAACTTGTTACATTGATTCAGTGTTCTTCAAACTTTTTTCATCACGACCCACTTTGCACGGCCAAATTTTTTCGCGACCCCCACGGACTAAAATGAATAACAATAAAATAAGATTTAATAATACAGAAAATATTGGAAAAATGATAATGTAAGAATGATGTGCTTGCATATTCACGCACAAAAGATAGAATTTTGGCTCTATTTCGTTGATGGTAGGTCTCAGTACTGGTTCTAAATCTTTCAAATTTGATCGATATTTTGTTTTTACATAAGTTAGAGTCGAAAAAGATTTTTCACAAAGATAAGTAGAGGTAAAAGGAAGAAGAGCATGTGTGGCCAGTTCTGACGATAATGGTTATTCCTTTTTTACGCTAACCCAAAAGGAGCTTAACTTCCCCAGCAGAAGCGAAGTTTTGTGACGTAACAATAGTTCTGTCATACACGATGGCTGGGAGAGGCATAGACTTACTTTGTTTCTCTAAATAAAACAGTCGCAAAATGGATAGAAAAAGTAACGAATTAAATGGAAACGAAAGGAAATCTAAGAAAGTGGTGTTAAGAAAGTATGACTCTGATTACATCAAATATGATTTCATTAAAGCAGGCAACGACTTTGAGCCAAAAGCACAATGTGTTGAGTGTGCACAAATATTGGCAAATGCGTCTTTGAAACCATCGAAGCTTAAGAGGCACCTGGACTCACACCACCCAAAAAGTGCAACGAAACCCAAAGAATATTTTGAGAGAAAGAGGTATGATCTGCAGGCACAGCAGCGAGTCTTGACTTCATTTACTACTCAGACACAGTCAGCATTGAAGGCTAGCTTTTTGGTGGCTGGTCGTGTATCTCGTTGCAAGAAAGCATTCACAATCGCAGAGGAACTCATCCTACCCAGTGCTATTAATATGTGTCGTGAAGTTATAGGGGGAAAATCTGCATTAAAACTTGAGTTAGTATCATTGTCTAACAGCACTATTACGAGAAGAATTATTGAAATGAATAATGACATCGAATGTCAGCTGTTGGAAAGAATCCAATCCAGCCCTTATTATTCCATACAGTTGGATGAATCTACTGATTTAACCAATATAGCTTTACTGCTTGTATTTGTAAGGTATTGTGCTGACGGCAATGTTCACGACGACATTCTTTTTTGCAAAGAACTTCCCACAAGAACAACTGCAGATGAGGTAATTCGTTGTCTTGATACCCACTTTGCTAACAAATGTATTGATTGGAAGAACTGTGTGTGTGTGTGCGCAGATGGTGCTGCATCAATGACTGGTATCCATCGTGGCGTCGTTAAACAAATCCAGCAGAGAGCAGCACAAGCCAAGTGGACTCACTGCTTTTTACACAGAGAAAACCTCGCTACAAGACAGATGTCACCAGAACTGCATGAGATCATGTCTGTAGCTGTGAAGACTGTGAACTATATCAAGAAGAATGCCCTGCACTCAAGATGTTTTGCTGCCTTGTGCGACAATCTCAATTCAGATCATTTGCAGCTCTTGTATCACAGTGAGGTGAGATGGCTCTCAAAAGGACATGTTCTTAATCGTCTTTTTGAATTGAGACGTCAAGTTTACGTGTTTCTTCAAGATCAACAATCACCTCTAGCTGAGCATTACATTGATGACTACTTCTGTGCAAAACTGGCTTACCTTTCAGACATATTTGACCAGTTGAATCAACTTAACATGACAATGCAAGGTAGAAACAGCTCAATATTTTTTGTTGCTGATAAAATTTAGGGATTTAAGAAAAAGATAAACCTATGGAAAAGAAGAGTGAAGGATAAACGACTTGATATGTTCCCATTGCTCAGCGAAAACCTTGAATCTAACCCTCATGTAGACATCTGTGAACAAATAATTCATCACCTGGCACAGTTGTTGCAAAAGTTTTATCACTACTTTCCAGAAGATCCACGTCCTGGAAATTTATGGATTTTGAACCCATTTGCTATTAATTCCTCAGCCGAGGATGTGGCTCTGCCTGCAGAACTTGATAATAAACTTATCGAGCTTTCTGAAGACAGCAGTCTCAAGCTTAGTTTTCAAGAAGTAGATCTTCCTTCATTTTGGATCCAAGCAAGCAAGGAATATCCTTCACTATCAGAGCATGCTGTCAAGTTTCTTTTGCCATTCACGACTACCTACCTTTGCGAGTCCGGCTTCTCAGCTGTAGCTGTAACTAAATCCAAGACTCGCAACCGCCTAAAAACGGACACTCTTAATGCTACGTTGCGTGTGAGCTTATCAAATATCAAGCCAAGACTTGATCTGATTATATCCAACATGCAAACTCAAGTTTCGCATTGAAAGTAAATTGCATGTGGGTATATTGTTTCTTTTATCATTATTTGTTTTTCATTCGTTTAATCATATCATTGTGGGTCGCGAACTGAAAAAGGTTGGGAACCACTGCTTTAAGTGTTGGTTTGTCAAAACTTAACGGTATTTTGACTTCACAAATTCATCACGGAATACAATGACTCACAACAGTATGTTATACTGAAAATAGAAATCAGTCTGATAGCTTTTTTCTTCAGGTTCGGGTATTTTGCTTCTGGGACTTGTTTCCAGAACTCAATTGTACTCAGAGATGTATGAACCATTTTCAAAGCGAGATCTTCCTGCAGTTCCATTTGGCTATTACATCCACTTTGACTATTACTAACAATCAGTCTATTGCTACTTGTGATAAAACGCTTAGTTTCATAATCTGAGCAAACAACGCAAGACCGGGTAAATGCATGTCTAATTCATCAGAGAGCCGCAATCAAAGTCTCAAAGAGCCGCACAAGGCTCGAGAGCCGCAATTTGACCACCTTTGAGCAATCATCCCCGTTAATAGATGACATTATCGGCGCTTGTGGTAAGCTCCGAAGAAGAGAATTATTGTCCGTTTGAATGAAGAATTCCAAGTGGGCGCGAAAATTGAAGCACGCCGACTGATGGAAAGTCGGACCCATTAGTAGACCATGTTTCTGGATCCGTAGAACAGCGAGAGTTAGATTGATGTAAGATCGGAAGAAACATACTTGATGCAGTGTATGTACTCGAAATGCTTCGGTCATGTTTGCTGTCCGCTGCCGAGTGAGTGGCTTGGCTTACTTGAGTCACTATACGACAGTTCTGCGTCTACAGCAGTCGCAAAGAGACGAACATCGCTTCGAAGCACCATTTAACCTGAACAACAACCAACCCCTTGTCAAAACTATCTCGCTATCTATCACTAGGCTTCGATGCGTAGGTCGGACACGGAGATTGGGAGTGGGCCAACAGAGGTACTCGAATTCCCGTGACATCTCGAGTCGAGGCATTGTGCTTTCAAGTCGCTAGACAAGTCGAGTCATACACTCTATTTCGCATGTTTTATATTCCTCTGGGAGGCGCCTTTTCTTGTTTTTGGACCTATTCAAAAAACTCCGTTGAGCAATAATCCAGTCGCAAGGCACTAGAAATCACATATAGCTGTTCATGAAAGTCTGAGATGAGAAAATGTCAAAAAATCAAAGTAACGCTTGAATCCTCGTATGTTTGCAATTGCAAATCGCCTGAACAAACCTTTTCTAGAATTGCTGCTTTCATTGTAGCATGTAGAAGTCGCGACCAAGGTCTTTGATGATTATGAAAAAGTGCCATAAGAGTTCAAAAATGTGGCCTATTTAGATTTGGGTTTTTATGACCTTTGCGTACGTATTCATGTTAAATTCCATCAATAGGCTACAATATCGTTTGCAAGCTATGACCTAGTCAAGACAAGTTGTGCAACAACAACATGAAAAAGTGATATTCACAGAATTCTGCAATAATCAAAACCGATAATACTGCATAGAAAATAGTTCATTTTTAAATCAGAATTATTCAGAGATATTATAATCATGAAATGAATGCCAGAGTTTCAAAAGCGATATTGTTACACTCTCAAACTTTTCGTATATTTGAGTAATATTATTAGTGAAAAAAATATTTTGCAAGATACTTTATTATGAAAGAATTCATTTTTTTTTTGCGAGTAAAAAATCTTAAAAGCAATACTTTCCTTTCACCAAGTAAAGATGAACATTGCACTTTGAACATGCAATATGAGAAAACCAGTCCTTAAAAAATCCATAAAAACAGGAAAATGTGCGTAGCGGTCGTATCTTACATCATTTCCAGGAACTTGTACACCAGGGATATGTCCACGTTTTTGAGCTGGCGAATTCATGAACGAAGATGGTCGTCCTTGCAACTTCTTGATCTCATTTCTGTAGCCTTTCTCGATCTTTTGTGTTTCTATACATAAACTTCAATTACAACCGAACTCTATTTATTGAGAACAGTGACACAACTTAATAAAGACGTGGTAAACACATAAGATAAACAGACGTCCGCATGCTAGCACTGTAATATTGTAATGGCGACAGAGACGAATTGATGTATCGCAATGCGTCGCGACAATTAAGGATTATCGCGTTACTCATCAAGGAGTAAACAACATACTACGTCACATTCTCCCATCGAAAGAGAAGTTCATTATAATTATAAGAAATATCACAACAACACGAGTAAATATCCATATCTATCAAGGCTTTCTAATTGTGCGAGTAGATCTATGAAGTGGAGGGAGGGGAGTGTTTTCCATTTTAATATCGGGACCATATGAGGCACTGGAATCACCGGAATTTACACTAGGATCTCAGCTAGTAGGTAAAATGGAATCATTGGGTTTAAATTTACTTTCCTTCTCACTACGATTTTCATTTGAAGAAATAACAGCTTGATCATAATCTTGATGTGTGGAATATGGTTCGAACTTGTCTAACTCGCTTGTGTGTCTTAAATGCCGACGATTCCTTCGATAAAGCCCACCATCTTCAGTTCGGACCAAGTACGATCTGATATCAACTTGACGCTAAATTCGACCTTTACGCCATCTTTTTACGCGGTCAGTTCTCTCACGAACCAACTGTCCAGGATATAGTTTGCGCAAGTTTCTCGTACCTTTATTGTAGTACTTTGCCTGTCCACTCCTTTGCTTTTTTAAATGTGGCCGAACATTCGTAACTATCTGTGGCCGAAGCAATGATTTCGACACCGGTAGTAATGTTTTCGTTAGCCTTCCATATAATCGATGAGCAGGTGAACCAGGTATTTCTTCACTCGGAGTATTCCTCCAGTCCAATAATGCTAGAAAGGCATCACTTTTATTCTCGATTGCTTTCATCATCAAATTTTTCATTTGTTTAACTGGCGCTTCCGCCTTTCCATTGCGCTGGCTATAGAATGGAGAACTTGTAATATGTTGAAACTTGTACTCATCAGGGAACTTTTTAAATTCCGCACTGCTGTACTGAGGAGCGTTATCAAAGATCAGTTTATCCACTATTCCGTGCCTTGCCATATGCTGTTTCAATGCTTTAATGACCTTAGCTGGTGCAGTAGAATGTAACCTATTAACTTCACAAAAGCCAGAGTAAAAATCGACCGTCACCATGTAATTCCTCCCTTGTAATTCAAAGAGGTCTGAAGCAATTATTTCCCATGGGCGTGTTTGAATTTCATGGGAAATCAACGACTCTCGTTCTTGTTGTGGTTGAAATATACGACATGTGGCACATGAAGACGCGTAATTCTTAATGTCAACAGCCATTTTGGGCCAAAGTAAAGCTTCTCTGGCTCTACGTATACAACCTTGTATTCCAATGTGACTGGGCGTGAATGCGTTCCAAAATATAACGCTTGGCCGATTCTGGTACTAAAATGACATTTTCTTTCCATATCAATCCATTTTGGAAAGTTAATTCTTCTTTAAAGTTGAAATATACGTGAACAGATTGAGGTAATCTTTTTTTTTAAATCTGTCCATCCAGTTTCAATTGTAGCTCTTAAAGTTTTCATAGTGGAAATCAGTTTCTGTTGACTTTTCTAAAACCTTTATAGTTCGATCTGAAACGGCAAGGTTTTGCAACATATCTATTTCTTCAATTTCTTTAGACAAGGAAAAATATCACCACTATTACAAGTTGTGGGGTTCTCGTTAATATATGCGCGACTTAGGGTGTCTGCAATGAACAAATTTACACTTTTTATGTAATTCACAACAAAATCACACTTCTGCAGTTGCAACAACATTCGCTGCAGTCGTTTAGGTGCTTTTACTAAAGGCTCTTTGTGATGATTTCCAACGGTTTATGATCAGAATCAACCCTTACAGTTCTGCCATAAACATAAGGCTCGAATTTTTCCATGCTAAATAGAATAGCTAATAACTCCTTTTCTATTTGCGCATAATTACATTCGGCTGACGTCAGGGCACGCGATGCGTAAGCAACAGGATGGTCACTCTGCATCAGACAAGCACCCAACCCTTTAGATCAAGCATCACATTACAACACAATTGGCGCGCTGGCATTAAAATACTTCAAAATTGACGACTTCATCAAAGTCGCTTTAATTTCTTTTACACACGCACCATGTGTATGTTTGTCCCGCACGAATTCACTATTCCTTTTCAATAAATTTTTCATCGGTGCCGTAATCTGAGACAATTTAGGTGCAAAACGTTGTAGAAAATTAGTGGTAGCGAGAATTCTTTGAACTCCCTGTTTATCAGAAGGAGCCGGCATATCTCGTATGCCCTCCAGTTTCGCCAAATCTGGTTTTAAACCATCTTTACTAATCACATGGCTTCTTTTTGTTCTATTTAATGCCCCTCTCTCGGCATCGAATAAGTAATTTGTTGTAAAATTTTCGTTTATTGTCTAAAATTGCCTCATCCACCGTGTCCACCACTTCATAAATCAAAATATCGTCTGTAACAGGCATAACACCATCCAAATCTTTCAGGGCAAATTTTAAACGACATACGAATTCTTCCGGGGATGGTTTGAGTATGAAAGCCATTCTAAGCCATCTATATCGCCCCCATGACGTAGCAAATGTGGTCAAATAACTACTTTCGTTATCAAGTTCAACATGCCAAAAACCATTTTTAACATCGGCAATAGTAAACACTTTGGCTATATGTAAATGTGGCAACACGTCATCTATGGTGGACATGGGATGATTATTACGTTTCAGAGCTTTGTTCATGGTTTTGGATCGAGGCAAAGACGAATTTTTCCGGATTTCTTAGAAACAACTATTAAATTGGGAACCCAGGGCGTATGACATTGAAGTGTTGCATTGAAATTAAAACTTCCCCCAGTGGCTCAATCACCGTTTTGTGATACATTGACAATTTTATACATGTATGTTCAAATCTGAGTAATTTAGGGTCATTACAAGCCTTTGTATAATCAGATTTAGACATAACATTTACAGTAGCTCCACAATCGATCTGAAATTTAATGTTACAATACTTAACCAGCAAATGGGCAAACAATTTTTTTATGTGATCCCCCATCATTTGTAAAAATATCATCACAAATTAAAATTTCATTTCTATCAGTATCGACACATTCAACATTTTGATCATCTTTCGAATAACCAGTTTATTGTCACTTTATTGTCGACACTTAATAGGGAAATAATTTCTCATTGGGCATATATTGCAAAGTTTTCCCCAAGCGGGGCAATGTATTCTGCCAAAAAATTGCTTTCTACCACAAAATTTACACTCACGAAATTTCACGTTATGGTGTTCCGCCGACCCATTATTAATCCTTTTCTTCGCCTCTTGGTTTTCAGCAGCATTGACATCTTCCATTGTGGATTTCATAATTTCCAAATGTGTCATGGTAGATTCGTGAGCCCGACATCGATCTATGCACTTTGTCAAAGTTAGATCACGTTCTTGCAATAGTCTTCTTCACAAATTATTATCTGGCACTCAATCAATATTTCTATCTCTTATGAGGCTATCTTCCAATGTGCCAAAATTACAAGTTTTCGCCAAAATTCGCAAATTCGATAAAAATGTATCCCCATGTTCCCCAGGTATTTGTCCACGATGATTGAACACATGTCTCTCATAGCTTTCATTTGTTTCGCCAACACAGAACAACTCCAGTTTTTCAAGAACTTTAGTAATATCCTTCTTGTCGTCATCTCATTCAAACTTGAATCCGTCGCTTATTTCAACAGCGCCAGTGCCAATTATTGTGGCGTGTTATCATACATAAACTTCAATTTCAACCGAGCTCTATTTGTTGAGAACAGTGACACAACTTAATAAAGACGTGTTAAACATATAAGATAATAAGACGTTCACAAGCTAGCACTGCAATATTGTAATGGCGATAAAAACGAATTGATGTATCGCAATGCGTCGCGACAATTAAGGATTATCGCGTTACTCATCAAGGAGTAAACAACACATTACGTCACAATTTCCTGATAAGACCTTTGGCGATACATGTTCGGAACATACACGAATCAATTTGATTTTTGTGATAAATACAGCTCCGTTTGCAATGGCGACGGAAAGCAACCGACTTCACAACCGAAATGCCCTCAAACGCATTGCAAGGTTATCCATCACACCGAGGTCATAATTTTTAATTGGCTCCCAGGAATCTTTGCATGTATAAACCTCGAAATCACAGAAAATGCCACTTACGCCACATCGAGCACAAGTTTGTTGGACTTTTTAGGAAGATACTGATAAAGAGCAGAGCGACATTTGGCAATTATTTGCTCACCAACTGCATGCTTTTCCTCCTGGGGATCAGTCCTACATTTAGCCAGTACTGAATATAGAACAGGACTCTTTTGGCAACATGTATGTATTATCATCACAGTGAAAGAATCTGATCTCTCGATCACTTACTTGGGTGTTTATTGCAACATGTAGACCGCAAGCTGTTGATTGCTGTCAAACTTTTCCATCTTATTCTGTAAACTGCTGATGAACATGCTCTTTTTCTCACTTGGATTCATGACTTTTATTAGATCTATTCAATATTTTCTTTTATCTTTGCTCAACTGTATATTTATAGTAAGACACGTTAGTTATACTTTGCCATCTCTATTGATATACATTTAACCTTGTATAGTACTATGGAATGACTCTTGACTATCTAAGTGAAACGTTATGTGGATAGATGTATAATTTCCACGTTCAAGCTAAACCACACTCATTGTTGCAACCAAATAGATCCACATCCATGTCTCACAATGTTGTTGGCAAACAATAAATAAAATTCCATGAAAACTACAATAAACTTGTTGCATATATGTATGCTCACATGGACGCACACTGTCATATCTTCCCCTGAAAATTGGTTAGTGAAACATCCTTGGTTCTCATAACATCACAGGGGCCCAATGTTGTATAACGTGACACGCATTTTAATTCGTTAGGTCAGAATTTGACCAATAAGGTGAAATATATTTGTTGTTGGAGAACATCCTAATGAATTAAAGAGGTAACGTCTTTCGAATATGCGTATCTCTCAACCAAACTTCGTGTGCTATTTTTTTCTCTATTATAACTCATTTCGGTATGCTTAAATATAAATAACTTAAATATAAATAAAAAAAGGTTATCTGTTGTTTTGTCTGATTTTAATCAAATGCCGGTACTAAAAATACTAAAATATTTCCATTTGGATACGGATAAACAATTCAATTTTCAAAAAGCAAAAAAATGTATAGGTAGATTTTTAGGTGGTCGGTTAGCTCAATCTTTGAGGCGTTAGGAATAAGCTTTGAGCTACGCCTCACCAAGGACTTGTGTTCGAATTCCGTGTGGGATGCTTATATACGAGAGGTCTGCTGGACGCCTGGCCGATGCACGACTGTTCTTCCGCCAACCATGTCCATGATCCGGAAAATAATTAAAATGTCAAGCCAAAACCTTCGCCCCCCCCCCCCCCCCCATTCGGAACCGATGCTGGATGTCTGCACGAGATGTGCGTGTGATGTATCATGCTACATACCGGAATAGTTACTACAATGCAATTAAGTGTTATACTAACTATTATACCGGTATAATACTGTATAAATATTTGGGCTGTGACACGGATTTTGGGGTAAATAACTGCGCATTTGTTTTTTTATAACTCATCTGGGTATGATTCAACATTAATAACAATACGAAGTTCACATTTGGTGATCTAAATAAAAAGAGTCGTGGTTCGCCGTATTATTGTCCTATTCGAAAAATAGCTTAGTCGGGTTCTGTGTCAGTTAGGATAATCCTGTAATTTTCACGCGACTCTAGATGTCATAGAAGTGTGCTGGTACTTACGGTGGACCTGAAGTTCTGTATTAGTCTGACTTAGTTATAAAGTATTATAGGGTGTTTGGTAGGTACTGGTCGTTTCACCGGTATTTTCCTGCTAAGTGCAGACTGACAGAAGCAAGTTAGAACAAGTCAGAAGTAACATCGAAAAAGAAACAGAAAATGTTTTCTGTTTAGAGTGCAGTTGCTCTGTGCTGCTATCGAATCATTTCTGATTTAGTAGCGCTTGGCTATTAAGTGGCAGTTAGTTGGTTTCTTTTAGGCACTGCTTCCAGCATTGCTCAGAATGAATTTATATTAAAAAAAGCATTCTAAGAAAATTTGCCGTAATTCTGTACATAATAGACTCCAGTGGGTAGCAATTTGGCCTGTTAGCAATTTGTCTGTAAATTAATATATGATTTAAAAAGTTTTTATTCAATAGAATGTATTCGTATAGATTTGGTTCATAATTATTCACTAGAGATGCAATTCGTAAAAATAATATTCGAAATTTACATACCTTTGTGACCGTTCTATCACCTTAAAATCAATTAACAAATTCATGTAACTCAAACGTTAACAAATTAAGAAGGATCTCATTAAGTTATTGGTATTATATTCTTGAATATTAATCAATTTTATTTTGAAATTTCCACCACCAGAACACTGAACACAAAATAGATATAGAAAGTGAACTCCAAAACAAAGTTTGAAATATGAATGCGTTTCTAATCTACATACAGCATATCAAGGAAGCACTGATTTTAATCTGAAAAGCAGTGCCAATAGTGTCATTGATGCCTTCCGATTGGAATGACAATAGAGAATATTTGGGTCTTGTGTAGTATAATACCACAATACCTTCAAGTGTACTTAGCCCAAAAAATGTTTCAACATCACGTTTCTACCAACCACATCAAAACATCATCCAAAAATGACGTCACAATCATTTACTATAGCCTCTCAAAGTTTGTGGACATATGATGTGAGGACAATACACTCTCGATAATGCGCTTTCACTAACAATCGTCCTGTCATGGACCTCAAAATTACTTGTGGAATGGTGTCAGAAAGTCATTTAAAAAAATAATCAAGTAGAAGTTGGAGTGACAAATATTCTTGCTAGTCTTGGAAATGGGTTTCATCATAAAAAAATTCAGCAAAATGGGCAACATTTCATGGTACGTCTTTGGTTAGAAGATTTAGTTTTTCTATTTGTCAATACAAAAAAATTGATGTGATCATTTTGGACACCCAAAGAAAACCAAGATTCTGTCATTCTGAAAAATACTTCCAACTTCCAACTTTAAGTTATAAACTTGTTTAAGGGAGTCATACCATTCAAAAATTCAATTTTTGGGAGAGATGCAGTTTTTTATAAAAAATTTGTTGCATGCAAGGTGTTTTGGTGACACATTTTCTCAATGATTCATTTATGTTAGACGAAATATCACTTCGCTCATGTTGCATTTATCTCGAGTTTATTTATACCACAGTCAAAAATTTACTGTGAGTCACTGATGGATCACGTTACTACGATTTTGAAAAAAATAATATGGTTATCTAACACCTTTTTTGATGAGTAAACAATATCGCCAAGATTTCTGTTTTTTTTTTTTTTTAGGATATTATAGTTCATTGACTGATCATATTCAGCAAATCAGTAATAAAAAAAGTTATATGCTATCCCGATCAAAAATTTTATCTTGTCATGCATGCATGCATATTTTTTCTAACTGGAATTCAGTTGGGGAACAATGATTATCTTTAATTACCTAATTGAAGAAATTTTAAATTTCCTAAGATTATTATTCTATAAAGAATTTTCTGCTGGAGAACATGTCTAATGTGATATTAAAGAAGCACCTGTTTGAACCCTGACTCAGATTACCGAAGTGCTAAAATAGGTAAATGTTGCCATTCGATTAGTTGCCCTCTGGGTGTTTTTCAAAATGAATTGTAGGCAAAATGAGGTTTATGTCATTACTTTAAATACGAAAATTTGTGGCCTCAGTCATTGATTGCTTTTTTATTTTCGGTGTATGATTTCGCCATGATTTTTCTGCTAAAATCACAAAATTTTTAAATCTATTTTAATTTCATGAAACTTGCTTACAATCAGATCATTGATTAATTAATAACCAAGTAAGTAATTAGTACATCCTTGAATGATAGTTTGATTCCACTGGTATGGTATAGTTTTATGATATCAAAACTGATACGGTATTTGGATTGATTTCACATATGAGAATTTATTTGGCATAATTTTTACCCCAGATGCGATGTTAAAGATGTTTGACAAAACCATAAAGCAAATGTAGGAACATGTTTACAACAAGAACTTTTATTTTATCAAGCATGCGCCTCAGATGTACCGTGTCTCATGATGATGACATCTTTGACAATTTTTCCAACTGAATGGATTTGGAATGAGGTGACTGACTCATTTACTTTTGTGTTAATTAAGATATACAATACCTAGTACCTACAAAAATCTTGGTGGTGTTACTGGTGATCTACTGTACAGTCCATTAGATATTATAAAACACATCAGTTCCCATAAAATCTTAAATCTTTTCACTTTAGTCTATTGATTTTCACTCTGAATCAAATTTGTTTTCTTAATTGTTCATTTGTGATCGTTCATTTGTTGACCTTGCATAGTGCCTTAGTCTTTGTAAGCAGATGTTTCAGTATTCCCAAATGGGATATTTAGTCTAGAGATTAATTGCATAAGTCGGAGAATGTCATTTGCTTCATTGCACAGAGAAGGTAGTCTTTTTTTTATCTTGTAGGTTATAAGTTGTTGAACATCTCATTATGATTTTAAAACTTGTTATTATTTCTTGGTTGGAGTTCCTGGGACTAACTACTTATCTCCTTTTTCTATAACTTTTGTGTGTGCGGATCTGTATGCTGTGCTCAAAAATGGTTCAGTAAGAATAATGCCAGAGTCTTTCAGTATCACCTTTTTTAACCAAGTTTAGACTTACTCATAAATTTGTTTAGAATGCTTGTCCTGAGGAAGTCTGACTATAGCTAGACAAAACATTACAGAAATTTTGTATATATGCACAATGCATGTTGATTTGCTTTTTCCCCTTGGTTTGCAAAATTGATCTAGCATAACCCATATGGAATTATGCTGATAAACTGTGCTTCGCAATAGCATAACAAATACCGGTATAAAAATTAAACTATATACGGGATTGTTTTGAAAAAAGTAGAGACCAATGTCTCTTTGTCAGAATTCAGACCGCCATTCTTGCAAATCATTTATCAAGCGATTAAGATTCGGAAAATTGATGACAGTTGATGTAGGTAATCCAAATGTAGATCACATGGTACATTAACTGTGAAGTTGCCCGTTTGTTTTTACTTGATATTTTGGGTCCTTTATTCTGATTATCGTTTAGAGGACTAAAGACTTTTTTCAAGTGCAGTATACCATAAAGCACATGTTTCTATTGAATTTTAAAGAACTTATAAAAGGAAGTTTGTTGCAGTTCTATTACTTTTTTTTCTCTGGGAAATTTTATGTTGCCAAATGCCAGGCATGGGTTATTTTTTCTGTAGACTCTAGTTTCAATTAGCTCGCTGAGAGCTAGTGCTTTCTTAGCTTACCGATGTAGCTTACAGGAATTGTAAAGCATAAATTTGTATGTCATCAAAAGTATCTTGTGAGAGGCATTTTCTTCAGGTGTTTGTGTAGCTGACTGAGCTTATATCACTCTTTTTTCAGTATGGCACATTTTGTTTTGTTATTGTAGTCAATACTGGAATTCGTTTTAATATTGTATGTAATATTTATATTCAGAGAAGAAATATATATCAAGGTCATGACATAGTCTGTTTGTATCTTTAATTAAATATTGTCCGGGATTTTCAGCAAGAGTAGAGTACAAACCTCTGCATGATGGGTTATCATTATCTCCGAAATATGAAGCATTATCAAGAGCATGGACAATTGTGTAAAAATAACCGCACGTGCCAGAATCAAGTCGAATGTATGAAGAACTGCAGCTTGCAGAATGCAAGAATAACAAATTTTAAAGTGCAAAGAAAAAGGAAACAGACTTTATTGACAAGATTAGTTTTTATCGCAACTATACTTGGAACAGCATTCCTTTTTTCACAATTACAGAATTCAAGTGAGTTTATATTTACTAATTCTCATGTTTATTTTTATATTTTTTTTCTTAACTCTGACAGATTATGAATAGGATCATATAAAAATTATCTCACTGTCCTTTGACAAGATAATAGAAAGGTGTGAACGAGAGGAATATAATTGAAATTAGAAACGATTTTCTTTCCATAAAAAATTTTTTGGTTACCAATTAATTAACAAAACTTATGATCTCGTGAATCATTGATTTATTTATTTTTCATCTTTGAGCATGTTTATAAATCTTGTCTACCCAGACCCTGGGAACTCGTTGTTTAAAAGACTAAATTATAGACAAACGGTATTTCAACGATGTTTTGTTAGGCATATGCCGTTTCTGGTCCCATTGGTTTTTGGTCCTATGTTATGTCCTCTATCTGTATATAATTCAGGCTCAGCGAAATCGTTTTGCCAAACATGATTGGTGTTTACATTTGGTCAAGTATGATTCATCATTGACTCATACTCTACAAAACGTATTTTGACATAGATTTTATGTGATATTTGTAAACGACTGGTATGAACTCATCAGGGGTTGGATTTTGCTTCGTCTGACTTTGTGTATCAGACTCAGGCTGTTAAGGCCGAAACAAGCGATTCACGCTGACTAGAGTGCCACGTGTTCTCTGTGTATCGACATAATAATTGACGCGCAATTCAACGCTCTCACGAGGCTATCAATGATCTCGCTTCTGTATTTTGTCATTCACAATCTCCCAATTCCAAAAATAGTGTAGTTTGATATCTGTGTATTGTCTTCAAAAAGACATGCTACACATATCCATGCCTACATCTGACGTCGGTGATGTAATTTTATCTTTTTCGCCGACTCTCCCACTCTGTAAAGTCTTCAGAAAAAATGTTTTGTCAAGTGTGGGGCACTGAATGATATAACTCGCGGCAGATATTTTTTATGTAGATTTTATATGTGGCTCACGCTTTGTAAAATGAAGTTTGCTGGTCGGGATATCCCAATCTTCACCAGAGGCGACCTAGGTTTTGCTTCCCGTATTTAATTGGTGAAGTCGAACGTCCCGTCATAAAGACGATGAAAATCAATACCATGATATTAAGACAAATATTATTATATAGTATTATGAATGAGATTTTAAATTGTAAATATCGATTAAAGGTTTAATGCAGATCTATTTAATGACAGATCATAATGTGCAATTTGAACTTCCTGTAGTATTGCCCTCCTGTAGTATTGTCACCTGAAAGTTCGAAGCAGACTGTTTTCAATATATGCATTGTTAGTAAATTTTTAAAGTGTGAACTGAATTCAAATGTGCTGCATTTCAAATGACGTTTATTTAATCATTTTTAAGACTTAACACCGGATAAAACGTGACTCTACACTATACTAAATCACGTGATTTCCAACTTTGCAAAAGTCTGGTATAGGAGTTTTGCATGTGATAGGGTTCTTGCTGTAACGCAATTATATTTTTGATCACGAAGCAATTCGTACATCTTGTGACGGATTGCAACATACCTTTTATTGCGTTAAAAATTCCCAATGATTGGCTAATTCATTGAGTTCATACCCATTTGCACTAACTATACATGAGTCATAGAATTAATTACTGTAATAATGCAATTGAAAAGTTAAATAACTTCAAACAAATAACCTACGATCGTGCAATATGCAATATGAAGTACATTCAAAAAGAAACTGCTCAATAATACAAAAATTTTTACCTGACTTTATACATTGTACGACGGAGGATAATTCATATTCCGGGAATTTACTCCTAAACCGGAAACTGTACACTGAACCCTATCATTTGCATCGACTCCAGCTTCTTCTCACTGACCTTTGTGACATATGTAATGTGCCCTAAACAGCCGAACACCTCATTATGCGTTGCAGAAAATATGTTTGTTTAAAAATTGTAAACTATTTGGGCATTAGACCAATTCTGTACTCTATATTATCTGATTTCGTGTTACTACTCATGTTCTCGAATATGTCTTGCTCACCGGCAAGTTCTATAATGATATAAATGTCAAATTGACGCCATGGCCTGGTGCAAAAGACCAAGCTGTCGTAAGCACCAACAAAATTATACATACATTCATATAACGTTATTACAATGTGTAGAATTACGGCCGAAACATGGGCACATTTACTTGCACTGTCTAATATAAGCAACTCAGTTTGTAATTCCCAAATTATTAAGTATGGGTCACTGATGGATCGCGTCGACGAAACTCAGTCCATCCCTATCCATGCTTGACGAAATGTAATTTCAAGCCGGATTTTCCCATTTTCAGGGAGAAATATGCTACAGTAGGACAAACATTACAATTTCCAAACCCATGTCTTTATTTGAAGAATTTTGAATAGTTAGACATTAAATTTAATTGGCATATTTTGCAATTAACGCAGCTTTTCTGTTCTTGTCTCACATCTTTGTTAAGATTGTTGATTTTTGCTCGTTAATAGTTCGTGTGAACCTACAACCGTGTAAAACTATAATCCTTCCTAAGAGGATTAGTGGATTACTACAATGGTAAATTGCATTGGACAGATACAACTTAATTGTGATTATGGATTGCTCTAGCTATGTAGCATATGATGTATAATAATCAAAATTGAAAGATTTATTTTTTTTTGTAATAATAGACGACTCTGTACTAACAATGTAGCACGAAATCGGAAATCTGATACTAAACTGCATTTTTTTATCATTTTTATTATGATTGAAAATCGTGATTATGGTTAACCGTAATGTAGTATACTACACTGTTGCAAAACGCAGCAAAATCACCATTCTTTGACTGTATTCTTTATTTGAACAAATCATCAATTCGGCCCTGTATGACTGACCACTAACTTACTTCGGGTCTGTAAATCTTGTAACATCGTCGCAATATTGTCTCGCTTCGGTTGTTTTACAGATACTTTAATAGACTTTTTTCAAGGAAGCTTCCTGCCCTCATTTCTCCGAACAAAATATCCAGCGGGTCCACTCGATTGACTTCCGATTGATATATTCACTGTAGAGGTTCCACAATGTCACAGACAGTTTTAGGCTATACGTTTTTTTCAAGACCTCTAAACTAGGATTTCCTCGCCTTCCCACTGCTTTCCTGGTCGTGTCTATCTGTATTACTTTAAAACTCGTGACTGTAGACATCTGTCAGGGATGGAGATTCTCCTTGGTTCTCATTCTGCATTTCATGCAACTTCTTGCACGCTAGTGGTCTTCAACGATGGTAATGTTTTCTTGCAACCTTGCTCTGAGCGAATTTTGTTAAAAAAATGTTAATTTTACTGATCAATATATTCTCAAATCAAACTATCAATTCGACTTTGTATGCCTTCTATGGACTGATGATGAAACGTGCCACCTCCAAGTGCGCCAATCTGCAATATTTTTTTACCTTTTTTTTATTGAAATTCACTCTGAAAAAAACCGGAAGCAATGCCGAAAATAAACCGACTAATGGCCACTTGACATTAAAGAGCTACTACAAGTAGTAGTGTAGTGCCAGCAACTGCACTCTATGCGGAAAATTTTCCCAACGGAACTGAACAGCTATGTCAAAGGGCAGCGAGGTAGAAGGTACTGATTCCGGTCCGTTTGTCATTCCTCAAACCTGAATAAGTATATTTTTGTGCCATTTGTTATTCGCGATCAGTGACCAATGCTCGACAAAACGTGTTTGAAAATAAAGGGCAAGGCTTTATAATTATATCGCATGTATGTGTTGTTTTAAATTATGCGAGCATTTCGCAATTACGGTAGATAATATGTATTTGAATTAGACAAGTATTACCATCATTTGCTGAAATATCAACTGACCTATAGGCACTAGTAATTTTTTATAATTTTGAAATGTTGTGTTCTTTTTCATTTGAGTATTCGACTTGAGAATTTTTTAACGTCACGCTGACGTCCAGTTTCTTGAAAATGGCTCTAAGTCGCCTAATCCTAAATACGTTTAACTATTTCATTCTGATTTCTGGTGTTTCGATTTTTGTTTAATACCGCAGCATAAACCAAACGAACTTTTGAACTGAATCTACAAAGTGCAGAATAGGAAAAAGCCGCAGTATAAATTCTTGCCATTGTAAGAATTCCTCGAAATATCAAAATCGGTAGACATTTACAATAATAAATAGGCGTCTGGCGTAGCATAATATGAAATATTCGTTTCTAATATGGACTTATATTTTCCATGCCTTTATCGCCATTGACGTAATTTGAATTGAACAATTACTTGTTTTCAAGCGCATCACTCTAAAAACGCTCACGACGGAGATCATTGTAGGCGAGACTTGAAACCAAGACTATACTGTAACAAAAAATGCAACAAAATCACTGGTTTTTGACCGTAAATTTACTTGACGGTATTGAAAAAATTCAAAATTGACTTTTTTGCCCGAATATAGGGTGTTGATGAAACGCACTGCGAAGGTGCGGCCCATCAACAGCCCATAATTAGCAAAAAACTCGTCAACATGACGTTCTTTTACTTTTGAAAATATGCAATTGCTGCAAATGACCAGTAAATTTATCGTAATTTCGTCACAGTGTACTCAACATAAAAATGGGTGTTAAAAGATGTATGTATGTTTAATAAAATGATGCCTCCGACTACTAATGGTTTTATACACCAGGTCAGAAAGTGTATGAGATCTTCATAGATCACGACGGATCAACAAAATTCAGTTGCATACTGTATATAAATAATAACGCGACCGTCAACTATCGGATAAAATAGGCACGAAATCAGGTCTCGTACCCAGTTCATTAACAATGTCTAGAAAGTGACCTCTTTCGAGTACATTGCATCTCATAAAATTGTGCAAAGTCTCTGCTGTTTTGCAGATTTACAGTTGTCCGTTTACATGTAGGCAGCCCGATTTTAAATTGGGGTTGGAGAACGTTATAATTGTGTACCGATTTAAAGTATTCTGGTTGATCTCGAGTAGGAAATAACGGGATTGGGTGGGTGAGGCGTTATCTATATCAGATCAGCGGTCATGGCAGTCTATCATACTGCTGCTACTTTACAAAACATCTTTGAGAACAAATTTTATATTATATCACATTACCCCCTTGCGACTATTTTAATTTGATCAATATCATCAATAACATTTGCCAAAATTTATGGGTAGAACCTATTCTCCTATTTCAGCGCAATCCGAATGCCTAGAATTCTTGCGACCATAAACACGTTTTGTTAAGCATGGGTCACAGATTGATAGCGCCGTCGAGACTCGAACCATCTGTGGCTCATGCCTGACAAAATGAAAATTTCTAATTTTGGAAGTCATGAAATATTATGGGAAAAGTAAAAAGTCTTTTGTATTGATGAGATAAGGATAGTTTGCCACTTTAGTTATAATCAATAAAAGTTTAGTTCACTTTAAAAATATAATGCGACGTCACGATTTTTGAGATTAATTTGAAGTCTAATTTTTCGAGTCGCCAGTTTATGTACTTTAGAAAAAAATTCACTAAATTTTTACGATTGTGTTTACTAAAAATCTTTTATCAGAAAAAAGCCTTTTTCTCAATTTTAATGAATGCAAATAAATCTAAACAAAAAAATCAATAACTTCTGGTCTGAATTTTAATCGACCGATTTTTCGCCATGCAGGAAATGATATGAAATACGGCAGAATTGATATAGAAAGCTTTCGTGAAGATCGTTTTGTACCATATATAGGCGCTCATTGGTGTTGCGGTCCATCAGTGTTCCATGCATCATAAAGAGCAAAAGTGTTCCATGCATCACAAAGAGCAAAATTCTACATTAGAGCACAAATTTGTTACCGTTCAAATCGTTTGTAATTTGATTGAATACTCGCGTACGTTGCCAACTTTTTTCTTTAAATTTTTTTTTATGTTGAAGTTGTGCCAGATTAAGAGAGGGAACTTTAACCTCGCCGTGTCTCCGTCGGTTTCATTCTTGATCTCGGTCTAATTGCGATACGCGGGATAGATTGTCTAAACATTAGTTGCGTACTGTTAAATTAAGTTCATTGCATTTCTTCGACTTGAAAGGACATTGGTCTGCTGAAAATTTTACTTTATGTAATTATATTAATATAAAATCATGAAATAACAGTTGTCACAATCGTCTTAGGTATGCAAATAGAATTTAATTACCATCGGATAATATAAGTTGTGCAGTTGTATCGAAAAGTAAGGATTTCAATAGAAATTTGCACTTTACGGTAGTTCAAATATGATCGACCCCTTTAACGGCGAAAGAATTTTTCCACGCGCAATCGCCGTACTTGCACAAGCACCGTCCACGTGATTCGTGAAGTGAATATTATTTATTCCCTCAAGATAATCGCTTTTCTCATAAGTCCAAATTCAAAGTTTATCTTGTAATTCATATTTTTAGCTCTTTAATGCACCTTTTGGCATACATATAAACATGAATACTCATTGCACATCAAAATCTGTAAAGGAAAATACCATAATATATGGCGTATTATAATGATTGATTATTTGATTCCGAATAACCATAAAATTCAGAATTTATCTTTCCTTGAAAAATATCCATATATTTTCACAAAATTCATGTTGCCAGCCACGAGCCGCAGATAGACCACGACACAACTAAGCATTACCCACAGTGATAAATGAATGAAAGACAAAATCTAATCCGAAATGTTACTTTGTTAAGTAGGAACCACTGATGGTCCGCGCCTCGGCGGCGCGATCCATCAGTGACTCATACTTAACAAAGCATGTATAATCTGATTGGGGCTATATGCATTGTCAGAAGCAGTTCATTAATGGAACTGACTTGCTGCTACCGCAAAGAGCTAGTGCAGAAAATGGAAAACTACTAACCATTACCTGCGCTCAAAGTACAAAACATTCCATACAGTAAAGGCCGTAAAACACGTGAAATTGTCTTGCCTATGCATTGCGTTGCGTTTCGGGCAACAAAATAAATACAGCAATACACGTCTGCATTGCTTTGCATTGATCTTATTCACATGCCGACAGTACAGACGTACGCAATGAAACCAGCACTCTCCGTTAGTTTGCATAGCAAACCGGTCGTTTGCGTTGAAAAAGGCTAGGAACTGCATGCAGAGCATTGTTCTAGTGTAAAACGCAAGGATAAAATAAAACAAACCTAGAAAAAACGCAATTTACACAATTGTGTATTGTGGCCTTAAGGGATATAGCAGAGTTCGGCGCGCTGTATTATCCGTTCTCCAATTGAAGTAGAACAATGCCATTCCTTATTTTGTTTGATGCCTTTTAAGTCTCCTCTTTAAGGAATTTTGTTCTGTTAACAATAGGGTTGTCCAAAATATTCAATTCGATTCGCAATATTCGAATCATTCAACTTCTGCAACAATTTTTTTCGAAAACAAGTGCGAAATTTTTTCTTAAATTTTAGCTTAAATAAAAAATGATTTGGTTCAATATATGACTTCCGATTTGAATATTCGATTCGATTCGATTCTGAAACCAAAAGATATTTGATTTTAGCCAGCCCTAGTTAACAATGGTTCACTGATTTGATGAACTGCGCCGTCGATGAAATATGGATCGACGATTTTCGTAATTGTGTTCTCGTCATAAAATAGTTGTCAAATTTTGTTGCTATTTTTATGATTATAGGCTTTTTACGCGTATTTGCCTTATTTTCAACGAGTTTAAAGTATATATTTTAACTTGGATCCTGCCGACCCGGAGAGATTATATCCTTCCAACAACACTAACCGTATCCGTCTATAAATGGCGCTGACACGGGGCTTGTTCACTGTTCAGGGTGATCCATCGAATGTGTGGGTATAAAATACAACGTCGCACGTCGTGTGACGACATGGGAATGGCCTTCAACTAATGTTCTTTATGAACTTGCTATTAATAACATATAATAAAATTTAATATTAAAAATTATTTGAAATTTGATACCCTTTGTGGAATAGCGTTTCAAGATTTTAATTTCAATAAATAGTCGAGGTTATTTTTTTGATGTTGAAGTATTATCAAATTCTGAAAGATTTGGTTTGATGCCATACGGTATTTAAGAAAATTAAATATATCTGATGTTTTCTATGTATTTCACAATAACAGTAGTTTGCGGAAAGACCGATAATAATTCTTTTTTTCACATTTGGAACGTGTGGATTGCGCCATTCTTTATTTTTAGACGATGCTTGGCAAAGCAAAATTTCCTTTATAGAAGGCATTGCTGATAAATGATAACGATAAACTAAAACACCCAAACCTTGTTCATACAAAATACCCATTTACGTCAACGTTGCCCATAGTAACGCAAACGACAAAATTGCGAAGTTGCGAAATTGCACTATAACGACTCACTGTCAATCTCGCAGGTGTATGACGCCAGTGGAAATGCCAATCAGAGTAATTTCGCTTTTTTATTATTTTTAAATTGATTAACTTTGCAGTGAAATCATGATATATGCCAAATTTTACGTTGTAAAGTTTGACATAAATCATGACTTTACTGCAAAATGGCGAAACATCGTCAAATATCGGCAATATCCTTTCTCTGAAATATTGAAAAACTATTCTTTATAAAGTAAATTAAACAAACCTATAAGGACAACTCTAGCTATAACCGGACGATATTGATTTTTCGTAGCAGATACAGGACAGATATTATTAATTTGTAATTTCTGGCAAGTGATAACCGAGTCAGAACCTGGAAGCAAAATCTACTAGAATTGACGATAATCAACGAAATATAATGAAAAGATTAATTTTAAACAAAGAACCTTTGATGGAAATTGTTCATTTATTTAGAATAATCCGTTATATTATTGACCGTCTTTGATTTTTGTGATGTGTCGATTGTGGGTGACCAAAATCGAATATATTTTTGGTTTCATCGAATAATTCTGCCGAATCGAATATTCAAATCGAAAGTCATGTAATAAATAAACATCGACATCCTTTTATCATCTTATAATTTACATAAGAGTTCACTTATTTTTAAAAATAAACTAAAATTATTGTTATGTAGATTTCGAATATTTGCACAAATCGATTCGAATTATGATACCAATATCGCAAATCCAATCTAATAGATAGCCCTGGTGTCGATATCATATTAATGGTGGATGAAAGATGACCAATAAATCATTTCACATATACTTAACAAAGTGATAGTTAAAAACAGGTCTTAGACTATTCGAATTATTAGTATTCAGTTCCATTCTTCGACTCCAGCCTTATTAATTGAACCTTTGAAAACCCTATACAGTCGAACCTACGACCGAGTTTTGGGTTTCATTTTAATGGTAATGTGTGACTAAAGAATGTAAATTTCGAATATATCATAATAAATAATTTCAATTGCTCTCATATCAGAGATTTTTGTTTTCTTATGTACATCAGTGCACCATGCCCTTGCAAAAAATTCTGAACTTCAGAAATACAGTAAATTATACTTGAATAGCGGTAGTAATTCTGTACGCCGTGTCATGCCTGTCACATTCATGGATCTTGCTAGAACTCTATTCGAATACTTTGCAAAATCTGTATTTTTATCTTTAAACGTGTTTTGTTCAGGTATGGGTCACAGTTAGACCCGCCGGCGATTTATCGGTGCCCCGTACAATTTTATAACATTTTAAACTTCGGATTTGGGCATGGCATTACATTTGATAGACTCTGATCAATGACCCAATGCTTCGAGAAACATTAAACAATGCCCACGTTGAGGCATCTTTAATTATTTCGAATTTTCTATCTTCTCACCCTTCGATCAATATTTGAAGTTTATCCTATTATGTTTTCCGTTGAGAAATGATATTTTTCTCCACAATGTCCCTAGTGGTGGGGATGACTATCGACTAATCGACTAATATTTATTTATTTATTTTTGTAGTATTAATAATATTAAAAGTCATTTGCTGATCATTGTTATACTGGTCAGTTTCATAATAAGCAAACATTGGTATATCAAATTA
This sequence comes from Styela plicata, assembly GCA_963675895.2. Taxonomy (NCBI): domain Eukaryota; kingdom Metazoa; phylum Chordata; class Ascidiacea; order Stolidobranchia; family Styelidae; genus Styela; species Styela plicata. The sequence goes on from OZ023150.1 coordinate 2,305,045, forward strand.
ATCTTTTAAAATAAATTTTTCTGAATGGACCAGTGCGATTTCAGATCTTAATGGTATCGTGATTGTCTACCAGCTGATTCGCCGTCACGTTGCATATATCACAAATTTGGAAATCAATGTTCTTTTTGCCCTCACCTCACCTCATTCCCTCTTATCCTGCATCATAAGCAAATTATTTTCGTGATCTTGGCTGATAATTGACAGTTTTGGCAACAAACATGTCAAGCATGAGCCACAGATGGACCGCTCCTCAGCAATGCAACTGATACCCAACAAGTTATGTTTGGGTAAATTATTTCTTGCTGGGCATGGATTTACGATGCTCTTATCCGAATAATCTTGTATTCTAGAATTCCTATTGAAGGTGATTTCGTTTCATGATCATGATATTTGCAAAATTTACTTTATTGAATTTGACATAAGCATGACTTTGTTACAAAATCTGGTCAGTATCAACGCTTAGAATGTATTCTGTATATATAGCGAATTCTGCTTAAACTAATCTAAGACAACCTTGATTTGTACAGTGAGCCTCAGCAATTCAAAACGAGTGCTTTGAAAATTGTAACCAAACTATTAACGTTACATCCGTTTAGATATTAAATCCCCGCCCTGTTTTATAATATCTGTCCTCAAATCGGTTCTGTGTTATCATAGATGTTCTTTCAACAATTTAATTCTGTATTAGCTTTGTACTGATGGTTTAATTGAACACAAAGCGTTGTGGTTTTAATTCGCGTTCTTAATGAAAACCAAACGATGAGAAGCGCAGAAAATAATTTCAAATTTATCCAGTTGCAAAAATTCTTACCAATCATGTTTTATCAAGTATTGCTTACTTCTCCATGGTTTTTGTTTAATAATATTGTATTGATAAAAAAGTTTCTGGCGTTTTTATGGCGTCGTTTCCATCAACTAATTTTTATTAACATGGTAGTGATCTTCTGTTTGTGACGTCAATGGCGGACTGAACACGTGACGAGGGTGACGAGGATAATCACCACGTGGTTATAAGGTTGTCACCGACCTTTCAAATTTGAATATTTTGGAAAACACAGATAACAACTAATACTACCTCACAGCAAAAAGCTATTTACTTCATCTTGTAGTACCAGTAAATGCACAGTAGTACACTCTAAGCGTAATACGCCACAAAGAGGACTGGACCACAATGATAAAGAGCGTTAAGAATGTATAACCATCTATTACTGAAATGGACTCTATATATGAAGGAGTTCGTACCCTCCCACATACGTCATAAGTATGGCTGTATAGGAAAAAAATCATTTTGTAGTCTAAAACGGAAGAAATATTACAATTATTGTATGGCGTTGGTTTGCAAAGGGATTCGAAGTTTGTTATTTTTAAAGCACATAGAGTACAATATCAATATCAATTCTGCTAATGTCCTCATGATTCGCCACTTAAACTAGTACACATGGCATGGCCTGTCTACTGGGTCATGCTGTGCAATAGTTCAGGCTGTACTGTTGTTCCATTAGGAAGGACAAAGGTTTGATTATTGCTTGAAAAACGAAACCGCGTCTTATCTTCTGGCCATTTATCGTCATAATGAATAATGAATTTTACGAGGTAAAATCATAATTCATCAGCCTTGTTGTCACTGTTTCTATCGCCTCTATGTTCGACAATATAGCGAGATGGCAGATCCAAAATATGTCATCTTATGAAATTATATCATTTCTTGCTAAGCAATGTATGGGACACCAGACCACACCATTCCATCTGATACCTAATAGTTGGCGCGAAACGTCCTTTCTGATGTTGATTAGGGATATTCGGAATTCTATTGGTGTCATACTCTTTACGGAACATGTTAATAATGATTGAAATGCCTCATGGGTCGTTTGATGTGTGTATTTGTGCACGTGACATCAGAGCACACGCCTTTTCTATGTAAATACAAGTATTACCTCTCCATTCGTAAATAGTGTTAAACCGTTCAACGCTATGAATCAAATACTATACGTCTATATACCTACATATATTTATGAATGGGAATGGCAAAAAGACAAATAATATCGATCATAATTCTATAAAATTTATGTTTTAATAATTTTAAGGTGTCCTGCCCTTTTTCTTGACGTAATAAAATGCCTCGTACTTTTACGGGTAGATGTATACAAATATCATAGGAATATTACATGCACACATTCGGAAATTATTCGTCGAAACATCTTTTGTTAAGTATGCGTCACTGATGGATCGCGTCGTTAAGACGCGGTCCGTCTGTGGCACATGCTTGACTATAAATATTTGATTGCATGAATCTAAAAATGGATATTTCGGAATGGATTGTATTTGTCATAATATTTATATTTTCCTAGCGGTGCATGCTCTAATAAATAATTGACAATGGACACCAATTAGTCAAATTACGTAATTTTGTTGATAGTTTCCCGCCCCACTCAATATTGGGCCGTAGTTGAATCACTCCTAAATAACCAGGTCCACGTTTGGCCATACGTGCCTAAAACTCACTTGACGAATAATTTTACTGTGTTGTACTTATATATCATTGTATGATGTAATAGTCTATTTTAACTTTTCCTTAATATTAACTTTGACATTGATGGAAAGTCGTTGCGCTGGTATTTATACTCGGTTGACGAGTTCAAACTTGCCATATTAATTTTATTGGAGAGCATGGAGATTCCAATGTCCGTCAAAAGAGCTGGATATTAATCAATTTCTTGAATCCTTCTTAAATTACATTGATCTGTTCGAGTCCTGATTAAAAAAAGGTAGCGTAATTGGGTCTACCCGCTACCCAACGTTCTCAGCGGTATTGCAAATAAAGTTGTTTGAATTTGTATGGAATCACAGTAGTAAATTTAAGTTCATTTGCCTTAGCTCTATTTTCCCAAATTCGAGTCGCCTTGTTGATGAAACACTTTATCAACTATAGGCTGTTGGTGAATCAGCGCTTCGACTCGAAAAGGTCGATTTGTAGTTCAATTCCGTCATCACCGAGTGAAATAACCCTCAAACAATGGTTATTTCGCCGCTTTTTTGTTTCAAGGATGACTCAGTGTTCTGATTATATTATAAGCAAAGACGAATTCCTCATAATGACATGTATTGAATATTCAAAATATTCAAGCCAACTTCTTTTTTTCGAATCATTTAATATATATATATATATATATATATTTGGTTTGTATTCAATAGGGATCTGAAAAAGCGGAATTGTAAAATAACATCGTATTGTTTTATTATATACCTCGTGTAGGTGACTATTTTTCTATAATTAGGGCGAGCCTAGGCCAATCATGCCATTTCGAATAAATTCCATTACTGGCCCGTACCCGGTATTTGATACCCATAATATTTGATTGTAATTCGAACAAAGCGATTACTTTCGCTATTTTTGTAGATCTTTGATTACGTATTACAAAACAAATGATGTCATGCAGTATGTGCTTTTCGCCCATAAACGGCCATTGTCCACTCTAATATCCATATGATATACAATATGGCGTGGAAATAGGTCGGTTAAAAATATACCTTTACTCATTTATTCTTGATAGTCATGTACGTGTTATTTTAAACTAATAAAGATAAGAATAGGTGTTTCCATTTAGTAACTTAAGTATAGCATGTTGTGTGTGGTAGTTGGACGAATAGGGGTTAATCTAAATCTGTTCGATATGTTCAACTAGTTTCCGAAACACTCGGTGGGAGAGGGGGGCTTTTTTTGTTCATCAGATTATGTCGTAATATTTTTTAAAATATTCTGCTCACAGCAAAATTTGAATAACTTTTATTAGGAATATGTACAGTTACTATTGAGCTACTTGGACTCTCTCTTAACCACAATAAAAACGTGTTTTTGTTGCGAATGGCGAAAACACGCCTATTTACACGAGAGATTTTGAGATTTTTTAGGCCAGTAGCTGTAGCGTACTACACTATTACCAAATTACAACAAATTTCATTTCGTTTTTCTTTTACGGTAAAAAAAACTTATCCAAAATTCGATACCGCCTTCGCGATGTGAATTATGTCAATTAGGGACTGACGATACACCGCGCCTCCGGTGGCATTCCATCAACAGCACATTATACCCAAACCAGGAATTTCATTTTTCCAAGCACAGGCCACTGATTGACGTGCCTAAACGGCATGATTCATCTACGACCCAGATTTTACAAAACATGTTTGATCAAATATTTCTATTTCTTTCTGAGAAGCATAAACATTTCCATGAGAATTTATTCACGAGACTGAACCGCTGTCGTACAGGTGTGTATTTGAGTGGTATCTGTCATGTGCGAAAGCGAATTCTTCCGGCAAGTTCTGACGCGCACAATGGCAAATATTTTGGGAACGTGAATATTTGGGCGCGTATGGGGTCAGAACTTTTTCACATTTTCTTAATGAAATTTCAATACACTTGATTTCGTCGGTCTAACGTTGCTTTTCAAAATTGAATTCATTTCTACTAACATTGAACTTAAACTGAATCAATCATACAGTACTTGGTTGTACATTCAGAAACGAAAATATAAATTAGTTTTTCGGAGAAAAGTCGCAAAATATACCTTTTCGATCGTGTTCGTTTTGAAACTTTGTTGAACTTAACTTGAATTTCTGGTGTTTTCTATTTATAGGCAGTCCATAGTTATCAGATGCTGCCAGCCATGGACTTGCCATGTCAACCATGGACAGATTAAATGGTCGGTCCGTAAGTCCCCAAAGGCCTGTACTAACTTTCAAATTACTGTCATTTTTACAATGATCTGGAAAGCTTGTCTCATTTTAATTATCCTGGCTTATTGTGATTTAGTTAAATATATAATTATGCTACGGTTTGGAATGTTTAGACGTGACTCACAGCAAAAACTTCTATGTTTATATATTCTATTGCTATATGTGATCGCTGTGTAATGCTGAACATAGCGAAAATTTGACTTCAAAAACTATTTGAACAGGATGAAGCTTTTGCGACTCGGCTTAACAAAATAGTATGTCTCGCCCGCACCAGACAAAAATTTAGATCAACGATAATTTCGTTTTTCTTTTATTCTTGGATCGATTTATTTTGCCTTGAACTTATAGTCTTAATATATGTCATTAGTCATAAATTTGCTGAAAAATGGGCAAACTATAGTAATTTCGTTCATCTGAAATGCTCAGCTGAAACATTTTTCTTATTACAGTATATATTTACATAATTGCATTTCTAAAACCGCTCGAAGCAAGCTTTAAGGAAACCCATCAAGTGCGACTCTCACCATTCAAAACATGCTGCATTGCAATTTGCTTCTTTGGGAATTAGGCTTTTATTTTCATTGCAGTTCCATTCAATCTCACTGGGTTCCCGCCAAAATATCACGTGTTTTATCGGTTTTCCCGGCACCGGTAGTTTCACATCAGCTGTCAATATTGACCTGTGCAAATATCATTCGGTACATTTCCATTTTCATTGATTAATCACTCTTTTTCTATCATAATCAGTTTTTCTGGGAAACATCGTGGCTAGGATTTTTTGAATAAAAATGCCGTCATCGATATTTTTTCTATGTTTTCTGACGAAATATTATTTTTATAGCAAAACATTTGTGAAATAGCCATAGCGAACTGTTTTCTTAAAAGTTGACATTCAAGTCTCACACATACATTACAATCGGAGATAAATTTATTATCGGACTTGCGAATTGTATGGTTTCGGATTGAATAATCCTGATTCTGACTTCGTAGTAAAGGATCTATTTTTTTCAAAGTATCGGGCATTTCACTGTTAATTCTAGAATAACATGTCAAAACTAAAATGTGTGAAAGTTTTACACAAAACTTCCAAATCAATAAATAATTCATTTAATATCTTCAAATAGTATCAATAGTATTAATAAAAAAAATAATATCCATCTACGTAATTGCTTTGCTAGTCCAGTGTTATGACAGTTTAATGCGATATCGACCAAATAATGCACTTTTAAAAATAGATATAAACTTAAATTGATTTTCCCTTTAAATATTATTTTAAATAATCAAACCGCAGCATGTATTTTGAAGGTGGGCCGCACAATCCATCAGTGACCCATGCTTAAAAACATTACTACCACTCGTTCAAACGTGCTCGACGGATTAATCGAAATATTATGACACAATCCATCTGTTGCACATACTCGAAAGTATTATACTTCCACAAATACACCAAAATACTCTGAATTTCGAAATTCCTGTGAATTTTCTCCTGTCGTCTCGAGAATAAAGATTCCGACGACACGTGTTTTGTTGAGTATGGCCATTGATGGATCGCGCCTTCGAAGCGCGGACCATCTATGACCCATGCCTAACAAAATAAAATTTCTTATTACGATGTAGCTAAACATATTAATATATTTCATTTTTCGAAATAGGATTATTTCTTTGCGCCAATAACATGTAAAAGAGACGCTTGCTATTTTGGAAACATCAATAAGCTGTTTAGTATTCGATATTTGAATTTTAATATCCGTCCATTTTAATCGAATTTGCATAATAATTTTAACTTTTACAAGTCCAGAATTCAACTTATAAATTATTATTACCATTGATCATGCATGGCCAATGTATCGAATTTGTATGTATTTGTTAACGGAGTGGCTATTTGTGTTGTGGAAGAGAATTTTTAATTCATTTTTGAACTTATTGATACTTGTGGTGAAGAGAATAGGAGGAAAAGGTAGTTTCCGCCAGCTTAGCCTGCTTGAAATAATTTTGAATAAATTAATTTCGGTTTTTTATTTTTGCAATAAGACAAGTATGTCAAATTCTCAATGTGTATATATATCAAGGATGTTCTTATTTTAAACAAAAGTATTTTTTATTATTATATTTTCAATTCGTTCAATGGACAAACATGGTCAAATATTAGCAATTCCGTTTACCCGAAATGTTGGAGCATGGTTCTATTTATATAGTGAAATTAGAATACCGCATCTAAACCCAGTATCAAGCCTTGAATCTGTCCTAAAGTTTCTAAACCACATCTGAAAGAGAAAGAGATTCTATCACTTGAGTATCATCTGTTGTTATTATTCAAAAATTACCTTATAAATAGAATGTTTCAGCATTTTAAACGAACAAATTACTGTTATTTGACCTTATTTTGTCATTTTGCGGCAAAGTCGTGATATATGTCAAATTTTACGCTGTAAAATTTGACATATATCATGATTTTACTGCAAATGAATCAATTCAAGAATGGATCGATCGAGAAACGAGATTGCTTTAAATCAGATTTCTAGAATACCTGACTTTTCGGAAATAAAGATAATAATGTAAATACAAATAGGAATCCAATTAATCAGACTGCATTATATTTCATTTCAGATTCATCAAAACATTCTAGAGGTTCTTCTAAAGGGAAATCAAGTAATCATTTTTCACAGGAACGACCCATATTCATACGGCGACTACTAGAAGATAATAGTGAGAACGCTTTTGCAGGTAAATTTCTATTTTGTGTTTCGGTCTGTATATCCTACGGTAATGTAAAAACGAGCAGAGCATCGCAAAAAATAAAATGTTGAAAACCAGTTTTTCTGTTTTGCTCAACTGTCGTTACGCACTCTCTGGGAGATATTTTAAAAAAATTTGTGTCAGCGGTTTTCATTTGAATTTTAAATTAGTTTTATAGTATTGTACTTCAAAGTTCAGATTATCGAAATTATTTTTATTTTTTTAATATTTTATTCATATTACAGCAAAATCGTGATTTATGTCAAATTTTACCGCGTAAAATTTGGCATATGTCACGATTTTCTGAAAATGTATCTTTTTCATATGAACGAAAAACGAAAAAATAAATCTTAATTCTAAAACACCAGGGAATTCATCTCTACCCTTTTATATTTGTTTTATAATGTTGTCTTTTTATCTTCAAGGGAACGAAAGCGAACAATATTCTACAAATGGGACGGGAGCGCCGTCGAACCATCATGAGAATTGTACACCACCTTGTAAGCAGATTATCCTCTCTATAGAAAATATATAGTTTGAATCAAAATGGGCATGAGCCACTGATATATTGCGCACCCAGTTATATAGAAACCGCATATTACATTATTAGTTTCTCTGATATTTCCGACAAGGTGCTATGTTCTGGTGTCTGATATTTTTAAAAGTAACATGTAAAATGAAATATTTTTTCAACATTTCAGATAAACAAATTGCTGATATTTGAACAGATTTTGCCTGTTTTTCAGCAAAGTCATAAATCATGTCAAATTTCACAACTTAAAATTTGGCATATTTATTTTTATTTTATTTTTTATTCAAAGCGACTTCTAAGAGTGGATCACTCTGTCTAAGGCCCCGTAACAGCGGCCACTTATAGACGGACAGGGTTATAATTACTGGAAAGATATGATTTTTTCTGTTCAGCTTAGCCTACCCAAGGTATTATACCCTGGGTTGAGTGGTTGGCATGGAAAAGCGAGCCGGACATCATGATTGTACTGCAAAATGAATCAATTCAAGAGTATTTAAAAAAAACGAAATTATTTTTAGTCAGAATTAAAACGACATCTCTAGGCAGGGATAATTTGACTAATTCTGCGTTCAACTAAACCGTTGCTATTAATAAATTAACACTTTCTTAATATTTGTATTTGCATACCGGTATTTTCGTAGTATTGTTTGCAATCTGCATTATCACAATATGTTACTTGCGGTATTTCCACGAATCGAGTGAATGCATATAATGCCTTCTTTTCTTTTGCTTCTTTCACATATCACACAGTAACAAAAATGCAGTGTTTTTACGCTTCCATGACAGGTATTGTATATTGACTGCATCGTTAGTAAGATTTATGCACGTAACTGATGAAAAGTCGGTTTTATAGTTCTTTACTTCAATATCGCCGAGTAAAATTACTGTTGAAAAACGGTGATTTCACTGCATTTTTGTTACAGTTCAGTCAAATAGAGATCTTGACCGACCAAGCATAACGCTTAATGTGTAGATCGTGTTCGTACGGGTTAGAATAGAGTAGAATATCTGTTGAATTCAGAATCGAATCTAATAATTTTTACGAATTAAATCGAATCAGTAGTATTATAATAAATAAACAAAAAAATTTTCTCAGAAAAATGTTGAAACACCAAAATATAGTCTATTTTCTGAAATACAATTGTTGGTTTCGAATTACTGGGAAAATCGAATCGAATAACTTACGATTCGATTCGCGAATCGAATCGGATATTTTAGCCAGGCCTAGTTAGCAGTACTGCCGATACCGATTACCAGGATACTGCTTCCCCGTACTAGTTCAATGAGTTAAAATAATTTTTATGGTGCATACGGAGGCCGCAAGGGTTCGTGCCTCGTCGGCGATATTCATCAGTAACCCAAAACCTGGAAAAACCTGTTCGGCGTTATCGGAGACATCCTTTTCATATACCTGAAATCCGGCATTTTGATCTGTTAATATTTGATATAAAGCCTGACGTGCAGAGAGTACTAATGTTTGATTTTGATTCGTCCTTTGAATTTGAATATCTTAATTAGAATCCCAGGTGCGAGCTTTTGAATTGCCCTAGCGCATTTCTTCTTGTGTGTAGTAGGAATAAAAATATTCGATTTGTGATTAGCGGATCGTAAATTGTCAGATTCGATTTTCTCTCTTCGATTACCCCTGTTTCGATTCGATTCGCAAAAATTATCCGATTCGATTCTGAATTCAACAGATATTCGAATTTGACCACTCCTACGTAAGATGCGACGAATTCGAGTCAAACATGTACTCTTCAGATTCTAGCGTCGCCCAGTACAGAAGCCCCTGACTCATTGAACTCCGGTGCAGTGGTTCAATTCTGGTTATGATGTTTTTCACTCAAAGTGGGGATTGTTGGAAATATAATTTGTGATGACTTATAATTGGCCAAGGTCATTGATCGATCTGATTTAGTCACTGCTTATGGTCTTAATTCGGGCGTATGGGATTCAATAAATGTACATCCAGAAAGGTGCTAATTCCGCGCTAGATTCTAACAAGTCTTTTTGTTGATTTCACGTTTTATTGACACACATCAATATTTACTATGACGCGCGTCACATTATTATCTACGATTGTAAAACAAGGTAAATATACCCACCTATGGCCAAGTATTATATGGCGCGCTTTTTCCGCGAGACACACTTGGACAGGTATTAATAAATGCACTCAGTTGGCGGTGAGGTACTTCGTGGGCATTGCTTATTTGCTGAGTTAAAAATACTCATGCGAAATCAGCGTTAAACACATATTCGTGTTGATTATCGACTGACAAAACGATGTTCGTTATGTAAGGATATATTCGTAACCACGCTCATAAAAGGGGGTGGGGGGTCATGGTGTCATTCTCAATGCTGGCAGGAACCTGGAAATCAAAGTTTTTTGTCGGTATTGTCTATTGAAATATTTTAAATGAATCCGATGACTCAAATTGGTCTCTTCAGAGTGTAGATATAAATCAATTGGACACTAATCCGGTCTTGAAATATATAAAGCACGCGTTTGGGGATGTAAATTTTAAAGTTTTTTTCGTTCAAATGTCAGATTTCGAAAACGACATCTTCCACAAAAATTAGTGATGTATGCGAATTTTATGCTTCAAAATTTGACACGTATCACAATTTTACGGACAGCCCAGTTGGCTAGCATGTGCAAATATATTTTGGAGAGCGTGCGTGATTGGTGCACCGCACCGCCTCCCAGAGGCGCGGTCCTTTCGTTTGTAATTCTTGTCAAAATGGCATTTTTGGTTGCATTTCAAACAGTCTCTCCCAACATTCCTAATGCACATTCAATGCATATATTTCGTTACTAAATCTTTAGGGAATCATAACTTCACCTATTTATAAACCTTGATATTTTAGCCAACGCGCAATATAAACAAGTAACATTCCAAAGATGTAAGGCATAGATAAACTTGTCCTTCAAGGAATTTGTATTCAACTTGTTTTGTGTCAAGTGTGAAACACTATTCGCCCGCTTCCATAAGGCGATTTTAGATTAAATACTATACTAAGACGGGTGCGACTTTTGATGTTCTGTTCAGCTTGGTTTTCTATAGTCGAATCGTATTTCTTCTTGTATGATCCTCATTTTACAGGCATCCGAACCCAACATAATCGAAATTGTGTTTATTAAATGTGATCTTTGGTGAACGCTTCATTCGGGGAATTGTTGGAATCGAGCCATAATAAAAAAAAACTATTCAATTTTAATCATGGCAAATAATAGGAAAAAGACTGAAAATTTGACTTCTGTTTGACGTTTTAAGTTAATTTGTCTTCGGCATTAATATTTTAAACGGGCTTACGAGCGCGGTACATAGAATCTTACTTGGGTATTTACGATTGTTGATTCGTGACCAAGTTATTAATGAAGTATCAAATTTGGTTGTCAAGTTTGTTCTCCAAATCGAGACCACACACGTCTTATTCGCTCCCGATTCCAAGAATTTTGAGTATTCGTCAATAATTTCCTTACTATAATATGAATATGTGGTTTATATGTTTGGCCAAGCGAGAGCTATAGATGGAACGTACCTAGCAGGCGTGTTCCATCTATGGCTCACGGTTGTACTAACATATTTCGTACATTTTTATCTAATCTCATTAGCCACACTGTCAATCCTCTTTTTAGGAGTTACCTCTGTTGTTCCTAAATACAACTGTCTAACTGCGGTTGTTTGTTGCCTTTGTCCATGTGAAGGTCTTCGCACAATATTTTTTTCTAGCACGGGCCTGGTATATTGGGGATTTCATTGGTGAATATTAAAGTTTGTGGGTGATATTAAAACAACCCTTTTTCGTTTCTCTGGCGCCTCTTTTCTGGGTACAATATTTTGCGGGCAGACAGTTCCATTATGGGTTTAACGGGGTATTACGGAAAGCGATCTTTCCGCTCACTTATATGCTATGCGCACTTTTTTGTTGTTGCTTTAATCGCTCCAAGGCTTCAGTATTTGTGCTGGGTCATGTTTATTTGTTTGTTTAAAAAAAAGCGATGAAAAGAAATTAACACGCAATCACGAGAAATGTTTCTTTTATTGTTAATAGGGATAAAATGCAAAATGTTCAAACCGTTTGTCAGTTGAAATTAATCAAAAAAAATTAATTACTTCCTAATGCTTGTAATTTTAGCATCTTTTTAGTAGTGTTTCGAAACCGCAGGCGACGAAATTTGTTTTTCTTTTGTTATGAGTAGGATGTTCGAGTTGGTTACTTGGACTAATTAAAGTATGACAAAAATGCATAACAATCCTATTCTTGGAAGAAAATCTTTAACAACATGTGCGCCCAAATTAACTCTTTATTCAGTTTATTATAACAAACAGGATGTTTTCTATGAGGCAAATAGTCATCGTTAAAGATGTCCTTATCAGGTTACTCATCTACTCTAGAATTTCTATCAAAAGTAATTTCGTTTTTCGATTGTTCTGAAATCGTGATTTTACGCCAGTTTTGAAATTTAACAACTAACCAACCAACTAACGGCCACTTAATCGCAAAGTACTAATACAAGACATAATAGTGCCAGTCAGTAACTGCACTCTAAACAGAAAACATTCCTAACTGAACCCCCACGGTAAAGTGCAGTGAGTGGTATCTGCCTTGGCCGATGGTAAAACCAACTACCACTTCGCTGTCACTATCAAATTTAATAAAAAAAGAATTACCTCCAACCGTCGAAATTGATTGGTCAAATTTAACCAAAATCAGTTGTATTTTGTCGTTTAAATTAAAATTTTTGATTTTGGACTGGAGGGTAGATGAAAATACATCGCTTTTAAGTCTATCTGTAAGTCGTAACTCTAAATTTCTTTATTATCATAATAAAGGCAATTATGGTAATAGTAGAAATGGGATATTTTTTTATGAAATCTGCGATTCGGCCAGGTTCGAGAAAGTTATCCTTATCAGATTCGAATTTTATAGGATTCGATTTCTCCAAGCCCTAGTTCGGACGGATTTCAATACTGAATTATTCGAATCCATTTATTTATTCACGTACTTTTTTAATTCGGTCACATTGGATGTTTTTAACTGAATCATATACATGTAAGAATGCTTCTTGGAATATCACGGTTAAACTCACGACTCAATAGCAAGTTTTCTTAAGTATGACGGTCCGCCAGTGGCACATGCTTGACGAATCAAAATTCCTGGTTGAATCACTGGTAGAATTCGCATTCTGATTTTCTGTGTTCGTGGTGTCGGTTTTGCCAAAGTATATGACCGGTTATCGAAAGCTTTTACCGAGTCGCCAAGTCTAAAAAAGGAACGATTCCCAATTATTTTATTTAATCTCAACAAGTATACAAATCGCTGGTCATGGGAAGGAGTTTTTGTTTTCAAATTTTTCAAAAAACATTAAACAGTATTACGCAAGGGGTATATTTTGCAGATTTGTGGTTTACAACGCGCGTTCTCCCAAAATATATATCTCCGCTTCACGGTCTTGGGGTTTTCTGGTTCATCTCTTAACAAACAAAGTCCAGGAGAGAGATTTTCGAATTTAAAAGTTTTAGAAAACTCGGGCCACGCGCGAGCCAAGGATGTTTCCCGCTGTCAGAGACAAGACATCTTTCCCTAATCGTTTTTGAATTTAATTTTCCCCTCTGCATTTGGTTTACCACTGAATTTTTTCTATTTGTAGTTGTTCCACACATGCTTGGGGCATGTGTTCTTGGGTGTTTATACGCCGAACGTCCTTGACCCAATCATGGCCGAAGTTCAGTTGTTGCATTGACTTTGAGTGAACCATGATATGCAAGAATTGGAGACAATAGCTATATTTAGAAAAGATTATCCAGCTCGCGACTTTTTGTAAATCGATATTGCCGCGTTTCAAGACCATTAGCCTGGGTTTGAATTGGGTTAAAGGTAGAAAGTCTGTTTTATCATTTTATCGAAAAAATATTTAATGCTTTTGTTGACTCGACGACCTAGCGGTGATCTTGGTTGCATTGTCTGGAGTTCGAAGCCCTGCAAATTCAAACAGATGGTTGTTTTCCGTCGAAAATACCACTCGACGCTAGGTCTGGGAAAAACCCAATCATATGAAATTCGAATCTGATTCGAATATTTTTTATCGAATCGCTACTTCTATCCACGATTGATTCAATAAATCGTGCTTCGAATCACCGAATCGAATTGCCCTGTCTTACTCAAAGCAGTTTACTTCCGCTTGAGATGTTTCCGCGCAGGATGTAATTTCTAGTACTACATTTTGTAGTAGTTCTTTGCTGTATGGTGGTCGTTAGTTAACTCCCTTTAGACGCCGCTTGCGGCCCTGTTTGAAATGAATTTGCACAAAAAAATAATCGGCAAAATATTTATTTAGCTTAAATTTATGTATATTGACCGATTTCGGTAAGAATTGGACTGAAATTACGATCGAAGTTAAAATGTACGCAAAATTGTGTCGGTTGTCGTCGTGAATATTTCCGACAATACTGATGAAAACCGACACTAACGTCACAATTTTAAAACGTTATTCATAACAAATTTGGTTCCTTCATCAGAAATTATGCTTTGTCGAGCGAGCATGCGCCACAGATGGAACGCGCCTCGTAAGCGCGATCCATCAGTTAGCTCATGCTCAAGAAAGGCTCTTGCAGATAAAGCTTTTGGGCTGGATCTTGACATCTTGATTACTGATTTCATTCTGAATATACTTGAGCGACGATAGTAATGGCATGGTGGGTTTGTTAATCTAATATTCAGGGGTGAATGTATTTAACAATTGTGCACATATAGCTATAATATGGACTTCTGGACAATTTCTTTAAAAGCTATTTTTCATTCGTACCTTTGTACACGGATTTATGATATTATGTGTTCGCGCTAAAAATGGGTACGATCCATTAAAGTATTAAATAAAATTATATACTTTTCCGGGAAAGGGCATGTATTATAATATGCTTCTAAAAATACATTTTGTCAGTGAGAAGATCAGATTGTATTGCCGCAGGACAATGCCTAATATCCAATTTTGTTGTCATTTGACAGGCTTACGCACGACGTACGGTGTCCTACGATGTGGATTAGGATCGACGTACGTCACCTCGTGTACGACTTCAAAACGATCGCCGACGCTTCGAACGTGCCCGGTTCGATATGATGCATTTGTTTAAAAACACAAATATATAAAGTCCGCTTTAAAAGGTTTTAATTTGCCACATAAAAGGCTTTTCCATGCCGTGGATTAAAAGTTCAAAAACTGAAAATAGCCGTTGCCTGACTTGTGCTTATAAAAGCATGCCGTCTGTACGTCTGTAATACCCCCGTCATTGCAATATGCATCACTGTTGTCAAAATATTTTATTAAAATGAAATTACCTTTATTTCACAGTGTGCAATTAACAATGTTCACAATTATATCCGGTTACGGGATTTTTCTTGCATCTTGCCATTCCATCCCGTGTGGAATATATGAGGAACCGGTGAGGTTAACGAGCATAGTCCCAAGGCTAGTCCCAATATGTGTTTGCAATGGCATTGCATGAATTGAGTAAATCATTTTCTCGGCTCATTGCTATATTTATAAAGTATAGCCCATGATTTTATGTCTTGTCATGAAAAACGGAATGCGTCCATGAAAAGTGGAATTCTAGTTTAAGCCAAAACACAAAACTGCATTGGCTAGACAAGCAAACAGATTTTTTTTACTAAAATACAAGCAGCAAACTAAAATTACATACCGGTATATTGAATTATAATAAAGGTAAATGTTTTATGAAATTAACTCTCCCTTGACCTCAGATTAAAATGGAAACCTGATCTCTAATCATAATCTTTTCTTTGCAGCAATCCATGAGTTTCCGCAAGATTTGTTTACCGAAGAGCAAAGGCTTCAAGGAGCCATAGTTATACATTTTTTTGTTGTAAGTATATTTTTCAGTTTTATATGCAGCCAAGTGGACATATCTATTTATGACTAAAGCAGATTTTTAAAAATTTGCGATTTTTAACTTATATAATATTGTTTGTCTATTAATTGAATTAAGTTGAAAAAAAAGCAAATATTTGATTTTCTACAACAACAAAGCGATCAAATTCGGTCTTGTGCTAATACTTGTTGTGCTCTCCATTTAAAATTTATTTTTTGCTAAGAACAAGCCACAGATAGACCGCGCCTCGTCGGCGCGATGATCGTTTGATTTATCAAATTAAAGACCAATGTGGCAAATTGAACTATCATTTTCATTTTAGTGGGCAATCATATTATATTTTGCTATAATAATAACCACATGAAATACTATTTTTTTATATTTTTTTCGTTTCAGTGTTTTTATATGTTTGTTGCGCTTGCTATCGTGTGTGATGACTACTTCGTACCTTCTCTGGATCAGATTTCTGAGGTTGGTTGGTTTAATATTTTACTAACTGCAAATTTATTTTTTATTTTCCAAACAAAATACGAACTTTGGTTTCAATCGGGTATCTGAAACTTTGATGACTTCTCTCTGACGCTGGTATTTATCATGTATCATGTAAATGATTTTAAACTCTTTTGGCTTTAAGTTAGTAAATGTTAAATTCTGGAAAGTATGTTGCCATATTTATCATTATCAGTGGGTTCCTTCCTTTTTGGTGTCACTTCTGACTTTTAGGAGTGAATTTCAGTAAAAAAGCCGTTAGTTTGGTACAGTGTTCGACGATATCTTGCAATGAACTACCCATCCCTCCTCCTTGTTTCTTCCAAATCCGGGATTCGTGTGTGTGAGAATTCACGAATGAGATAATATCAAGCATATATACAAAAATATCGTGTTCTCATTCCACAGAATGTGGTATGAGAACATGATCATTTTGTATATTTGTACAGTAGTTTCAGTTCAGTTAGACTTTTTATGGAGGTTTTAACTTATCATCATTTAATTTATCATCAGTGACAGACCTCTCTTTGTAAAAACACATCAACCTAGACACTTTTTTTTCTTGTTTAGTACCTACAACTAATATTACCATTCGTTGTTGTTATCATTTCAGAAATTAAAACTCACGGAAGATGTGGCCGGAGCTACGTTTATGGCTGCTGGAAGTTCAGCACCTGAACTATTCATTTCAATAATTGGTAAGTATTATTCTCTCCTGATGTCCGAGCTTTCGAACTACTATAATATGATTGGAAATTGCGACTTTTTTACCATGACCCCTCGTGCAGACACCAGTACCGACTTGGATGTGAAGTTTTATTCTAACCATTTAAATATTTTTATTGTACATGGACATGGCAGTGAAATATGCACTTGTTCACACTTAATCAAGTTTTACCGATTTAAATGCATTATTTATCTTCATCTTACCTTCATCTTTTCCTCTCACATGCTTCCCATGAATATCAAATTACTTCTCCAAAATAAGCATCCGATCCAACCCATTCTATTTTAAATATTATTTTTCAAGACTATCAGTCACTTGGCAATGGTTTTTGGCAATAATTCAGTCATTTTGCTTTTTGTCTAGCTAAAATTGATTAAATTTCAGATCACTGATGAAAAAATGTCAAATTGTATGGACCGCTAAAAAAAAATAATTTTAAGCATGGGTCATAGATGGGCTGCACCTGAACGGCTGACCTGGTGCACTTAATTTTTTGGATACATTTGCAAAACCAACCATGTTGCACTCAACTTTTTCTAAGTTTGGTTTCAAAAGTTAGAACTCACCTGAGAAATTTATCACTTTACCATGGTGGTTTATTTATGTATGGGATGTTTTCCCCTTAGAGTGCAGCTGCTGTCACTTTATCTTGTAGTAGCTTTTTGTCATTTGAGTTTCCGTTGGTCCGGCTCCATTTAGACGCTGCTTTTAGCTTTGCTTCGAGCGAACTTCTTGAAAAAAACGAATATTAGGGTACAAAGGATTTAACAAGAATATTGCTTTTTCAATTCTAAAAATCTATGTGGTTTACGTTAAGTTGTATTGTTTAGTGCGATGCAAAGTATTTTATTTTGCTCAAAATATTTCCTTACCTGATTGTTAGAGGAGATTAAAATTAGGCAAATAAGATACTAGGTGGTTTTCTCGTCATCTCTGGCAGATAGATACCTTTCAGACTTCACTTTACAATATCTTTGCAGTTCTATATGGATTGTTTTCTGTCTGGGATGAAATTACCGTTTTTTTTTTTATTTTGTATAATTCGTGTTGAATTAGTTGTCACGAGGTGTTTCTATCAACTTTGTGTTGATTGAATTCAATCTAATTTTAATTACCTAGACTCTAAGTGTAGCATAACCTTAGAAAATCCCTAAGTCCTTAGTGTAATTAAGCGAACCTAATTACAAATGTAAATTAGTCTCGCTAAATTAAACTTGGTTCATTTTTATCACACATGTAACGTTGACAAGTTTACCCGACAGTCACTGAAAGGCTTTATATTTTCAACAGACGAAAAAATTATTTATATTGAATAGGTCTGGCGTTAATGACAACATAATCAGTTTATCCCATTCTTACATGAATTCTAACTGGATTAATTGTTAAAATTAATTTATCGTTACGGTCTAATACGGCTGTCGCTGAGTTACCGAAATTGAACTTGACAAAAGTTAAGGTAGCGTTCTTTTCGAGTCATGTTTTCCCACGGGATGTGTAAGTTGACATTAGATAATATTACATTTCCTTGTCAGAAATAGAATTATTATTGGATCATGCTCTATTGAGCATGATCTAATAATAATTTTATTTCTGCCGAAGGAAAGTGTAATTATCAATGATTCGAAAAGCGTCATAACTTGTTGCGCTTAGCATCAATCCGCTTGATGAAAAACATTCTGACCTTTACGATAACTAGATAAAAAAGGGTTTGTTATTTTATGTAAGGAACTTATCTGGTATCAGTAATATCCGGGTTTTGATTGAAAGTTTGGCCAATTGTAATTGCTAGTGGTGTGTGCCCTTCTGATTAAAAATCAGTCGAACACTGATCGAACACAGCGATCAAAATGTTTGAAATATGCAGATCCATTCAGAAATGCTCAATATATATATATCTAATGACATCTCATCAAAGTCATGATTTGCACATGATAATATCAAATCTTTTAAAAAAACCCAATTTTGTTTGTCACATCAAGATATTAAATTTTGAATCTGTTTTTTGTTTTTACTGTGGGGTTCAATCAGTCAGTGCTAACGCGTAACCTCGACACGTTTGCCAAACTTCTGTTTGAGCAATGATATCGATTTTTATTTCAAGTCCAAATTCGAAGAGCATTTTTCTCTACAGTGTAAAGGCTGACACAAAAGTGTATCATGAGATATTGATTTTGTGGTTTCAATTTTGAAGTATTTTTGCATTATTTTGTCCTCTTTCTACTGAGAAATCGAATGTAAAAAAAGTATTAAAAGATTCAATTTGAATTTCGAATGAATGCCAGCTACTCAGACACCCGAAGGAAATGGATTCCGGCAGGAGAAAGTTTAGCAAATGCATTTTTTAAATGTCTGGGGACAGCCAAACTGTTCAAAAAGTTTCAAAAATCAAACCATCAATACTGCTGATTCTGAAGTATTTAGCCATCTGAAGAAAATGACATAAACGTTTCGGACACCTGAAGAAAAACTAGATTCTGCCTGCCTGCTTTTAAGTATATATTTGAAATGTGCTGTTGGGCAAACGTAAAAAACTGCTATAAAACTGCGTTTGAAAGAATATATTGACATATGAATACCTGTCAATTTCAGTAACCAACTCAAATTTAAATAACTCTGTTATCTTACACCCCACCGTTTGCAGCTGTTTCATTGTAGTTATTTCAGAGTTTTTTTTTAAATTTTATGTGCCTTTTTTCTCAATTCACTAATGTGTCCTGTCCCAATGTGATCATGCCTTATTCGGTCTAGTACAATATTAGATAGTCATTAACTGTTCGATCCTTTTCTCGTAGGTGTGTTTGTCGCTCGAGGAGATGTTGGAGTTGGTACAATTGTCGGATCTGCTGTTTTCAATATTCTCGTCATTATCGGACTCTGTGCTCTATTCTGTAGCGAGGTGGGATAAATTGTCGAACATTGATCAAAAAAGTTGCTAAAATATATTGTGTCAAGTATGAGGTGTGACAGTGCAATTTATCTGTGGTTCATGCTTGACAAAAAATTTATAGCACACTAATGAATTTAGGAGTGTAGAATCTTAGTAAAAGGGCAAAACTCCAATTTTTTAATGCAATTATATATTTTGAATGCAAATATCTAAAAAGATTCATTTTGACCTTTTCGCCGTGAGACAATATTTCAAAACATATTGAAATACAGTAACACCAAAGAAAGGTCAGGCAGTTGAACAAAAGTTCTCTTAAAAATTTAAAAACGTGCAAGGTATGCATGCACCCGCTAGCCTTTATTAGAAAATGATAAGAATATTCAACTTTTATTTAAATTGCCAAGGAAAGATGAAAATATAATTAAACAAAACACAGTAAATGGCAAAAACTACATAGATGTTTGACTAATGTATGGACAATAACAGCAAATATATACGAAGAACAAAATCAGACAACCAATTATATATCACAGTACAGGTACTTACACTCTTTGCCATCTTTTGGTATTATTATCAAAAGCATTTAAAAACATTTGGATTGGTGTCCTATTGGTTATCACACCGGGATCAAATGTTAAAGTTCCTTTAGTTGAGTCTTAGCAAATTCAGCTTATAAAGGTATAGCCCCATACATAACCCAGGGTGTAATAAGTTGGGTATTTTCGATCTAGGTATATCGAAAAGTTCAGATATGAACATCAACCCCTGTCAAAGTCATTTGTTTCGTCAAACATCCACAAAAAATAATATTTATGTCATTGGTACGGTAATACTAATGCTCAATATTAATAAACACATAGCATGGAAGTGAACGTTGGACAAGGTCGAACTAGGGACCTTGTGGAGGGGGTTCATCCAGTCAAGGCACATCTTTGGCGAGTGGCTTCTGGTATTGGGCCTTCTTCGTTCAAACATTGTTGGAAAACGTCTTTAACCAGACTCACAGAATGTCAACTAATCAGACACTCGAAGAAAATAGGTCCCATCAGAAGAAAATTTAACGAATGAACGGTATTTCGTGATATATCTGTGCCTAGAAGATTTAAATTTTGTTTTGGGTGTCTGGTAGTAACCAAACCTTATAAAAAAGTTTCGAAAGAAAGTTTTGAAGATTTTTTATTTATCCGAACAAAATAACATGAACACTTTGGATAATCAAGTTAAATCAAGCTACCGTCACCCCGGTCTCTACATTAATTAAGTCTTGATCAATATTAATTCTTGATCAATCTGCCTCTATGATTCCGTTTGTTATCTTTAAAAAAATTGACCTCTATCAAACATATATCTTTAAATTTGAATACTGCGTGAATGATTATTGTGAGAAATGAAATTTAGAATTGCAATCCATCTGCTCATGTTCAAGAATATTATTCTAATTATTCTCAGGCTCAGGAAACTTCAGAAATGACAAATTATCACGAATACTGTAATTTTTTACGCGAGTGGCTTCACCTTTCGCTCTCGTAATAGTTTACTCTATGCTTCTTTATCTTGGTATTGATCCATTTATGTTGCATAATTCACTATCTTACGCACGCAATAAAAATTGGTGAATATATATCGTCTTGAACACGTTTTGTGGATGTCATAGTCATCAAAAATTCATGTATCAATTAACATAAAAAACCGACATAAATTTGAATGTGTACGGTATAATTTTTTAACGCCACTTGTGTGTTTAATCATGTCAAATGTCAAACACAAACACACTATCAGTTATACTTGAACTCAATGTAAACGATTTAAGAACTGGGCGTCGAAAATGACTTGAGTCGTTCTAGCAGTATTCGAAATTCACTATATAAATATATTATTGTTTCAACCTTTCAAATAAGAGAAATTGCTGATATTTCATCATGTTTTGCAGGAAAATCATGATTTATGTCAAATTTTACATCGTAAAATTTGACATATATCATGATTTTACTGCAAAATGAATTAATTTAAGAATAATCTAAACGAAATTATTTTCAAACGGGATTCTGAAATACCTGGTTATCTCGTGCGAACCTTCATTTTTTGGTTCTGATTCTCCTGAATGTGTGTGCCAAAAGTAGAAAAAATTTATTACTGGTATTTTGATTCAGATTTGTGATTTTATACTGAAAAATATATACGTATGCATTAAATTTGGGTTGTACAGATACCAATACGTTTGAAAGTACTCATTATACCGGTTCAAAATTAATTTTAAAGTGCAAATATCTTGCGTAAATTTTTTCAAAGTTATCGTTTGTGCATATTTATGGTAATTTATTCCCCAAACATGGGCAGGTTCTTGATACGCAAGGTTGTTTTTCGAAAAATAATTATTGGATTGAGATTATTTTGGAGGAAAAACGATCGAAATTTATAAAAAAAATACCACGAAATTTGATAATTCATGTTTTTATAGTTTTTTTTAACAATGCATTGTTGCATTCATAGTACTAAACTGAATGTGCATATTAAAAAAAAAGATTCATTTAAAATTTTATAATTTTCTAGCATATCAGTGTATGCGACGACATCAAAATTGGTATTTAATTGCTAAACCGTTTGGTGTGATCAACAATGTAATCCATTCAAAATTGTCATCTATGCCGAAATATATAAGCCATGACTAAACAGCTTATTAGCAACATTTCAGTTATTTAAAAATGATATTTTAATCTTGTTTTGCTAAGCGTGGCCCACTGATGGATTGTGCATGCATAGCAAAATTAACTTTCACAATTTCTGTGTGTGTATTTGAAATTATTGTTATATTTATAAAAAAAAAATTTGGTATTTTTTAGGCGGTCCCTCTACATTGGTGGCCTCTGATGCGAGATTCATCTTATTATGGAATTGCAATTGCTGTTCTAATTGCAGTGAGTATTAAATGTTCTTTTTGTTTATGTTGTATGGAACGGTTGTTCTTATAAATTAGTACAAACAGTATTCCGAATTCACCAGATATGACTGCTCCAATATTTCCGATAAACGAAATTTGACCATATTTTATACTATTTGATCATACCATTTGACCATATATATTTGACCATATTTTGCAGGAGAATTGATTTACGACATCAAATTTGGCATATATCATGATTTTGAAACAATTAGATAATTATTATGTGTGATTTTGTTATGAACTATAAGACCATCCATCATTCATACTTGATAAAACATGCTACGCCATAATTTTTCTTACTTTGGTACATACATACATACCAATCTTTCATTTTGTTTATAAAATTGATTTTTGAAACTTTAAAAGTTTGGTAATGATTTTGTAAATATTAGTTGAAATATTTAAATTCAAACTAAAAAATTCAAAAGTAGCATCCATTTCATATACTGGCTAAAAGAATTTGTTTAAGGAGATGCGGTATGATCATAAATTACTGTATGTTCCTTCAAGAATCAACCACAAATGAATCCCAGGCATGAGCCACAAATGAAACATAGTCGTAAATAATAAATTTGTTCCCTTTTTTTCAGGTTATTCATGATAGTTATGTATCGTGGTACGAATCACTTATTATGTTAATACTATATGTTGGATATATTCTTATTATGAAGTAAGTATTGCAGATTTCATTTCTGTTCAAAAATAACAATCAATTTTAGGGTTACCCCAGTCAGGAATTCTTCCACCAGACCCTTTTGTCAAGCATGAGCCACTGATCAATTGTGCTGACAAAGCGCGACCCGTCAGGGGATCATGCTCGACAAAAAAAAAAATTTTTGAATGGAAATATATATTTGTGTACCAATACCAGAAAATAAATAATTTTTAAACATTCTTAGTTCCTCTCTCAGCAGAATGAAGAATTATGTTTTGAGGAAAAGTTTTAATATAGTTTCCCAAAAGGGTTTACACCACTGTTGCACCACCCATGGCAGATGGCACTTACTGCACTTTACCATGACGATTCGGTTTCGTTTGGAATGTTGGTTCAGTTTAGCGCTTTACTTTGTAAGCGACTTTAAGCAGTTTCTTTTTAGCCGCTGCTTCCGGTTGTGCTTTAATTAAGCGAATTTCAATAGAAAAAATTATTAAATTATTCTGCAGGTTCAATAATTCTTTGGAAAGGTTGATAAAAGCAGCAAGAGATAAAACTGTAAAAAAGTTACGAGGAAAAAGATATAAACCTAAGGATAAAGATAATAATAGAAAGGTACAGGTAATTTACAATTTTTCAAGACATTTGTCGAGTGTTTTTTAACGAACTCCATGTCCTCTGTTCTACTTCATTCATGAAGATTGATCCGTCTACGGCCAGGGTCACAAGGACCTACTTTTATGACATGAGTTCAAGAGTTGAATGAAAAAAGATCCGTATCTTATTCCACGTATTGCAAGATTAATCTCAGCTGAGATTAATCTTGTAATATGTGGATTAAGATACGGATTTTCATGTCATGTTCGGGATTACCGAATTCATGAAATTGACCAATACCGTATATCACCGACTTTTACGCCCGTGATCACAATCAAAATATATTAAAATAAGCATAAACTATAAAGTAAGCCTGAATTCTATTGTTAATACCCAAGAAAATTTTTCATATTAAGTGTATTTGGTCAAATATGTTATGACACTATCATCTAAACTTCTCCGTGTGATTAAGTATCGTCTAGGGAGTCATTTCACTTATTTCTTGTTTATTTTTCATATATACACCGATCAGATCGGCCCTTTTTCCAGCGAATTCTGCAATTGGATCAAAATGCCAAAATCATAATCATGATTGTTTCCACAGCTAAAATCTTTTTTTTAGTTTTCTGCGAAGCATTAGACTGACATTCCTCACCATTAATTTTTATTCACAGGATGAAAGTCCCTTGGACAATCTCGATAAGAAAGACGTCGAAGCCAAATTGATTGGAAAAAGTCCATCCGATTATTCTGACACAGATTTATCTCAAAAAATCAACGGCAATGCTGCAGACACAGAAGAATCTGCTTTTCTCAATAAGAGTATGTTTTTATTTTTACTCATGGATGCATTTTAATATTTATGGGACCTGCGACTTAACAGAGTTAACTCATGACAAGAGTTTATTGTGAAATGAGCAAAAAGTTTGGTCTAATATCAGCATTCTAATATTAAACAGAGATTTTAAATGTCGTTTTAATCCGAACTAGTCCAGTGACCTTAACTATTTTAACATGTAATCTCATTTTTTAGTCTTGATATAAATTCCCATCTTGTTTCAGCCTCAAATGGAAACTCATCCAAACTCAGCAGTGGTGAGCCTCTATCTCCGATTGACAAAAAACCGCTGAACGTTTGCGCAACACAAAACGGTACTTCTGTTGTAGCACAGCTCGCACCGAGGTCTCCTCCATTAGTTCCGATTGATGAAGTCATCTCCGGCGGGAATCGTCCGCTGAGGTTTGAAGACGCGGGATTAAGATTAATGATGTCAAATACGTTTGCTCCAAAAACAAGATTACGTATGGCATGCAAGATGATTATTAATGAGGTGAGTTAGTATCGATTTTCTTTCTCTGCCCAGCCAATAAAACTTATCGAACATGTTTTGTTGAGTATGAGTCACTGATGGATGGGGGCCCATCTGTGTCTCATGCTTGACAATAACAACACTTGTGATTAAAGATTGAGTGATTGCCACCAGGGAAATTCATAGTGAAATTTAATTGCTCGACCGGTGATGTGCAAATGATATTTAATATATATTTTATATTTATCGTTTGCACATCACCGGTTGAGCAATTAGATTCACTAACACGTCTGATTTTCAATTATAAAATCTAGGATACAAGATTTTTGTTTGTGATAGATACAGGAAAACTTGAATTTAATAAAAAAGCGGATTGTTCGGACTTTGATGTGAGGGTTTGCGATTCTTGCCACTGCTCTCACATTCTACCAATGTGCTATAGAGGTGCATGAAGAAAATGGTATCAATCTGGAAGGAAATTTACTGAATAAACAATATATTTCGCGACATCTCTTGCTAAAAGAGAAATGTGCTTCAGTTAAGTGTTTGGCAAAATGTCTCGAAATCATCGACACTGCTATTTTAGAGCGAAATTGATCGTTATGAAGCCTTTTGTTCATCTGAAGAAAATATCATTAAAATTTGATACCCGAAAGAGATAAAAAATTTTCCCATCCTCCGTGTCTACTTGTGCACAAAAAGAGAATAAACAGTTAGTCCCATGCAACGCTGGCGATGATAGTCACCTTTTGGAATTGGCCTCCCTGAGACTAAGCACGGCCATGCAAAACAATATAACTTAAAAACGTATCGATTAGTATATAATTATGATTTTTACATATTTTCAACAGAGACAAAATCTGGTGGTTGAAAAGAGCACTTCTGACGGTGCACCTAAGAGGGTGTTGGTTCGACGAAAAACTGATTTATCCTTAGATGGAATCAGCAGCACTCCTGCTATTAGTGAGAGGTGAAAGAAAGTCCATGAAGATGCTACCAGTTTCACTTGAATCTTTGAATTTTTATTTTAAATCTTGAATTTTAAATATAAGAAGCCCAGATTGCAGGATCTCTATTCTAATTGAAATTAACAGGGGATCAATCAGTTTTGCCGCCAAAGACAAGAAACACAAAGTTGAACTCTCCTAGTTTCAGTAACTTATGTCAGGTTGTCTTTGTGGTTTAGGATTAAACAATATTCAACTATCGCTATAGAAATGGAATATTTCTCCATTTCAAATAAACGAAATTGGCAATATTTTGCCCATTTTGCAGTAATATTATGATTTATGTCAAATTTTACAACGTAAAATTTGACATATATCATGATTTTATTGCAAAATGAATCAATCTGAGAATAATAAAAAAACGTAACTTTTATTCATTAATTCCAGAATACCAGATTATTTGCATTTATTTAACAAAAATTGCTACAATCATTTAATTGTATCATTTTTTTACGCATTTGTTTACAACTGTTTAATCTTATAACAATGCAATTTGTACAGGGCAACTTCGGATACAGCTGAAGATGTAAAAAGTATAACGGATCCTGATTCTGATGATGAATTGAGCAGTTATACTCATCCTTTTGTTGTTCCCAGAGGTATGTTTCCTATAAAAAATTTTTGTATGAAGATATTACAGTTCACTTAAGCACTGTGATATATTGTTTACAGCCTCTCATTCGAGTAGATTTTCCTCAGCAAGGCCCTATTTCGTTGACCACTTGCAGACGAACAGGATTAGTGTTGTTGGAAAGATATGATCTTTCCATCTCGGCCGAGCCTTACCAAGTTAGTACTCCCTGTAGGTGCGGGCTTTAGAATAGTCCTAACATATTTCCTGCGTGTCGTGAGAGGCGACTAAAAGGAAGTGAAGAAGTGATAGATGGTTTTACCATCATCCAGGGTGGATGCCATTCTCTGTACTTTACTACGGTGTTCAGTTCCATCTGAGTTGTTTTCTGTTTAGATTGCAGTTGCCGGTACTACACCTTTAGTAGCTCATTGCTATTAAGAGGCCGTTAGTTGGTTCCTTTTAGACACTGTTTCTGGCCTTGCTGAGAGTGACTTTCAATAAAAATAATGTGATCTCCAACTTTTGAAGCCAATGTGTGATAACCACTAGGTTATCTCGCCCAACACACTTATTAATGCTCTTTACTTTCTCTTAAATCTTAGAACGAACATGTATGAGTAAATAGTCACATTGTTAAAGCGTTGTTCCCGTAAAAAAATATATCTGGTTTTTACTATAATCATTGCAAAACTTTTTTATACCTTTTGAGTCGTGTCCCAGAATTAGATTGACGAAAGTTGCTAATCTAATTGAAATTTATCTTTTACAGACAGTTGTGTCAAATTTATAAAATGGATGATTTGTTGGCCGATTAGTTTTCTATTCTTCATAACGATTCCTAACTGCAGTAAAAAACGTTGGGAGAAATGGTTCATGGTCAGTTTCTTGGTATCAACTGGCTGGATCATGGTGTGTTCTTATATCATGGTGTGGATGGTAAGTAACCTTTTTTCCCAAAGAATTTTTTTTGTCAAGTATGAGCCACTGATGGATCGCACCGATGAGGTACGGCCCATCTGTGGCTCATGCTTGAACATTCTCTATGTGTTGAGAGAGAATATCTGGTAATATTTGTTACTTAAAATAATATTCAAAATACGCTGTATTAATGGGATTATGTTTTAATAATATTGATAATTCAAATTTGCAAATATTTGAGCGGCAAAGTTATAATTTTTGCCAAATTTTTCAAAATCAAGTCTTCTGTTCTTTTTAAAATACAAATCAGACGGAACGACTTATTTTAAAAAAAATTCAGTGGTGTTTTACCTAAGATTGTACAACAGAAACAACCGATACCAAATTATTGGGATCAGATATAATTCGTTGAGAATAGTTAACTGATGTATCATTCTAGTTAAGCTTGCCTTTTCTATCTATATAACATCCAAATGATTTTTCTTTTGTGGGACAAGACCAAGCTAGTGTTATTTAACTGGAAGTTGTAATGTATGTCTCGTTTGTTGTTCTAAATTGATGAAGATCCTGCCCGAAGTGTTTGTAGTACTTAGCTTTAGTCACGATCTGCTATTGTTTGTTTTTTCACAGGGCACAGTGTGCGGATACACCCTCAATATACCAGACTCAATCATGGGAATCACTTTTCTTGCCGCTGGTACGTCAGTGCCGGATACCATCGCTTCTGTCATTGTCGCAAGACAAGGCCTTGGCGATATGGCAGTATCGAATTCAATCGGAAGCAATGTTTTCGATATCTTACTCGGATTAGCCATGCCGTGGTTTTTGAAGACTGCTATCGTTTCACCTGGCCAACTGGTGAGAAAAATGTGCCTTAATATTGTTTGTTTGAATCAGAGAGTTGGTAACTAAAGATTAGTGCTGTCATTGCGACATTACTCGCTAAAAAGGTATTGAAAGTTCACTATAAGAGCATAATAATTTTTCAACATTTCTGAAAATTGAAATTGCTAATATTTAACTATATTTTTCCAATTTGGAATATCATCATGATTTGCCTGCAAAATGATTCAGTTGTGGTAGATGGATTTACCATCGCCCAGGGCAGCCATATGCCACTCACTGCACTTTACCACAGCAGTTCAGTTCTGTTTGGAATGTACTTGCTTAGAGTGTAGTTTCTGGTACATCAGTAGCTCTTTGCTGGCCGTTAGTTGGTTTCTTTTTGGCACTGCTTCCGACCTTGCTTATGTAGTGAATTCCAATGAAAAAAATAAAAAAAAAATACGTTAGTCGAAAAATAATTTACTTTTGATCAGAATTCTAGAAAATTTATTATGACTATTTGAACAAGGATATCCATACCTAGAATTTTGAATTCAGCATCATATTATATTACATTCTTCCAAGTGTTATAAATCAGTAATATCTTATGTCTTATATAGCTTAAATAAATGTTATTTCTGCGATGGTCTTATCATATTGATTTGATTCCAGGTTCAAATAAACAGCAGAGGTTTGTTATGGTCAGTCTTCTTACTTCTCGCATCATTGTTCCTCGTGGTGAGTGTTTTTTTATTATATTTATCCACGATTAGAGTACTAAGTGCAGAGTTCAATATCTTGACTTGATAATAAAAATTATAATATATGGATAAATTGAGAAAAAAAAAAGAATCAGAATCTGCTATACGTTTTCAGTTAATAAGATTGCGGGTTTGATATAACTGCTCAAGCATATTTTCCGTTTGTCATAAGAGTCACGATTCTTTGATATCTTGCAATGAACTACTTATTCCTCCTCCTCCCTGTTTCCTTAAAATCCATGATCCTATAATTTACTGGATTCACATTCAATTTTAAAAATCTTAAAATTATCATTTCGTTGATTTTAAATTGTTACAGAAATCGAATCGAGTAATTTATGATTCGAATATTTCGAATCGAATATTTTGGACAGTCCTAGACATCATTGAAAAATTTCCTTGAATTCTTAAAGATAAATTATTCCTGCTTTACCTAACAAATATCTGCTGATGAATTCTTGGTTTTGTATTTTTATAATTTTTTTTTTTTTTTTCTGTTTCAGATTATTTCAATTCATCTTAATGGTTGGAAACTTACAAGAAAACTAGGAATTCTTATAATGATCATGTACTGCGTGTTTTTAACACTTTCACTTCTTATCGAATTCAATATATTCTTCGTTGTCAATCTACCAATGTGCAGAGTCTGAAAGACCATATCAACTCAAACAGAGAAATTCCACTCAAAACTTCTTTTTTGTTAAAATATGAGTCACTGATAACCACGCTGTCAAGGCGTGGTCAATCTGTGGCTCATTTTTGACGGAATCAGATTTCTGGTCAAGTCATTGCAGAAAAGGGAAGTGAATTTACTTACAACATGGTACGAGCCGAGTTTGGTTTTAACAATGTTCGAATTTTGATAGTCATAATAAAATAATTATGCATCGTACTTTCACATATTCAATATTTTTGGTTCCGATCATATTTACCTATTTTTGCGGCTGATTCATAATTTATTTAAAGTTTTGCTATGTAAGCTTCGGCGTTCATCATAATTTTACTTCCATGTAAATCAATTTAGCTTTTAAAACATTTAATTAAACAAATATCATGATTATGCTGCCAGATCAGGACATCTATCTGTATATTAATACCTCACCGTTTTGTTGGACAAATTTTTTTGTGTCAGACTAGAGTCATAGATGGACCGCATGTTGACGGCATAGTTCATCAATGGCGCGGCGCATACTTGACTTGTTTAGTTTGGGTATCAATTTATCTGGATTCTTTCTCTAAGCTAAATTGAACAATTTTGTTTGTGGAATGTGATTTGCTTATGGACCCTGCCTAATCGACATGGATCATCAGTGAATTACATTTGAGAAAATTTGAAGATGTGGATCATCAGTAAATTATGCTTGAGAAAATTTGAAGAAGTGTATCTCGGCTTTGGTTTTCTGCTTTGCTTTTGTAGAAGCAATCGGCACTTTATCCAATATGTAATTTTTCTTCTTAAATATTAGTAAATTTATGACATTTCGTTCACTTTCATCTACAAGCACTTATATTAATGTAAATGATGCATGTCAAAGTTATGATTTTTATATACAATTTTTCAGCAATTCTTTGTCATTAAATTGATTTATCTTTACCGGCTGTAATAACACATTCCTAATAAAAGATTCATTTGATATATATATATAATCCAAGCATATACCGGTAGTTTTCATAGGGGAGCATATTTTATTTTATTCGAAACAAACTGGTAGCGATTTTTTTGGAAATGAATCTGCTGTATAAAATTCTTCCTAAATTGATATTTCAATGCGCCTGCGATCAATGTTGTGCTTCATACATAGCATTATTTTTGGGAAACAACCACTCTTTTCATTTTCTGAAATATCTGTGCGTCATAGTAATTAGTATCAATAAACTAATCAATTGCTGACATATTGTTGCTTTTTTACCATAATTTCATTTATCGGAAACAATACTGTGATTCTTTTTTACATTATGTGTGTACATACTTCCGATCAGTTATCTTTTTCAGTTTATTATTATTACTTTTGATTCAATTGATTTCTACGTTTTCGTTCCAGATGGTATACGATACTGACAATGCTGCTTTAGTGATGCAAACTTTTTGTTTAAACAACTAATTCTGACTATTTGGGACTGTGTGTGTGTTTTTTTTTTCAATATTTGCCTGCCTGCAAATCTAAAATTGCTCACTTATAACTAAGTGATAACCTAATTTAAAAACCTATCAAACTAGCATTTTATTTGTCATTGGTAGCTCTCGCTGCTTAGAGGTGGTCCATCTATGGTGAATGTTGGACAAAGCAAAGTCATGAAGTTCATAAATTTGTAATGCTTGACGAAATGAAGCATCAGTGTGCTGTGAAAAGCTGGCCCAACACAGTCCGTCGTACACGTAGCAATCAATGTTTGAATATTGGAATATATGAATAATTTGTTATTCGATTCTTGAGAGACCAGCACTACAGTTCGTTGTTCTACTCATCTTAAACTGTTTATTATCACACATTGTTCATATTACGAGAATTGAAACTATAAAATAATCCTATACAGTACAATCAGTGCAAAAAAAAAATGATTTCCTTTTTTTAAATGTGCCATGATTTTAGTATAATATTTCTGTAAATTACAAGGTACTTGCTGTTTCAGTTTTTTCGTTATTAAAAAAATCTTCCACAGTTTACACTTGTGTGATCTGACATGTTTTACGATTAAGTTACGGTGTTAATGATATGTGAAGCAATATTTTGGCTCATGTTTGATTCAGATCGAATACTTAAGTTTATGGTAATTTACACTTGCAAGCTATGAAAAAGTTGTATAAATTTTAGCTGTAGAGATTTTGCTTGATTGTAAAAACCTTCTTCTTTGCTACATGTTGATATACAAAACTGAAAGACAGTGTTCGATATGCCAAATTGCTTCCAGTAGTTACAACAATCAAATCAAGTGTATAAAACAATTTTTCTTTTTATTTCTATCCTACATTCAAATTTCTATTGAAATTTTCATATGAAATTATCGGCAATTTATCTGAAGATATTGACTGCAGAAAATATTACATAGTAATTCATAAAATATATATCTGCCCTCTGAAGAAAATACAAAATAAAGAAATATTGGCTCAATTGAGTGACCTTTCACTGGATCTGCCCCTGATTTTTTGATCCTTCAAATCTTTTACAAGAATCTTTATGTTAAGAATAGCACTCCACTCCTATTTTTGTCAACTCAAGGGTCTAGTTTTATGGACCAGCCCAATCGAAAAAAAAAAGAACTTTTTGTTATGTATGTGTCACTGATGGATCGCTTCGATGACACTCTATCCATCTGTGGCTCATGATTGATAAAATATAATTTCCTAACTGGAGAGCACTATTGGCTGACGTTTTCGTTTTCACTTTTCTCGACCAAAGGAGGTTTTGTAGGAATTTGAATCACTCTGATGTAGTATAGCATCTTTATCCTGATCCATCCATCTAGGGGTCAAACTGTCGTGAAAAAAAGACAAATTCATTGATGATCCTGGTAACTTCATTGCTATTTTTTTTAAACAGTTTTTTTGCGTCCTTTCCGCTTTACATTTATATATTTTATTTAAATATTGTACATGAAATATTTCTTGAATCAATCCTGCTATCTTTAAGTGCGTACTAAGCGAAACCACTTTTTTATTGTAACTAATTAGCTTCAACTGTGTAACTTATGAGACCACTACATTGCTGTGCGCCTGGATATTTCCATTTGGTGCAGAGGGGTGTTTTGAAATTTTCAATTTTTTGCAAGAGATGTCAATCTGTGAAGTGCCAGCATCGTTACCTTTCAATTGATATTTTCGTTTTTGGTCGGAGGGAGAGATGGGTCCAGGTTATGTTTTTCCACACAATATTTGACATTAAGCATCTTAATTGCTGAATGTCGAGATATTTCATTCATTGTTATATTTACCACATTTTATGGGTAAGTAAATGCAGAAGTATGCAGAAATAATGATAAAATCATGGGAGATCAGCTGTTGCAGTGTCCTGACACCCGAGTGCTCCTTTAAAGTTGCGTCACTCTTTTCACTGTTGAAGCATCTTATCCTATGCTGGAAGTTTTAGACTTCTCGTTGGAGCTGGAAAAAAAAAATTTCCACTCTAAAACAAAGTCCGGTGTTGAGTGGAGATGCGGATGGTTTGATGAATAGAAAATAAATTATGTCTTGCCACTTTTTACATTGCGATTTATAATCTAAGTTCATATAGAAGTTTTAATGCTAAGCAAGGGGGAAAGGATTAAAAAGATTGATTTCTCTCATACAGACCATCATAGTCTGTCCAGCACCTGTAAGAAATAATTCATTCGTCCAGACTGTCAAGCACCGACTATTGATGGATCGCACTGCCAAGTTCCAGTCCATCAGTTGTTAGTGCTTGACAAAATAAACCAACTGAATATGTTATTGGTCGGTTTTGTTTTCATATTTTTTCCCTAATTTTGTATCAATTCAATATATTTCTTTTTCCCTGCCTGTTGCTTAAAATTTTCACTTGCGATATGCTTTGTTATGTGTTCTTATTTTCATTCAATACAGAAAATACATAGTCATAAATTAGCATCAGTTGTACTAGTATATTATAATATTATTATAACTATTGAAAAGCTGGGGATGGGGAGTTTTTGGTTTTGTATGTCTGAGACAGAGGGAGAGAAATGTATTGGTTTTCGCGTGTAAAAGATCTTAGTGGAGTGGGGTCACCGATAATGCACAGTCCATGCTCTGATAATTATAAGAGTATATAATAATCCATGCAGAATTTCTGGTTAGGATAACGTGTGCAACAAAACTGAAGAAGTTCTGTTCCTGGAATGAAGTGAAAAGTTTTTAATTTTCCATAATTAGGATTTGGATTGCCTACATGTCCGATTCAGCTGGTCATTTTCTTTAAATTTCGAAACTTTTTTTCAATATCCAGACAAATTTACCGAATCTAATGAAATTTTCTACAGATTTTTTATAGAATCAAGATTCGAAAATAAATTTATTTGGAAGTAGCAGTCACGATCGCAATGTATTTCCACGACAGTCTAAACTTGTAAGCGCTTTATATAGATAAACTGCACTGGGCATGTTAAAATTATGCCAGATACGCGTGAAGTTTAGGGGAAAAGTTTGATTTTCGGACTTATCGCAAATATCAACGTAAATTTCTAGTTTAGACACTGATGCGCTCCTATTTGAACTGCACAATGTAATAGTATTAATAAACAAAAATAGCACCAGTTATTCACAGATTGTTACAATTCTCAATTTGCTGGACACTAACCGACAATTTATTTATTTACAGAGCATTCTGTTATGAAAATCTATAAGTAGCCAATAGGTGATAGCATAAGAAAATACGTCAGCAAGGAAAGATAAAGCGTGGTAAACGTGTCTGGGCGTGGGATTCGCATATAGCCAAAAGTATCATCTTTTGTGGGAGTTTCAAACATAACTGTCAACACTGGTTAGTGAAAGATGAGAAAAAGAGACTTTAAAGTGCCATAAAAATCACAATGAGAAATACACAATGTCCGTTATAAGAGAGGCGAGCGTTTTGTTTGCCTAATAGTAGTGTAAACCTTTTGTTAGAAACCTCGCGGCTATATTGTTTACTCGCAAGGCACCCAGGCGTAGAAATGCCGGTTTACTATAGCAACCTATTTGAAAAATAGCACATGTTGTGGCCACAAGGGAGAGAGTGAAATAACTTTTAATTAGAATAGGAATATATGTCTGCTGTTTTATTATCGGTATTGCAAATCATAACTATATTTAACATGAAACGTTTTGGATTAATCGCTCCGCTTGCCACGGCAAACGAAATTTTTATGATTGTTGAGATACGTCACGTGGTAAACGGCCCGCGATATTCGATTTTGTTTGCATGAATGAGTGTAATAAAGGCAGTATGATTACGAATATTATTAGAATATGATGGGATTTCATTTTATCTTGTGTGAGAGGAAAGCCAAGAATAATGTCTTAACCATATGGCAAACCACAACCTCTCGCGTAGATATCGCTCACTGGTTCCGAGTCGGGGATTGAGGTTTTCGTCAGATCGTTTGCTGATTTTCTTGTGTGCTGTGAACATGCGCCCAGAACATATGGCCCATGCTCGTGCATACCTAACGTTTTGACTCATTTAGTTGATTTTAAGTTAACTGGTTAAAGGAATGACATAAGGAGCTATCTGGAATACTGAATTTAGCTGGGAAAGTTTAAATTGGTGAAAATGTCGTATAGGGCACGGAGAAACCAAGCTGGCAGTCCCAAGGTAAGAACTCTTTTTGTTGATAGGTTTTCAATTCAATGTTTCAGCTTATAACTTATTATTAAGTGGGGTGATGATAACGCTGGCTTTGTCGGTAATTTTTGAATATATGAAATGAAATTAAAATTTGGCCAACTAAAATTACAAATTTGGTAAGACATACACTGTACAGTATAAATAAACATAGCCCATATAATGTTATATTCTCTATTACAAAGACTCAAGTTTGACCGCATTCGAGTCTGTGATGTTAATATTCATCATTAACCACTCTGAAGCTCATTTTACGATTTGAAATTATTTTCATTTTTTTTTTAATAAAAAAGGCTTGGTCCTCTATCCTCATGCACCAGGCTGTCATTGTCGATAATAGCCTTATTTATTCTGCATTATTATTTTTTGTTTAACAGATGGAGGCTGGCAGTAGAGACAGCAGTAGAGGAAGAAATCTCAATCATTCATTAGATGGAAACTCATCACTGGAAATAGCATCTCTTGAAGCAAAAAATAAAAGCAATGAAAGACTAATTTCACATCTGAATATTCAGGTGAATTAAATAATAAACTTATTATTAAACTTATTGTGCTCTACTGGTCATCAAGATCGCTAGCTGCAATTCCAAAATGAAATTCTAAAATGACCTTCTCTACATAAGTGCATGCTATTTACTTGTCTAATACTCGTACTGTAGTCTGAGTTAAAAAGGGCCAAAATAAGAGAGTCTGGTATGGAGTCCATTTCCACCATCTCCACGGCCACAGTTTTATGGATGATTCTATAGATGAATAATTTTCACATATCTGTTAATAATATTCAATTTACTCTCTATAGCTTGACAGAATCTTGCTTTCCTTCGAGTATCTGGAATTTTTTTTGTAATTTGATTCAGTTGCATCAAAATATATATCATCATTAACACTACTTCATATCACTGTTGTGATCGATCTCGAAATTATTTGTACACCTATTGTGAGATTTTCTAAGGAAGTAATTGTATGCTGTAAGTAAGACAGGGAGCATTGCCTAAAACAATCCATTACTGTCCATTTGAATGCCGGAGAGCTGCTAGGAAATGGTATACCTGCAACTACATTCTTTGTGAAAAGCATTCCAATCGGAACTAAAACACCATGGTAAAGTGCATGAGTATCTTTTGCCTTGAGTGATGATGAGTAAAGTCATTTACTACTTTGTTTCTTATTAGCCTCCTCTTATGAAATGCAAGAAATACATCATGACGTTCCTAAAGCCCGTACCTGTAGGACCAAATTTTTAATCCTTGGCAAAGTGTCCTATCTTTAATATATATATAACACCATACTTCTTAATTTACTGGGAAGCATACTGGCAGACTACCAGCTATCTAGGCACAAAATTCTGCAAACGACTGATTCAAGAAGTACCCAATCCGAAAATTTGTTTTAACAAGCATGAGACACAGATGGACTGCGGCTAGTCGGCGCGATCCATTTGTGACTCAATCCTAACAAAAACATTAGACGTGCGCGCGATGGCCTAGTGGTTAACATGTTGGCATCGCAGGTTGAAGATCTCGGGTTCGAGCCCCGGCGAGTCCGGCTCGCTTATCCATGCGGACCACTCAACCCAGGGTGTAATAACTTGGGTAGGCTAAGCCGAACAGGAAAAGATCATATCTTTCCGGTAATTGTAACCCTGTCCGCCTATAAGTGGCCGCTGTTACAGGGCCTTGGACAGGGTGACCCACTCAAAGAAGTGGCTATAAAAAAAAAAAAAGATCACAAAGTATTTCTGACTTGTTATAGTGTTGATAAATATAATGCCTCTGGCCCTCTTATTCTTCCAGGAAATAGAGAAGAAGGTATCAGTTATCTGAATGAAAATTGATTTTACCGCCTCGCACCAGTTTATCGTATATTTTTATTCTCATATAAAATTGCAGGTTGAATATTTACAAAAAACTAATCAGGAACTAGAAGACAGAATAAATGAACTTGAAGATTCAAAATCTCTAACAATTCGGGCAAATCATAGATTGGAAGGAGATGTCGATAAACTACATGCAGAATTACGAAATATTGATAATCTCGCTCAACAAATGGAAGATGAGAAAAAGGTTAGTTATAAGAAAATTTATAAGTTCATTTTTGCTCTTACAGTTTCCTTGACATATACCGGTATATATATTTCTCGCAGACAATGAGTATGAGTCACTGATGGGGTGCAAAGCTGAGATGTGGATTTTTCTGTCAGAAATACTGTTTTTGAACTAGTTATTCGTCACTGTGGGATAGCAAACACTGGGCTTAAAAAGTGCACCTGAAGTTATAGAGAGCTCTCAGGGCATTTAACACTCACTAATCTATAAGAGATCAATTTTTTTTTGAATCTTTTTCGCTTATTAAGATGTGGCTGGTTGTTCGGTCAGAACAGTGATGATTTCTTTGTGTGCCTGTGGCGAAGTAACTATTCTGTTAGGCTGTATTTATAAATTTTCAAGTATGTTAGAGATATGATTATCCTAATTTATAATCAAATAAGCTATCATTTTTATGCTATTATAAATTAGGATACCTATATGTCCAACTCATTATTCTTTCATATCTCGATTATCAATGAGATTTTGATTTCAATTGATTTTTTTACTTGCAGAACGCTATTGAAATGGCAGATCGTGAAATCCAAGATGCTCAAATCGAACTAAGAAATTCCAAACGCCAAGAAACAATGTTGGAAACAAAATTGTTAGAGGCAGAAGAGGTTTGCTACATTTTCGTCTAAAATGCTTTTTAGTTAATTACTAATAATTAGATTTTTATCTTCAAAACTAGCATAAATATTAAAGCGGTGATCTATTTTTCCTTAAATTATTGATAGTGGTGTTGTTGGTGAGGATGTGATACTTTTGATTCGACGAACTTCTATGAATATAGACCTACTGAAGCTTGAATGACATCAATGATAATATACCACTGGTATTGAAATTTCAGCCATTTCATGGATACCTTTGGATTTAGTTTTTTTTTATTTCACTATATATTGGACTTTAAAGTATATATTTTTGTTTATTACAGTGTATGATACACGTTTAAGGCCCCTTGAATTGAACCCTGAAAACTGTATTCTTACTAGCAAACTCCTATATTACGAGAGATTCTTTTCATTCATAGTATCAAAAGAAGCTTATGGGAGAGAATGATAATCTACAAAGCAAATTAGCTGCTTCAAAAAGTGAAATCAGGGAATTGAATGATCTCGTCGATAAAATACAATCAGATAAAAAGTTACTCAGCGACCATGTTCAAAGTCTCACATCTAAAGGTGGGTATATTAATAGAGAATTGTTACAGAGGTTACGCAGAGTATGGAAAATTTTTACTAACTGAAACATCAACAGATTCGGGGGAGGTGCGGGCGAAGGTCAAAACTCTTGATAGTAGGTGTTGGAAATTGAATATTGGAATATTTTAATACTCTCAGATACAGCTTTCCTTACAGAAAGTTTAGCATTTTGTCTGGTATGTGCCACAGATGGCTTGTGCCGATTAGGCACAGTCCATCTGTGGATCAAACTTGGCGAACGAAGTATTTGATTTACATGGCAAATAGTCCTGGTGTACATTTTCTGATTTTGACATTTTTGTAGAAAGTGCTTAAAACGTACTTCGAATACAGTTTTGTTAAAATGATTATATGTATTTCAGAAAAGAAACTTGCCACTGAATTGGAAAGATATCGTATCAGTCCAAAGAAAACACACAGAAGAGATAAAAGTCCTAGCAAGCTGGATTCTTTTATCAGAACATTAGAAAAAGAACGAGATTATTACAAAGACGAATGCGATGTTTTGAACACCATGTTGCAAGT
The DNA here is from genome assembly GCA_963675895.2 of Styela plicata. Classification (NCBI taxonomy): domain Eukaryota; kingdom Metazoa; phylum Chordata; class Ascidiacea; order Stolidobranchia; family Styelidae; genus Styela; species Styela plicata. The sequence continues at coordinate 2,344,761 of OZ023150.1, forward strand.
AAGCCCTTTCACTGTTCATATTTGGTTTGATAATCTGTAATTCCTATTTTTTTAAATTTGAAATTGCGTAAAAAAATCATGAGATTTTTCCCAGGTATTTATTTTATGATCTGGCATTTTCCTTTTATACTGTATATTCCCTTTTTGTAATCTTTTTGTGACAGGAGCCGCAAGTATAAGCCGTGGAGCATAAGTTTGTCTGAGAAGTAGTGGTGTACACAGCTTATACTCTGCCAGTTTTATACACTGAACTAAATAAAAAAACTAGAAATTTTGTAGTCGCGATGGCCTAGGTTAAACATGTTGGCGTCACAGGTTGAAGATCTCGGGTTCAAGTCCGGCTGGTTAATCCATGCTCACTACTTAACCCAGGGTGTAATAAATTTTGTAGGCTGAGCCGAACAGGAAAAGATTATATCTTTCCAGCAATTCTAACCCTGCCCGTCTCTTAAGTAGCTGCTGGTACAGGGCCTTGGACAGGGTGACCCACTCCTAAAAAAAGTGGCTGTAAAAAAAAGTTATGATATATATTTTTTTTCATATTGTTCAATTATTGTCTGGATAAGCTATGTTGTATTTAGGATGAGTCACTGGGATGGATTATGATATCTCAAATATTGATACGATATTTTTAAACGAGCAAACGTATAAAATGATTGTATTAAAGTACTGGTATGTTAGCGTAAATGTAGCTGTCAGAACTTACAATTTAGAATCGCAGTGGAAAGTCGACTAGTGTATCAAGATCCAGAGGACGATCAAGAAGTCCCGGATTCAAGAAATCACAACAGCAAACTGTGAGTAGATGCAGACCGATATTGAGAGTTGTTTTGATAGCGAGTAACCTATTTCCATTTATTTTTGTCTAATATGGCAAAAAAATTTGTGAAATATTTTGCTTTGAAAATAATGAATATAGAATAATCGACCGAAATGGCCACTTGCATAAACCATGCATAAAAGTGACTCATGTCCAAACTGAACTTATTTATTTTTTCTTTTTTTGATGTAGAAGACCAATTCGATATGGATTTTAGCACAAATTTTTATATATTTTGATCAGGAACAGTTTAGTTGATCGAATCAGTGCCCTTCATTGGTTATTCTTATTCCAATATCACAGAACATTTCCGATATTTTATACAGAAAACAAACTGTGCTAACGATCTTGTCAGTAAAGCAACGTTCCAGAAAATAGTTCGTGAAAGAGATGAATTGCAGAAAATGTTGGATAAATTTGAAAATCACACTGCGGAAATAGAAGCCGATGTTCGTATTTTGTCACAAGAGAGAGACAAGAGCAATGTTTTATATGAACAGGTTTGTTGATCTTTTGTTTAAGACGGAATCTTATTTTTCTTTGAGTATCTGAAACGATGAACAACATTCTTTTGAATTAAACAAAAGACTTCGTAATCGTAAACACTGAGCATTGTGAAACAACAGTGTGGATTACTCTTCTTTTTGTGATTTGGCTGCAACTTTAAATAAGAACCAACTAACACCACTAACATTGTGCAGTGCTCCATGAAATGCAACGTACCCTAAGTGGGACATAGTTCATACAACTACTATACTAGAGTGTAGTAAGTATCATCTGCCCTGGGTAATGGTGAAGCAAACACTCCTAGTGTTAGACAATCAAAAAGGCATTTTAACGTTTATTCATTGCCTTATTGGTGAGAGTTCAACTTTGTTGTAATTACATTTATAAAAAATTAACATGTCAACTTTTTAGAATATTTGATTGATTGGGCAGAAAAAGCTTGCAAAAGGGTAAATTTAAATATATTTGCAATTAAATACTGGATTTCATTCTAATTGAAATTTTCAAATTCCTAACCATTACAAAAAGGTAATACTTCAATATGAATGCAACAAATTTTTATTTTATTTTTTGTTACAGGCTCACGAGGAACTCCAAAGGCTGAGGAGGAAGGCAATCACTTCTCCCAAGTCACCAAAAGCTTCTCTGACTGCACAGGCAATTTTACATAGAGTTGAAAATGAGAGAGATACTGCGATTACTGATCTGCGACGAATGACAACAGAACGAGATAGCTTAAGGGAGAGATTGAAGGTAAAAACTATAATGTATAAATAATTTTTCCATCAATGTTGTTTTTACCTGGTTTCTACATTTAGCCAAGTTTACTGAAGAACTTTCTATAGTAATTTTGTTTTAATTTTCAGATTCAACAAGAACAATCAGGAAATGAGAGAACGAGACTTGAACAAAAACTTGATATTGCTGAAAATGAACTACATTCATTAAATCAAGATAGAGTGGAGCTTCAGGTATTTCCAGTTCTGTTTTACATAGTGGCACCTCATATACAGTATAGAGCCCAACCTATGTATCAGCCTAATTTTGCAGTTTACTAATGTATCGGCAGATTACAAAAGCAGCCGATAATAATTTAATTATTTGAAATCCCGAAGTATTTTAACATACTTCAATTTGATAGTTAACACACACATCGAAGCCCAACTCTCCCTACTAAGGACAAAAATATCTCATCGATGTTCGATTTTTTAAAATTCCTTCCAGGCGCGACTAGATGCCCTCAGGGGCGTGAGTGCAAATCAAGAAGAGGAGGTAAAACTACTCAGACTAAAATTACAAGATGCTGATGCAGACAGACAGAGTATGAGAACTCACCTTGAAGACATGAGGTATAAATTATTGTTGTATTGTTAGCAAATCATTGTACAGGTCAATTTAATTTTTGACTAGAATTATACCTTATAAGTATTCGGTTGATGTATTTGGTTTCTATTTTTGTCTTACCTTTTGTCGTTTATGCATAGTGTGTAACACAGGTTGGCAGAAATCTGTACTTCGGGTGTCTGAGATTTTGATGAAATTTTCTTCAGATGTACAAAAGGGTTCATAATCACCAAAACCGCTAGCAGTATTGGTGATTATGAACCTTTTTGTACAGTTTGGTTACTGCCAGGCAATCAAAGAGAGACATTTTATTCCTCATCAAATTATGTCTATTTCCTGAATTATCTTCTGATGGAATCCATTTTCTTCAGGTGTCTGAGTAGCTGGCATTGGTGTACCATTCTGCACAATGTAAGGTAGAATTCTGTAACATTTTTTATGAAGGTCTCAACTATGAAAGGACTATGAAATTCTATTGTTTTAGTTGACCTTGAATCCGGTGTAAATTGATTTTTCTTGTTGTTCCATTTATACTGACTCATTTTTGCACCGAAAGCGATCAATGATATTTAAGCTTCAAACATATTTCTAGAAATCATTTAATGCTGTGCCTCAAATTTCAGACTATTAGGTATGTAATATGTTGTTATCATAGATCAAAAAGATCTATTAGAATTGAGCTTGTATCACATTTGAAAATTGATTTAAGGATTGAAAAAGCACAGACAGAAGCGAATCTTGAAACAACACAGCGACATATGAACAGAAAATCTGCTGATTTAGATGCTGCTGATGACAGAATCAAAATATTAGAGGTAAAAGAAATGATGTTCAGAAAATGTAGTTTAAACCGGGCCCCCAAGTTAGCTCAATCGGTAAAGGCACTTGGAATATACTTCGAGCTACGCATCTCTGATCATTCCCATGATGGTTGACGTAGCCACTGGATACGGCTTCCGACAATCTCCATGCACAGGGAAAATAAATAATATCCTTCTGGAGGCCAAAAAATTCTATCTCAGACTTGGAAACTGATATCTGCATGAGGTTACGCCATATCATAGTTAAGCTGTGTTATCAGCTTTCCTTTCCTGCGAGATAGAACTGAAATCCCATCCTAAACAGTCTCAAAATTTATCATCGATAATGATTTTATTGATTTTATTATTATAACATAATTAATTATTAACCCTTCACGCCAAAATCCCGGTAAGCTATTTCCTATCTTCTCCTTTAGACAAGAATAGCAGATTTACTGGATGCTTCCACTAAACAAGGGGAGGACATTTCAAAACTGCGAGCAACGATAAGCTCGCTTGATCTCGATAAAGATAGTCTCCAAGCAGCACTTGATGAAAAAACAGAGAGAATAAATATATTAGAAGATACATTGGCGAAACGAGAACATGATATTGTGGAACAAAAAATGTCAATAAACAATCTTGAGGTAGGTGGTATTTTTATCACAAATTTTTGTATTTCGTTTGAGTGTTTTAGTAGTTTGTAATAGAAATTATTTAGTTTAGGGAAAAATTAGCATTTGATTTAGGATGGCAAAATCTTGTTTTTCTTAAAACTGTGTCTATTTTGGATGAATCAATAAGCATTAAAATCATCAACACTGCTACTTCATATCAGTGTTGATGATCTTTAAGCTTTTATATTTTTCTCCGTACTGCATTTTTGCATTGCATTTTTCATTAATTTTCTTCTGTATTGTTCGTATTTTCCTTTGGGTGTTTGAATGGTTCACTCCAGTTTATATAGTAAGAAAAGTGAAAAAAAATTTTATAATCCTGAAATTGATATTTTTTTTTATTGATTTTATTGTATTTGTGTCAGATTTCAAATGTATTCATGTGTGTTTTTATGTAAAAATGACAGAGTTTGAGTTGTTTTAACTTTTATGTCAATAATTTTTATTTTAATCTTTTTTTGTAATAAAATTGAGATAAAAGCAAATTATCTATACATTGTAAACTTTGACAAAAAACCTTAACTTTGCTGAACAATTGATCAAGTAAGTTCAACCGCAATGAAATTTTAAAATCTAACACTTGTACTTATACATTGAATTTTGAATGAAATTGAAATTTTTAGGCGAAACTTGATGCAGTAAATGAGGAACTGGCAAACAGTGAACGAGAATGTAGAACGTTGAGAAGACAACTTGAAAATTCACAAACTGATTTGTCTGAAACGACACGAGCTAAGGATGTTTTGACCAGAGAATCACGAAGGTACAAACGTTGGCTGTAGTGTTTGACTATTTCACTATAACCAATAGATAGGAGGTCCCTACAATAAATAGAGGTTATTGTATTATGGGAAATCTCTCAATTTGTTGACAAAATCTTTTAATCTTTTGAACAAACTGGTAGAATGGCAGCAGATCTTATAAATTTGACATAAACCATTACTTTGCTGAAAAATAGGGAAATATCAGCAGTTTCGTTTATCTTTGTATACAAAATTTCGGATACTGTTTGAACTGAACTATAAGGACAACTCTAATTCGTTTTGAGGACCTTTAGATCTGTTCAAAGAAATGGACGCAAAAGTTTTTTTTTCATATAATCATTGTTTCTGAATATCACAGGTTACAAGATGACAACTCCAACTCACTCGAGAGAATCAAGATCTCAATCAAGAGATTGATGATGTCATGAGGGAAAGAGATGATGAGAGGAATAGAGGACAAGACCTACTCAACCGAATCTCACATTTGGAAAATGGACTATCATCAAAGGTAACAATTAAACCATTATTTTAATCCTACATTTAGTAAAATAGCTCTCATAAATGAGAATTTGGTATTGCCATTGTTTATATTAGTACTTTCAATAATGTGACCACTTGTTTGTCTCACACGAGTATTTGGCAATTTGAAGTATTTCTTAATTAATTCGTTTTGTTTTCATGTTCTTGCTTATCATCTTGACAATCTGCCTGGTATTCAGGCGCCCAAAGAAAATAACTTTTATCGGAAGAAGACTTACCAATGAGGATAAGTTTTTTATAGGAGGATTAGAAATCTCTGTACTGTACAAAAAATCTCAAAATTATCACCGGAATATGAAATAGCAGTGTTGAAGGTTTTGAAGCCTTTTTTGCCCTTCCTAAGAATCGAGGATGAAAGTTTCAAACAATCGAGATTAAAACAAGATTCATTCACCTCAGCTTAGATCATCCACCAGCACCAAGTGGCCAAAATACACATTTGCATAGGTTGCGTTTTTTCTGGAGGTTTGCTCCACGCAATGCTCTGCATGCAGTTCCTCCAACTGTTCACTGTGCAAGCTAAAGGAGAGTGCTTGTTGCATGCGTTTGTGTTTTGTAGGCATGTGAATACAATTAACATAAAGCAATACAGACTTGTATTGCCATTTTATGTTTCCTTAAGCGCAACGCAATGCATCGGTAAGACTTCACATGTCTTATGGCCTTTATTCTGTGACACATCTCCACAGCTCAATTACCCTCTGCAAATTTAATAAAAAATCTTTGCGATATTTCTTTCTAGGAAAGAGAATTACAGGACGTTTTGGACCAATATCGTAAAGTTTCCACTGAACGAGATTCTGCCGAAAGTAAACATAGGATAAGTAATGACGAAGCACAAGAACTCAAACTTGAAGTTATGTCGCTAGAAAGCGAGAAAAAACGACTTGCAGAAAAAACGCAGGAACTTGACAGAGAAATAATGCAATATATGCAGGTATATGTGAATGTTTGTTTGCAATAGGTGGCAGAATTCACCTGGATCCCACTTTTGACACAACATAACATAACCAATTTTATTGGTTATTCATTTCAGGCAAGGCTAGACGCACCCAAAAGAACCAGAGTAACGACATATTATACCTAAAGAGTGTAGTTAGTGATATCTGCCTTGGGCGGTGATAAACTCATCTACCAATGTGTCGCTTTGTTTTACTAGCTTTATATGACATTCCAAAAATATCTTAAAAAAATATTTTAAATAATCCTACAAGGCTGAAGTTGTTTATACATCAGTTTTATGTGTATCACCCCCATCGTATTTAGAGGTAGATTCCGAACCCCACTCTTCACAAATAATCATAGAATTAATTTACAAATGCTTCTATTTAAAAACTTGTTTGCGATTCGTATTCAACAAAAAACGTGTTTTTTGTGCTAAAATACTGATTGGTTGAATGCTTATCTTCTAAATGTTTTATAGTCTCAACAATCTTATGAAGCTCAAGTCAAAGATCTACGAAATGCAATGCATAGAATGGAAAGTGATTTACATCATATAGAAGAGGAAAGGAAAGTTTTAATTTCGGACATAAATGCGGTCAGAGATCTCAACTCAAAATTAGACATTAGTAAGGAACAAGTTATGAGACAACTTGCATCCAGCACTGCTGAGTATGAAGAGGTGAATATTTTAGAAATGTAGTAGTCTGAATCTGTTTGTATGCTGAACAATCTGATATTAATGAAAGAATACTATATAATATAAAAATTTATCTCATTTGAAGTTGAGAGGACTTAGGACCATGTTTTTTTGAATGCTCCTCTGTTGAGTACTGCAGGTCTGCGACACTTGTAACATCCCTAAAATGTGCGGTGTTGATTATTTTGAAGCCTTCAAAATTTATTCTTGGAATAATTCTCAAAAAAATCCATTATAATTTAAAAGCCAAATTTAGTACCACAGTTATGACAACCATCCATATAATGACTGTTATCTTATTCTGGAATTCTGCTAACTTGACGACTATTACATGCCACCTTTATGCCACCCAATTTAATCAGCAGGAACGATACAAAAACCAAAGTTTTCTAGTTTAAGGAAAGAAAATATCCGAAACCATATGCCTTTTACTAACAACGTTGATTTTATGACAGCTCAAGTCTAATTTCGACGATCTCACTCGAGAATTGAATATTGTCCATAAACATCTTGATGATGAGCGAATGAATTCCAAAAAATTGGAAGATGCGATTGCCAACTCTCGAGAAAAAGAATTCCAAGCTCAACTTGATTCGCAAGAAATAAAATCGGAAGGACAAATGCTCAGAGATAAATTAGCACTAAATGAGAGTAAATTGTAAGTATCAGGAAAAAGAGGTGTACTAATGATTCGGAATAAATCAAAAAATAATTGAAATTATTTCCCAATGATTTTTCTTTGACTCATCAAATTAGATAACAGACATGTTTTGGTCAACAAGTTCCATTTCTGACCTGAACTGAAAATTTTTTCGAAAATATTCTAGGAAAAAAATTATGCCTAAATTTGTATTGGTGATTCATGATTATACTGTTCATAGAAGTTCTCAAAAAACTTGTCTTGAATCTGCAACTATTGTTTGTGGAACAATTGTCTTGCATATATGATGATTTTTAGAATATTAACGAATTTACATCTGATTTCTTTGTTGGTTCTCTTGTCCTAGCATATTCCCTGCATGTTGTAAGAGGCGACTAAAAGGAAGCAAAGAAGTGGTAGATGGTTCTACCATTGCCCAGGGCAGATACCACCCACTGCACTTTACCATGGTGGTTCAGTTCCGTTTGGGATGTATCCTCTTAAGAGCGCAGTTGCTGGTACTAATTTGAAATGATGTCCATCCTCATCATTCACCAACAAGCAGCATAAATTAAATATTCTAACGTTTTTTTTGTTATTCAAAAATTTGTTTGAATTTCCCATGCATTCAAGATTACTTTAGTATATCGACTAAATTATAACTGATTTTTACTGTATTGTATACATTTGAATATCACCATTTTAACTAATATTTTAGACAAAGTTTATCTCGAGAAGTATCATCGTTGCGAACAAAATCGTCACAACTAGAATCAGAACTTGAAGCTACAAGGAGACACCTAACTAATGAACGATATGAGAGGTACGTAGCATGAGAAAATTGAGATTTTATAATGTGCTCGCTCAGGCGCACTTTTCAGATAATTTTATGCTTTTGATCCTTATTCTCTGTTCAAGTTGTTGGCCAAATCAGAAATTTTCTTTTGTCAGGCATGTACCACAAATGGTCTGTGCCTATGTGACATAATAGGGTAAAATAGCTTGACAAAGTCATTGCGAATTATATAATATCAATGATTCACTCTCGTGTTATTCAATCGTAATGAGACTGAATAAAAAATCAAAATTTAGTACTTTTTTATTTTTGAATCCTATATTTTATTCAAGAATGACTATAACTATTCAACATGGAAAAAACAAATAAAGTTGTAGCAGCTGTCACCTAGGTGGACTCTGCGAAACCAGAAATAGTATGTGTTTTGAACTCCATTAACTTATTTTTTTTCTATTAGTTGCCACCCAATCGGAATAAATGTCAAAGCATCTTTAGTCCATCTGTGACACATGCTGACAAAATAAAATTTTTGATTTGACACTGGTAGGGCGCTTTACTCTATATGAACCCCCTTGAATGACTATATCAAAATACTGAGGAACCTATTGAATATGGAACCCCCTTGAGTTATTGAATCAAAATACTGAGGGCCTTCCTCTTAATATGAACCTCTCTGAGTTACTGTATTAAAATACCCTTGTGCCCAATACAGGGTACCGTGCCAAGATAATACAATAAATAAGTATCATTATTTCACAGGGAGAGAGCTGTTCAAGAGTTACGTAGGCATGGTTTACCATCACCAGGATTATTTGGTATGTCTGGTTCAACTTCACCAGGTCGCCCTCGGTCAAGATCTGGAAGCCCAGCAAGGGTTTCGTTTTTGGATAGTCGGTAAAGGAAAAGAAAGGAGAAAATAAACTGCGATTTGTTTTCAAATATACTCCCAAAGGTTTTAAAAGTATTAAAGAATGAAAAATCCACTTTTGCATATAGTTTAATACACTTGGCCAAACTTGATGATAGGTATATAATTACCGTTAGCAATGTCCTACTCGATCTTTTTTTGTATTGAAATGCACTCTGAGCAAGGCCAGAGGCAGTGCTCAAAACGGCCCAACCATTGGCTACTTAATAGCAGAAGGATACTAAAAGGTGTGGTACCAGCAACTGCACTCTGATAAAAAGTTCTTGAATTTTGCATTTAATTACTTGATATAAATTCCTTTCTGATAGCTCTGGTCAACGTTATCCTCGTTATTATGATATATTTAGTACATGCGACGTCTACATGGCTTTGAATTATTATGTCATTGCTAATTTTATTTTTATCTGATTTTGCTGCTAAATACTTTTTGCGCGGACGCATAATAACTTACTGAAGCCCTGAAATATGTGATGTTGATAGTCAATATGTAAATATGGTTTGTAAAAGTGTATTAAATTTGCGTGTTTTTTAATTTTATAAAATGCTTTTAGTGGTATTGTTGCACTTCAGAGGCAAAAGTTCAAATAATTACATTATTTCTAAGCGAAGTTATTTTATTCAGTACCCAGTATCGGAAAAATGTTGCCAAAATATCCTTGTTGAGAATGGGTCAATGATGGATCGTGTCAATGGGACGCGTTCATCTGCGGCTCATGCTTGACAAAAAAAATTGGTGTTTAGTTGAATTGAAGAGGCACTGATGGATTCCGCTGCAAGAGCTTCCATAAACTAAGATTTTCGGAGAAGGAATGAGTTTCTAAGATAATTTATTTTTTATGAGTGCATATTTTTATTAAATACTAGAGATTCACATCGCTATAAATAATTTTTCAAAGTGTAGTAGAAAATTCAATAGATCGATATATTGAACACTGTTATTAATATGATTAATTTGTTTATTTATTATCTCAATTTAATTAGTCATGCAAAATTAGAATGAGGTCTTCCCTATTTTTAAACGATATTTTAGAATTTCTATATTAGATCAATGAGCGCATGTGGTAAATAACCCAATTAGAAAAAATCTTTCGTTAAGTATGAGTCGCTTATGGATCGCATCAACGAGACATGGCCCATGCTTGACAAAATTGTATTTCTGATTGGGATAATAGCAATGCTCTTAATTTTTTCATTGCATCAGTACAATTATTTATTATAAACTATTTTTTTTTGGTTTGTTTTCTCGTCAACATTAACAAGTAGGGCTTGGAAGGCAGACTCTTTTCTTGTGATTTTCCACACAGTGCTAATAGAATAATAATGTTGTTTGAATTTGATTTCAATTTCCACCAGATAGAGATTCCGGTTTGTTCCAAATTAACTTTTTTTTGGAACTGACAGAATCCCGTTGCTATTTTCTTAAAAAAAATTTTGACTCATTCATTTCCGTCCAGGCGTTTGTAAAAAGATAGAAACTGATATTACATTTTGCAACTAATCCCATCGAAGACATTTTGCTGACAAATAGGGTTTGTCACTGGAGTTAGTTGTCAATTTCGTTGTGTATTTTTGTGATTTCACTCATATATTTGAAGTAGAAATGCACTGTTTGTTTATTGTTTGTAAATGGAAAACAAATAAATATAATTTTGATATTTCTTTCCTGTTGAACCACTTTTTGGGATAGACTGAAAAGTTATATTAACTTTTTGGCTTGTAGTATCCATTATCACGTCATAATTTGACCTAAATATGTTTTCGAATTTTGCTCTCCCCCCCTCTTTTCAAGGTTCTAAATATGCCACTGGTTGGAATCTCTGCCAATGAGATAATCGTTCACTAAAGATCTTTGATTCAAACCCTTGTAAGTGCGGCTTGTGAACCCATGTCGGAGTTCAATTTTTATTATTATTGGCTGTAACTGACTATACATATATATTATGCTGGTATGTGAAGCTTTCTCGAGAGTAATCTGCCCAAATGGGTGAATGTGTTAAGAGATTCATTTCCTTCTACTAACAGTATATCAACCTTAGAAAACTTGCCAAGTAGTGACAAGAGTCTAACAAAATTCTTACGGATCACATTACTAAGTCTTTGAAACACATTTGTGTTTAGAGTGCGGGGGCAGCATAACTACTAGACCATTGCTCCCTATTTCTATTAAGGTAAAGAGTAAGGTTAGGCTAAGTTTTTGAAGGAGATTTACCCAAATCACCGAAAGCCGTGTCCTATCACTCACAATGTACACTCAAGAAAATAGGGACTATACAGAGATTTGAAAATGTGAGAAGAAACAATTGTAGAAAGCTCAGAAGACAAATACCTTGAAATTCACCTGTAAATGTTTTAAACGATCATATTGCTCAGTCATCTGAATATTATCTATCGTGTTCATCACACTGGCAGATGTACGAGCACAAGCCTGACAGCAATACCTCATGCCTCATCAGATCATGTACTTGCAACTTACAAATGCAACGACCTCTGGAAAAGATACCCAACTTGCATAAAGGCTTTTTTTGCAATAGACAAAATGTATTGAACCCAAGTCGAAACTTTAGAAACTGACTTGTTTGTAAAAAACAGTCCCAGACAGTGAAATTGCTGTTGCATTAGAATAAATATAATAAATAACAGAAAGGACGTTTGTTAATAAGGTTCAGCATTTTGGTCAAATACGCCATTTTTATCGAAGCAAAGGTATCCATATGGGACATCGGATGAAAAAGGTTTGAGTGCTGACTGACTATTTGAAAACAAACGATGATTTACGATCAAAAACATTTACAGCGAAACAGGCCAGGGGGCCCGATTAACTCAATCAGTATAGCGTTGGGAGTACGGTAAGCATCTCTGATCGTCATGACGCAGATTTTAATTCCGTGATGAATGATGATTAGGTATATGAGAACGGTCTGTTGGACGCCCCGCCGGTACCTCAATGTTTTGCGTTTATTTCTACATGTTACCTTGAACGAAAATTCTGGAAAATTAGTCAGTAGACATCCTGTACCCATATAATTATCATTTTCTAGAACAGTGATTCCCAGCAGCGGGTCCGTGGAGCCCCAGTGGTGCACAGGAATGAGTCCATATGATCTTTGTGCATAAGTTGAAAACATAATAACGCAAATATAGAAACTAGGCTACATGGTAGCACAAGATCTGGCTCATATGAACGAACATGTATTTTCACTTTAAAATCCTATTCAAGTAGTTTAATCAAATTTAGTGGGATGTTTGGCATTTCGTGTATTTCAACCAGATAAACTTTTTTTTTATTCAGCAGCATTCATCAATTCTATGCATTAAAATAAAATCTGTCAATTATATGCAGATTGTTGAGACTTGATTTTCCCCTCCAAATGTTATTAAACTATGGACCTTTTGGCAAATAAAAAGACCATGCCAGATGAATATAAGTACTATTTACGTAACAGAGTGATCGTTATTTGCTAAACTTTGTCAAAACTGTCATGGTCATCCCAACAATAGCTCCAAAACGGGCTCGTATTTTTTGCGAGGGAATGCCTCTTGACTCTATATAATCTAGACATGGTCGTGATGATTTGGTATGATGTGTAACCTCTTTCCTCGCGTACCCACAAATAACTTGTATTCCCCCTTGTGATGCTCTATCAATCCATTAATCATTTTTAAAAACTTAAATAAATTACACCTTTTGCAGGTATCTTAGTGTTACATGCTTTAAATGGGTATTCCAGTATTGTTTAAATCATGCATAATATTGAATATCTCAAATCCCTTTCTTTTCTTTTCGGCGTAACTCGTACACATCATATTTATCTGGAGACAAGGCAGCTCTTAATTACACTTTTTTCTATTATAGTGGACGTTGCGCATTAGTGAATCAAAAGCTCCATTGGTTTTTTCTGGTATGAATGTGTGATAATTTACACTTTTTTCTCAATATTCTTCCTGAACTGATTTACAACATAGTCTTGAACGTTACTTTACATATTTTTTCATTTGATTCATTTTTCAGTCAATCACATTCATTCTTCACACGTTGCATGCAGTATCCGAAAACAATGAAATAAAATTACAAGGGCATGGAAAATGCGGTAGAAGTAACTCATCAATTGCACCAACAAAAAATCAATAATACTCTCTTTTTATTTTGATTCAAATCTTACAACCCTCGATGCTAATATAAGGAATTGGTGTCAAATCATTAATGTGCTTAGTTTCGCCTATACAAACATGCAATTCATTATAAGGTTTAAACTACCTCAGTTAAAATCATTTGGAAGTTGGAATTTTTCTTTCTATTCTTGTGAATTTTGTCTTGAGGGATATGAGATTTTACATTCAAACCTTTAAATATATAATGCAGTTCGGTTTTTCATTATCAAATATTTCAGAATTGATGTCTCACGCAAAAGTTGGTCACATGACATGGCAATGGTATCTGGTATAGTCCAATTAGGCGATAGTATTCGCAATAGTCGCAATTTCGGAGATGCAAACTAGTTGAGATTTCTTTAAAGTAGACCATAAAAACTGTTTTGTTGCAACAAAAATGAAAGTATTTCCTATCCGTCTATCTCAAGGCCCTAAATACTTCTATCTAGCACGCGACTGCCATCTAGGGTACGCCATTCCCATTTCCAGTCCTCTGTGAGTCAGGTAGTCACATTCCAGTCGGACTATCAGCTTTTCCAAGTTTCTCCCTGCCTGTTTTCTCTGTTGCCTTCTTTAACGTTAGATTTCATTTTGAAAAGGAGTTTCAAGTATTCTCTCCATAATCTGTATTTGAATAAAATTCAAGATGAGTGATGCGAGATATTTTACGACAACTAAGAAAGGGGAGATGTTCGAGCTGAAGGCGGATTTGAACAGTGAACGAAAGGATAAACGTAAAGAAGCTGTGAAGAAAGTTATTGCCAGCATGACAGTGGGAAAAGATGTTAGTGCCCTGTTTCCCGATGTTATTAATTGCATGCAAACTGATAATCTGGAATTGAAAAAGCTTGTGTACTTGTATTTGATGAATTATGCTAAAAGTCAGCCGGATATGGCCATCATGGCTGTCAATACTTTCGTGAAAGATTGCGATGATACTAACCCACTTATCAGAGCTTTGGCTGTTCGAACAATGGGTTGTATTCGCGTGGACAAAATTACTGAATATTTGTGTGAACCCTTGAGAAAATGTTTGAAAGATGAGGATCCTTATGTCCGTAAAACTGCTGCTGTTTGTGTCGCAAAATTGTATGACATCAATGCCACAATGGTTGAAGATCAAGGTTTTCTGGATGCTTTAAAAGATCTTCTGTCGGATTCTAATCCTATGGTTGTTGCGAATGCTGTTGCAGCTCTCTCCGAAATTAGTGAAACATCACCTCGAGCCGGACAAGTTGATTTCATGACTCCTCCAACTACGAATAAACTTCTAACCGCTTTGAATGAGTGCACCGAATGGGGTCAAATTTTTATTTTGGATGCTTTGGCAAATTACATGCCGACTGATTCAAAAGAAGCACAAAGCATTGCTGAACGAGTAACCCCTCGTTTACAGCATGCTAATGCTGCTGTTGTTTTGTCTGCTGTCAAAGTACTTATGCGTCTCATGGATTTGTTGAATGATGACAAAGACTATCAAGTTGTGCTTTTGAAAAAACTGGCACCACCTCTTGTCACTCTCCTATCGTCTGAACCAGAGATTCAATATGTTGCACTGAGAAATATAAATCTCATTGTTCAAAAACGCCCAGAAATCTTGAAACATGAAATGAAAGTTTTCTTTGTAAAGTACAACGATCCAATTTATGTGAAATTAGAAAAACTCGACATCATGATCAGATTAGCTGCACAAGCTAACATTGCTCAAGTTCTTGCTGAATTGAAGGAATATGCCCAGGAAGTCGATGTTGACTTCGTCAGAAAGTCTGTTCGTGCTATAGGCAGATGCGCTATCAAAGTGGAACAATCGGCTGAACGATGTGTGAGTACGCTTCTTGATTTAATTCGTACCAAAGTTAACTACGTTGTACAAGAAGCTGTTGTTGTCATAAAAGATATCTTCAGAAAATATCCGAATAAGTATGAGAGTATCATTGCTAATCTGTGTGAAAATTTGGACACTCTGGATGAACCAGAAGCAAGAGCGAGTATGATTTGGATCATTGGAGAATATGCTGAAAGAATTGATAATGCTGATGAACTTCTTGAATCCTTTTTGGAAGGATTTCATGACGAAAGTACGCAGGTACAACTTCAACTTCTGACTGCAATTGTCAAGTTGTTCTTGAAGAAACCAACAGAAACTCAAGAACTTGTGCAATCTGTTCTAAGTCTTGCAACTCAAGACAGTGACAATCCTGATTTGCGGGATCGTGGTTACATTTATTGGCGTTTGCTGTCTACCGATCCTGCTGCAGCGAAAGATGTTGTTCTTGCTGAGAAACCTCTTATTTCTGAAGAAACAGATCTGCTTGAACCCACTTTGTTGGATGAGTTGATATGTCATATTGCATCATTGGCTTCAGTCTATCACAAACCACCAAGTGCCTTCATTGAAGGTGCAAAAGGTGCGGCTGTTATCAGAAAAACATTACATGGAAAGACAGAGGATGATGAAAAGCCACAAACATCTGATACTGAGACGAGTCCTCAAGCTCCGGCCCCACAGATCATTCCAGCTCATGATGCTCTTGTTACTGATCTCCTAGGTTTAGATATCACACCGAGTTACCAACCTCCTATTGCTGCAGCTGCTCAAGTTTCTGTAGCTCCAATGATGGATCCATTTGGTGGACTGGATTCTCTTCTTGGAGGTCCAAGCGCTGTACCAGCTGCTGCTGTGCCCGGCATGCCTGCCGCTGCCACTAATCAATCCGATTTAGGGGGCTTGGGAGATATCTTTAACATTTCTATGCAACCGGGATGCTATGCTGCAAGTAAACAACTTTTACTTGAATCTTCAAAAGCAAAAGGTTTGGAAATTTATGGAACATTTCAGAGACGTAAAAATCAAATCATGTTAGACTTGACTATCACAAACAAGGCAATGCAGGCACTGAGTGGATTTGCCATCCAATTCAACAAAAACAGCTTTAGTCTTGCACCTGCTCAACCATTGAACATCCAGATGATCAACCCAAATCAAAGTACAGAAGTTTCAATCCCGCTTAGCACCAGCGGTCCTGTTCAGAAAATGGAACCGCTCAACAATCTACAAGTTGCAATCAAGAATAACATTGGTGTGTTTTACTTTGCTACCACGGTTCCATTGTATGTCTTCTTTACCGAAGACGGCGCTATGGAAAGGAAAGTGTTCCTGGACACATGGAAAGATATCCCGGCAGCAAATGAACGGCAATATACTTTGCCGGATATAGGCACCATTCCGGGAATGACATCTGACACCGCAACCAACAAGTTGAATGCGAATAATGTTTTCACCATTGCAAAACGTAACGTCGACGGCAAAGATATGGTTTATTTATCGCTCAAACTGACCAACGGAATATGGCTTCTTGCTGAAATGAGATCGCAACCGGGTGACGCGACGTACTCACTTGCTTTCAAGACAAGAGCACCTGAAGTAGCTCAGTTAGTGTTCCAAGCATTCTCTGACATCTTGAGGAATTGAGGACTTTTACTGACTTTCGTAAGACCAAATTGTGCTAATACTAGGTTTTGTTGTTTATCGGGGGATGCCTGAAAAATTGATTGATATTGTTTATGAACATTAGATACGAAAAGATTGAGAAATCCAAAAAACAGCTCTTTGTGTAGAACAATCATGATGTATATATAATATTGATTACTGGTATCCCAGTCAGAAGTTTCTCCATCAAACTTTTGCCAAATATGAGTCACCGATGGATCGCACCGACAAAGTGCGGTCCATCTGTGACTCATTTTTGGCAAAATGAAAATTTCTGACTGGTATATTACGTAATTTTCATAAAAAAATATGAATCTTTTAGCAATGGGCATGCTACGTGTTGAATGGTAATTATACTATAAGGATAAAATAATGTGTGTATGTCCGTATTTGCTTCCTGCCGTTTTTTTTGTATTTGCAATCATGAATGTAAAAGTAAGTTCTGTAGACCTCTGAGTAGTAATTTATTCAGAAAAATAGGGGTGGCTTGGATAAATTGTGCACAAATGTATTACTGTTTTTAAGCATGTGTCATGAGCATTGCTGAAGCATTGGTTGTCAGTGATTCATAAAATAGTTTTCAAATTGAAGATTGCTTTATTGCCGCATCATCAATAGATGGGCAAAAAGGAGCGCAATTTCTAAATTTTTCGGTCCCTGTTTAAAAACATTTTGTAAAATCATGTGTTGTTAAGCATTGGGTCACTGATAGTCCTCACCATTGAGGTGCGTTCCATCTGTGGCCCATAATCAATGAAACCTCAATTTCTGCTCGTTTGTCTAGTATCAGAAATAGATCACATTAGGTAGGACCTGATTTAAATATCCATACCTGTTTTTAACAAATGATAATACTTTTATGTTCCAAACTCCTTTATTATTTCTACCATCTCTGATTTAAATCCATATCTATTACTACATTAACCATTTGACCAAATGAGTTGTTTAGACGTGTTTTTGTTTTTTTTTTGCAAGTAGTCTGAGCCAGATATAACTAATATTCATTAGTTTTTTGTCCCGAATATGTGAATTTATCATAAATCTAAAATATCCGATATATTCTGAATACAGATAAAAGTATCATTGATCTTTACATAAGAAAAGGTAATAATATTCATCTTCACTTTCAATGAACAGTCTGATTAAAGATAATGTCATAAATGTGAATATCAATGATGTCATCATACACTCCCCAGTATATCGTTCTGTTATATATGTTCCTATTTTGAGTAAACACTGCCCAATCAAGAGAAAAAATTTTACACTTGTTTTTGCCAAGTATTTGTCATTGATGGATCATGCCATTGAGGCATGATCCATCAGTGACTCATACTTGACCCAGAATGATTTTGTTAAGGGCAGATTAATTTGTTATGTTCTATAAATTTGTATCTACCTAATAGATCAAGATAATTCACATTAGCTTTTTGTGCGGTGCTCACATTATTAGGCTAACTTTTGATTAATAATATTTCAATACTGATTGTGTATTATGTTGGTGATTTTGAAATGGAGGTTGGACTTTGAAATGATTTGTAACATTTACCCTATATATGTATTTCATACTGACATTTTCTCCCTATTCGTGCTAATAAAGATATTATATTAAGAAATGGTAAATTGTAAGATTATGTCAGTGTATAGAATGTAATATATCAACCTCAAAATTGTGCATTTCCCATTATAATATTATAAAATGTATTTCTTTTATTATAGGTGTTATTAATGATATTTTTCATAAAAATTTATATTTTTCGATTGGATTTGAAACTTGATGGCACTGTACTTGAGAGTTTGTAGACTCTTTGAAATTTGAATTAGAAATTGAACCGTGAGTATCTATTTAATCATATAGGCTTTTAAAGAGAGAATGTATTTTATTCATCTTGCTCAGTCAGAAATTTCTTGTTTGAATATGTGTTTTGTGGGTGTGACGACGTAATGTTGACATTGCATATTGAAGATCTCTGGTTCGAGTCCTGACAAGTCCAGCTCGTTAATCCATGCCGGCCACTCAACCCAGGGTGTAATAACTCGGATAGGCTAGTCCGAGCTGGAAAGTTTTTAACTTTCCAACAGTAATAACGCTGTTCGCCTACAAGTGCCTCTCCTAAAGCGCCTTGTTCAGGGTGATTCACTCAACTGAGTTGCTATAATAATAAAAAAAAAGTTTTTGTTAAGTATGAGTCACTGATGGAACGCGGCGACCAGGTGCGGCCCATCTGTGACTCGTTGTTGACCCGATAAGTTTTTTTTTTTTTTTTTTTTGGGTAAACTCCGTTAGTCTTATTGTTATCCTCCATGTAATTTATATGATTAGTGCAATCACTGAAGTGACTTTTAACTCAACTGCACTCTATTGAAATAACAAATGTGGAATAGCAGCGTTAGTGTTTCAAAGAAACATAACAGGCACCGAAACTTAGCGTTTCTTATAATGAATCTGGCACCTTCCATATTGATTCTAATGATTATCCCAAACTGTCTCATATTATGATATTGATTTTAGCCAGCAAATCAATGTTTGTTGACATGGTTTGCTTTGGCGTTATTAACTTGACATTGCTGTTCGTCAAAATGTATTGAAATCGTTTGATTCTTATGAGTTCATATAAAAATTTAATTCGTGATGTGGGCCATATTTTACGTCAGGACAAAATAGCAAACGTGTCATATTTTGCTCATGAAATTATTGCAATAAGATAACGCTTTGGCCAATCCAAATCATCAAATACTTAAAAAGACAGGGATGACCTATACTGAATATTTTATTATTTCGAATACATTCTGGAAAATACCTTCTAATATTGAATATCGAATATATACATTATAAATTTACCAATGCTTGTGATGATAAACAGAATTCCGACTTTCGGTATTTAAAGGAAAAATGTGCCGGTGCCTACAAAAACTTTCAGGCACTTGTAGAACTTGTATAAATTTATACAATGAAAATTCATAAAATTTATTCTATTCTAAAATATATGTAAGTTCTAAATTTTACTATGGGCATGAACTAACGATTATTCTTTCCTTTCTTTTTAGCAAAAAATTTTTCTGATGTTAAAAAGATTTGATGAATCCCATGTATCACCCAGGAAAGTTTAGAGCAAGAGGATCACAACGAGATTCTGTAAGACTATTGTAATAAACTTCTGCATTGTACGTGGTTTTGTAATTGGGAAAATATTGGTTAAGTTTTAATATTGGAAATGACGACTGTGTTAATTTTGAAGCTTCCGGCATGGTTTTTGCTCAATTAGAAAATGATTCTGAATATTTTGTTGTTAAGTATGAGCTGCTGATGGGCCATGACTCAGTTATGCGAGCCATCAGTAGCTCATACTTGAAAAAAATATGTACAGACAATATTTCTGGATGGTTATTTACCAATTGCCAGATAACCACAAAGTGATGTTTCAGTTCGCTTGTGGATGCTGTCATGAAATATTGCTTTAGGTCAATTTTTTTTTTGGGTACCCGAGTAACAGAGCAACTGGCAGTTTGTCAGTCTGTTGCAACTATATATAGCTCATTCAATATCCACATACTTGTGTTTATAATTTTTGGGTCACTCAGTGCAATCATTGAACATGAACAACTTCCTTGTCAATACGTACCAAGCTGTTCTCTAATATCTAGCTCTGGATGATAACGACTCAAGGAATATGCTTTTGAGAGTATTGTTTGGTTGATTGATAGTACGGTACTGGTACTTATGAATAATAATATTATGTATTTTTTAGTTTTATATTATATTCAGGCATGTAAGGGATTACTCTTCTTTAAAAATATCAAATTAGTAAAATTTAACCTTGGAACATTCCAGTGCATTATTCGAATCAACCAAACTGGCATATTTTATTAGAAATTCTTTTGCCTGAAGTTCTGTGGAAGCCTGGGACACTTAAAGCAAGGTGGATATGGCTATGGCAAATCTCAGGGGTTGAAATAATCTAGTTCTATTAGCGACCAAATCAATATATACAAATTATACCAGTTCTGCAGTTTTAAATTTAGTTTCTTTCTCACAGTTATCGAATATTTGATGTGGTACAATTTTGATTGTAGATGTATTTGAGAATAGTGCCTTTCAGATATGCGCCTGTTTTACATACTGTTGTGCAGATTCATAAGAAAAATTTACTTGCAGATTTAACATCAATTACACAGAGCTCAAAAAGTTGACATGATATATTTTTTTCTAATCCATACCAATTCTGTTTTTCGAATATATTTACCGGTATATAGCGCACATATATAAAAAAACATGATGTGGTAACATAGGTTGTGGAGCCAACCACTCATTCTACCAGTACATAATATTTGAGGTTGAAAGTGTGTGGTCTTGGGTCTTTGGTACATTCAGTGCCTTTACTATATGAGTGAAAATCTTTTTTAATACGTTGCTGGTTACATTTTCAGCATGGAATCCATCCAGTTCATTTGACACTGCATGCAACAGCCACACCCGTGAGTGAAAGACCTCCTCGACAAACTCCTGATAGACAGACAAGGGAACAAGCTGCAACATTCAGACCATCTGATTTACCTTTGGGACATGGAATCATATCCAGAAGGTTAGGGATTGATGTTATGTTAGTTAGGTATTTTATTGTCTATAAACTCCAAGGAGTCAAAACTTTGTTTGCTTTCGGGTTTGTGAAGCTTAACCATGATTTTCCTCTATTTATCAAAAGACTTAAAAAATCTAGAAATTCGAAATATACTTTTATATCTTTATGTAAGTGATTCTTTTGAAAAAGCATTTTGTTATAGATTTTCTTCAGATAGAGGTCATTTTCTTCGGGTATTTGAGTAGTTGACATTCTGCTAATTTGATGAACTTATTTGACGTTACTTATTTTTCATTTGTTCTATAATTGACAGTTGCACCAGCACCACAGCATTTAATGTCGAGTTACTTTTATTGAATACAAGAATGACATTATTTTTTATATATATATTCAAAGTTACTTACAGGAACATCAAAACATTTCTTCTATATAGTAGTTGGTGATAAAAGTGTATAACGCACAAAAAATTTTCAGCACTTCTATTTTGTAGCAATTTAAATAAAAAAATTACGTAACATTTTCAGCCTCTCACTGAAATCGGTTTTCTGGCTGCAAATTTAAACAAGTGGTACGAAATATCTCCGTAAAAGAAAATAATTCACTATCGCTGTTCCTACTTGAAAATCATTCTTGTTTTTAGATTATCAGCTCACAGTGATCTTGGATCATCTCACAGCGTTGTTTCTGCTCCGATTCGCGCTACAGGTTGGTCGCAAATGCATACATGCTTTATACTCTGTTGAAACAAACAAACGCAAAGGGAGTTTCTTCTTATTACTTTTCTGGAAAAGTAACGAGCTAAAATACTTTCCATAACGTATGTTGTATCGTGTAGCATTACCAGTAAGGATGGGGCTTTGAAACCATTCTATTCATTCAGGCAAATGCCATGAGGTCTTCTCACATTGGAGGAAATTAAGATTATATCATTCAGGGCAGGAGATGGCTGACAAGATGTCGCAAGCAATATTGTAGTTGTCACTTGCAAAATGATAAAAGT
Source organism: Styela plicata (assembly GCA_963675895.2). Classification (NCBI taxonomy): domain Eukaryota; kingdom Metazoa; phylum Chordata; class Ascidiacea; order Stolidobranchia; family Styelidae; genus Styela; species Styela plicata. The sequence continues at coordinate 2,367,435 of OZ023150.1, forward strand.
AATGTAATGGCTTGTGCATATATATATTTTGGCATATGGGTAGTGTTGCATGTTGGCATTGCATATTAAGATCTAATATGATGAATTCATAATCCACCACTCCACACATGTTGCATTTTCTTGGCTAAGTTCGGCCAAATTTCTGAAATCTATGACTGTGTTTCCATTTTTATAACTCTATCATTTATATTAGTATGATTCTAAGTTAGTTAAAAAACTAAAAATATGGGAAAACACCCGGATAGCTTGAATTAGGTAACACGTACAAAAGTTTTGTTAAACTTTCAGGAATGGCATCAACACGAGAAGTTATTTAACAGTTATTTTTTTCTTTACTAGCTATAGGAGGACCACCGATGCTTCTTCATACAATCAGTGATACAAGATTGATAAATAATACAAATAATAATAGATCTCAAAGCAGACAACTCGTTTCACCATCAAAAGCTAACGCTACAGAATTTTCTCAGGTACTTGAGTGTATATGAATAGGATCGGACTCCTTGATTTGGATTACCGGTAAATCATTGTCTGTTAAGCATCTACTAATGGTGGTTCAGCTCTCAACAGTTAAAGAGCATTCAGCCTTTGATTTCTAAACTTCACTCACAAAAATAAATTTTACATTTATAGTGAAGCAAGACTTCGCATATCCCAGTCAATGTTGACACGTTTTTGTAGAAAGATTACAACTATGTGTCTTTTATATTATATGAGTATATATAAATCATAAGGCTATTGGTTTTCAGTTCTCAGCGGGAGATACTCATAGAAGAGGAGGTGGTGGAGGTAGCACGAGTGTACGAGATTTTCCAGTAACTGATATTGATTCTGTATCTACTTCATATCATCACGCTCATCTCCAGCATCAACATTCTAATGGATCATCCAGGTTAGATATAATAACCATTCTCGTTTATTTTAAAAGTTTTTTCAAGTTATTGCCTTTTTGTTCGGATGTTTATGCAGTAAATGGATGAAAGATACAGTAGCAAGAAAAACTCTATCTAGGAAGGTTCAAAGTCTTGGTTTGCTCTGGCAGTCTTGCACTAGTTTAGTTTCTGTAATATTTGTCTGATCACAGTGTCAAAATGCTTGTCTGCAGAAGTCTATCTTTGGTAAAACAAAACGCTACAGAAATAATATTTTAGTTTTGTAGTTTCAAATTGGAAGGCATTACCATTTTTCTAGTTACAGGCATTCAAATCAAGGGAGCAAATCTGTTTTACCTCACACACATAGCCATGATGTTCAGCAAGAGAAACCTAATCCTTGTCTACCCGGTAAAATATTTGAAATATTATTCAGTAAGGTTAGATGGAACTAGCGCTAGGCGTCATCTAGGTTCCAAAATATGCGATTCGTGATTTGCGAATCATAAATTATTTGATTCAATTTTTTCAATGATTCGAGATGAACATATTCAAAAAGGGATACACTTTCAGAAAACAGACATATATTTTGGTGTTTCACCAATTTTCTGAGAAAATATTTTTGTTTATTGATTAAAATACTTCTGAATACTCATGCAAATTACTCTATTTGGTTCTGAATTAACAGATATTCCATTTTGGCCACCCCCAGTGACACCTCTGTATGACGGTAAATATTAATATTCAGTTTTCCAAAATACTGTATCACGCTAATTGTCACAGTGCCAGTTTGTGGTGACACCAGGAACTCATGTCTTCAAGGAAAAGCATGTTTAGGGATGTCTGGAATAATATTAAAGTTCGAGGGCAATTTTGTTGTTAAAATCATTTTATGGAGGATCATTAAAAATAAGCAACTGTTTTAAAAAGTTAAATTTTATTTATTTTATCCTAATATTATTTTATCTATCTAGGTGACAGAGTGATATTTGCTGAGAGTCCGTCTGCTCCTGGCATACCTATTGTGTATAGAACTGCAGAAGAAAGAGCTTCTAATCCAGACAGACTTAATCTTGACAGGTAGTGCTTGTTTTCTTTCGTTGGCAACTTTTATATATATTTATTTCTAGATGAACCTTGAATTGAATGCAAAGAACGTTGTTGATTCTGATGAAGTAGAGAGTTTTAATCTTATTACTAGTATTGACAGTTTGACTGTACTGTAATTGGATTTGTCCTTACATAGTTTAGTTTAAGCAGACATTGCTGGTATATTAATAAAATGTTTTAAAACGAAATTGTTGACATTACCATACTTAACCCACTTATGGCTTATGTAATGGTTCCACTGCATAAGGAATACATTTAGGAATAGTAGAAAAATAAAATAACGGTACTTTTGATCAGAATTCTAAAATACCATTTAGGATGAAGGTCATTTCTTGTTGTAATAATCTTCACCTTATTCTATTATAGACGGAAGCTGACTGTCTGCCCAATTCTGGAGGGCGAAGAACATTTGAGACTACTAAATTACCAACACAACCAAATATCTCGGATTCAACATTTATCGAATCTTCGACGTTTGATATTTCTTGATCTGTATGACAATCAAATTACTGATATGACCGGGCTCTCTGCTTTGAAATCGCTGAGAGTTTTGATGCTTGGGAAAAATAGGTGAGCACTGTAACTTCTTCAATCTATTCATTTATTTTGGTATGCATGGTATTTTTTTATGGTTCCAATCAGGGATTTGAACTGTCAGGCTTGAGCTATGGATGAATTATGCCTTGCCGGCACAATACAACTGTGACTCACTCATGAATTTTCACTAATGTTTCATAGTTGGGGTAAAGGTAGATAAAATATGTAATATGAATTTTTAGTGACCCCATATATCTGAAAATTTGTTTATATAGGTAAGGTTGAATATCAATAATGCTCTTAAGCAACCAATTAACGACCACTGATATGGCAGATGTATTGTATCTACCTTTATGACACGCTGGAAATTGATGACTCGAAAAAGCATATTTGGGCATAGTTTTTCCCACTTCTTCGCAATATTAATGCTATGAATGTTATGAATTCCTAGAAACCCCTGGAAAGATGTTTAATTTCTGTTATTAGAATTCGAAACATCAGCAGTCTTGAGAATCTTACAAAGCTGGATGTTTTGGATCTACATGGAAATCAGATCGAAGGAATTTCGAATCTTCGACATTTGACAGAATTAAGAGTTTTGAATCTCGCTGGCAATCAAATTGAGGTGCGTTCCTATTTTATTTTGCTCATTCCAGGAAAAATTTTATACAAGTTACTTCTTTTGTCAAGACTTTATCTTCCTGCAGTACAACCTATTTTCTTACCCAATAGTTTAATTTAACTGATAGCTTGGCTTTAAGCGAGTCGCCTTTGCTTCAAATTCTGTGTGGGATGATTGTATGCGAAAAGACTGCTGGACACCATGCTGTCCAAGAAGTTCTGGTCAAGCCCTGATCTCAGCTTTCCACTCCTGCTTGGTAAAATAAAATCTAATTTTTTTGTTGAATCATATGCCCAATCGTTAATATTCATTATCATTCAATTCAACTAAAGCAATATCATCAGCATTGGCATCTAACTTTTAACACAGTGATGATCTTCCTATCATTTTTTATTGCAGCAAGTTGATAATCTGGCAGGAATGGATACACTCACTGAACTCAACCTCAGAAGAAACAAGATTTCAGTAGTATTAGAAATAGATGCTTTGCCATCTTTACAAAGACTTTTCTTGAGCTATAACTGTATATCAAGGTAAGAAGTAATCAATTTTGTTCAGAGCTATTGATATCCTTATCCGATTAGTGGGGTTTTTTATAATATTGATAGAATTTAGTTTTCAACTATTTAGTTGATTCAATTCGCAGTGAAATCATGATATATGCCAAATTTTACATTGTAGAACTTGACATAAATCATGACTTTGCTGCAAAATGTGATTAAATATTAGCAAATTGTTTCTGAAAAGTTGAAACATTATTCTACGTTATGTATATAGTGAAGTTTGGAAAAGTTTAAACTACGGTATACTATATATACTGTTTATTTAACGAAAAGATGATACTATGCAGTGATAATCTAGACAAAATCTGTTGATAAAATCATCCCGGTTGTAACTTTTATGTCCAAACAAATAAGTATTAAGCATGAGTTACTGATGGATCGCGCTGTCGAAGTGCGGTCCTTCAGTGACTCATTCATGATAAACTATAATTATATTAGGTATATGATTTTCATTTATTTTCATTTATCTTAATTAACTTTGGTTTTTGCGCCATTTCATTTCGTAATATTGTTTTACAGATGGGAAGACATTTCATGCCTTGCCGACTCATCGTCTTTGTCGGAGATTTCACTAGATGGAAATCCTATAACTGGCGAGTCGTGGTACAAACAAGTCGTCCTAAAAAATATGTTGCAACTGAAACAACTCGATTCAAAAAGAATTACGGTAAGATTCTTAGTTTATAGGACTGGTTGTATGTGGGAATTTTGTGTTTTTAATATTGAATTTAACGATTTGTCAAAACGACGAAATTATTCCTTGAATTCATTCTATGTGGCTCTGATGACGGTGCCTAAAAGCCCACTGCTTATGTAGCAGCTCTTCCTGAATCTTTCAAATTTTTAAAACATTTACGTAAATAATGTAAAATCACAACATATATAATTCAATAAAATGTTTGATCAATACTTTTGTCAAATCTCAAAAAGAGTCTTGATTCGAGCATATATTGGAATTGATTCGAAACTTGAAGCTAAAAAAAGTTTGATGAGAGTAATGCAGAGATGGTTTGAAAAAATGCCTCTGAGCTGATTCAAATTAATCAGTATACAAGCTAAGCATTCAGTGTTTCCAAATACTTGAGATAATATAGTAAATCAATATCATTACCACAGGATGATGAGAAGCGAGTGGCTGCAGTCATGGTTCGAAAAGAAGAAGAAAGAAAAAGAGAAGTCCATAAACAGGGTAACTTAACCCAAATACCAGTAACATGCATCTATTGAATTTGACACATCAAAATGTAAGTTTTGCTATTTTCAAAGTCCTTGAAAATTGAGGCTGTATCATGGCTCATTCTTGACAAATTGATACTCTGCTGCTCGAACACCTAAAGAAAAGGTACCATCGGAAGAAAATTTAGCAAAAAGGCAGTATTTCATGATATATCTGTGACTATAAAATAAAAAGTTTTTTTTTAGTGTCTGGTAGCGACCAAATTGTATAAAAAGGTTCAATATCATCAATACTGTATGAAGCTTTTTGCCTATCCGAAGAGAATAGCTCAACAAAACATAAGTTTTTCAATAATTAAGCTGTTTAAATACCCAGCACAAAAACACACAAGTAGACAATGTTGAACAATCCCGCCCATTTTTTTATTGTGTTTTGTAGTGAGTGTTATCAGTAAATACTTAGTATTGTCTGGGCAAATTGTACCATTATGATTGAAAATATGTATGTCCGCTACCGAGTAGGATGTTCAGTGTATTATTAGTTCAGTGTTTTGTACTCTGTTGAGGTTTCAGTATACTACTATAGGTATTCAGATAGTCGGGTATTCTAGAATCCTATGTTGTTTTTCGATCACATTTAGGCAGTGAAATCATGATATAGTTTCAGTTTTTTGATTTACCTGTAATGTTGAAACATTCTATTCATATATATTTAGTGAACTGAACTATGACCTTTAGTATAATAAATATTAATTTATCCTTGGGGAGGTGTTGATATCTTGAAATTTTTGTTAAATTTATTGCTGAACCTTCATTTCGGTAATCATTGTTATAATACAATAGATCAAATCAACAGAATTCCAGCAATCTTTTACCCAGACATGTGAAGAAAAACATTCGTGTCAAAAGAAAAATTACCAAAAAAAAAGTTATTTTGTGATTGTGACATTCTATACAAAAGAAAAAATGATAATTCAAGTGGCTTATGCCAAAAGCATCTCTTAAAAATTCCAACATCATAAAGACAGTTATTTGTTTGAGCCTTTTGAGCACAGTTTCTCACTTTACCTATATGGACAAGAAATATGTTTTTAGAAGTTCGATGTCAGGACGAACTCTTTAATTTGACAACATGTTTCCAAGTTACGTATATTCTATAGAGTAATTCCTTTAACTAATTTTCAATTATCATTTCGTTAATAAGTATAGCGTAATACTAACTTGTTATGAAGAGTTGATCAGAATCAGTATGTCTTGTGACAATTATGCAGCTGATCTAAGCAATGCTATTCCTTACCATGTCATGAAAAAACGTCAGAATAGAATAAGGAAAAATATCAAGGTACATAGGTTGATTGCAGTGGATTTAAATTCTGCTGAAATATTGACGATCAGAAAGTATGTCAGCTTCTCTGCTGCTCATGCATCTAAAGATAATGACCATATCAAAATAAAATTTGCTGAAATAGAAATATTCCATGATTAACCACTTCAGAGATAAAAATGTTTCTTTCTGAGTATCTTCTAAAGATGATATAATTTATAAGAATCATAATCAGAATGTGGATATAAAGAATTATTAATTTTGCAAACCACGGGTTTTCTAGTGTTTTGATTAACACTATTTTTCAATTATCCATAAATTTATTCGTTTTTCAATGAAATTTGCAATATGGTCAAATATAACCAATTTCGTTCATCTAAAATGTTGGAGCATCATTCTATTTTTATATATAATATAGTATAGTGTTTAAGCTTAGTTTAGAAACTATCAGTGAAACCCTTGTAGCGGCATTTGATTTCCTTTATTAAGTTCACACGATCAAATATATTTGTCCTGTTACGATATCCAGGTTTTACTATTCTTCAATTGAATATTCTATTCTTTAGGCGATTGCCAAGGAGAAGAAACGACTCGCTATCAACAATGCTGCAAGACAATGGGAAGCAGAATTTGGATCTACTGCTGAGATTTTATCCCACGAAGATGCAAGTGACTCAAGCAGGTAATAATTATGTTGCAAAAAAGGTTTGGTCAGCCTGCCTGGTACCTGGTATGAAATTATTCAAGTTATACACGTTTCAACTTACTAAAAACGGCAATTCTACATTTATTATTGCAATCATTTTTGTAAAATGCTCTCAATTGACTCAATTTGTAGTGAAATCATGATACATGTCATGTCATGATGTTGCTCTACGATAGGCTTTGTACTTAAACCGGTTGTTTCTAATATTCAGTAAGATAAATAAATTTGTTTATATATTTATTTGCAAACATTTAAGTTGGTTTTCGAAGATTCAACTTGATTTTTAAAACTTTTCGAGCCCTGGCAATAAGTAGAGCATCGCCAGAGTGCAAGATTTTTCATGTCAACTGCATCTCAAATTGAAAAAAATTTATTTTTCCATTTCGACAGACTCCCAAGTTACAGATCTGGTTATAGTAGTGGAAAGGAAAGTGGTGGAGGAAATTCTGATAAATCTGCATGGTTGACTTATTCAGAAAATAATCGGAATAATTTTCAAACTCAGCAACAACAATATAATAACGGAAATAAACAGAGGTTAAGAATATTTTATTATTTGGTGAATTAAAATAGCATCTAAAACATGTTAAAAAAAAAACATATTGAAAGTGAAATTTTCCAACTCAGTACCAGTAATATCAGCTGATCTAATTGCGCAATACAGCACTGAAGAACGATAGATTGTATTCATTATGGGGTACTCCCAGTATATGGAATTTTTGATTTCAGATATCTATCAGGACTGTATTCTTGAAAAAAAATTTTACTCACTGTAAGTTACTAAAAATTCAATTCAGGTTTTTCTCAAAATCTGGATAGTCTTCATAAAATAAAAAATATGTCCCATAGTTTGTTCACTAAATTTGTGGTTGAATTATAAGATCGTTTTGTTGGCAAATATGACTGAAATAAGAATTCCAATTGTATTCCATATGAAATGGGAATATAAAGTGAAATATTTGGTGATGGTCTGAACGGAATCTCAAATATAAACAAAATCTTTATCCTGGCAAAATCTTTCTGATTGTCAACAAACATTTTAATTCCCTTTTTTCAGCAGTAATGGACAACCACATGCTACCTCATTGGATATGTCTGATTCATACCTGGCTGAAATAGATGGAGATTGTCTTCAACTATTTGGTCCAGGCGCTCTAGATTCACTGGATAAAAATTGGGGTATGTTTTACCTGGTTGGTCTGAAATAGAAAAAAATACTTCATGATTTTTTTCAAGCCATTGATGAAATATTATCAGGGACAGCAATATCACTATTCAAACAGTTTTTCTATGATTCTGGTAAAAAATAATCATAGTTTCAATTATTCTCTTTTGATTTCTTCAGCAGGAAAAATAAGGAGTTGCAATATCATTTATAAACAACAGCATCTGATTTCAAAACTCCAAAAGGTCTATGTCTTGTTTTCTATAATTCTGATGAAATCATACTCTTTTTGAAGTAAAATCTTGATATAGGCTTAATTTTGCTCTGTTAAATAAATTGAACAAAAATCGTCTGCTAAATCGATATGTCTAAGCTTGAAAGAAGTCATTTCAATCTACAATTTAACCATCAGCCATATACAACAAATAGTAACAGTATCATAACTATATTTCTGGACAGTTCGAGGCAATCAACATGAAAGAAAAACACAATAACCCTGTCGCTTGTTGACTAAATGTTACACAGATTTGGTTGTACGTTCATCACGCTTTTAAGAACAGGGCAATTTGCCACTCATTTTTTTTCGACTGACCCAATTCTGTTTGGGCTACTTACATCGCCGAGATCCTGTCAAGCTGCGTGAACTCAATGTGTAATAACTTGAATACTCCCCAACAGCATTCCTTTTTTTTCTGGCAGTGGCCTCCTGCAAACATTTCTTACACCGGCATTACTTTTATTCCCTTCCAGGTGTTCAAACTTCTGGATCTGTGACAACCATTATAATTCAATTTATAAATTTTGATGATTTTTGTACTTACATACCAAAGATTAGAACCAGATTTCCTAATGCTGTGGTAAGTCTCAACAGTACTTATTTACTTCATTAGAATCTAATCTGATTCTGATCAATAAAATTTACCAAGTGGTCAATTTATTATATGATCACGAATCAAATCGTTCCAAATTTGATTCTATTTTAAAAATTTATAGAACAATTTCAATGAATGGCTGAAACTTCAATTTTTTTTTTTTTGAAACTTACGCGAAATTTTAGCATATACGATGCAATTTACGCTCAAATACTTTGTCAAACAATCACACCAAATTACGATTGTCTATATTATACTAGACCCAACAGAACTCTTCTCATACTCAAAACTCTTCCTATACCTACTCAACTTTTTCCGTTTTCAGAATCTCATATTAAAAGAGGTAAATCTTCACAGTTTACCACAACTCAATGCACTTGCTCAGCTGAGAAAGCTTGATTCAATATCAATTGAGTGTGGTCCTGGTAATCCTGTTACTCAGTATTCATTATGGAGATCATATCTGTTATTCAGGCTTTCTCATTTTGAATTACAAAAAATAAATAATGAAAAGGTAAGATTATATTCTTGATAGGTAATACATTCAAAATTTGCTGTATAAAAAAAAGAGATAATAAGATAATATTTTCAGTTAAATAAAATTGGTGATAGTTGACCATATTTTACTCATTTTGTAGCAAAGTCATGATTTATGTCAAATTTTACATGATTTTCACTGCAAAACGAGTCAATTTAAGAATAGTCGAAAACCAAAATTACTTTCAAATAAGAATTAGAGAATATCTGACTTAGTTAACCCAACCAAAAGCATATCGCTCAATCCTGTGTTGTCAAAATGGGGTACAGATAGATTGCATTGATAAAGCACGGTTAATTTGTGCAAAATAAAATTGAAGATTGTAACAGGGTTGATCACCTTCTGGTGTTATTTACTTTCAACCTTGGTATTCTCGAGCAGATAACTTCCACTGAAGCCATGAATGCGGAGAAGTTATTTGTGACATTGTCTGATGTAACAACTGCGGAATTATCACAATATCGTCTTCTTTCCATCCTTGGAGAAATGCGACAGAAAGTTGTTGCTTCGACGATGAATAACCAAAAGCCAAAGAGTAAAACAGGTGTGTATTATCATTCAGCACAAAGAGTTGAACAGGGAATTGATTAGTTTGTGTTGTGTAGATAGTGATCTGATTAGATAGTGAATGATCTTTCTAGTACAACCTTACCTAGAGCGAATTTTGATAAAAAGAAACTGTTCAAGAGTTCTCTTCTTGTATATCGGTGAGTGTGATGTGATGTACAGTCACTTACTTCCCAGGCAATTGTATTCCACAGTTCATTCTTAATGTGAATATTTAGGATGGATTTGATGCCTCTATCACAAAAGGTCATAGTTTCTGTCTAAAACATGAGTTTAGCGGCGGTATAGCAAAGGATGAGTTCTTAAGCACAGCATATAAAAAGATTGTTTTTGTATTTAGAGGGTGATGATAAATCTGAACGACTCATTTCTGCCGAATCGATTGGAAAAGTTGGTTTACAGTGTTATTCAACAAAACAAATTCAAACCATACGAAAGGTAGATCCACATTAAAAAAATTTTTCAAACTTCTCCAAAAATGTCAAAAATTTGACTTTGTCAAGCATGACTTAACTGAAGCATGCCGTGTAACGAAACTTGTTTTTACAAGATTTACTACACAACATTTTTCGACTATATTACATTATTCCCCGTGGCTGATGATGTCCATACACAAGAAAAATGAGCAAAAGGTTAAGGCCAAAAATCTTCATCTTCGAAATCGGTGTCTACATGAGAGGTTGTGATTAGCGATATGGTTAAGCCGTATTATCGACTCTCCTATCCCACAGGATAGGAGTGAAATCTGGTTAAATTTGTTTTATTTTTTAGAAAGCATATCTTCGGAAACAATTGGCACATGATCTTGTGAAAGATGTATGTGATGAAGCAGTTATAATCGATCGAAAGCACAATACGTTAGATAAGTTGTGGTGGTCAATTTTTGTTGAAATGATCAAGAACTCTGTTATTGAAATGTGGAACAAAGAAGAATATATTAGAAAACAATATGAAATTCTTTTTGAAACTCCCACATGATATTCTCATACCACAGGTGTTTTATCCACTGTGTCTTCTTTTAAACAAATTTGCACAACTGTTTATAAAATATTTCGTTATTTATTTATAATATAAGTACTCAATTGAATGTCAGTCAAGTAACAAAAAAATGACATCCATCTGAAGAATATTGATCAAAATTGCTATGATTCTATCCTGTTCAGATAATAGCAACTTGAGGAATTTTGCTGGGTGGCAATCAGGCATACTTTGTACTGGAGAACCTGAATTTTGTTGGCGGTATGTTGGTACAAAGTATATGTTAAGCCATTTTCTATTATCAATAATGTCAAGCCATTATCTGCTATCAAAAACATGCTATTGTGTCGATTTAAAGAGCAACGTGATGAGCGATCCAAATGTGTGCTCGTTGTTGTTTCATGCCATTGCAAAAGTTCAATCGAAGCATATAAATGGTCTAAAGACCCATTTTTTGTTTTTACTTGACACGATAATACATCAACTTGTAACCATTCTAGGCAGTATGTCACAAAATACCGTTATTTACCGATATGTCGCATAGCTCTACTTCATCCTATAGATAATTTATAACTGTTTTGAAACATGAATGACGTCATTTGGCAAGGTGCTCGAAGGTACAAATCAATCTTTCACAAAGTTTTAATAATAAAAAATTGGCTTCTATTGTTTATGGGTTATTATTAATGAAGAATTTGCTAAATATATTGGGATAAGACCGTATATGACTTCACTAGATTAAGTACGATTACTACCGAGTAGATTGATCAATTTTCTAGCTGAATTCTATGACAGAAATTTGTAAGCACTGAAATTTCCCCATTCTGTTTTGTACCATTTATCCCCGTTTTTTTTTGAAGGTAATGTTATGGCAATGGTTCTATGCAAATTGTGAAACATGCTTCATTTATTTTTATAACACTGGCTTATTTAACTTGCCTGGTTTTAACACTGTATGCTGTTTGTTTTCTAGGTTGCCAAAAATTATATGTGGGCATTATGTGCCAACTAGTTTATGTGATTGGCATACGGTCTGTTCACTTGTTGAATGCGGGGGCACTAGGGTTAGTAGTGTGCAAACAAAGTAAGATCTGTACCTACTCTTGCAGACAGGGATGCCAAAACGGAGTATTTCACTATTTAGAACACATTCTAAATAAATATGAAATATTAAAAATGTTCCAAATTCAGTCATGTTTTTGATGGAAGGATAGCCTTCTAACTTTTTTAAGAAAAATATGAATTGCAGAATTTAGAAATATTGATCATCATTTTCGACACCAGCTCTGAAATACCCGGAGGTATGACAGGAAAATCTACAAAAATAGCTGTGCTAGTTAAAAGACTATGTTTTTAAATCTCAAATGTGTATTGTACAATTGGCGGATTGCTACACCGAATGGTGAGAAGCTTTTTTTTGAGTTGCCTTCGAACTAGGTGAGCATAAAGTTATGTCTGTGGCACGAAAAATAAATTTAGCGTCTGAAACATCAAGCCACCGCAAATTGTTGAATCCTCTGCTTTTCGTCGTAACAATTAGTTTTCAACGACGTTTGTGATGCAATTATGATTATATAGGCTAAAGACAAATTGTTCAAAACCTGCTGAAAATGTGCTGCAAAACCGTGAATTACGCTGAAGCTTTCGTGGGGCGTGAGGGGATTTACATAAATCGTTAGAGGCGCGCAAAATTTTGCGGTCAACTTGGGAAAACAGCAAACACCAGATTAGAAACGCATTCTGATGATAGTTTCGTCACAGGAGGAAGAAAAAATCGGCGCAAGAATAGACATGAATCGGGTTTTAAAGCCATGCGGGTCAACATGATTAGGTCAGCGGGCAAGGAATTCGAAAGTTTAGAGATTCTTGGAAAGAACTTGGATAAAACTGCTTGTGATATTGTGGACCCTCCACAATGAATTGGAAGCTAATTGAGTGGGCGGGAAAATTGTTTTCGGAGCGAGAGCAGAAAGCTCCCTTGAACAAAACCTTTATATTTTTTTAAAAATAAACAAAGTGAGGCAACATTGCGACGACGTGACGTGCTTTGTAGACCGGCTTGGGATCCCACGCCTTTGAATATGGTCGAGCAGGCTGAGAACAGTGATTGTGACCCTGCCCCAAATGTGACAGCAATACTCCGTGCAGGGGCGAATCCGTGATGAAGCGTTGGGCATACGCTTCGAGCTACGCATCACTGACGTCCTGGGTTTGAATCCCGCGAGAGATGGTTGAATGCGAGAGGTCTGCTGGGCGCCTCGTCAGCGCCAAGGCTGGCAGTACGGTACGGTACGAAGTTCGGTGCGGTACGATTGAATTTTCCGGTACGATTCAATTTTCGTACTTGGTACGGTACGGTACGAAGTTCGATATTTATCTCGTACCGTACCGTACTCTTTTTCGTACCTTCGCATTATACTTTATCCTTCACAAATAAATTTTAAAAAAATCATTTAACAACAATGCCGTTTCATAACGGGGCGCTGATAATATAAATTGTGTCTATCAAAGAATTGGACTAAAACGGCAATTTTGAAATGGTTTAGAGCGGTGTAGGTATGGCAACAAAATGCAACTGATTCACTTGAGCTACTTGGATGAACTATGTCGTATATCGGTTTCACTGCAGTGGCGTATAACTTCGTGATTGCGTGGAAATACATATATTTATGAGGACATAATCTGAATGCATTTTCCTGCAATAACGAAAGTTGTGATAGATAAATTAATATCGCCAAGATAAGCAACATTCATAATAATATTTAATTACGGTCTAGTTTCTGAATATATCGTTATCATGGCCGGCGTAGTTTCACCTGTTTTTTTCACACATTCACAAAGGCGCAGGAAGCAGTGCCCCAATATCAACTACAATAGCGGATCCAGAAAAAAAAATTTAGAGGTGGGCACATTTTTTCCAACATGCAAACATAGGCTTTCAAATTTAAAAAAAGATTAGCATGTCGAAGACGCGCAAAATTTTTTAGTGAAAGAAACAAAAATACATGTTTTAAGAGCGAAATAAATCTATATCTCTGCGCCGGAAGCCCGCTGGGATTTTTGTAAAAATTGAATAAAAACTCGATTTTAAAGGCTAAATGTTACGAAATACACAAAATCAATCGGGGAAAAATATTGCGTGCCAGCAGCGCGCGAAAATTTTATGGAAATGGCCTAGTGGTTAAACATGTTGGCATCGCAGGTTGAAGATCTCGGGTTCGAGCCCCGGCGAGTCCGGCTCGCTTATCCATGCCCACCACTCAACCCAGGGTGTAATAACTTGGGTAGGCTAAGCCGAACAGGAAAAGATGATATCTTTCCAGTAATTGTAACCCTGTCCGTCTACAAGCGGCCGCTATTACAGGGCCTTGTACAGGGTGATCCACTCTGAGAAGTGGCTATAAAAAAAAAAAAAAAAAAAAACAGTAACCAACACTACCACGTTTTGTCTGTAATCCGACCCGTAGAAGTATATTATCATAGCAGAAACGTCAGGGTATAATGATATATTTAGCCTGCTTTGAGTTGAATGTTAGCTGATGCTCATCTCAATTAGAAGTTATTTTTTGTAAAAAAAAACAGCCAAGTCACAATATAGAGAAGAAGGCAAGTCGGGAATAAGTTTATCCGGTATGAACAAATAAATAGCATTATTCAGTAATGTGAAGAGAACTTAAAGTGCACCAGAAATGCTAGATGCAAAAATACACAAAGCAAGTATTCGTTTATCCACGCCTTCGAATAATACTGCATGAAACCCAAGTATCGTGCACAACGGGCTTTTTTTCATCGTGAAATAATCATTGGTGACGACACAATAATATGCTAAATATTGTTTCATGCCAGATTTTTTTTTGCGAAGACGGTGCTCATCCTACAACTATTTATCACCCCGGTCTACCATTCTCATATTAAGCTCCATTCCATATATAAATAGGAACATGACATTTGGGAGGGGGCCATAAGCATATGTTATTTCAGGTTTTACCGTCCTGGATTTTAAACCAAACTGCATGCATCCCCCCTTGATATAAGATTTTGGTGATGTTTCTTGCGGTGGTCAGATTTTTCAAATAAGGCTGTTTTGGGCATTGGTACGGTTTGAAATTGCTACCTAACGAATCATACCTGTTTTCGTACTAGTACGAAATTTAGTACAATATATGAAAAATATTAATCGAACTCAA
Source organism: Styela plicata (assembly GCA_963675895.2). Taxonomy (NCBI): domain Eukaryota; kingdom Metazoa; phylum Chordata; class Ascidiacea; order Stolidobranchia; family Styelidae; genus Styela; species Styela plicata. Next base: position 2,382,652 of record OZ023150.1, read on the forward strand.
TTTCGTACTGGTATGAAGTTCGGTACGATGTACGAAAAAAATAATATCGTACGGTACGGTACGGAAAATTTTCGGAAGGTACGGTACGAAGTTCGGTACAAAATTATTTTGCTGGTACGAAGAACGATAAAAATTTTGTACTGTACCGTACTACCACCCTTGGTCAGCGTAGGCTCTGCTCACGGCTTCTTCCACCAACCAGTCCATGTATGGAATAAAAGATGTGAAAATACGTTAAGCGAAACCAGTGTTTTTCAATCTTTTTTGAGCCACGGCACACTTTTTGTATTGAAAAAATCTTGCGGAACACCAAACAGAATTTAACAAAATTGTAAATTACTCTCTTTTTCAAATATCTATCCATCACTGGAAGTTTAAGTTTTAGACAGATTATTCGTACTGTATTCCAATCGAATTATAGCGTTGTTGAAGTAATAATAGGCGTACTGTAAGATTACTTACTGTTATTGCGCTATTGCAGCAGCAACAGGCCTACATAATAAAATTCTTATTATTGCGCAACAGAGACTCGCCATAAGGTATACCACGTGATCATTACTTTCCTACTATACGAAGCAAAAACACGTTGGAAGATTCAAACTGATGATAGTGGATTACTGCTTCCATAAAAGAAATGCTCTTTACAACCATTGTGTAAAACTAACGAATTTCTTACGGAACAGCTGACGATCTTCCGCGGAACACCGGTTGAAAAGTGCACCAGTACTAGTGACATATTCATTCCAAAAGTGTGAGTCCAGCGCGACGAATATTTAAGGATTCCTCTAGAGCAGCGCTTCCCAAACTGGGGTCCGCGGACCAACTGGGGTTCGTACAGCAGTTTCAGAGGTCCGCGAAAAAGAATTTTTTTTAGTAATTGTGATTCAATAATAAAACTTTCTCGGGTGTTCAATGTTTTCACAATCGTCATATTTAGAATACCGTACCACTTGGTTTACCACAGTCAACCGCTGTTTATACGGTCAGTACGGTTTGGTCGCTAGAAAGACACTGTTATTGATAATTCATTAAGGTTTTAAATAGAGACCTATACATTAGTTATTATTAAATTTTTTCAGTAAATTATATTATCAGCATTGTAAGAATATTATTTCAAATGCCTCCTAAGAAAAATTTAGCCATGACAATTCATTTATCCGATTTGGGTTTATCGTGATAAACTCTGGTGGAGAAGAAAAACCACATTGCGTTGTTGTGCCATAATGTACTAAAGCCGTGCAAGTTGAGAAGACACTTGCGCAAACTAAACATTGATGACTTAATTGCAGCAAAACAAGTGCACCCATCCCATTAAACTTCCTACCGTATTTGACAGTTTTTGATTTTTCTTTCATTGATTTGTTTAGTGTTGATTCTTTTTTATTGTGATGTTTGAATTTTACCTATAGCGTTCTTTGATTTTCATAGGGCCGCGAGATAACAAAAAAATTGCAAAGGGCCCACCAGGTAAATTTTTTGATAAGTTTGGAAACCGCTGCTCTAAAGTCTAGAGCAATGCCGGATTGTAAAATCTTCTTATTATTCTACCGAATATATGATGAAACTTGTTGTATCGTAAGCGTAAATTACCAAATCACATTATCAGACAGGTCATTAATATGTATCAAGAAAAAGTTAGACCAAGAATCGATCCCCGAGGAACACCGGGTAAAATATAATGAGTTCCTGGGCGTTGGTCATTTAAAACAACGTTAATCTCGCGATGGGTGAAGAAAGATTCGATAAGTGACCAGAAATCCCATACGAATGAAATTTCTGCAATAGACCTTGGCACCCAACTCTGTCGAACACTTTGGGAATGCCTAGAGCAATGGTCCTCAATCTTTTTTTTTTTGTGGCTCATTTTCATTGCACAAAAATTATGTGGCCTAATAAAATTTATGAAAGCAAGAACCCATAAAATAGGATTAGAACAAAAAAAACTAAAACACATCTTAAAACAGATTATTTATTCAGCCAGTCGCATTCGCAAGTCTGTGTGCACCAGGATTAACACTATATTCTAATCAAATCAAAAAAGTCTCAATTCCTCCCCAATTCCTGTAAAATTCCTTCCATGAATCTAACTATTTTAAATTGGTCTGTGACCCACTTCAAAATGTTTCCATGGCCCACATTTTACTGATAATTGGTAAGAGGCTAATTGAACGATGTTTATTTATTGGGACCGCCCTGGATCAAGTCGGTGAAGCGTTGGGAATGTTCTTCTGGCAACGCAGCTCATCATCCTCACGTATCCTGTCGGGTATGATGATTATATGCGAGAGGTTAGCTGAGCAACTCGCCGGTGCACGGTCGTTCACGTAAGCGCTGCTTACGGCTTCCCCCAGCTGATACGTCTGGGTCGGCCATATGATTATTCTGATTTTCCTGTACCGCAGGATAAAAATCTTTAAGTCGTTGAGGGAAATTCATTGCCTCATCCATCTCAGTCCGTGATTGCGACTTCCCAGACGCTTCAGTGCATTCATTATTAGCTTTCAATTGCGTTCAAAGATGCAACTTACAACAAATGTGATCGAATCTGGGCTCTAGCTGGGGGAATAGAACAGAGCCAACTGTCGAGTGAGCATACGTGCCGACGCGAATGTTTCTGTCATGCACTCAACCATGCAGCGGCTCAATGATGTCATAACCAACATAGGATAGGTGTCTTGTAATGTTCTGTATGCCTATCTGGTCGCTTCGTTTGCTTTGACGACGACCCTCGAGTCTTCCCTGTATGCAAATCATCCGTTTTTTACCCTACTTTTCTACCTTTGTTGATATGTTCATAGGGTCAGACTACGCAGTGAGGGCTTTTGTCAGGGTGACCCACTCCAGGAAGTGGCTATAACATTTAACGTTAGAAAAAATTCCGCACTAAGTTACAGCCAAGGTTTAACTTTTACCTCTAACACTAACTAGCCTAACAGAATTCGGAACCTAAGTTAGCTTTGAGAATGAATAGGCGTGTGCAATTTGCGAAAGACACCGAGGAGTTTAGGGGCTGTAACGAGATGGATATCGCAAAGAAAGTCTACAATGGCAGCAAGCAGCCATTGAGGCAAAGAAAGATTTATGAAGTTTGGCCAGGCGGAAACCAAAAAAAGCTTCCATTCATTCCAAATGCTGCAGGAAAAGCGACAGAGGAACCATGTGAGTAATGTGGTATCAGTAAATTGAGTTTAACGCAGATAACAAAACGTCCGGCTTGTATTGAAACTTGGCTCATTGATGGGCCATAAGTTAACTGTTAACGTTAGCCTCAGGCCTCGGCAACTAAAACAGGCGACGTCGCAATGCTAGGCGAGAATCATGATTGGCGTAACGGTATATTTGCGGATATCGAGCGAGTGGAAAGTGGCGAGCGAGTGGAAAAAAATGGAAGCAGTTTACTGGCGCAAATATACCAAATTCGAATCCCAAACCTCTTCGACCGAAGCAGAATGTCAGCTACTATTACTCAGACTTCCTAATAAAATTAACGTTATCAAAGGGAAATTTGCCCAGGAATGCACCTATCTTGCGCGAAAATCAAAAATGTCATTCGGGGTATCTGACAACAGTAAAACTGAACAAAGTAATGCCTTCATGATCGTGGGAACTACTAAAGATGGTTTTACCATCACCCAGGGTAGATGGCACCCACTGCACTTTATTATAGCCCGGTTCGCCGTTACTTGGATTGCTGTCCCATTAGCGTTCGGTTGATGGGACTACGATTTTGACACTCCTGGGGAAAGAACATTCCGTCAACCCGGACATTTTTCTATCGCGTTTTTTATAACTACATTGCTTTTAATTACAGATACCAACAATAATACAGAGAGGTATGCAACAAAGCATGGACCTGTGAAACATGTAAGTGCAATTCATCCCGAAAAGGACTATGATATTGACGGCGAGATCCATCGGTGATATACAATATAATATGTTTGCGCTGAATTTTGAGCGGGTAGTTTTTAATTGTGCCGAATTTGTTTAAACTGAACACTCTTTTAGGACATTCCTAATTTATTACACCACTTTTCTTTTACTTGCGTTAGATGGGATCATCGGGATCTGTATCATTCCAATCTCCGCATTTTCAATCCAACAACAACAATATGTCTATGTATCATAGCGTCGGACATCCTTGTCAATCGCCCTCGTTCAATCCAAATTACTGGTGGTCTCCTGTAGTTGGTGATAGCACGGGGTTTCCGCAACATATGCAAATGAATCCTGATATTTATGGTAAGAATTTTAAATATGGTAAGGAACAATGCTGCGATGTTTTGCAGAGCGCATCGAGCGCATATCCTGTGTGTGTGGAGTTTTTTCTTGGAATTTTAAAAACGCCGAATTGATAATATTCACTCTAAGTTCTTTAGTGGTTTTTGCGATATTTGTATCATGTCTATAAAACATTACTTTGAGCAAATATATATCTATAAATAGTTTGTTGAACGCCAATAAAAATATTTTTACAATACAAGTGTTATTTGCTTTGGCAAAATATATAATCTGATTTAAATTAACCTCTTTGCATTTGTTGACCACGGGGGCTATGCGATTCCTTTTTGCAATTCCCAGAATTTTCACTCATAGAGAATATACCAAAATGAACATAATTATCCTATAATATTACAGGGTACGGTATTCCAAGTACGCCCAACATGTTTCAAGAATGCCCGTCTACTACTTACATATCGCATCCAGGCCCTATGCCACAAAGGTCGATTTATGGATATCAGTCACTGTATCCTGAACCTCTTAAGGTTTGTGATAATACATACATAAATAAAATCTAGCTATAGGTATTCGGGAAGTCTGGTATTTTTTTTCTAGATTATTCTGGGAGTACTTTTTTGCGCAAAGATTGTGAGACGCATCGGGAGTATGGCGCAGTATTGACAGATTACACTTCATCCCATAGCAGCTCTTTGATATTTGAGTGGCTGTTAGGTAGCTTATTTTAGGCGTTGCTTCTATAACAGATATTCCTAATTAATTTCCCGAACATTGAGTCAAAACACTTTCCCTACTGATTTGCGATCCAATTTTAAATACCTTACTAAACTTCCCATTCTTTTAGCTAAATGTCAAAAAAATTCCGAAAATTTGGTGAAGCAATCGTTATCACCGCAAATATTTTCATTCCACGCCTTTGTCGAGGTTCTAATACATCAATCATGCGTCACCAGGGTTTTTATTGTCCACGCTGGAACATACAAAACCGACGGACAAACCTGGGGAACTATACACACTTTATATAGTTAATTCCCACAGTTTATAAAGTGAATTCTGAATATCGTTTTCAATCTAAGCTACAAGGCTAATCTTAACAAATGTTTCGAAATTCACAACTTAAGTTGTCATCTGTGCAGAATGAAATCCAGCGACCAATAGCATCGCAGAATCGCTTACCGAAGTTACAAGGCAGTAGTAATCCACATACATCCACTCATCGTCCTGGAACATCAATACAAAAGAAGGTATCGGTTTCGCTACAGCAATTAAGCAACTAGAAATGTGAATCTTCATATTTTGTTATTCACGAATTTTGTTTTAAATCAATTTGGAATTTTAAATATTCTGAATTGAAGCGTCTGCAGTAAAATTGCGATTTTGCCGTGCATTGGCCCAAATAATATCACTGAAACATAATAACATTAACATGTATTCACATAAATGAACTATTTGCGCTTTCGTGAAGCAGAATTTGCTAATTTTTCTCTTAAAATTATAAAAATAATTTATTCGAACTACTACAGTATGGTATGCATATTGTTGCGGAGAAGACGCGTGTATTCTATACGGAATGCAAGCTATAAAGACCACAATACATGCGTGTCACAGCGTGTTAAGTAGAACGCGAGGTAAAATAAAATATACCCAACAAAATCTCAAGCATGTATTTCGGCGTCAGTCCTTCCAATGACAGTCAGCATTGGGCATTTCTCATGAACTACTTAAATGAGGCAAAATAGATATAGAAGCCATGGAACTGAAAGCGGCGCCTCATGCATGCCCGTCACATCTTACGATTATCATACCTACAGAAAAAAGAAAATTTGTTGTGTAGTTTAGTTAAAACAGATCGGCAACATCTTATACCACGAAAATATCCATGGGGTTGTGTACGTTCCGGCGCCGATGAGGGTCACGTGATTATCCAAGAATGTGTTACGTAACAATGTCCAACTTGGAATTTTTAAAATAAAAGCGATCAAACCCACGGTTCTAATTTCATTTTCAATGATTGCTTTGTTTTCATATCTTTTTTTAGAACGATGTCACTCCCATAAAGAAAGATAAAATCGAGAGACCGAAGCCGAGAAAAATATTTGTATCAACAAATGCACGAGGCTTAAAAGTGTGGTCCGAAGTCAAACAAGACACGATGGTCATTTTTGAAATAATTGGTAAATTCAGTTTTGCTAATAATCTTCTTTTCAGGTGCCAGTCAGATAAGCGACTATAGATACTGACTGCTTGAAGAGTCAAGAACATGGGCGTACGAAAAAAATCCCCGGAAAAAAAGTCTCCCTAAAAACGTTGCCCGAAAGAAGTCGCCCTCTGAGAAATAACCTTTTATTGCGAATGAATTGTGACGTGTTTGATGAGGTGTAGATGAGTCAATTTAACGCCTGCATGACGATCGGTGTTACAGTGAGTGTTTATAGAAAATTTTATAAATCGAGTGACTTCCTTGTTTTTACTAGTTTCTAAAGATCACACATGTTCCATGTGACCTACGGTGCGGCAAACCCGGGATCTAGGATCCCGTTCGCAAACAGCTACCACAATACGTTTTGAACTCCTTCAGTATGTGTAGGATAGGGGGATAGCAATCCAATCTTATCGTGCGAGAGAGGGGAAGCCGAGAATACGGCTCAACCATGTGGCGGAACTATATGGCTGGTGGAGAAAGTCCAGTGCTTACGTGAACCACCGTGCACTGACAAGGCGTCCAGCAGACCTATCGCATATATTCATCTCACGGGATTCGAACCCAGAACGTTAGTGGTGCGTAGCTCGAAGCATATTCCCAACGCTTTACCGATTGCGCTAACCGGGCACCGCATGGATTAAGCTAAAAACTTATCAGCGTTCCGTCCGATGATTTTCTTTAAAAAATGTATCGGTAATGGTAGCCAGAATATTATACGTCAACAAGGGTTCGCATTGAGCTTTCTGGTGAGTATGCAATAACATTTACAAGTTGGTAAGAAGAACAAAACCCTAACTAAACTTCCATGTTTACCATTAATTACCGTTCAAGAGATTGTGTAAAACATTTCGATCATTGGGCGTTGTCGCAGTTGGTTGTATGGTATTCTACGTACATGATTTCCGAGGGGATTTTGAAATCCCTACGCTCGATTCAAGTGTGACCAATCTAAAAAAGTACTATTGAATTTGCTGACGCTACACATCAACACAAAATGGGGTCGTGTGCGTTCTGCGTCCGGCGCGACCCACGTGATTATCAAAGAATGTGTTACATAACAACGTCCAGCTTGAAATTTTTAAAAAGAAAGTGCTCAGAGTTGGGGAATACACACACAACAACTGAATATCATTTCGCGGAAAATGAAAGTAATATTTTGAGTTCAATTCAGAGATAGGTACTCATAAATTTGGAATGTCACGATACCGAGTAAAATTTAGGTTAATAAAATCAGTTTTATCGTTCCTTCTCCGAGGTTTTTTAAAATATCCAAGTATTTATTAAAATGAATAAAAATGTATATGTAATTGTATATTTTTTTAAGGTATTTGGGACGGAATCGGTCATTTAAACTTTTTAAAAGGTGTTAATCTGGAATCGACTTAAGTGTTAATAAGAGGTGCAGAGATGGTCCATTTATGAACATGTGTGAACGGGTGTTGATCGTATCGCAAACAAAGGTCGTGATCATCGCGGCAAACTTTTACCAGTTATGACATTAAATATGCAATAATAATAGGAACCATTCCATAGCACCCATTTGAGAGCAAGGTAATATTCAGTCAGTTTACCTCAAAATTCATTGATGATAAAGGCGAATCTTCATTTCTACTTGACGGCGCTCGAGATAGAATTCAGCAAGTTTACCTCAAAATGCGTTGGTGATGAAGGGTTGATATTTGAAGCCGTCTATTTCGGGTGACTTTTTTCCTACGCCCACCAGCACATATACTCACCGGTTCTGCATTGATAAGCACTTAGCCGTACAACCCCTCTGATTAGACTGATCACTCGCAACCACCTACCAGAGGTTTCGTATTCAGATTAGGCTTTACACCTTCGTGTCAAACTTCCGCGGTCTACTTGAAACAGTGCCGAGAGACTGGCACCCAAAACGTTTCCTTGTATTTCGATGAAACAAACGATACTCAACTCATTACGCTTAATACGCGGTTAAAAATTTAATTTTTGAATGCTCTATCGTCGAAAGCATTACATTGAAGTACAACAACGACAAGTAGTCATTCTTTTCCGAACAACATTCCTCCCTCTATCGTATAAGCCGCCAGATGCATAATGATCGTGAAAACAATACCCAACTGAACTACCATCAACCAACATTATGTGGCTTCACGCCCACCATGCATCCGAAGATTGGCACTTGTTGGTTTGATCTTCGAATTACTAAAATATAAACCAACAAAAACGTGGTTTACCATACACTTATAGTCATCATGAGAATGTAATTGAAATCCAAACTAACTGTTCGACTGTAAACACAACACAATCGTAAATTTTATTTTGACAAGCTCGAATCACAGACGGACCGCGCCTCAACGGTACGATTTATCAGTAACTCATGCTTGGCAAAAGATGTTCAGATAAAAAAATTTCTGGCTGAGAATGGATAACTTTCTCACTTCGCCATCTTGAACTGTTTCGGTATATGTCAAATACACAAACAAATCTGTCCTCACAAAGGCCAACTTCAATTCGCGACCCTTCAGTGTTTACTTGTCTTTGTAAAACCAGTGCTCCTTTATCGAACGCTAAAACAGTTTAAACTGCATTACTCCCTCCACAATATTTACAGTTGCTTTTTCTGAAGTGTCTCCATTCGTCTGTTCACAATAGCTTCTATTGAATGTTGTTATCGAAGTAACAGTATCAACTAATTGATTACCCGCTCACGTTGTTGATTTGTTTTGACGACTCGACGATAAATCATCTCTCTAAAAAGAATGGATATCATTATTCCACACTCCGCGGTCCATATAAAAATAATAATATACATTACCAACAACAACAATATATATACATGCATAAAAACACAAATCAAAATCGCACCATTCATACATCTCTCCCTGTTATTGGTCCTCTAAGACATCCGAAGAAAATGGTCCATATCGAAGAATAATTACCGGAAAGTGGTGTTCTATTATAAATCATTCAAATAGAGGAAATGTCGTAGTCTGCTACGATGTCGATCACGGGTCACAAATCAATTGCGCTCTTAACCGTTTTCCATTATTGTTCAACGAATGTAAGCTAATTGTAAGAATAACTCAGAATGAATGATTTTTAAAAGTATATCAACATTACTTCAGGTGTGCTGAACTCACAAGTATCGGAGGAAGTGAAGCATTGTAAATCGTTCCTTATCAAAGACGGTCAGGGATATGGGATAACGTGTGAATTTTTTGAAACGGTGAAAATTATATTTCTTTACTATTTTATTGTTAGAAACATATCTTATTTTCAATCTCAATACTGCAAGTTTATTGAAGCTAAATTTTTTTTTGCATTTCAAATTTTCGGAACTTGCTGTGCATTTCCAACATTTTGTGTATGAGGATTGGATACCGTAAAAATGTACTATTTTTGTAACTATTTTTCTCTCAATTTGGGGGGTTCGAGTAGGTAGACTTCTATTGTCTTATTTTGAGTCCGGATGGGTTCAGATTTAGATTATGTACTCAATGTGGACTTTATAGTCGGATCTTCCCACCTATATAATATTCGTACCTATATATATATTTAAATTTGGGATCTTGGAATGGGGATTGATTTACTCTGTCTGTTTATAAGGATCGACGAATGAGACGTACATGTCGAGGAAAGATGTATCGTTGCGTCGGAGACTACAGCGTTAGACGTGGTGTTTTTCACGCTGTGTGCGTGCGTGAAGCGGAGGAAAGGGATGTACGTTTGTATAGAAAGCTGGTTGCGGTAGCTAACGTTGCTCTCAAAAACTTCAAAGAGCAGTTCACGAGCAAGAGATGATTAGGAAAATTTTGGTTGAGTTTGGACATTACACTGCGTTAATTTTTGGTGTTCATACAGCGACCGATGCAGCTCGGATAGGTTGCTCGACATCGACAATGTCTTAACTAGTTTATTAGAATATACCTTTCTTCGGATGAACGAAATTACTGATATTCGACTATACTTTGCCCTTACAACGTGAAATTTGGCATATATCATGATTTCACCGCAAAATGAATCGCGTTAAAGATAATGGAACAACGGAATTACTTTTAATCAGAATTCTAGAATGTCTGGCGATTCGGATAAAGACATCCACAGTCGTATCCATCGACAAGCTTATGCGCACAGACGAAACACATAGCCAAATACACAGTCGTTACAGAAGCTGGTGCCAAGCTGCCGATAAATATAAACTAGATAAATAGATTTTGATGGCTACTTCTTGAAGTGGATCGTCTTAACTAAAACCCTTCACCAGCGACCACTCATAGACGTATAGAGCTAGAGTTGTTGGAAATATATGATGTATTTGTTTCGGCATAGTCTACCCAAGTTATTACACTCGGAGTTGATTGCTGGGAATGGAGTGACGAATCTGACTCGCCAGGACTCGAACCGAGATCTTCAACCCAGTGTTAACATGATAACCACTAGGGAATCGCGCCCACAAATCCTCTCCGAGTTGAAAAATCTTATGGTGGCAATTAAAAAACCTTGTGTGTCAAGTCGGATAGTCAGTTCTTTCTTTTTTGTTGAGAAACTGCACGAAAAAATATATTTTTCACAAAGTTTATTTTTTTTTTGTTCAAATTTATTGATTTATTTCGAATGATAAATTTCATTTTTAAACGAAAGATTTATCTCTAATAAAGTTTTTCAAGGAACACGATCGTGCATATGTGCTTTTGCATCGTTTGCAGTATTTTACATACGTTTTCCGGTCCGATTACATATCCTTCGGATGTATGGTTGGCAACCCAATCAGAAAGTGGCGCGATCAATCGGTGACTCTTACTTAGCAAAATATGTTCTGGCAAAATTAGAATAGCCTGGTCTTATATACGTGCTTTCGCACCATATGCGGTTTTTATTGTATTTCAGCCGAAATCTACGTTTAGGTGTGTTGAAACATAACACATTTTTGAAACATAACATTTTTAGACTCGGAGTTGCTCCTCACGGTGTTTTTTCTGACTAACATATAAACAAATCACGGAGTCAAAAAAGTTGCCCTTCTAAGTTGTTAACAAAGTAGAAGGGCAAAAAAATACAAATATAGAGGCATTTTTGGGACAGAACAATAAAAATAAATAGAAAATGTTTTGGCCGCCAGCGCTTTACAAGGCATTTGTTCTGCACCAGACCCATTCAACAATCATATCCATATATGAAAATTGATATGACTGGAACCCCGAAAATGGTGGGCTTGCAAATTTTATCTGCAATTATTGGAGAAATATTGCAATAGATAATACAATAGATCACATTTTTATATTTTGATTATATAATAATAACACGTAAATATTGCACATTGATATTAGGTAAGGCGGTGGATTAGATTTAAGATTAGCTCACATACGATAACTTTATCGAAATGAACACGTCCGTGAACACTCATATATACTCACTCACTCACTCAATCTTTAAATGAATATACTTATGCAAACATTCTATATTAATCCTATTCACCAGCGAATAGCGCTGAGCAGAAATGCAATTATTGGAGAGATATTAAAATAGATAATACAATATATCACATTTTTATATTTTGATTATATAATATTAACACGTAAATATTGCACATTGATATTATATAAGGCGGCGTTATAGATTTAAGATTAGCTCACATACGATAACTTCGAAATGAACACGTCCGTTAATCGCAGTAAATAAATAAATGAATATGCTTATGTAAACAATCTATATTGATCCTATTCACCCGCGAATAGCGCTGAGCAGAAATGTATTTTTTGATCTTTAATTAATGACAAAAAGTTCTTGAACTTCTTCATGGGTTGAATTCTTATAGTCTTATAATTTGGAGGTTGAAGCTGTCAACGATTGTCTTACGAAATTCAAAATCTTTGGCCATGAATCATCCTGAGCTTTGCTGTGGCCAGGCTGTATACCTCCGTTATGTTGTAGCTGACGATAAGTCCACGCTACTTTCGTATGTGGTGAGTACGCGTGTTCGATGAGATGGCCGGCGTCCGGATAAAAGAGAAGCTCGTACCTCGGGTGGCGATGACTCTCAAGCAGTTCCCTAGCGTGGTTGCCCATCTGCTGTATAATCGTTTCGTGTATAGTGTCCTTGCCACCATAAACGAACATGTAGGATGTATCGGATCTCTTGTGAAAGTGCAACAGTTGATCATCTATGTTTTCCCAAGTTTCAGCTTCGGCATCTGGTTGTGAGCTTGTTATTACCATGGTGCCATCTGGAAGACATTCGGTATCTATTGTAAAAGTATCTGGCACACTCCATGATCTATCACGGTAGAAAAATGTATTATAGCTTACGTACCATCCACTTATTGCCACCACGCAACCGAACAATCCAACAGGCGCGCAACTGGCAATTCCTAGGGACAAACTGGCACCAAGACAATTTGACACAATTCCGACTCCGTTTCGCGCGTCGACACTGGGGTGAGATTTCACATATTCGGCAGCTTCTTGGAAATACTCTAGATCAAGACCGCTATCATATTTCGGTAAGTCGTCAGTTCCGAAATATCTGACTGCTAATGCTACAAACCCATGTGACGCGAGTAATGCTGCCTTATGTTTGAATGCTCCGGGATGTGCACCACTTATACTGAGGACACCTGCAATACAAGGGAAATTATGAAAAATCATTCATGATTCTATTAGCAAACGCTACTCAAACACTATCGAGTGTTATGGAGCAAAATGAAAACTATTATTGGGCGTGCATTCGCCAGGTTGTATTAGTGGTTTTCAAATTCATTTTGTTGAGTTTAAGACTTTGATGAATCGCACCGTGCTCAATAAAATAAAAATTTAACATGTTAATCTTATGGAGAATAACTCACCTGGAAATCGACCAACCCCTGGTGGAATATACAATGTTCCTCTCAATCTTCCCAACCATACTTCATGTTCTTGTACATCTGGTGCCGCATAAGTCCTGGATATTTTGTAATATGTCATCGGCTTGTTATCTTGCTTCTTCATGTTATGGAAGTTTTCTAGACTTTGTATGAACGTATCGTATAAACAAAATTCGACGTGAAACGGCTTCATCGGGTCTTTGACAACAAATCGCTCATACCTTCTCTGAATGATAAAATTTTGTATATATTAAGTTTAACTAGAATTAATGTTTCATCGATGCGCGATTATTCTTGGGGACACCGATGCCACAAACCGATATCGAAACTACAGGGCTGGACAATTCAAGTCGTTGATTCGGATCTTTCGAAGCTTAACCTATTCTTCATTCAAATCAGTCGTGAACCAATCTGATCGAATAAAAACTGTTTTTTCGCTAATATATTTAAAACGTTCGTTATTTATTTTTTGTTTTCCGTCTTTTTTTATTAATCAGATCGGGAAATACCCGATTTGGAACGGTATCTCTTGATATTATTTCTTATTACATAAAATTATGATGTAATAATTTCGGATCGCGTTAGCTTATTTCTGAAAGTATCGCATATCAATTTGTTTGCTTTCTTTATCAATGTTGTTATATACGGTGGATTTAGTTTTATCTTAGTCAAACATCGATAAAGGACAAATGCGGTCGTTTTGTTCACAATTACATTGAATAAATGACTTAGTGTAGCAAAACGTAATAGTTGCAGATATGACTTTGACATTGAAGTAATGCATTATTGCTGTATTTTTATATTCTCAAAAACTCTTGCTTGACAGGATGTGAGAAGCGCGAGGAAAATGATCGATTACACTCGCTCAGGTTGAAATTACCTTGTTTAAATGTGAAGGTATCATTGAACTCAATGGACCCATGGACCACACTCCTTCGTAGGTTCCTCCGTGCGATTGGTCTTTTCTCAAGTCAATAAAACCTGCAATTTGCGTCATATTTGATGTGTTATCGCAAAAGCATACCGAGCAATTTCATATAACATGGTATATTTACATTTACTCTTATGTAATATGTATTTACTTTCCCTCGCACTTGATTGCAAACATTTGATAACAGGTGATGATTTTGTCCGAGTTCACCCATGGTATGCAAAGGCGTAGATTTCGAAAAATTGAAAAATTTATTAGCTATTTCTTAGAACAAAAAAAAAACTAGGTTGGAAAATGTTTTGTAAAGGAAACGAAAAACATTTTTACTAATTCCACCTCAAATTGTTTAGATATGTTCTGTTGCATAAAATGTGATTGAAATAAGACTAAACACCATTCATATCTAGAGGATAATAGAGGACCGACTTTCATGGAGGCATGTTTGGCAACCCTCCTGGCATATCCATTCCAACACATGTCCTAAAAGAGTGTGAGTACAGCGACAGTAATATTCGAGGGTTTTGACTTGAAACAAAATATAAATCAACGGTGATTTTGCGGTCGGATAAGGAAGATTTGGCAATTGAATTCATTTGCCCCGAAATGTCATATGACTAATTTTTTATCATTTGCTACACCGCAATGATCGAGAGCGCATATAACTGTTGAGTTATTACTGTCAGCGAGCCAGTAGTAGAGAGCAAACAGCAAAAACCATATTTCTTATCAGTGAGGAGACAAATCGACTCTATGTGTTCAAAAATTTTAAGATTAATATTTCCTTGACACTCATTGCGAACATCTACAAGTTGACGAATCAAATATTCATTACACGTCGAAAGCGAAGTGATTTCAGTAATGGGTTTTACAGATAGCTAAAACGGTAAAGATAGCTAAACAGTAAACGTTTGTCGATGCTCATTCAAATTTATTTTCTTATTTAAAACTAGTTTGTAAAAAGTAACAAAAACAAGCAAAATACCTTTTCCGTCAGCGACATAGTTTGCTAGACTTTCGAACAATACATCATCGGTTAGTTGTATCGATGAATGAAGAGATACTTTACTGAAAGGCTTCAGTCCTGGATATGAGTTTTTATAAATTTTTTTTTTTATAAAATCAATGCAACAAATGTATTTCGTTGTAACAAACAGTTATTAAAAAATGCAATATAATGCTTAAATCAAGGATACAAAGATATAAATATCTGAGTATTAAATTTTGACCAGTAAAGTAAAGTTGTACTCACCATCGATGAATATATAAATTTCTTCATCTGCTAGAGAAAATTTCTTGTTGACGTGAATTTGAGGCATAATATAAACAAAGTATTTGATCAAACTATTCACATCAAACATCTTGAAACATTTTAGCATACATTTGAGAAGTTTTTGCGAGATGTGCGAGGTTTTTATAGAATATAGCGAATATAGCACACGCTTTTGTGCTAAATAGTTATCGATCATAATCGCGTTTTTTTTTAGATGTTAGTGATCGCTTACCAATTTTTACACCACATTTTTTTGAAGTTCGCATTCAGAAACTTTTACTTCAATCGTGCTTTGTTAAATATGGGCCTTGGGGGCTCGACTGTGCTCTATAATTAACAAATTATTATTCCTGTGGCTACGTAAACTTGCTATATTGTCTTTTTTCATGCAAAGTTTGATAAATAACATTGACATGCCGGTTTGGGACCATAATATTTTATTTCGTAATACCTAACATAAATTCTGAAATTGAAACGGGAATAAAGCTGGCTCAAGTCTCAAAAAATGGGTATTGACAGAAGCTGCATGGACAGAAAAGTCGTGTGCATCATGTGGAATAAGTGATCCCATAGCCTGTTTTCACATGAGTTTTCCTCAGTTTCTGAACTGAGGATTGCTTAAACCTTCAGTCACTCTTCCGAAATTTTGTTTAATGGTTTAAAGTAGACTCAAACTCACTAACTCACAGAAATTTTCCACCCATGTGACTCACGATTTAGGCATCTACCGGGTTATTTATATAGATTGGCAGGACCTTGCTTTCTATTTAATCTCAAATATTCTCTTTCGAGTATATGTAAACATTGCGTGCAACAAATTAGTTGGATGAAATATATGTGATAATATTAAAGAGGGTAGGCCATTTTTAAAACTATATATATATATAGTGTGTATTAATAATTTGATCAATTTGATGAGCACATTTTAATACTCATATAAAATTTTTCACTGAATATAACTAGCTAAAAATAACGATACTATGGTGTACGCTCACAGCTTTTGTGATCGTAGAAATAATATAAGCACTCAATCGGATATTGTTAAAAACGCGCCACGGGTGTAGGGCGCTTCTCATCGACGCGATCAGCGACCCATACATATAACAAAAAAGACTTTAAACAAGTGCCTTTTTCTTAATCATAAAAAACGCTGTTCATGTGTGGTTTATATCAGACAAAACTAGACCAAAATTCATATTCTTGTACATACCAACACATTAAATAAACTTGAAGTTAGCAGTCACATTATCACTCTAAAATGCTTGGTCAGGGGGATCCGATCCAGAGACTAAGAAAAACATGATTCGTAAATGGGTACGTTGAAAAAAGATCGATAAAAATATTTTTCACTGTAAACCTAGTTTTTGTGTGTTCATTCAATAATTCATCATCATTCGAAAAAATGCGACTTCGGCACTTGTTCACGTTAGTATGAAATCGGTAATTTTTCTCAAGTCGATCATACTTTTATGTTTAATTGTGTACTATATTATGATTTTCCCGCACCCTAAAATAATCTTATTGCTTTCTCTATAACCCCTACCCTTATATACAAATATTGCCAAATAAGAATTGAAACATAAATATTCAAACAGGGAATTAGCGAGATTGTTAATCATTCGTGATTAATACAGGAGATGGGGTTTAGACGGGTAACGTGTAGGACTAATTCAAGATATTCGAGTTGTCTAATACAATTTCAAGACATCTGTGCTAAGAGAAGTAAATACGACATTTAATATATTTTTTTTATTTATTCTTTATGAAGGGGAACAAATAGACATGCATACATTAGACATAGTTTACTTTGATTAACGTCAAATCTAAGCAACAAACATTACACCACAACCATGATCATATCCTGTCCCTATCTTATCCTATGAACATAGGCAAACCAGAGAAGCATATTTTGTCAAGTATTAGTGTGGCCACAGCATCTCATGAAGACCAAAATGTCTGATTACATATATTTGGAAGAAAGTTTGGGAATAAATTAAATGTGTAAAATCATATCAGTAACATATCATCTTTTTTCATTTCATTTCTCGACAAAACACAAGAGCACAATGTTATCACATTGTAAATGTTAAATTGAGCAGTTCAAGTTTACCCATGTATGATCCAGAGATGAATAAAGGTTTATTGCATGCTTCCATCTCAAGAACAGACATAGATAACAATTAATTCATTACATATTTAATATCAGATTAAGTATCGGTGGCGTTTAAGGTGAAGCTGAAAAAAGCGACCTCCGGTGGATGGTCTTGATCGTCGCTGATTGGTTGAAAGGTTGGTACCGCGGATAATGAAAAAGTCATCTGATTCTGCAGTTTTCACTTTCTGCTTTTGCTTTTCCGATGGTCCGACGTACGTTAAAACGCTGGGGGTTGAGGTTGCTTGTTTGTTGTTATCTAACGTTAGTATGGGAACTCTGAAGGGTTGGGTGCTTTTAATACGATAATATTTCAGTTTTATCCTGCGGGAGGAAAATCCAAGAATACGGCTTAGACATTAACTTAACTCAGAACTAGACGTAACGTTAACTTAAGTTAAGTTATGCAGTACAGAGTATGGCGAACTACGGATTCGGAGTTGGAGTGAAGGTTTTGGCTTAACTTAGAACTTATCATTTTATGTTAATGTTACCGGTACTGTTGGAATCCAGGACGTTAGAGATGTGTGGCTAAAAGCGTACCGGTATTCCCAATCTGCAATTCTTTACCTAAGTGTAAGGAGCAAACCAGGCACGCTGTGCTGTGTGTGTATAAGTTACCCTTTACCGTACCGTAATCAATAATCAGATGGAGATGGACCAGCTCAGAGCTCAACAGCTGAACACATATTTTGTCAAAAAGTTCAGCGACATATTCAGTCTTCAATCAATCGAGTCTATATTCTGTATTCGTCTATACAGTATAAGTGGCCGCTGTTCTGTGTTACAGGACCTTGGACAGGGTGATCCACTCAAAAAAGTGGCTACCCGTAACTTAAAAAAAAGAGTGTCAAAATTCGGTTTTATGATTAAATTTCCTTTCACTGTTTTGGTACCGTACTATAAGTTGTTTTCGGTATTTATCATAAGCCAATATGGTGATGTTCAACAAATTGGCAAAGACGGAATGGGTGCTGCTCTATGCTTTGAATCACTGATGAATAGACATGGCTAAGATTATGTTTCAAATAATAATAATGGAGCAAGAACAAGACAAGCCTTACAGACCCGAAGCTGTTCTGTAGACCCAAAAGACTTTATTTTGTTCTTCGACAGTGTGAACATTTATATCATTTTTACATAGAAGGGTAAGGGTTTTCTAGAACAACATTTATTCGTCTATTTCAGGTTTCCTAAAATAGATATTTTAGGATTTAAGATCATTGTTTGTTGAGTACAACACCATGTCCGTTGAAGCTTTTTCTAAATTGCCACTTGTCACACAATTGGATCAAGTTTTACAAGGATATAAAATTCTTGCAACTAGTGGATGCGAATCAGGTACTGGTATTTAAATTAGTAATATTGCACCTGTAGACTGTATCCAGCCTTCCAAATGTGATATTTTCTAGATAAATGCAAAGAAAGAAGGAATGATAATATAAAGATTTTGAAGACTTCTTGTATAATTTTATTGCTATTGTTGGTAGTAGTTAGAAAAGCGGGTATAATTTATTTCATTTATTTTTACAGAGTTTCTTCGATTTGCTAGCCAATTTGAAGACTTTCGTAAGAGAGGATATCAACTTGAAATACTGGCTCATGATCTTCAAGAAAAGCTCACAAAAGTATGATATTATATTTAAGATAGCATGATTACGAACAATGGTGCTTTATATTACTCTGTATTGATTCATTATGCAAAAAATCTGTTAATCAGTCCTTTCTTTTAAACTAGATTAAATCCTGCCGTTGCAGTATTCATAAAGCATTTTGAGTAACTTACTGTACGTTACAAGCGACTTTGGAGATGATTGTACACCTGTGATGTATTATCCATGGTTGTTGACTCATTCGTTGCGAATGAAGATTTTCTATCAAATGCTGGTTGGAAGTTCATATACCGGTATATGGTGTGTGCAACAGCGTAGTTTAACATAAAATTCCCATCAACAATTATTGTAATTTTGCAGGCTGAAGCTGAGAAAAATGCATTGATCATCAAACTAAAGCATGCTCGAAGGCAAATAGAGGTCGAATTAAAGCAACGACAGAAAGCCGAACAAGATAGAGATGAATTGGTATTTAAGTTTTGTATAATGGGGCATCATAGCTAGTTTATAAAAATATGTTCCAAAATCTCAGATTATCGAAAATGCAGCTTCTTGAGTATATTTTGCACCTAAATCTTGGGTCAGACGCAGACAATTTGCCATACATCTAAAAATGATTTATCAGAAAAATGGATTGAAAATTTCTTTGTTAAATGTTTTTGCTTAACTGAGTTTTATACTTATCCCTAGCTAGGGGTAGAGCTGGGCAGCATTGGATATATTTTGTACAGGCATGTCGCCTCAAATGCCGGTATGCTAAGCTATTTTCTGCTATCAAAAAGCATGCTATTGTGTTGTTTCAAAGAGCCAGTTGAGGCACAACCTAGTTAAAAAAAAATCAGGTGCATACCTCTAACTGCGGGCGGGTTGTTGTTTTATGACATTGCAAAAATTGAGACATATCGACAGGTGTAAGTGGGCCAAGGACCCTCTTTTTGTCGTTACTTGACGCGATAATGCATCAACTTGTAACTATTTTCGATGGCATGTCCTGAAATACCAGTAGCACAGCAAACCATAATAATATAATACATAATGAATGTAGAAATAGAATGACATTTTGAAATTTTGCTGTTTTTTCCGAGAAGTGTAGGGATGTCTTAATTGTCGGGTATAAACGAATTCTAAGTAAAACTAATTTTGTTTACTTTCATTCGAAATTATTTTATTTTGCCATAAAGTCATGATATATGCCAAATTTTACATTGTACATTACAATCACGACTGCAAAATATAGTCAAACATCAACTTTTTTGTTTCAACTTAATTGATTGTTGAAACATTATTCAATTGAAATACTGTTTAAACTAGAACAACCCTGGTGAACTCTTATGATTTACTTTTAATTCAGGATCAACAAATTATGCTTGTGAGGGATTTGTTGTTTAGTGACGATACTGGATCAACTGTTCCTCTCAATGAAGAACAACAAAGAAAATTGGATTTTCTTAATTCTAGGTTTGTTGGTTCGTTAATAACTTTAATATATATATATTGAATTAGTAACGGTGTGATATGTACTGGAGTTTTACAAATCAAATCTTTTGCAAATGTCACAACCACTTCTAAACTGATTCTTTTTGCATTGTTGTTTTATCAAATCAAAGTTCGATTTCATTCAGTGTATTGAAAATGCTGAGCAACTTGATATTCCATCAAGCTGACTTTGTTTTTTTTTTTTTTTTTCATTGAAATTCGCTCAGAGCAAGGACACAGAAGAAGAATCAAACTTGAAAATTCTCTTGCATCCACTGAAGTGCAAAGAGCTACATAAAATGCAGTAGCAGGAACTAAAGAACCCCCATCCCTGATAGATGTCTATTAACGCGAGTTTTAAAGCCTTGTAGATCAACACAATCAGGAAAACAGCAAGAAGGCAAGGAATTCCAAAGTTTTGATATTCTTGGAAAAAAGCTTCTTGCATAAAACTGTTTGTGACATTGTGGAACCTCCACAGTGAATAGGTGCGAATTGGTAGCCAATCGTGTTGATCGATTGAAAATTTTGTTCTGAGGAACGAGAGCAGAAATCTCCTTTGAACAAAGACCATTATAATATCTGTAAAATAAACATAGTGAGGCGACGTTGCGGCGGTGTGTCAAACTTTGCAGACTGCAGGAAAGTTTAGGACCAATCATATTGACCACACGCCTTTGAATACGATCGAGCATGCTAAGAACAGTGACAGCGGCACTGCCCCAAATGTGACAGCAATACTCCATACAGGGTCGAATCAATGATTTGTACAAATGGAGAATGATTTCGGGAGTGAGATAATGGCGAGCTCGATATAGAGAACCGACTTTCATCGAGGCTTGTTTAGCAATACTGGTGACATATTCATTCCAACTTATGTCCTTAGACAGTGTGAGTCCAACAAGACGAATATTTAAGGATTCCTCCAGAACAGTACCAGAGAATGAAATTTGGGTTGCATTCGTATTAGTGTAACGATTACTTGATAAAACTTTAGTCTTCTCCGAGTTAAGAGTTACTTGCATTATCTCCAGACCCAGAGCTGCCAAATCTTCCGATAGCTCTTTATTGATAGAATTTATGCTAGATTGTCAATACTCGATCAAACTTATACAAAGTATATTAATTTAAAGCTTATTTTCTACATATAAATACTCTGTTGTTGAATTGTTTGTGTCATAATTTCAGTCGCTTTGCATCACCTCGGGGAGGGCGTGCTATGCATAGAAGACTTCATCCTATTGATGAAACGGGATCGATTCTTTCTGATTATTCTGATATTTCGTTCGATGTAACAGAAGATGATCTAGATGCAACTACATTGCGAAACGGGAAACGATTTAAAAGATCAAGAATAGGAATGGTAAGATCAGGGTGACAGAGTTTTGTTCTTATCGGGCGTGTGAATTTCATGTGTTCGTTTCTTTGGATGGACAAAAGAACTTTAAAACTATCCTCAATGATGATTTCAAACCTTTTTCCGAAGTTTGGTTGCTACCTGACACTCTGGAGAACACCTTATTTTTTTTTTGTATCTCCTCAAGATGAAACCAATAATTTTCTTCATGTTTTTGCCAGTCTGCATAGAAACCAACAAACTACTTACTTTGTTCTATGCCTTTGTGAGCATGTATCTGTAGGCTATGCACACGGTTGCTATAGAAAGAATACTGCTACTAAACAAATGATTCAGGTGCCTTCCTATACACATACGCAAATTTATTTTCTGTAATGTTTCATCTGACCAAGATCCTCGGTCAGACGAAACATTACAGAAATAAATTTACGTACCATATGTGTTTTGAATCTATTTAATTACATTGAAGATTGAAGATCCACACACAACCAAACCACCCAAGTTGTTAACTAGACCATAGTATTTCATGGGTCTGCCCTTTCCCTAATATTATTAGTTACCGAATTGTCACACATTATTGAGTTCATTGAAAAAATATTGATTATTTTGTTTTAGAGAACTGGATATAATGATGAAGATGTTTTATCAACTTCAAAACGTCAAAGATATGATGTGGTAAGCAATTGTTCAATTATTTCCTAATATGACTTGTATATTAAAACATATTAATATCATTTAATTATCAAATCAACTTACATCAAAAAATTAAAAGACTTCAAAACTCATGCATGGTATTCAAAATTCCATTTTCAGAATTTCATACATTATATTTTTTTTTATAAATTTTGATGTTTTAATAAGAGTTAGTTCTGGTATCAAATTACTTGATCTATGGCTTATAGATATTTTGATTTATTGCAAAAACTTTTCTATAGTTAAAAATAAATACTGTGGCCTAATTGAATAAATTTGCCTAATTAAAATACAAGTACTTTTGTTGATTTAATAAAATAGATAAACCATTTTCATTCATTCTTTATCAGGGTTTGTGCATTGAATCAATTGTGAATCCTAGGATAACGATGATTGCGTTATTTGTAACACACTTGGTTCATATATGTATATAATATATATATGCGACATTGGCAGAACCTAAAATAACATTCATAATTTTCAATACACTAATAACTTTTTAAAAAGCTTAATTTAACAAGAATGAAATGCATGTTTTTGTCCTTACTAATAGAATAGTCCCGTGCATAACAACAGTTATCAAGCAGCGATGGGAGGCGAATCCAATTACTATTTGGTAGGTAGACTGATTGTTTGGGAAAATTTCTACATTTTTCACTTTCACCAGAGATATTTTAACAGACTTCATATTGTTCTCTTTCTCCCTTTCACGAATTGAGCTCGTTATTAATATTCACATCTCATATATTTTTTACTCATGATTTTGAATGTATAATTCACATTTTTAAGACAACATCAATATTGCTCATAATTATGTACGGTACACAAATTATATATTTGTCGTTGAGGTTGCTCTAGTGTCTGACATTTTCCTCATAAGTCTGATCCCTCACATTGAGTGTGTATGAACTTTGCTATAATTTAGAAAGCAAATGAGCAGCTTAGATGCACTGTTGATGGACCAACTATGGTCAGTGTGGAAAAATTAGAGAAAAGTTTCAAAAAACCTGCTCCTCACCAAGGTAGAAGACGACAATCGAGAGAACATAGGCGAAGGAGTGCAGGATGTAAGTAAATTAAAAATCAAATATAGTACTTTGTCAGATCTCTGTAAAATCAAAAATCTCAATAACAAACCTTTGGGAATGACTTTCAACTAAACACTAAAGAAGGGAATTTGAACTCAATAAATCAAATTCGAAGGAAATGAGCAAAAAAACATGAGAAAGCATATTTTTATCATTTTTCTAGTAATTCTATCGTTTTTTTGAGAGGGGGCAGCCGAATCTAACAATGTGCGGATTCAAATATTGAGCGGATATGGATGCTTGTGTTAGATTTGTTGGCACAACCTCTCTTATGGATACTCTTATAGCTGAAGATTATCAAAAAGAAAAAATATCATTGCATATAAAAATTGGCATATTGGCTTGAATTTAACGAGTGTATTTGCTTGTTCAAGATTAAGAATCAAATTGTATTGTGGAATTTTTCTTGCAACCTGGAAATAACCAACACTTACCACTGACATCAGTGTTGTTGGACAAGTTGCCATTTTTGAATGTAAAGTTACTATTGCTATTAGGTGACATAATAACTTTAAATAAAGAAAAACAGTTTCTGACTACAAGTAGGGTGTGTTAAAAAAATAAGATGGTCCACCGTAACAAGCACCCAAGTATGTGATGAAAATTATTTATTGAAAATTATTTTGTTAAATGACTGCACGACACTAGGCCTATGAGGCCAACACAAAAATATTATTTGAATTTAGATATCCTAAAATGTTTTAGCTATCAATAATATAAGTTATTTTATTTCAGTGTCTTCAGAATCCGAGGCTCCTAATAGCGATGTGGAAAAATTCTGGCCTCAAGCCCCAGAGCCTAGTGCCAAACCCAAGTCTATACTCAGAAGCATACAGGTATTAATGAAGTTTCTTATTTTCCAGTCTGTATTTTTTTGTCTAACATTTGGCACAGATGCATCAATCCTTGACAGCGTTAACCAAAACATCAATATTGAATGAAAAACATGTGCAAAAAAAGTTCTATATTCTGCAATTTCTAATTAATAATAAATCCGCACAAAGCGTTCTAATATTACTTTCAACAGTTTTTAAGTCTCTTTCTAAAACAGAAAATGTAGATAGTGCTTGCTAGAGAATTATGAAGGCTCTCTGACATCTGAGTATCTAGCAGAACCAAAATACTTGAAAATTATATTTCATAGCTGAATTGATGGTTTTAAATTTTCTGACCCAACCGAAGTAAAATGGCATAAAAATTCCGACTCTTGAAGAAAGCCATGATACTTCCATCCTGCCCCAGCATTTTATTCAAAATGGATTTTTTGTTTTCTTCGCTAATCATCTTCAATTTCGGAAATGCTTGCCATTATAACTACAATCTTCTATACAAAGACTACACCAACCAAGTCGGCGAAATCACACAACATGACATCGAAACCCTGCGTGATTGTCAAGGAAACTTGCAAGCCTGTAAGTTGAGTTGGAATATAGAAAACATTCGCTGTAAATATATAATATAGTTTGGGTGTCCACTGTGATTCTCTAATTGGGATGAATTAATCCGAATAGTTAATTATTCTAGAATTTTATTACCGTAGTTGTGCTTGGTAGCCTGAATGATATGTATCGACCATGTGACTATGTACGCGAAGCAAACAATGTTTACCGTTGGTTAATATTAAATAGAATAAATTATTTTTCCTTTTAGTGTGGAAAAAGAATTCAGTTTGGAAAAAGAGCAATGAAATGTGCCGAATGTCGTCTTGTTACTCATCCAGAGTGTGAGATGATGGCCCAAGATTTTCAATGTGATCCTTCTCAATATTCACCATCTAGTGGAAGTGCTAGTGAGAAGGTATGAGAATTTCTGTTCTTTTGCACTCATTCCTTACATACTGTTCTATTGGACATACTCTGTCCCAATCTCAAGTCCTAGTTTTACCAAGCATGAGCCACAAATGGACCATGCCTAAGCGGCGTGATCCATTAGTGTCACATACTTTATTCTCTTAATGGAACAACTTTTCTGCATTGTTTGTTTGTTGATCATGTAATTTTCCATTTCGTTTCAACAGCAATTCCAAAGTGCTGGTAGTCTAGAAGCATACTTGCACTCTGACGAAACTCCGCAAGTTCCACCAATCATCTATCATACTATTCATGAAATCGATCGTCGTGGAATGGAGGTAATATAATTGTTGATTGGATTATTTTTACTCATTTTGTGCACTAATCCATATTTACTAGTATTGTTGTATAGTTTGTTTATCCAACTACACAAGGAATCATTCAAAATGTCAGTCTACAGTCTAATCGTTGATGTCATGAAGGCATTAAAACATGACAATAGAAGAAATGCAAATAAATTATAAGGTTTCATTTCAGATAATACACTCAATTCCGTAAAAAAAAATTCAACGTAAGCACCTAAAAACGAATTACTTTTGTCAAACATGAGTCACTAATGGTCCGCGCCTCAAGGGCGCGACCCATTAGTGACCCATTCGTGACCCATTCTTGACAAAACGTGTCTCAACCAAAATTATATATTGAATATAGAATCTCTTTACACTACACTCTCTGTACGTCGTCTCTACCTTAGCTCGTGATTGGATCTTTTTTTTTCAGGAGGTTGGACTTTATCGCGTACCGGGCATGGTTCGTGCTGTTCGTGAACTAAAAGATAAATTTCTGAAAGGAAAGTCTGTACCTGATCTGACAAAGGTGCGATTTATTGTATTATGAGAAGTTGATGATATTTGTTCACATTTTGCAGCAAATTCATCATGATTTCACTGCTATATGAATTAATTTAAGACTAATCAAAATATGAAATTATTCCAATCAAAATTTAGGAATACCTGAACTAAGCTATTCTGATAAGGACTTCTCTGATGGGAAGTCTTCATATTAGTAATGATATATTGAGTTTTTAGGCTATTTTTCATTTATTGTCCGTTTGTGGGTCATGTCTTCAATATGAAACAAAAAGGGCTTCTGTTTTCAACCTTTATCCAAGACGCGGAATGGGGAGTTCCACATCGTATCACATTTTGACATTGTTTCAATTTTTCAATTCCGGCCCAACCTCTTTATGATTTTTATGATTTTGAAAGTTCTTGAGCAAATTTAGTATAATTAAGTACTGTAATTTGATGAGAATAGCACTAAAAATACTTGATATCACATGGAATATCGAATATTTATATTCAGGTACAGGATGTTCACACTCTCTGTTCATTGGTGAAAGA
The DNA here is from genome assembly GCA_963675895.2 of Styela plicata. Classification (NCBI taxonomy): domain Eukaryota; kingdom Metazoa; phylum Chordata; class Ascidiacea; order Stolidobranchia; family Styelidae; genus Styela; species Styela plicata. The sequence goes on from OZ023150.1 coordinate 2,409,706, forward strand.
TTTTCTGAGAGAAACGTTGAGAGAACCTATCCTAACTTTCAAATTACATCCTAGATTCATAGATGCTGCTAACAAGGTCAGTTTTCATTGAACTTTTCTTCAAATATTAAATAGTTGGTTAAAAATATTTAACAAAAGTCCATCCAAAAATGTAAAAATTGACCTAATTTTTGTATAAAAATATAGGAAATTGGAGCACACATTTTTTTGTATTTTTCTACTAAAACATGTCATATCGATTTGCTGATTTTATTAAACTTTCATGATCTCGTAGTTACTTTGTGGAATTTATCGATATCTTTTTTTTATTTCTGGAAACTTTTACTCCTACATACTCATGTCACATCACAGGTTATTAAGCAGAGAACCTAAAACCATAAGCTTGTATAATGGAAACCATTCGGTTTTACTGCTATATATTCATTTACATTCTTTCCTTTTTATCACAGGATGACGATTCAGATCTTTTTCAAGCAATAAGTGAATTGCCACAACCTAATAGAGACACATTGGCTTTCATTCTTTTGCATTTACAAAGAATTGTGGAAACCCCTGAAATTAGAATGGGACCAGAAGCATTGTCAAAAGCTATGGGTCCATCATTGATCGGATTTTCATCGGAGGAACCTTCTATTCATGAGCTGCAGGTATGTATATTTTGGTTGATTTATCAAATGTGTTACATTGATGGATCATCCCTTTTCGACATCTGAAAATTACATAATAAGTAGCAAAATTTTTCAAATAACAGTTTGACAGTAACTTTGATTTATTCAATATCTCTAAATAGGAAACTCAATTCCAATGTCCATAGCTAAATTTCTAACATCAGTAGAAAAATAATTTCATTAATTTATCAGGGGTTCTTTTCTTCTATAACGTTTTATTTAATTTACAGACTTCGTCTTTGTACCAAGAGAAAGTGTTGACCAGACTCTTGAATCTTCCAAGTGATTATTACACAAATATAATGAACAGTGGAATACGAGCTGCTGATCCGAATACCCTTCGTGATGTCAATGGAACTCCAGAGCCTTGCAGAGGTGAGTGCTTTTTCATTTCAATCAAATTTGACCATTTTTGTGAAATCGAAATGATCCGATTGTAATAGTACAAAAATGAAGATTACTGGTGCACCATGACCACGCCTACTCGTCATTCATCATCTATGCTGATGTATTTTGAAAATAACAAAAAGTAGCCTATACTTGTTTTAGGAAAAAGCCCAATAAATTCTGTCAAATTTTGTGTATGCCGTTAGTATAGAAGAAGTGCTTTTGTCTAATATTGTGTGGATGTTTGTTTGCAGTTTGTTTATTGTGTAACTCCATGTACCGGTATTTTTAATGGCATGAGTTTGTTAACATCAACAAAGGTTATATGACCGACTGACTGAATATACTTTGCTACTTAAGACTCATTGAGGTAATATTCAATAACCAATATCATAAAAATTATCACTTTTTCATGTTGAATTTGTACAAAAAGCCATCTTATGGCATTGTTGACGTTTTTTTCTTGATATCAAAGTTTCAAACACTAAAGGAAAATATGGTTGAATTTTATAATATATTATTTGTGGTATGTGAATTACTGTTAGAGTTATGTCAATGTCGAAAGGATGCATTTGGGTAGATCACCCTGAGCAAAGAGCTATACCAACGGCAGTTGGCACTGTTGGAAAGATATATGCTTTCAGATTCAGCTGAGCCTACAAATTCTAAGACCTGAGTACTTCAAATACGAATATAGCAACTACTAGGCCATCGTGTGGGACAGTAATATCATCACTCTTTAACTTGACTAATAAAATTCTACAAAGCTCAAAACCATCAAATAATGCTGTGCCATTGAATGATGATTTTGAAGTGCTTTGGTTCCTTTACGATAAATATACTGGTTTAAAATTTTGAACAAATAAACTAGATTATATCATCTTGTTGAATGTGCATGAATTTGTAGATTTGCTTAATGAATAATTTCAACAGATGACCCAGTTAGGAGGTCTACTCGTAACAAGAGACTTGGAAAGGCAGATTCTACAACTAGCTTGAAAGGTATTCGTCCAACTAACCTAACAATGCATGAGAAAAATGGAATTATTATTTAATATCTGTTATCTAGCTATTAACTACCAGACGCAGTCTCATACCCATATTCTCATCCTGACTGAACTCTCATGATTTCAGTTAGATCACTTGTCCGTCTTCATTGCGAGGCATAATATAGTTTTGTCGCTCATAAGTTTTTCTTAAAATTTTATTTTGGACTCTTTACTGTGAGTGACAATTTTAATTTCCGTTCGTCTTGTTAACGCTAAGTAAGAATTTAAATAATAGTTTTTTTTTTTTTCAAAAGCCTGAATTTCGGGTGTGCAATATTGAGTGCATTACGGTGCCGGATGAGTTCACTGGCTTTTTTTTATTATATATTATGCTTGCTAATCCCTGCATGACTTTTTTTTGCATTTTCAGCGCTACTCATCCTTCTTTTACAATGTTAATTTTGCGTCGATTATTTTTATTTCATTTAATCTATTTATGTTATACAGAAGTTGCTAAAAAGGGTTCTTGCAGAATTATCTGTTGTACCTATGCGAATGTGTTTGGTTTTGCTGCCTTGTTATCTACAACAATGAATATTAAGGAAAATTAGGATACAGATTTACATAATCTTTAGTTAGTACTTCTGTTAAATTAATCAGTTTCATCTCAACAGAATAATTTGTTACTTGCTCAATGTTAGGGAAGCAGAATGCCAGCTATTCTGCTACTCATATGCTCGAAGCAAATGGCTGCTGTTGGAAGAAAATCGATGAGCAATATTTATGATATATCTTCTACCAGCAGATTAAATGTCTATGTGTTAGGTGCCAACAAAACTGTTAGAAAGAAGTTCAAAATCATCAATACTGCAATAAAATATTGATATTAACATCTTCCCAAATATGTTGACTTTTTATTTTAAATCTTATTCTACCTACCAATCAAAAGTGGCATGTATTTTATTCACAGCTACATACTGCAATTAGGACTAATATTACCGATATCACTAATACGAAATTGTTTAACGACATGATTTGATACAACTTAGCCTCTAAAACTTTTCACTCATCATATTAAAGCTTTTTTTTTATTTAATTCGCATGTTTATTCGAATAATATTGTAGACTTTTTTATGCCTGGAGTTTTTCTATTGTACTTGAGTTTAAGAGTAGATTGTATTCTTGTTCTGCTTGGTATTTCTGAAACATTGTTGGCTGTAGTACTGTAGATGTAATCTTCCTCAATGCTACAATTTTTTAGCACAATTTCACCTGCATAAATTAGAATTTTATTTGTTATTCAGGATGTTTGGCAAACAATCATACATGGATTGTATGATATTGGTTAATCTACTTTTATCACAAATTATTTGTGTTGTGAATCTCTTAGGTATGATTTATTCGATTCGATCCCAACATCTCTTTGCAGTCTATGTAAACAAAATATATATATAAATAAATGAAGGAAAATTTTTTATTTGGCTTCATTTCTTGAAGATATTTTTGTTTATGTGTTTCAAGGCTAAGATATCCCTTTTTTTGTTAGTAAAAAAGTTTAAGTAGGGAAAGATAGTAGAAGTACTAAATCAGATTACCTTTATTGTGACAACAAAAATTATTATTTATCAGCTCCGGAAAGTTCTTTGTTTGGACCTGTTGGATATTCTCCAAAAAAGACACCATCTAGTACATCTCTTGCTGAACGAGCTAAGAAATACCTACATGGAACACCGTAAGTATACACTGTAACAAAAGTACAGTAAATTTACTTGTCATTTGCAGTAATTGCAAATTTCCAAAGTTAAAAAAACGCAATGTTGATGAGATTTATGCCAATTATGGACTGTTGATAGACCACACCTTCACGGTGCGTTCCATCAGCACCCCACATTTGGCAAAAAAGTCAATTTTGAATTTTTAGTTATTTTGTGTGTTTAATAAATCTAAAAAGAAATAGCTGCTGCTGCAAATCGTTCTCTATCAAAAAATAAAACTTGTGGAAATAAGCATATGCCTCTTGGGTACTTGCCACCAAGGTAATCAATTTGATAAGACGGGTTTGTTTGCCAGTGCTATTTCTTTTTTTACCCTGGTTCCTCTTGTAAATTCCATGTAACCTATGTATCAGCAAAAAACATATTCGTAAAAAATACACTATCTGCTTAAACGTATAATTTATTATCTGAAGGCTATTTTTATGCCATGTAATCGTACAAGAAATATTTTACAATACTTTAATTTGTTAAGCCTGCATGCTCTACGAATTGATACTTTCTGTATTTGTGTGTAAATTCATTTTTTTTTTACTTTCAGATTTGGACGTGGGAAACGTAAAGAAAATTTCTTTGAATCTCCCAGCCTGCATTGAAATGTATAATAGGAAGAAAAATACAATCATAAAGACTTAATACTGCTTTGATTAGTTTAGTTTGAATAAGCTAGCTATCCTCAGACTAAAATTTTCAATCTTTTTGAATTGAAATTTGTACAGTAAAAGGATAACTATGCTATAGGACTGCTACTGCCAGTCTGAAATGAATCGTATACAAAATTATTTCAATTTCGAAGCAAACATTTCCTCTCATTCATCCACTGAAACTTAACAAAAACTTTAACATGTTTGTTTCCATCAAGGTCGTGGGTGAATGATAGGTTACAAAGTTCTTCATCGTTCGGAAATAGCAGGGGGTCCAGATGTATATATTTTTGTCAAAATAGAATTTTATTCTCGTGGATGAGAAAGAAACAACACCAAGCGTAAACATATGTAAATAAAATAAGTATGAACCATTTCCATGAACATGCATGGTTTTTGGAAATTGTTATTTTTATATCAACTTCTTTAGTGATCTTCCTTCATTGATATTGCTATACTGGTAGAAAATGTGGATCACTCCAATTGTTTTAGCACACAACTTGAATCATAAGTTTTCCTATTGATGATTTACTATTGGAGCAAAAATGTCCCTGCGCTTTATTGAAATGGGTTGTACGTTGGTTCATTTTATTGCCTGCTAATCTAGGAAGCTGCATACTTTTGAGAATCAACTTGGTATTAATTGTGTACTGTATTTAGACAAGGAGCGTTCATTTTTATATGAAGTTTTTTTTTTTTTTGTTAATAACTTTTAAGTGTATTGCTTTTTCAAACCTATAACGTAGAAAATTATAACACGTGTCTCTTGTTCAATTTTACTTCTTATATCGGGAAAAATGGCATGATTTAGCTTCGAACTATTTCCCCGCCGCTTGGAATATATCGTTCTCATGCCTTCTTTCGAATTCAATCATTTTAGCTTGTGCATATTTATTTGAGATAATCATAATCTGTACAAATCACATTATCTTTACTAACTACCTGGTTCAAAATAGTAATATTAAACATTTAATAAATGACTTCGGAGGATGTCCATAAATGATACTATGTTATATCCCAAAATTTGGGCTATTTTGACCCCTTCTATCGATTGGTTATCAAAACGGCAAGCAACAGAAGCAAATCTGTTGGTTAGGCAAAAGATCATTTTAAGGTTGAGGTTTGTGAACAACAAATTTGTTGCCTGGCTTCTGTTTTTTTTCAATTTTTTCAATTTATGTTCAATGTAATAACTTTCAATTATAGTTTAGGCCTGAACCACGAATATCTGCTTCATTTTTAGCATTGGCATGAATTGGAATATGGTAGATACGTCAGTGCTTACCTTTGCTTAGTTTCTGACTTTGTGTGTATCATATAATTGTTCTTTTGCATTTTAAATTCGGTAAACATGCTATACTGCCTTCTATTGTTTTAAATGTATTGTAGCCTATTTCATGACATTGTATAATACAGTCTTCAATAACAAAAAAATGTATTTGATGCACGTTTCGTCTCGATCGAAAATTTGATGGTAGCTGTCGAGATACGTTATCTATGGCCTATGCTGAACAAAATATAATTTGGATTTAGCCTGGATACAGGGGACGCATTTTCCACCAGCCTCTTAAGACTCCGGAAATGAGTGTGTTAAAACAGAACACGGAGAAAATTTTGACGTTATATTAACCTCTTCTAAAATATTGTGTCATTCGAAAAATTTTCTTCGGCTCGTGGGTAAGCTGCGAGATTTTTATTACAAAAAATCTAGTTCCTCATGGCTGTTGGCACAATCAAAAGTAGAACAACATATTACTATTTTAAAAGTTTATTGCAAACAATGGACGCATTTCCACTAAAGGCACATTTTCACTATGTTACACTATAATTATCCAAAAATATGAGTCATTTATAGCGGTAATATTATTATACTGTACAGATTGAAAATGTCGATGTGTACATAAAATGAGGTTAATACGTAAGTAAATAGAGATTTAGATGTTGTCAAGTGTGTCTTCTCCATGGACCGCAGGCACCTTCGGCGCGATCTATCAAAGAGATACACTTAACAAAACATGTTCCGGCATTGTTTTTCTAATACTTATTTTAGAGATGAAAAAAATTGTGAAATATAAAAATATGATAAATCGTTTTGGCGCATCACAGGGGCTCTATAAAATGGCCAACCCCGAAAAAGTTCGCATTGACATGATGTGCACAACTTGTCCCATAGATTACAAAACGCGGTTTCTATGCTAAAGCGAAAAAAGATATCTAGGCGATCATATTTTAGGATTCTGGCCTATATATAGAATACAGTTATCACTATCCCAAATGATATTGGAGTCGATTTTGTTGGTAGTAGCAAGATATGAAAAATGCCAATACTATCATTATTTGAACAACAAAAAAGGATATTAAAAACTGTAGTGTTTTGTCTCGGAAAAGAATGATATAGATATAAAATCGAGTAAAAAATGTCGCTAAACATGATCAATTAAATACCGCATAGTTAGTTGCTATTGTACAGTTTAGTTATACCTTTTTAACGAAATAGAAATAAATATCAACCAAGCATGGGCTACGGGTGATTAGTGCGAGAAGTACGTAATTCATCTATGACCCATGCCTGGCTACTTCTGCTCATATGTGAACCGATTATAGAAATGAATTAATCTTTAAATTGATGATCTTCATTTTCAACAGTCAGATTGCCTCTTGCATCTTGGTCAAGTTCAATTGCTTCAAAGAGTGATTTGAAGTTTCCAGCTCCGAATCCCTGAAAATCACAAAGATCTAAATTGCTGAGGTGGCATTTTGTTCGTTTCCCTGGGATGTGAATGGATTTCATACATTGGTACGAAGCACCTAGCGCGCCGAAACATTGGTAAATTTCGCTTTGAGAACTTGCTTTGCATAAATGAAATTTTCATCTTTGTGATTTTTCGCAGTTCATAGTATTGGCACAATATTTTCACGCAACGCTTCGTATGGCGTCGTAATTGGATATCTGAATTTTTCGAGTTTCTGTACATCTGTGACTGCTTTTTGGCAAAACAAAGCCACTGATAGGGATAATCTGGAGATACTTACAGAATGATTATGACGCTGAATAACCTCCATGAAAAGTGTTGGTCGATCCTGTACAGGTTTGCTAAATAACTGAAGCAGGTAACCGTTATCATCATAGTCAATAAGAATACGTAATTCCTGAAACGAGGAAAATATGAGTTTCCAACAAAATCGAGTTTTGGGTGTATACGATGTACAATCATAAATGGGACACAAATAGATCATGTAGATGGCAGCGCCATCCTCACATATCGGTATCTTTGACGAAAAAATTCATTAAAATAGTTGTTCTATTTCATCATATTTGTTGAATGTTTTTGTGTTATTTTTTCATGATTTTTCACTCTGTTACAAACTGTTTTCGCCTTCATCGCAGTTTTGTTAGCAGGGTAGCCAAGACAAACTATGATTGTTATAATATTTAAACCTACTATTTGCTGATGTTTGAACCTTTTATTGTCCTTGCATTGACCCTGTTTCAATATAACCAACCGGTCTTATATTCTTGTCTGCAAAAATGTTGCATTCACAAGATCATGATTTTCTAGCTGAAGCATTTTGCCTGTTATATCGATCTTTATTCTTATATATGTGTTATTTCAGATTGCCTGCGATGACAAGTGGGATAAGATAAGTGACTAGACGAATATCAAGCCTCCTTCCCACAGTTAACTTTATTTTTTTAAACCAACCTGAAGGACATCAAGATCTTCTTCTACAGTTATTTTTGCGTTTTTCAGATTTTCTCTCAGTTGTTTATAGTACGTATCGGGCACTGATAAAAATTCAAGTCCTCGCGCTTTCATATGTTTTACCTGTGAAATGAGTTTATTGAATACGCTGTTTAGAGGTAGGCTAGAGATGTACCTCTGTTGTAGGGTATTCTTATCCGTATAGTCAAGTATTCTAGAACTCTGATAAAAAATGATTTCGTTTCACGAATATTCCTACACTATTCATTTAGCATTAAAATCATGATATATGCCAGATATTACGCTGTACAATTTGACACAAATCATGACTTTGCTGCAAAATATATCAGCGATTTCGTTTATCTGAAATTCTATCTATATTGTGGACTTTGAATACCATTTAAAGGGAGTTGGGAACAACCCTAGTTGTATCATTATCAAGAGGTGAACAATCTCTGAACTACCTGAAGCATCTTCAGATTTTAAGCCCATGATACGTTTGCGTAGGTTACGTGTTTTTACGTTGCTTTGTTGCGCTTTACACAATGAAATGTGAGGCGAGGGGAAAATAAAACAAGCATAAAACACATAATCTGCGCAAGCGTGTATTGCCTCAACAGCGCTGTTTAGCGCATAATGTCCCAACTCCTAGTCCTGTAGGTACGGACGCTAGAATAGTCCTAACGTATTTTCCGCGTGTCGATAGAGGCGACTGAAAGGAAGGAAAGGAGTGGTAGATGGTTTTACCGCCGCTCAGGGCAGATTGCTGCATTTTACCATCGCGGTTCAATTCCATTTGGGATGTTTAGAGTGCAGTTGCTGGTACTACAGCTTTTAGTAGCTCTTTGGTATTAAGTGACTGTTGATTGGTTCCTTTTAGCACTGCTTCCGGCCTTACTCGTAGTGAATTTCAATAAAAAAAAAAACTATCTTGATGATCCGGATAGGAAGTCAAACGATTCTCAAAAATTTGTGATTCAGATGGTGTTATTCACAGAAAAGTCAACACTTGTGCTTACCGCAGAAATAATATCCGAAGTATTCATCGCGACATGCTGGACTCCTGCACCACCGTTGTATTCGACATATTCTTTGATCTGACTTTTGCGCTTTCCTGCGGATGGTTCATTCAAAGGCATTTTTATAGTTTCTTCAAAGTTAGTTACGACGACAGAGTTCAAAGAGCTGTAGTTTGTGTGGAGCAGAGAGTCGTCTATTGACCAGAAACGATGGAAAAGAAGATTCTGCACGTACCTGTAAAGAGGAAGATATTCCTGCAACATACCGCGTACACACTAAAACTTCAATCCGCGTTATCTCTCAATCTGGAAATTTATTTTGTCAAACATTAGTTACAGACAGATGTGCCTTGATAGCGCAGACTATCAGTAACTCGTACTTGACAAAAAATATGTTTGGTATTGAATGCCAAATCACCGTTTATACAAAATTTGATCTCTTCCATAATTTCCTCGTTGCAAAATCGCCAATTACAAGTCACTAATGGATCGTGCCAACGAGGTGCGGACCAGCTGTGGACAGGCTCATAATTTGGCGATTGGGCTGCTATGTTGTGTATTTTTCATTATCTGGGAAAAGTTGAAATGAGATTATTAGTTTATTCTAAAATATGTTGAAATTGTATGAATATAAACAAAAAAAAAAAATTTTTGACAAAAGAAAATGCTTCAATCACAGGTTGTGGTATTCTAGATGTTGGGTTACACTACATATAGCCATCGTGAATTTCATGTTGAAAAATTAAAAAAAAAAAGCTTTTTGGTACACGCATAATATAATGGAAACAACTATCTAATATAGAGTATCGCAACTTTTGCAATAAAAATAAACCTTCTAGTTATTAATATAACACACAGTAGGGAAATTGAAATTTATGTTACCAATCCGCCGTCGGTGTCATTCCATTATCTGGTTGGTTGCCAACAACGTGATCAATGAACCTTAGATCTGGAGCTGGTCTGTAATATTGATATGGTAATTAGCATGGATCAAAATGAAAATTATATTATAAATATATGGATGTATGGACAAGACGCGTCGGTAAGGCGCGATTCATCAGATGCTAAAGCTTGACAAAATAGGAGATAATTACCAAAAAGGCTTGGCAAACATCGTTTGCGAATATAGCGACCGCAAAAACCTCCAGTAACAGTAGAGAATTTCTGCTGAGGGGCATTCTACCAGTTAGATGGTCTTGCTAAAAGGAGGTGTGTTGCAGACGTCACGAATAGGCCGATGCGTAAACCGCAATTTATCGCCTGAGAACATCGAACGCACACATTTGTATGCTTCCCCGTTAACGGCGAGACAAAATAAATTAGCATTTCTAATTTATGATCTTATAAAAAAGTTTTACGTGCCAAGGATTTAGGTTTAAATTATAGCACCGCCCGGTATCTTTTTACAGTGTGTGAACGTTTAAATCCAAACATTGAACGGTGCAAAACAATTTTTTTCGCAAATAATGGGTGCGGAATATAAATGCAGATGAAAACACTAACTTTTGGGAATTTAAATGTTATCCTGGCCTGTCTATACCGGTTCATTGCCAAACAAAAGGGTTTGCTTTCATATCCGAATACGTCATAGAGGTTATTATTTCATCACTTCTTTATAAAAGAATGGTTGATTCGACAAAAGTGTGTTTAAATTTCACTCACAGAGTGTCGTAAATTTCTGGAGAGAACAAAGGCGCTTGGAATCCGGGTAAGAACAATCCTTTGTAATTACATCGTTCAATGAATGTGTGTGTTGTATCACCATATGTTTGAATTGTCGCCATCTTGACTGTTCCATTATCGTCTTTCTCTTCCCATAAATCTTTCACAATTTTCGCACCTCTTTCTTTCGCTTTCTGAACAAATACAAATTTGCTGATTAATAGGACAAATTTGAGATGCGGCGACAAGGCATACCTGGGTGAACGTACTACCTAACATCTAATGAGCTCAGCATCTTTCAGCGATATTTTTTCAGGCATTCTAGAATTTTCGATCAAAGGTGATGTAGGTTTATCTGGACACGATTTATTTCTCAAGATATATATCTTGCGTGTAGTAACTTGTGGAAGAATATTAAAACGAAGAAATTAAGCGTACATTTATATACTTGACCGAGATTGACCACTTCTAACATAGCAGTTCAGTAGTTATGGGCTTCCTTATTCTCGAATTATTTGCTTTTGGATGTCTGTGAACCTACCGTTGGACTGTGTATGTGTTCTATGTTACACTTGCCCGCGAAGTGCACGCTTGGTGGTGAAATTGCCGAGCATTTCAGTTGTATGTTTTGCGTACTCGTTCAAGCTGCAACGTTTGAAGGCGGCAAAGTTAAGATGTTTGTCCGAATAACACCATGGAAATGCATTTCGTTTGAGATGAATTTGATTGGTAGGATAACAGACACGCCCTCACAAAAAATATGATGTGTCGCACGTACGAGAGACTGAAATGGTCGAAGGACACTATCCGATCAGAAATTTTATTCCGTAAAGCATAAGCCACAGAAGGACCGCGCCTCGTCGGCGCGATCCATCAGTGACCCATGCTTAACAAAGGATATTTGGACAAAACATGTGTTTTGTTAGACCACGCCGGCAATTCGCAGCGGTCCACTTATGAACTACGGTTGATCAAAAGATCCTATTGTTTTATCATTTGAAACGGTTTCGCAATTGATGTTTCGGCAATAATCAACTCCCGTAATATGATAAGATTTCTGATATTTGATGCATAATTACACAATAGTTTCTGCGAATTGAAGGGATCTGCGTACGTGATTAAACTCAATGCGCAGTCAAACAACCCCAGTAAGAAATGTCGCACCTGCACACGTTTCAACGAGAAATTTTCGGTGTGGGATCGCGCCGTCGAGGTGCGGTCCATCAGTGGCCCGTTCTTGACAAAACTTATTCACGATTTCCGTAATTAATATAAGTTGAAATACGATTAAATACCATAAAGTATCATTTCTTACCTGTTCTGTATTTTTTTAAACCGTTTTGGATGCTTTCAAAGCACTAACGACACTTTTTCATTCAGATGAGAAATTACATAGGTCTATGTGAATTATCTACGGGGTTAATTGATTCGGTGAAAACGTTAGCAATACGCTAAGATCTATGCATATCTGATCGTCCCGAGTTCGCGACGAATGTTTAGATCGGGCGAAGGATGATTACATCCGAGAGGTTTGCTTGAAACCTCGCCGGTACGCAATGGTACAAGTAAGCGTCGAATGCGGATTCCTCTAACGGATCATGTGCATGCACAGTAAAATGAGTTGAAGTGTGCGTGTGCGTGGTTCGCCAAGTCACTGAGTCTCATTCTCGGCTTGCCTCTTCCGCAATAGAAAAACAATATCATGTTCTAAATAACCTATACCCTTACGCTGTTCCCCTTACTACAAAAAAGGTCGCATAAACCTACCTGGAGAAGCCCCTCGCAATTTTCCACGGTGAAAGAAATATCTTTTACCGCATCTCCGTGTTTTGTAAGGAAGGATCCCATTACTTCATTCCCTGGGTTAAGCGCTGAATCAAACACGAATATGATATCGTTTTGTCTGAAATTAATTGATAAAAGTATTTATTACAAATTTACAGCAAAAAATTGATGCAAGCAGAAAGTAATTATGCAATTTCTGTCACAGATGAATTTGCTGTCAAATGACTTAAAATCGTACGCATCAACACATGCGATGTGGTATCATGTTGCTCGTGTCCAACAAAGTTTATTAGTATTTCAAAATAATTTTGCACTAGAAGATACAATTTTATTTGCAAATGACCAGTTAAGCTCTAGTCCCAACTAAGAGTAGTGAGTGACATATAATTCACCCCAAAACATATATTCCATACTCTCTAAACAAGAATATCCATAACGAAAGAATCCTACTTGATGGCATGAGAAACGACATCTCTGCATCCTGTTTCCAATCCCCTGTATGCAAATGGTTTGAAGCCGAGATGTGTACAATAGTAGTCGGAAGCCTATAAAGAAAATGAAAAATGACAATAACAAAAGTATGCAACTGCACATTAGCAACAGCGACACCTTCAAGTAGTTTTATAGATGCGACAATATGACGACAACAGTCATTTATAGTTGCAAATGTGAGTGACTAATCCTAATCAACACCAGTGGCGAACGTACGGTAGAAAGGTCCAACCGCTGGTCCTCTTCTGATTTTGAGTCCATACTTATGCTATCACACCCCTGAGTGGTTGACTAAATCTTCATCGGCCAGCTTCAACTCTGCTCAAACCCAGGACATTTGACTTGCGATGACATCCCGGTAGGCCATCACGTTCACACCTATTCACTGTGGAGTTTCCAAAATGTCACAAACAGTTTCATGCAAGAAGCTTTTTTCCAAGACTGACTCTCTAAGCTTTGGAATTTTTTGCCTTTTCACTGCTTTCCTGATCATGTTGATCTACAAGGCTTCAAAACTCGCGTTAATAGACATCTATCAGGAATAGGGGGGTTCCTCAGTTCATATTCCTGCATCGCATGTAGCTCTTTGCACTTTAGTGGCTTCAGGAGAATTTTCAGGTATGATTTGTCTCCTGTGGCCTTGCTTTGAGCGAATTTTGATTGAAAATAAATAAAAAAAAAGTATTTCATCACGACATAAGTATATTTACTTGATAAATGTACCTACGACTACGAGGGAACAGAATACATATCACACCTTGATTCAAAAGATTTACCGTTGTAACATACCTGTTTTGCGTTTCCAACCCAGAATCGAAGATGATCAAAGCATTTAAATTTTGCATTTTCGTGCTAAAAAAGATCAGGTTAGAAATGTTTTACAAATTACTTTTATTTAGCTGAAGGATTTGCTATGTTATGCCAACTAAAGAGCATATAATCACAATTGTAAAAACTTTCTTAGGCTGATTATATTTGAATTTTGAGCCTATTTGGTCAGTTGTGAAATATAGAATCATAATTTGCCGCAAATCTTATCATATAAAATTTGGCATATAACATGATTTTACTTCTGTCAATAGAGAATAACCGAGTAACAAAATTTACTTAAATCAAAACTCAGGAATATTCAACTAGTCTGTTAAATAAATTATTAACTTTAATTTTGCAAAATTTTTGAAAAAATTTTTTCAAAAGTTTAAAATAAAATTTCGAATTTCTTTTAATTATTAAATCTCTAATAAATGTGTTTGGCCAGAATACGAATTATTGACGAATACTTGGTTAGTCCCTTCATATAAATACTTGGGTATCAACGTGGGCAAGACTGGGTAAAACTAAGTCATTTTGATTTTGAATCTGATTTAGATAATTGTTTGAATCGAATCAATAACTTAATGTGGCAAACCATATATCCCCATGTTTCATTTGAATTTTCTCCCGTTGTGAAAAATAAGAAATTTAGAAGGAAATTTCAAACTTCAAATTTACTAACATTGAAACGAACTTCAAGAGGGGCAACGTTCGCCGATCAAGGAATTGAATTGCCTAGTGCTAGTTATGGGCCACGTTTTTATGGATTTTCGTTTTCTTGGTGTTCATGACGACTGTTTTCTAAACTGATCAGTAAATTTGCATCATATTTCGTTTAAGATAGTTCAGTACCCATTAAGCTATACACAGTTAACTTCTATTATACCTTATACCAGTGAAACTCACGTATTATGTATCGTACTCTCCACTCATTCTGTCAGTTCCAATCAGAAATGTTATTTTGTCCAGCATGGCTCAGTGATGGACCGCGCCTCGGCGGCGCAATCCATCAGTGATCCATACTTGCCAAATCATGTTTTGGAAACTTATTTCTGATTGGAGTGTCCCATACTTAACATTAAAGCACAAAATTTTAGTCAAGCAATCAAAACAAGTTTACATAAGTTTATGTTAGATACTCAGTAAAAAATAAGTTAGTTCAGAGTAGATAAAAGTTACTTACTTTTTCACCCTTGTCAGTGTGGTAACTCTAAAAAAAAGAAAAAGATATAATCGGAAACAAAAGGTGAGGTATAAAGGTGTGTTCCCGCAAAGGAAGATTAAAATGATAAAAAAAATATTGTGAAATTGATTCGATCAATTTTCTCAAATGTTTAATCGTTCTCCCCTTGTATTTTGCACCATTTCACTAAAATGTATACAAGCTCGGGTGTGATAACGCTTCATTTGAAAACGTGCAGTAAAATGATAGAATTGAAGATAAAGTGTTTTATCAGAAACATATAATTTAATCTTTTTCGCAGAAAATTTATCCCTAAAAAGAATGTTTTGTTATCAATCATCTTAATCAATCATCTTACCATTTTGCTATTCTTCTACAATAGAACTCAAAATATAACGTTAGATATTACTGTTTAAAAAAATATATCGTTACAAATATGAAAAAATCATCAGTTAATTATAGTAGCCGTCTTACTATAATTATGTATTATTATTATATCTTTTAACACTGGCAATTAACATTTTTGTGTTGTTTTAGCCTACCGCGAGGTGTCTTGCTATGGAACATTCGATTACTCAGCAAGTTACAGTAGACGTTTGGAAGGCAAATCGAAATTCCTACTGCTAATTGTGTAATCTTGAAACGCAAAAATGTACATACAAAAAATATGAATTGAGCCATCCCACTGCTTAATTGCGGAGTGATTCATACTAGACTAAAATTTTCTCAGCGAAAAATCAAAATATTCTTTAGCGCATTTTCTTTTCATCCACTATGTGGTACATCGCAGCGATGATAACTATATAAAGCATTACTAGTAAGACAAGTAGTTTTTACTTTCAAAACGGTTCAGATTTGTTGGTTTTTATGCATTTTCCTTCATTCATACCTTTGGTAAGCCTGCCTCTTTTTATCAGTAAATTTATTACGTCATACTAGTTGAAGCAGATATCCGAGGAATAAACCGTTCAAAATATTTTCAAACTGTGCAAACTATGTACTAGTTAAAACAGTACCTTATACCTAGAAACTAAGCCCAGCCTAGAGAGCGCTCGGCACTCACTACTACTGTACTGACTTATAATCGCTCTGCATAATTGGTCGATATGCATGTATGGTTCCAACTCGACCAGCGATGGTCAATTTGTGGTTGGTTAATTCGTGTTTGTCAATAAAACAGATTCGGTCATTGTTACATACCGGTGAGTCATGCTATAGTCGCACAGTATAACACAAAAATAAATCAATTTTTGGCGTTGTAAATATTATTTCCGAGTCTTCCTGTTGTTATCGCATGAGTAATTGATGTACGTCCGACTAACATTCACTCCAGGGCGTTTGAAATAAATGAATACGCTTAAAATAACCGAAAGAGCGGGTCGACAGAAATATGACGACGATCAAAACTGGTCTGGATAAAGATCTGATTTGTTGAAGCCGATGTAAAAACCATACATCCAAAATAGACTAACTTTCACCTTTAAGCAACAAGTAGTTGCAATGAACAAGAACTTATTACGAAAGTTGAGATTTTGGAGAAACTCTGAAATCTATATCGCCAGCGATAAATAAATCTCGCCTAAGTGTCATGCGCATTGCTAATTGCTAAAAATCGACACTGGGGACAAGAGGTTTTGTATTACACGGATAATTATACCTACTGCATTAGCATAATGAAGCATTAGCAATTCGCTTCGGCGCGAGGCTGTTTTACTACAAGGTTCTGAATATACTACAGTTAATCCATTAAACTGGTAACCAGCCATAATCTTTACTCTGCAAACGCCGCTCAATGTTGTGTATATTTTTAGAGCGTGTATAGGCTGTATAATGCATACACAGATAGTCATTGTGCTAAATTAGCTATATACACATGTGCAAATGTGACCTCAGATAACCCCTGTGCTCATTCACTCGTATGTTTTTCAAAAGAAGAATTGTGTTGATTTACCGGGATCTCGAAACTACATAAGAAATTCTATAACATTAATCGATTCCTTGAAATCTCATGCCTCGAAGCCATGTTGCAGTAATAGCCCTGTTTTATCTCTACTAACATGGACCGCTTAAAATAAATACTTTTTAATAGCACCATGGTTGACGTGACGCATGTCGATCGTTTACGAACCCCTGTAATAACAGAAATTTAGTGTTTCTTGCTCTGCTAAGCACAACGTTTTTGAAAGTAGAAATGAATGTTTTTCGCTCAACAACGGGATTGCGTAAGGTAAGTATGAAGTGTTTTTTATAGTTTGCCGTTTTAAATTATGCGGTTCATTGCATAAATCTCTGACCTAAACAATTTATGACATTTTGGGGATCTGTTTTTTATTGGAAGTATATTTTAAAATGTTGAGGCGACATAGTCCTTCTGCCATTCGCTTCATATTGAGTTATTTTTGTTATCCTCAGACTACCGCGTATTCTGTGCCGAACACAAGTCACAACATCATTTCGACTGTTTCTGGGCCATCAGTGACCCATGTCACTGTACCCATGTCACTGAACAAATAAAGCATTATCGCTCAATAAGTTATATTTTGACCCTCTAAAATTCAATCCTCATTCTGCAACTTTGAAATCCCTTACTGATTTTACTTTTTCACAAATCAATATTGTATCAAACATTAGAACTTCGCTACATTACTATACGTAGTTGTCATACTTAAATAAAAATGAGATATTGAACTGTATGATAAGAACTATCTTTAAACGGAAGCTTGTCACATTACGTCACAACGTTTCATGACTTATTATCATTCCTAATGTGATCTTCGGTAAAATTACTATGTTTTCAGTTATAACCACTATCACATCAACTAAATTGTACATCTATCGGTAACATACACGAAACAAATCATGTTCGTGCAACCTTTTACTGCAATATTATCCGAATACATTTGCCGGTCCTCCTAATACGGTAGCTAAAGCCACTGTCTGTATAAAACATTTGTTACGCCTGCCTGCCTATCAAATAGATCTATGTTGCGAAATATATTCTTTTGTGTGCACACAGCTGACTGGATGGTGAATAGAAAATATTCCACAGAAAATGATCATACGAGCATCAAATTACAGGTTATAGGCACTTTGGATGTGTCAAACGTCCTTTAAATATTTAATTTATTTATCGGGATTTGATTGGGCAAGGACTGTTTTGCTGGTTTTGATTCGCCCGCGTCGTGGGCGTGCGACCTATGACGCAATTTCAATGTGTCATACTGTGCCTCAACGAATAACAATCCAGTCACGGAATCTTTTTTATGAAAGGAAAAGAAATTTCATCATAGTCGTTTCAACAAATACAATATACAACCACGAATACCGGATTCTGGACAACCGGTGTTCGCAGTTCTTATAATACTAAAAATCTGAATGTTAGGAGTATATGCGCGAATAGCGAATACAAATTTATATTGCGATATTCAGGCTATACATGGATTCTGGCGTGCCTCCCGGGCCTGTTAATTCTGCGCACGATCTTGACCTTTCGCGATGACCGGAAAATTCTAAAAATACCTAGGCCGACAACCTCTTGGTTCACATATTTATCTTTAGACTTGAAATAGTTTTTTCTAATGACTCCTCCCTCCTTTTTTTAGTGGGACCTTGCGAGTGGAATCAAAAAAAATTATTCCTTTCAAGAAAACCTTTTTAACCTTTTTTTAAATATTTTACAAAAAAAAATCAATTTGTTCCCCCAAAAACAATGTATTTTCCATAAAAGTACCAAAAAGATATGCTGATAACGATGGGCCACCATACTAGTGGTGAAATTTTTGAAATAAAGTTGATTTATTACAGTATATCGTTGTACCAAACCACTAAAAATTTCTGTAGTCCATTCATTCATTTTTAATTTAATTAATGTTTCCAAAGCAAGATCTTTGACGAGGGCTTCAATATACCAATGCCTTTCGTCGTTGTATAGTTAGGGCAAAATGCCTTTCCTTAATTGAATAATCCATCGCCGTAACTATCCCGGAGCCGGGAAGGGGCAAAATAAAAAAAAAACGTTAATGAACGAATCATGACGTCATAATGATATCGAAGAAAAGAAAAATTCTAAAAATATTGTTTTTGTTGCACATTACGACAAATGCGGCCAAAATCGCGAAAAAGTCAAGGAAATTTTGAAAAATGAAATTTCAGGTCCTAAAGTTGACTAAATAATTCACGAAACTTCGCTCAGCAATAATCTTGTAGCAAAGCTCCGCATTTCTCACGAACGAGGAAAAAGCTATTACACTCGATTAAGATGCAACAACTGTAGATCCGAGAGGTACACAGGAAACGGGATTATTAAACGTCAATATATTACATATTCACAATATATAATTTTGCCTGGATTTGCACAGGGGTTCACAACTAGCTTTGTATCGAACTTCACTTATGGCAATTATAGTTCTCATGTGCTGTAAGTGGACTTGTCTATAATCTACAAACAATATTATAGTCTACTCGCGGAATTTAACTTGAGTACACAAGGGTAATTATAAATCAAATTCGAAATTGATGAATTTCTCAAATATCTATTGTGCTTACCCGTGATTACCTTGTCCATGGGCAGTGAAGACTTTGGTCAGTTAAACAGCAATTCTGAGGAAGGTTCGTTGGGGTATTTGCAATTGCGATTGAAAACGTATGGACATTCAAGCATCACTTAGTTATCGCTACAATAAAACACTGGAATATGCTATCACGTAATTGATGTTCCAATAAAGACGATTCCCGCTAAAATAGTTTTGTCAAACAAAAACTGACAGCCAGTTTGCGACAAACAGATTCTAAAACTTAGCCTCACGAGGTTGTTAGCGAATGTCCAAGACTAAGATTTTTCGGCCTTTGGAAAAAGGAAAAGGGGAATTCCTACGCGTGTTTCTAGAGGAAAACGGATTTTCTCATTTTTCGTAACGAACTGTCAATAGTTTTTTTTCTCGTTTACGGGAAATTTAGTGCTTTGCGACAAGATTATTGCATAACAGAGTTTCGTGAATGGGGCCCCAGAGTTTTAGTTTATTTTTATTTTGACCTTCAGATTTATAAGCCAGCTTCGAGGTTTATGATGGCAATCAATAATTATAAATCATAATGTCAGTGTCACATGCTTACCGCATGGAGATTTGAAAAACAGAAAAATTCAAAAAATAAAGCTTTTTTAGTTGTCGCTCGATCTCCAACGCTTTCGGGTCTTTGAATCATTTCATGATGATTTTACTTTCGTGTAGGGCAAATACTACTCAATGTACTATGGCGGCTAGGTCCTATGAAAATGAAGTTGCTGGTTGTATATTGCGTAGTACGTCTTTGCGAAATATGTGGCCGTGAATTGGAATCTTCTGGGTGCTTCTTTCGAATTTTATATAAAAAAGTATGTATCATAATCATAAGAAGCTTTCTGCCTCCAATCCGGCATGACGAGAAGTGACAGCTTATCTCTTGCTTTTTCAAGCTTGAAACTTACACCCTGCAAAAAATCGGCACTAGCTTCCCAGGTAATGCGTGCAAAATCTGAACAAACGGTTTCCATAGTCCCAAAGACTAAAATGAAAATGTAATTTTGTTGATGCCAACTTCAGTGGGAGTGGAGCTGCAGCAACTTAAACATTCCATCGGGAACTAGCGCACTGACTTGTTCGAATGCATTCTTGTCACCTTTCACACATGCCGCGCGGTGCATATTTAAAGGGAACGTGGATCGGAGTCGCTTCATCCGCAGATAGATGGACTCCGGCGCGAACCACTGACGACTAGCACTTTTTTAGGCCATAGCGCTGACTTTCTTGTTTAATGGAAGCCAATCATTATCATTGATTATGACGTAACAATGTAAGTTCAGAATCTCGTTCAGACAGGTTTTTTTTCCACTCAGGCTGAGTTATAAGCACGTCGTTATTTCAGTATTTTGGTATAATTTTTGTGCATTTTTGTTTGTAAACCGTTTAAAGGTATGACTTTAGATGCTGCAC
The DNA here is from genome assembly GCA_963675895.2 of Styela plicata. Lineage (NCBI taxonomy): Eukaryota > Metazoa > Chordata > Ascidiacea > Stolidobranchia > Styelidae > Styela > Styela plicata. The sequence continues at coordinate 2,430,793 of OZ023150.1, forward strand.
AGTGATTTACCCATTAATTGATTCGTGACTTTGCCGGCAGAAATTACCAGAATAGACAAGTGTTAGGCCTAAATCGCCAATACCAGAATCCAGGAGGGATGACTAGAAAGCAGAGCATGGTACTCTTGAAGATAGTTATCTCAACATATCGCTTCAATCTTCATGTGCTAAAAATTTTCAGTTAGTTTTCAAGTGAGTTTGGACCAGAGTACTTATAAGGTATGAATACCCTGGTCGGAATGAAAGCTATGGGTTGGGCGTAGGCGTAAAAGTCGCACGAAAAAAGCCGCCTGCTGTAATTTACCCTTTGTTGACAAAGTATTTCGACGTGTTTGATGAGATGTAAGTCATGCGATCACAGCCAATTTGTCGCCTGTACGACTATCGGCAATCTTACTAAATTTTATCCTAAGCGATGTCTTTCGGCCAATTGTCCGAGTCTACTCGCCGATATGCTCGGTTCAAGTAGGAATCAAAATTTAATTTAGCACGCGTTTTTCTTTAACTGATGCCTGTATACGCTGTAATCGGACATGTTTATCATGTTCGGATCAAGTCTGATTTTCTCGACTCCAAGCACTCAAAGACGTTAAAGCAATCAACAATTAGAATAAGAAATGTCATGTTCCATGTACAAGCTGCTGATAAAAGTATGGGCACATAGATGAAAATCGTTGCTTAATAAAATACGGCCATGCAAAAACTGCTGATGAATGATATCCCAGATCTAATCTTGATTTCTACTTGACGATGCTTGGTATAGCATTCAGTAATATTCAAAATTCATTGATGATAAAGGGTTAATATTTTTGGGCGACTTTTTTGCCAGGTTACATTTTTAACGGGTGATTTTTTTTCGGGCGAATTTTTCCTACGTCCCCGTGGGTTATCGCCTGTATATAAACAAACTTTGCGTGAGGTATTTATTCGAAAAGTAGTCCAGTAAAATTGATACTGTTATTCTTTTGCAGGGCCATTCGTAAGAATCGTATAACGTTATATAAAACAATTTATAATTATGTCAAATAGCCTATTCCTTCGCGCAACCTATGGGATCGGAAGCAGGAAGGAGGGGAAAGAGGTACTTGCCTCCTTCCAGATTTGGGAAGGATATGATATGAGATTTTAAAGTTTATAGGAGGATAGCTTAAAATAGCCAGATATTTGCGCCCCATCGGTGCGCAATCATTTGTTTTACAATTTTTTATTGTTTTAGCATCTAAAATGGTTATTTTCCCCAACAAAAACGCCACAACTTACAAGTTACCTGCGACCACTGGCGGCGAAACCTGGGGAATTTACCGTTTAGGTTTTGAAAAATGAAGGAAGTCATTTCTATGTTATGGATCGCTATATACACCAGCGTAGTGCCAAGCCCCCGCTTCGCCAACCAAAAACAATTGTAGAATGACCTTGTGAGTACTTTATAACTTAGGAAATCAAAAATTTTCGTGCTCAGTGATTTTTAAAAGCATGTTCAGTAAGTTTCTGGCCACGAAATTCAATTTTTCGAAAATTTTTCAGCTGCATTATTTTTCAGAAGTTCGTCTGCGGCGCCCACCACGGCGCCATCCTTTGACCGCGATTTTTTTTAAACTTATGCTCCTTTTTCAAGGTTCTAAATACGCCACTGGCTATGTGGTTGAGCAGGATGAAATTCAAATATTATCCTATTATGCCAACACTGGTCAAATGGTTGCTAAATTACAAATTATATATTGTTTGAAAATATGATTTCCTCTTTGTTTCGGGGATTTTCTTTATTGTTTTTTGTGAAACTGAGTAAACAGACAGTCCAGTAAAATAGGTATACTGCTTCAAAAAGTATTTTGAATAAAAACCATCGTAACATAGCCCACTGATACTAAAAGTGACTGACGCGACGCGTTTGGAAAATATTTCATTTTTGCTAATCATCGTTTCTTCACGTGAGTAGACCCGATCTAATCAGTTGAATTAAATAAAGTTTTCGTCAGGCTTTCACCCGAAATCGATAATGGATAAACGAACACTTCAAGATAATATGTATTATCCACTATTTCGAACAAAATAGGCGGGCTTTTCCGGTTGGTTAATGATTATATGATACAAACAATGTCAGGCATTTGGTATACGTACCAGTGTTCGTTTTGTGGCATTCTGGGTCAAAAGATGACGTGTTTTACTAGCATTCGCCACCAAAATGAATTACGTGGAAAGCGAGCAGGAATATTTGACAGGTCAGGTGTTACAAATAGCTCGACCTTTTTGCGTTTATTAATGAATTAGCTAAAAGGCAAATGCCTTGTGTTGAGATAGGTCAAGATTAATGATTTGGCAGTGAAATAGGATCATCATCAGAGCCAGTCATATGTCACGAAAGCTACTAAGAAACCCGCATAACCTGCTAAGAACGGCTTTCAAGCACTGTAGATTATGATTGATTGTAGATTATGAACCACCCCGCGGAACAATTGGTACCGGTCTGTGCAAAAAAGGTTCCTTGAAAAAAGTGAATTATACAGCATTGGCAAAAAATCTATTAGCCACTATCGGCCCCTTAAGGTGAATTGAACTGTATTCCGCCATCTAACCTTAAGCTAAATGTCAATCAGATCTTCACCGTATCGCAAACCGACCGTCACTGCTCAGCGAAGCATGGTATTATATTATTATAAAACATTGATTCAGTCTACGGCATCAACAAGTTTAAGCTTAGGATCATGCTCACCCTAATAGTCAGGTGAGGATTCTGAATAAAAGTAATTTTCGTTCTACGATTCTTCTAAAATGGATTCATTTGGCAGTGAAATCATGATATATACCGAATTATACGTTGTAAAATCTGTCAGGAATTGTGACCTCGGTGCAAAATGGTCAAATATCAGCAATTTTGTTTATCTGCTGTGACATTATTCTATTCATAAGATGAGTTTCGAATACCGTTTTAAGTAAACTTTAACGTCAACCCTATTTAAAGTAAACTATAACAGCCACCTTTTTTGCAACTTCAGTGCAAAATGGGCAAATGTCAGCAATTTGTTTTGACTGTTGAGACATTATTCCAGGGATGCAGCCAAGCTAGTCGGGTGTGACCGATTTCCGATCGGCACCCGACTCAAAAATTCTCCTTTACCTCGAAAACCTACCCAATCGAAGCACGCGTTAAACAAATCATTAAATTAAATGTGTATAAAGTACTATATACGCTTAAATGTTAATTAAATAGAGTAAATATTACTGACATTTTATTATATTATTTTATTACTTTTCCGAGTAGCAATTTTTATATTGCATGCCGTATCTTGATTGGTCACGTGTGAATCGAGCTTACTGATAACAGAACCCCTCGAATATCATGTATGGGGATAACCAGTGCTAGCAATCTAACGAGCGTATTGAAAGTAATTAATGTCCGCCCAAGCATGGAGATGTTGTTGACCCAGGTAAACGGATATGTTTTGAAGCTAGTTCCAAATCCAACCAAAGCCTATTGCTAATGAAAATGTTTTACTTAACAATATCCTGAAGGTTCATTAATAGCAAACATGTAAGTTCAGGTAAAATCTTATAATCATTTTCCCAAACTCGGCTATACTATCACTCATACATGGTTAATACACAGTTGTGAATCAATGGACTATTTTTTAAAGCAGCGGCCTATTTTAGATGTAGTTAGCTCCTTTCCAAAGCCTTATACCCTTGTTGACTTGACGTCGTCCTCGGGACATTAGTTTTAGCCAATTTCAGTGGGAAAAGATGGAATGTTTACCCGTTATGATTGGATCCGTTAATTCTATCGGAATGTGTGTTTATTCGGAAGTATAAAATGTGCTGTTTGATAGTGTCGAGATTAAACTGGTGACGAATTGATTTTGGTTTTTGTCTATACATTCGCATGGTGAATCACTACTGAAAACAAGTTTTAAGAATTTCGTTGGAAATGTGGCTGAAGTTCATTTTTTCCAGAGATATTTAACTTTCTGATGGAGGTGTTCATGTCCCATGAAGACCAGTTAGCCATCAATGTAGCATGGATTTCTAGAGTTATTCTTATTAGTTTTGAATGGTAAATATTGCCTATTAATTCAATATCTACAGATAGACCGACCTAGCATATTCGATTCATGTTTATATTACCATTATTTCAGACAATAGTTACATCATGCTTATTGCCAACGAATTCTTGATTAGCGTAGCAGCAGTATTAGTGTTTAATTATGTAGAAAGTCAAACAGTACTGAGTGGTGACCCGAATCGTATTCCTCCGAATCCGAACAAAAAAGACTCGCAAATGTCCGGGACAATCAGTATGGGAACGCCGGATTTGAGCGACGAAGATTCTATGTCAATACATATGCCACAATATCTAGCGTGTGATGCATGTAGAATTCTTGCCATGCGCTTTGCAGAAACGTTAACGGTAAGACTCCTCTGATGGTGGCAAAGGAGAGGAGAATTTTGAATATTTGGACGGAAGTGATATTTTTCAGTAATACAACCCAATGATTTGCGGATTTTTTGCCTATCTTACTGAAATTTTGCAGAAAAATGCTCAAGATCCCTGATTATAGTGAATCATATAATTATGTGATATTTTGAAATTAATTTTATGTTGTAATAGATTAGTTTTGACTATGCCAAAATCACTCATTGAAAATGTATATCTTAGTCTATATCATATGTCGAATTTAAGCTAGCAAAGGCTGGGTAGAATGCCCAAAATACTGGTTAGCTCGATATCTCGAGTAAAATAAACCTGACTGAGAAATATATATCCGTTTGAACGTATTTTAAACGGAAAAAGCGTAGTGGTGCAACAATATGAAATCGGTTTATTTTAGTAGATGATAAAAATGAAAATTTGATTGAAGAGTATTTTAATAATGAAATTCACTTTGAGCGAGGCAGTAAACTCACATAAAATAAGCATACTAACGATATAGTGGTTTGTCTAAATCAGTGCTTCCAATTGTTAAAAAAACGAGAAATTTTGCCATCTTATATATCTTTGAACGTGGAGTTCTGATGTATTGCGCCGCCACAACGCCATCTATGATTCTTGATTGACAAAAATTGATATTGATTGTGCTTACAATACCTTCAAAATACAGAAAGAAATCGAAAAAATTCCATCAATCAAAGAAGGTAGAAAAGAATTATCAGAAGACAAAGTTTTGGATTTGTTAGAAGAACTTTGTGATGATAGCTGGGAAGGTTATGGGATCAAAGAGGTGGATGGTGTCAATAGATTATCTGGACCTGGATTTGAAACTTCGGACGTTCCAGGAATTATGCAAGGCGGAGGAAAATGGCCGTTCAGGTATTTCGGTATCATTTATTAATCGGACGCCGGAAACTTTTGTGTTTGCAGTTTTTTTTATACCGATTATCGACGTTACTCGACCACAATTTGAATCGTGTGTGAATAGAAATATTTACTACTAGTAGCAAATTATAATATCACGTCGGAGGTGCTAAAATTTATTCAAATTTTACTCAATTTATATTGAAATTTACTTCGAAATGAAGTAGAGTGATAAAAATATGGGTTATCCTTATGCGTTTATCAGATATTCTAAAATTTTGACTAAGAGTAGTTTCATCTTTTAACTTTTCTTAAAATTAATTTGTTTTGCAGTGAAATCGTGACATATACCGGACTATACGGCCTTGCTGAAAAATATGGGCAAAATATGGTCGAATAAGAGCAATTTCGTTTATCTCTTTATACGGTATTCCAAACACTAATTAAACTAGCCTTGTAGGTAAGGGCTTCAGAATAGTCCTAACGTATTTCCTGCGTGTCGTAAGAGTGACTAAAAGGAAACAAAGACGTGGTAGATAGTTTCATCATCGCCCAGGACAGATACCACTCACTGGACGTTACCATAGCAGTCTATGGTAACGTCCAGTCTATTCTAATTCCATTCTATTTGTTTTCCGCTCAGAGTGCAGTTGCTGGTACTACATCTTTTATTAGCTCTTTGCTATTAAGCGGTCGTTATTTGGTTCCTTTTAGAGTACTGCTTCCGGCCTTGCTTTTAGCGAACTTTTATAAAAAAAAAAAAAAAAACTGTAGGGAAAACCCGCGTTTAGCGCGTATTATCTGTGGCTGATTTTTAACAAAATCAAACTACAGTTCATTTATGGATAATAGATCATGATATCTGTTCTCAGATTTAAAGAAATGTGTGGTATTATGCTTGGAGACATAGGAGAAGAAATAGTATATGAGACATTGAGAAACGCAGGAGCGAAAGGACTTGAAAAACGACTTTGTTATCTACCCACTGAAGGAATGCCGGGCCCTTGTCAAAAGCCATCAGGAAAACAGAAGAAAATGGAAAACGCAGGAACACCTAAGAAAAAGAAAAATACGAAAACAGAAAAACCATCTTCTAAACACAATGAACTTTGAAGAGAAAGTCATTGTTAAAATAAATATCTTTATATATTGCGTCATTGACATTTAAAACTGCTATGCCAATCACGAGTTTTCGTAAACCAATGTCCAGCATTGCTTGCTTGCACTTGCTTCACAGTCGTGCTCATTTTGATTTCATGCTCAACTCAAAACAACTGGATTTTTCATTTCTGTGATGAAGTTTTTTTTCGCAGATAAGATTATTTCTTTTAACACAATTTAAAGAAATGTATTCAAATGATATATATAACTTCCCCTGATACTCAATCAGAAATATTATTTTGCCAAACATGTGCCACAAACATGTGCCACAGATGGACGTGATCCATCAGCGACACATACTTAACACAAGTTTCTTTAAGTTTTAAGATAATTTAACTAATCGGATGATGGCGAACTCTTTTATCGTACAATGTAAATTAGCTATTTCACATGATCTTCGAAACACTTATCCCAAGCCTGAAAGGCCCCAAGATGTTTTTATTGTACACCGTCAACGTCGATTTAATTAATGTGTAATCTTGATTTTGCTTAGCCCTGTGATTTTATTTTTATATTTCATTAATTAATAATTTAAACAACAAGCAAGCGGGGAATTCCTAGGTGTCGTGTTTGTGTGAACTACGTCTTTACTCCGTGCAGCGAAGTCGAATCCGTTGGATATATGGAGATATGTTCGGATGAGCGAGTATAGAGCATTGGAGGTCTGGAATTGCCGGATCCGATGCTGAATTCAAAATAGCGCACTAAATCCAAACCCGATCCGGTATGAAAATATGACGCTTCTGAATCTTGTAGAATCCCAGAACAGAAAGATTCAGGTCCATGAAAACCGTTATAGATCATGGACCTTTCCCTCGATCGTTGATTTCATTCTTTACTTTCTTGCCGGAAGCCAATCATTTGAAATGTTTGTGAGATAACAATGCAAATTTAGAATTGAGCTCACACATATTTTCACTCAGACTGTTTTGTGTACCACATCGTTGAAGTAATGTAATTTTTTGGAGACTTTGTTTGTAAATCATTTAAATATATTTGAATTAAGTTGATTTACTCATGAATGGTCCCATGATTTTGTTATGAGATCTTTAAATCGAGGCAGGATATTCCAGAATAGACTCGGCGCAAATGGCAGGGGGGTCCTAGTTTTCTCTGTTTTTCTTGTTTAATACGTGATTCGACTAGACTAACGCTGCAAAACTTGGTACCATTCTCAAATAAGCCTGTCAAACTTTTCCATTTCGGTAAAGATTGTCTGGGTCAAGCTTGAAAGCTTGGTCGAATAATGTACAGATCGCCGGCAGTTCGATGACTGGGCCCACTGTGGTTAGTGTTATAACTCCAGTTATGCTGTGATATTATACCGGAAGATGTATTTCACAAATAAAGTAAAGAATTTTTGTTGAATATTTGCGTGTGTACGGTTTGCATTTTTTGTGGAATCAGGCCGCAAGCCCAGTCATTGTCCTCCCTGTTCTAAGTTGACTTAAAAGTTACAAGCCAGTCGAGGAGTCACTGCGAATAATATTTTCTCGAAGTATTTCTTCGGCTATATTATTTTACAGATACACCATTCCATGGAAATCCGCTAATGGTCAAAGTTGCGTTACTTTTAAATAAAAATGAGCGATATCTTTAAGTGGTCGTCCCCTGGGCAGATAGTCAATCAAATATTTGCAAAATGTTTAAAAAACATAGCACATAAAATATTTTATTGACCCAATTTATTGACGTTATATGCTTGAATATCTGATCAGAACTTAGATGCCGTGTTCCAGTGACACAAACGAAACTACAATACACGCTGCATGTGTACGATCGATACACAGAACAACAAGACTACTTCTTTATTTTTGTGAAATCTTCGAAACCTTGATACTAGGGCTTTCCGAACTTATGGGGACGCCAGGTGAGGGTTGCTATTTCATATTGCGAAGGTGTTAGACTTATACTATTGTACAAGCCGAGAGAGTTACGAGGGGGAAAATTTTAATTATCAACCAGAAAACACACTTTACATAACGATAAATACATAAAATATAAGTTTTTTTAAAAAAAAATACTTTTTTGGCATAGTCTGCGAGGTAGAGATTCGAACACCATATCAGGGTTTGTTAGAGTATTGTATCGCTGTTGGCGCTTGGCACAAAATTAAGTGATGCACTTCCCCTCATTAGAGGCGTATAGAAAAAAGCAAAGAGGTGGCAAACTAGCTTATCAAAGCCCAGGACAGACAAAACTTACTGCATTCATATTACTAATTGGGATGTTACTTACTTCTTACTCTGTGTAACCGACTAGGTATTGTTCTGAATATTGTTCAATATGACTTGCCTAGTTTCGTATTCAGCTTGTCGAATATGTTTCATGTAATTGGCGTAATTTTGCAAATATGATCAATTCACTGGTGGATCTCTAAGCGCTAATGTAGTTGAATTTATATTTGAATTTATGTATCATAAGCACAGTTGGTGAAATGGAAACAATGTTTTACTAACGTTTTGAATATCTATTCAGTTGTTCTTCTTAGATGGTACGGAAATGGGAGAAATAAAAGCTATTATAGTATATTACTCTGATGAAAAACATCTGAAAAGATATTAGTAGCGTTGGTGAAAAATTTCATGCAAATTAGATATCTCTAGTGGCATTCAAAAATAGGGTCGACTTTACCTCAGATTTTGCGTAGTTCATACTCGTGCGCGATGGAAACATAAAGATTTTGGGGTCAACTATTCCCTTTCTTCGACTAATAAAGGTGTGACAATAATGTAGCTCAATCAGAAATGTTATTTTGTCAGGTATGAACCATAATTAGATAGCACTTTAGCGGCACGATCCATCAGTGCCTCATACTAATCAAAACGTGATTAGGGATATTTTTAGTGTCTCTGAAGGAAAGCCATTTAACAACCACTTTGAGTGGAAAACATCTCATATAGAGCTAAACCATCATGGTAAGGTGCAGTGAGTGGTATCTGTCCAGAGCGATGATAAAACTATCTACTACTTCTCTGTTTCCTTCCGGGGTCTCCTATGACCTCGGGGAGTTTCCCTTTCAAACTAGTACACGTAAATGATTTTTTTTTGATTTCGAGACATAACTATTTGGCATAACTATTGCGTCTCGCAATAGAAAATATTATTTTTAAAGCATTAGGCGTCCTTGATAATACTTTTATGCTTTTAATAATAATAATAAGTTTATGCTTTCACGTGACGACTGATGAGTTATTGCCAGCAGAGAAACTCATACTGCACTGTTGATCTGTTATGCTGCGCCGAATTACAGTAGATTGGCACCGTGGATGACGAAATAAATCTTAGCTAGAAGAATATTCATTATTGAACAAGCGCGAAATTTTTAGATTTTACGAAGATATCATTCAAAATGGGGACTGGAATAAAAAAAGTGATGGCCGGTTATCTACTAGCGTTTTGACGAAGCAACGTATTGGCAGCGTTTTTTAGTCATTCATTTAGCATATTAGGATTCAGAATTGCCCTAACGTGTGTTCTGCGTTTGTGAACTTTCGATTTTGCTCACTAAGATTTTCAATAAAAAATTAACTTTTAAAAATAAATTTCTTCATAGTTCTTTCAGAATTCCGGTTAATTAGTTTGGTTATGCTTTGTTCAAATTTTTGTTCTGTGTGTATGCTTAATCGGAGTTCGGAATAAAATTTTCGCCGAAAGTTATGGGGCATACCTGTTTGTTGCTACTTCCATTAAAAACTTTTGTTAAACTGGTTTTCCGAAATATGTTCGCGGTTTGAAACTTGGATTATTAGGTTGAATTATTTCTTATTTGAAACATGTATTCCAGTGCTTCTGTCGCTCTATCCGATTTACAGAATGAAATGTAGAGTTTGCAATAGATCAGTTTTGGAAAGTTGGAAGTTTGAAATTAGTCTTTCCGTGAATTAGCGTATTTATAACTGTCGCGATGATCTGTGATTAGATTTAATTCAGTAGAATTTCACCGTGGGACGCAGATCTTCAGTCTAAGATTGGGATTGTACGGCGGGAGACGAGGCGTAACCGATCATACCAACTATGATGTCACGCGTTTTCACTCTGTTTTTAAACACATGATAATCTGGTAAAACCCCTACACTGCTAATTTTTCAAAAAAAAAAAAAAAATTCTGGGGGAGGACAGGAACACGTGTCCTCGTGCTCCCCTGAATCCGCTAATTTAGATGTGCTTTTCTGTGCTGTCAAAATATGTTTTCGTGCGGCATCGTTCACAGCGCATATCGGTTAACTTTCACAGTTAATCAAATAATGTTGAAATTGATATTCCGTATGTGTGTGTACTGTCTTTCGCCAACTGGAAAACAGTTTTGTGAGGTATTTGTGGGTAAGTGCTCTACTTAATTATTAAGATTTAATTTTTGTCTAATTTATTATTTATATTTTATTTATCTCAGGCTAACAAAACAATGTTTTCCATATGTACACAAAATGAAAGTAGCAAGGAAAAAAAGTCAATCAATCTGAGCATGGGTGAAGTATCATAGTAAGGGCAGTATACCAATATTCAGTATATATAAGTATACCAATATTCCACATACCACTTTCTAAAATCACTAAAACACATCTCGAAGGAATATCCCGCTGCTGAGCATAATGATTCGCATAATGTAAACAAGCGTTGTGATGATATATTCATGTATTGATGATTCTGGATACTCTCGATTTGCAGATCAGCACTCCTATTATTCACCGATAAGATAACGACACACTAATATAGACATATTTATTAATAAATATAACAAATAGACATGTGCGTACTCCCATAGCGTGCATATTTTTGTAGTTTATATTGCCAAGCATGGGTCACAGATCCAAATGGACCATACTTGACAAAATTAAAGGTTTTACAAACTTTTGTTTGCTATGTTTTTTGAGTATAAAAGACGTTGTTCAGAGTGAAGTTGCCACTAATTACAGCATCTGTGGACCTATTTGGTTGTATTTAATAATAAAGCCATGTCTGGTTTTACGGCGATATTTTTCTTTGCTTTGTTTGGATGCGGATTGTGCGCTGTGCCCAGAAGTACAAGATCAAGTGAGTAAGAGTTAAAAAACTTTACGCAGTAATGATATTATTAACTGAAATCAGTTACTTTATAAATTTGATAATGAGAACTCACTCGCTTGATTACTGTTTAGCTCTCAAAAGAGTGGATGTTAGACTCAAAGGCTAATTGTTCTATGTTGGATCGTATCAGCGAAGAGCCATTGTCCATTCCTCAGCGTGGCCGTCCGCAGTCAGGAGAAACAGCGCTAAAACAATGATCTCCTCACCCCAATAGATTCGCAGAGAGATAATAGAATATCAAATATTAACCAACCAAAAACAAGAGCGTTGCATGGCGATTATAGAGTTGAATATATTTGTCAATGTGCTACGGAAGACTGTGAAAAGCTAATGTCATATGCTAAGCAGACAAATGAACAAACGTCTCCTTAACAATAAAAATTACCAAAACCGTTTTAGATTTCAAGAATTGGACCACGATCCACCAGGGGTACATACAAAACAAAAAATTATTATATTCACCTCACTCTATTGTGGCGAACATATCTAGTAGTAAGGTCTGAATTTTTGCAAATTCGAATATCAATAGATAGAATTTTGATAACTTCAATTTAATAAAAGACAACAAAAGAGCGGCTCTTCGGCTTCATCAGAGAGTATTTTGTCAAACTTGACATCATAGATCGACTAGCACTTTACTCATTCTGACTGGAGTGTTTTGCCCGTTCATGGCATAATCTTTGGGCGGTTATTGAGACGTTACCTTGAGCTAACCTCTTGCGAAAACTGAAAACTTTTTTTCAAGTTACTCTCACGGAACCATCTGGAACAATCACTAGTCCAGGATATCCAAATGGTTACAATAGCGACAGTGACGAAAGCTGGAGATTGAGAGTGGAAGGGGCGGAATCTTATACGGTTACTTTTGATGATGTAGATTTGGATCAACCTGGATGTTATGATTATCTAGTCTTATACGATGACTCAAATTATATTGCTCCAGGAGGTATGTTATAAAATTACTACTACAAAAATGCTACTACTACTACTTTTAAAATTTTCAGGGTGCCGCCCAAAAAATATATATTTTATTTCGGGCATCAACTTCTAATTTGCGACAACGCAACAACAGGAAGAAACTGCGTGATTTCTGGTTGACCAGATGTCCAGACACAGATACGTCAAGCTTTTTTGAGCTCTTAGATCCTGATAACGAATACATGATGAATCGTCGCATTTTTCGTACAATCTGCATTTGAAAAACTCCACATATTGGTAGTAAATCAATAGAATGCAAAATTAGACCGCTCTATTATATCCAAACCAATAAAATGGTTTTATAGCGACAAAGGTGTTGAAGATCTTATTATGTTAAAAGAAACACATTTGGTTTTTCGTTCTTGAGTTTCTTCAATGACCATGTTACAAGCATATAGCCTTGATATCATGATGTACATATGGCCATTGCCATCTGTGTGCCATAAGCAGCTATATTTATCCTAAATACTACTGATAACCAAGATATAATTTATGTAGACATCTAAAGTAACGTAAGAATTCGGAAAATAGACTTCTTGTGGGATCTGCAAATTTGGAAATTCATGTGGATGCAACATGATGCTTGTCATGTGGATAATTGTCATCCAGTAAGCAAAAGTTGTCCTCTTGATAAAACATACATCAATGACACAAAGTAAGATAGTTATCGTGTGTTATGGTGTGTTTGCTTAAGTTGTATTATAAGTTACGTTCTTTCTTTTTTGAATGATATATGTGTGGGTCGGAAAGCACAATATATCTGTTTTGTAGCGGATTTTTATCGGATCCGATGAGTATAAGATACATATAATTTTGAGTGTTGCTGAAAAAATTCCCAACAGTATGCAAGAAAAATGACAATTTACTAAATTTAAAGGTTGGCGTTTGAAATGTCAGATTTGAATCGATCCAATTTGAAATGATGTGATTCGGAATTTGATTCGAAAATAAGAGGGAGTGATGGCCTTGCTGTTGTGTTGGCATCGCAGGTTAAAGTTCTTGGGTTCGAGTCCTGGCAAGACCGGGTTGTTATTCCATGCCCGCCACTCAACCCAGGGTGTAATATTAACTTGGGTAGCTCAGTCGAACCGGAAAGTCCATATCTTCCCAACAACACTAACCCGGTTTATCTATAAGTGGCCACCGGTAAAGGGCCTCTCTCAGAGTGATTCACTCAAACGCGTGGCTATAAAAAAAAATGCCTCATCATTGTATATCCCCTGAAGAAGCTTTTTTGTTATGTGAGTTATTATTTTATCATCATTTGCATTTCAGTTACCTTTTGTGATAAACCTGCAAAACCATATACTTTGACAACAAGTAAAATGACGGTTTCATTTGTAACTGGCAGCAGTATGTCGGCAGGAACAAGAGGAAAAGGTTTCTCACTCACATACCAAGCAAATGGTCCAGGTATCAAAGTAAAGTAATAAATTTTAAAAATTTCAAATAGGTATGATTTGCAATTTTCAATTACTTTTTTTTATTAATGCAAAAATTTACAAAAATTCAAATTGTGGCATATTTTACTAGAATTAAAGTCTCTGATACAAGTAAACCTACTCTCATAGCATAGTCCACGGTTATTCGGTTGATACCTTTTGGAAGCAGTACTTGGAAATTTAATACGAAAAATCAAAAAAAAAACTTGTAGCTCACTATATACTATTAACAATTCAGTTCTGTATGGAATGTTTTCCGCTGAACTGTAACAAAAGTACACTAAATTTACTGGTCATTTGAAGTAATTGTATATTTCAAAAGTTAAAAAACGCTACTCGCTACTCGCTACTTGAAATTGCTGCTTTCAACTTTGCCAAATATAAAAACTCAACAAATCTGAAGCGGCAAACCGAGAACATAATTATAGATTATTTTAAGCTGGTTGCTAACAATAGCGGATCCACACTTTACGATGGAGGGAGACGATCCTAGTCGTCAAATTACGGCATCGTAATGTGAGCGCAGGCGAAATTTAAAAAAAAAAAAAATACATTCAAAAATTCAATTTTTGCTCCCCTCCTTTCTCAGTTTTTTAATCACTGTTGGTAACTTCTTACTCTATTTCATTTTGGTGATTATATTTATATTTGGTAGTAGCATTATATTCGAATATCTGGAGTCCGGACTGAGGCTGGGCAAAAGCGAAGCATTTGGATTTTGAACCTGATTCAAGTTTTTATTTTCGAATTGGATCGAATCCCTAATTTCACATAAATAGTAGATCATCTCTCACACAGCTCTCAGGGCGAAAATCAATTTAACGAGAATCGAAAAATGTTTTTATTGCAATATGCCCTCAAAATATGATAATTCCACTTCATTGAGCTTGTTTTTGTTCCTACTGTGTTTTTTATTACCGATTTACTACTGATTCCAATAATTTGTGCTTCGAATCGATTCAAATCAGCGACTTGAATCGCCCAGCCCAAGTCGGACTCTCTAATATTTCGGCTTGCAACTCTGGACCTTGCTTAAGCTGATTTAATAGGCCTGGTATAGTCTTAAGAATCAATTATCCGATAATCTCCTATTGTCACTTCTACGGTGTGTCTTAAGGCCGGTCATATGCTGGCATAAACCTTCATCGTTCAGCCTCACTACGACACTGTAACCAAAGTTTGGTTAGGACGTTAATTTTGAATGTATATGATTTACATTTATTGACACAGGAATTAGCCCGATGACAACGACTTCGTCGGCATCTTCGACGACGACAACCACGGCAGGTAACATCGTCATCACGACGGAAGAAATGACATCAACAACTACAACAACTGTGGTGGTTGATTACACAACAACCACAGCAGAAGTTACAACACCAGGAGTACAAACAACAAATCCCTCTTCGGGAAACTTCCCAAGTAAATAAACTTTTCCGAGTACCTTTATCGTATGTGCTATTTAAACGGCGCCCAATATGTATATCATCGGAAACACCGTTGTTAAAGGAAAAGTTCTTTTGATAGGTTGCGCGATGAAGGAAATTGTTATATACCACTGGTTGGGTTATTTTTTAAAACTACATCGTGCTTTGGAATCGATTACAATAAGCACTATTTACGATTATTAAAAACCATCTTACCTATCTCAAAGCGATACCGACATTCGTATTATGATCATGTGTTGTTTTTGGATAAAAGATTTAATATTTTGAACAAGGTGATCATTTTTACTACAGCTGGATCACAAGATGATAGCCAATGTGGAATGCCTGCATTTTCTCCGGTCGTTAGTGGATTGGATTATGTCGCACAAGGAGAAGCAGTATCAAGGTCAATATCGGTTTTATCGCCACGTGTTGTTAACGGCGAAGAAGCAGTGCCACATAGTTGGCCATGGCAGGTAGATATCTATCAGCTCAGACATTTTCTATGTGTAAATTTGTTTGGAATCTTTGTTTTCATTGCTGCAGCATGTAGAAGTCGCGGGAACAATGTCTTAGCCGCTCAAGGAGAAGTGGCCGTGGGAAAGCACCATAAGTAATCAAAAATGTGGACAATCTAGAATATGGGTTATAATAACGCAGGCGCACTCCTGTTAAATTCCATCAGGCTACAATACCATCTGCAGTTTATGATCAAATCCACTTTGATCGATATAGAACTCTGTGAATTAGAAATATTGTCATTGCGAAAATGGCCGGTGAAAATTCAGACAAATCTTCTTAACTTAGGCTGTTGCGAATATATTTTTATAATGTCGCTCGGAAATCCGATTTCATGTGTACTTCTCGAATTCACGGTTTATCTATGTTGATCAACGAAAGTAAAATTATATAAACCGATAATGTTGTTCCACGTCTTTTAATCAGCTTCTGTTGTGCTTGACATTGAGACCTATTTGAGCTTTCGATACGGAAGGGCGCGCGTTTCACCAAACATTCACGTGTCATGGGCCTCTATTTTTGAAGCACACACTGCACCGAACGCCGGTCAATAGTGTCGCGCTTGAGCGATCGCACTGGGTTCTGTCTTGTGGAAAATTGCGTAGGAATTCGAGAGATTCTGTCTGATCTTGCGTGACCTCGGGGCGAATTGTTTTGTGAGTAGGAAATTAGTTCTTTCGCACACTGAACAATTCAAGGCGTATTTGGGAGCTCCTAGATGCGTTTACTAGCCGAGTTTCGTGAACAGGGCCCCTGGTTTGAGATTTATAGAAAACGGGTGGAGTTTTCCACGGTATTTTAATTTTAAATATATTTTCAGAAAATTTTTGTTTTAACAGGCATCTCTACAAGGTTCCCATGGTTCTGCGTACTGCGGAGGAACGTTAGTTCAACCACAATGGGTCGTCACAGCTGCTCATTGTGCAGAATTAGTTTTGTAAGTAAAATATCGTAATTCAAAGCAGTTCTTAACTATAGTTTCATTTTGGACACACGTTTTCTGATTGGGTTATTAAAAACTTCGCAGCGGAAACGTCGGCACGACGTTCAGAAAACATTCCTGATTAAATTCCGTCCGGTCTAAGTTTGGTCAAATACTTTCCATTTACACCCTCAAATGAAGCAGGACAATTAGCACATAGCCTCGAATGCTTGTTAGTCGATGCTTGCCTCACAAGCAGCAGAATTAAAACATGTTTTTGATAAATTTCAGTATTGGAACCTATGGCAGTGATCAAGCATTGTTGGGCGCTCATGATAAAAGAGAGGCGGAATCATCTGCGCAGCTTATTGATATTGTTGCTAAATATACCCATCCAAGTTATGACAATCCGGATCGTAGTCATGATGTCGGTACGTACATATAAACTACTTAACGTTTAGACATGCAATTATGCATGTTTACAATGAAATATTCGTTGTTTTTCCAAAACTTTTTCCACAAGGAAACACAACATAGCATGGCCCTGGACCGCATCCGGAGGAGGACCATAACAACTATGTTGTATTATCATCGTCCAGGACATATATCGCTCAACGTACTATATAGGTTCAGTTGTGTATGAAATGTTTTTATTTGTGATCCCAAGAAGAAGATTCCAACTGAACTCAAATGTACTAAGTTTAATTGATTAAAACGATTTCCGCAGACATTTTCATCGAACAAGTTTCTCAGTCCGTAATTTGGATTTGGTATGTATGGTAGCGCGATCCATATTTGATGAAAGGTGTTTTAACTAAATTCTTACAATTTCTGCAGCTCTAGTGAAACTGAAGACACCTGCCGTACTGAACCAATATGTTTCTCTTGCTTGTGAGGCTCATGCTGGATGGTCATTTCCTGCTGGAATGCAGTGTGTTGTTACTGGCTGGGGTGTTACGAAAGAAGGTGTGAGAATTGAGTGAAAGTTTTGCTTTGAATTTTTCCAAATGATATATAATAATTGTGATATATGGCGTCTATTCAGGTTGTTACGAAAGGATGATTTTTTTACTGAAGCAAATCACCTTGGAAACTACTCTATTTTGGGCAATATAAAAACAAAACAAATATAAATTTTCGAGATTAAAACAAAAATTTGTTTTAGCCCTGCTCGTTCGACGTTTAGAGCTGTTAGTCTTTTCGGCCCTCACAAAATTGGCATTTCAAAAAACCCTCAATTCTATTGGTGATCTTTATATGAAATCAGAACAGAATGTTCTACATCTTTCCCTCTGGGAGAAATCATCAGCTACAAAGCCAGCTCACAAGAGATTGAACGAGTTATTTAACGTGTAATGCGCGCGTGATGTCAAAAAGTCTATATTGTATTCCCACCATTGTTTTAATGTCTTGAATTTTTCTAAATTATGATTTTTAGGTGGAAATATTGGAACTAACATCTTACAACAAGCGCCATTACCGTTGATGAGTGATCAAGATTGTTATACCTTATACCAAGAAGCGCATCTCGATACTACCCCCGACATGCAATGTGCTGGAGGACAGGGACAAGGAGCATGCAATGTAAGATAACAAAGATCGTGGCCTACAGGATGACAGAATCTGGTTCATGTCTTTGTTTTCGGAAGGGAAAAAACCTTCAAAGCCATCAATAATGTTATTCCACATTTAAAAAAAAAACAGCGCCAAAGGTTTATCATGAAATATTGCCAATTTGCTGAATTTTTTCTGGTGGGAATCATTTTCTTAGGAGTCATTTTCTTAAAGTCTGAAGAGCAGAATAGCTTACGTTCTATCAGCCTGGTGTCAGCTTACATTCCGTTAAGTGTGGGCTACTGGTGGATCTCGCTGCCATTCACACTATCCTAATGCTCAAAAGCGAAAAGAGAGTTTTTTATACAATATTTCACATATATATATATATTTACATGTACATTACGGATTTACTTCAAATCTTGTATACCTAACAAACAGCTCGTATAGATTTCAAAGCAAAAGATCATACTTGTACAATTTTTGTTGAAATGAAAGCAAGATTTTACCTAGATATGAAGCACAAAGTAGTAAATCCTTCGCGTCCTATCTGCATCGGTAACACAAGTACGAGAATTTCACAATTTTGCTTTCTTTGAAATCGAGATAAAACAAGAATATTGACACTGCGCTGCGTTGCCTGCTTTATTAGACTTGTCCAATAAACGTTTCAAAATGCAATTCGACAGTATTTTAGTATTTATTCATTATTTTTTGAATTTCAGGGAGATAGTGGTGGACCATTGAATTGCTACGTCAACGATCGTTGGTATCACATGGGCATTGTGAGCTTTGGTGAAGCGAATTGTGAGACTGACATCGCTTCAGTATTTGCAAAGGTTGCTGATCTCAGAGATTTCATCGATAGCACAATAGCCAATCATTAGTAATTTCATTTTGAATATCTTGAATTGTTTAATTCGAAATGAGATAAAATAAACTCAAATAAACATGAATGAATCTGTGCGAACAATCTACTTTTATGGACGCGATGGCTAGGGTTGGGCAAAATCGAATCTTTTGTAATTCGAATATTTTTTTCGAATTGAACCGAATCGTTATTTCCATAATCCATGAATAAGAAATATCCAATCTTACTATTAAAAACTTGTCTACGGTATGATATTTAAATAGTTAAATAAATCAAGTTTGTAAGTGAGAATTGCCAATATTAGCATACACAGACGTAAAGGCAATGTAAATGTAAAGGCCCTGCATTTGGCAAGTTTCCGTTCCTATGAACTATTCGCAATTATTTCAAATAAATTCTGCTCGGAATCATCAAATCATATTGTCCATCTCAAGCGACGGCTTGCCAAATCAGAAACTTCCCACCCAAAGTTTCTATACTAGGACCACAAGTCGTGAACCTGAAACACACGTTATTTTTTATCCAAATTCTTATATAATTGTTCGTGTTCATTACGTCACAATAAAACTATAGTCTTGCCGAAACGCCCGTCTCTTAAACAGCTACAAATTATATTACGATATCAGCTTGTGTATTTTGAATTGAAAATTGCAGAAATTAATTCAATGTGGCTATATTTTGCACAAACAGTTTAAATATGAAAGTCAGTAAGCAGAAAAATGTCCAGAATAACAGAACCACTCATATGCAAGTGCGCAGTACGCGCGCGTTACGTTGGTGGCACACGTGCACAGGAAGCGAAAAACAAAAACCCACACGGGATCGAGGTTTGGTGAAAATTAAAACGTATCAATATCATCTTCTCAGAGACAGAAAATAAAATTAAAACTGATATAAAAATGTCTTTTCCCAATTAGCAATTTTATTTTGTCAAACATGAGTCACAGATGGACCGCGTCTCATCGACGCGATCCATCAGTGACACACATTTAACAAAATATGTTTTGATGCACTTATCCGATTGGGTGATGTCACAGAAGTCTCTTTTCTTATCTACCTTTAACCCATACTGGAATTGGGCACGGTTGAGTCTCATCTTCTTTCAAAACTGCTTTAACTTTACAATTGTCCTTTCCATAACGAACAGGCTTGCACATTTCTGGTATAAACGATGCGGTCATTTTACTAAAATAAAACCAAATATGTTTGCTTTTAATTTAATATGGGGTTAAAATTAAAAGAAGATGATAATTAAAAAAAATTCAGGGGAAAATTTGCGTTTTTCTAGTTGATTTTTAATAATTATCATCAAAACGAGTGAGAAAGAATAGACTCTGGGATGTTGTCTTCGGTACACACACAAAATATATTAAAGTATACACAGTGGAAGTTCGTTGTGAATTATCCATATTCATACATTAATAATATGACGTAGACATATCGATGACGAAGTAATAAAAAGTTGTAACTTGAAACTTTTCATCTGCCTCAAAGGTACAACAGGGTCATCACATAAAACATGCGTGTTTTCTAGTGCCCCAACATCAATCAACGCCCAACATTTTGGTACAAGAATCACCAAATCCAATTTCAGTAAAACTGAAGATAAGTAAAAAGCTGTGTGTTGATTTTGGACTTGATAAAACAAGGTAAGAGTAAAGGTACTTCAGAAGTAAATCACCATAGGCTAAATATATTGAAGTCTGGTCTCACAGCGACATGCCGCAATAAGAATCTAAGACAATCGCGATTTACTTTTTTTAAATTCTTAAAATCGACTCAAATTGCCTGTAACTGGGGCTGGGCAAAGCCGAATCATTTGGAATTCGGATCTGATTAGGATAATTTTTCGAATTGGATCGAATATCTAATTCCATATAAGAAACAAATAACCTATTTTTAGTATTACAACATGCCACCATTATAAAATCAGTAAATTTTTAGTCTCAAATTATAAATATTAGCATATACAAACGTCAACACGAAGGCAATGTATTTTCAATTCACACTCCATGTATAGCGCAAAAATTTTCATATTTTAACAACTAAATACAATCAATTTTGGTCAAATTTGTTATTTTATGAAAGCAACGATTCGATCTGATTCGAAAAAATATTCGAATCCTATTCGAATTCCAAATGATTCGGTTTCGCCCAGCGCTAATCCTTGTTTGCGCTATACATTTCAAAATAACAAAAATAAACTCTCTAAATCTAAATAATGACTTACTTATCGCAGCATGCATAGGAAACACCAGAAATAACTTGGTAAGTCAAGAAGAATTGCGCTTTAATATCAATTCCTTTTTTGACAGTAGATTGAAAGCCAGGAGGGCAATTTATGACAGGATAGCCTGCCACCTGGATCCTAAAAATTGGAGCTTCTTTTTCTACTATTTGATATCCGGGTTGTGCTGGCATGTAACACGTGAAATAATCCTGACAATGAAAAAAATCACAATTAAATTACTTGATTGGGAATCATCTTAACGTATTTGAAGTAGCAAAATTTTTCTGGTAGGGCAAGTCAGAGGTTCCCTATAGCAAAGCATGAAAATTACAGTGGTCAATTTCAAGTCATATATTGAGTTTATGCTAAAAACAGATACTGGCAATCGTAATAAAATATAATTCGGGTATTGCTCACAGTTACAGATTATTCTCTGAAAGAAAAAACCTTGCCCTTGCAATTCACCACTTAGTAATGTTCAAAAAATATATACATCGGCAAATAAATCAGGTTATTGCTTAGCACAAACAAAATGAAACACAATGAGGTAGAAACATTCAAAACATAATCATGAAACACTGACGAATTTGAAAAACCTTCTGATTTTGAATTTCAAATTTACAAACTGATAAATGTACGTACCTCAAACTCATCAACCATACAGTCGCACACCTGACAAGGAGCTGGTTCCCAGGACTCGCCCGGAGAGTAAAAAACAACAGTACCATTAGGGAAAATGTGTGAGCAACTATTCCCTTTCATCAAGGTTTGCCAACAAGCTGCATCCGCAAAATTGACAGTTGCCACAACCAATAAGACTAGAACGAAAATGCTTTTCGACATGTTCATGTTTGAACCAAATGACTTTGCAACGAAATTCAGTTTTTAGCAAGCAGTTGTTTTCCTTTTGACGATGTTTTTTCGCAGAATAGCATTTTATATAAATTTTATTGCCATCCTTAGGTCTATTTTTAGATTGCATTATCCCGAGGCATGACAAATTCAGGATAACATTGACCGCGATGATGACGCATCATAGAAAAGTGTTATGGAAATGTTCGTTTCATACCTGGACGATAACCACAATATGACCACATCTATTCTATTGCGGTGTTTTAAATATAAGATGTTCGGGCCCATCTGTGGCGCATGCTTGACAAAATAAAATTTCTGATTGGGAAGAAATCAAAAACTAATTATATCACTTTCTCTTTCAAGTTGAATTTGTTTTTGTCTCGATAGACTGTGATTAAAGCGATGAAAATTACCATCTTAATAGCAGGTTTTCGCTCATGTAGTTTTTGGATTTCTTCAAATTTGCGCTAAAATACATAATACCTTTCGAATAATTTTAAATTAATTCTCAGAAATTTAAGAAAATACAAAATCAAGGCATCTGCACTATTTCTGTTTTGCTTGCAAAAAATATTTCCGAAACCTATTCGATAATTGTTAAGTATGTAACGCGGATGGATTACGCCTAGTATAGGCGCAATGCATGAGTGGATCATACTCAGCGTTGGAAACGAGTCGCTTCCTTTCCGGTGAGGAGTTGGGTTAGAAATCACATTGGTTTGAAGTCGAATCCTTCAGAGTCAAGTATGATCAAAATCAAGTCTCGAGTCGGATCAAGTCACTGTACTTTCAAGTCGAGTCATGCGTTTTCGACTCGCAATTCGCACGTACCCGATCAGAAATCTTATTGTCAAGAATACGCCACTGAAAAACCGCATCTCATCGACACGATCCATTAGTGACACATTCTAAACAAAAGATTTGGCAACATTTTTTTCGATTGGGTATAAAAATCATAAAATGAATAAAATTTGACGCGCGTCTGCGGTCAAGTGAGGTATATACAGGAAACGTAGTTAGTAAGACTAACAGACAGTTTAAGGTTAGAATAAAACCACAACTACCAATTTGGGGCTGGTATCTATACGAGAGGTCGTGATTCGCCATATGGTTGAGCCGCATTCTCGTTTTTCCCCTCCCGGAGAATAAAAATAAAATTCCAACTTTATTCCAGGAAGTGAAGAAGGTATGTTGAACGTGGGACGAATTTTGGAATATTGAAAATTAATGATCAGTACAGTAAATGTGACTGTTTTTCAACAAAAAATAGAAGTTCTGTTTTTTATATTTTTTTTATTTAATAAAATTCATTCTGAGCAAGGCCGGAAGCAGCTTCCAAATGGAACCAACCAACTGCACTCAATAGCAAAGGGCTACTAAAAGATGTAGTACCAGCAACTGCACTATAAACGGAAAACATCCCAAACAGAACTGAACTACCATGGCAAAGTGTAGTGAGTGGTATCTTCCCTGGGCGATAGTAGAACCTTCTACCAATTTTTTTTATTTAAGTGATTAACTCTTTATTCACGTAAGCACTGCTTACGGCATGCTCTACTAACCAAGTCCACGTACAGAAAAATGAGAAATACGATGATCCAATGATGAAATATGATGATAATTCACTCCGATTTGCAGGATAAAAATGAAATTCTATCCCATTAACAAAACTAGAATCACGACATACACTGTTAACACAGCATAAAAGCATATCAAATCACAATAAACAGCGCTTACAACGACCAAGGTCTTGCATAAAAGACAGTAACCACAATATAGTAAAAGTAGATATCCTAATTAGGAGTCATCAGGGTCACGATTTCCCGTTTTTTCGTAGAAAGGACATAATTTAAAACATGCGGGATGATTCCTGGATGCTAACTAGGGATAGAAAAACGATGACATTGCCTGATGGTATGTCTTGTTGACATTGTAGATTGAAGATCTCGTGTTCCAGTCACGGCGAGTCTGGCTCGCTTATTTATGCCCACCAATCAACCCAGGGTGTAATGATTTGGGCAGGCTTCCGACGAGCCGGAAGGATTACATCTCCCCAACAACACTAACCCTGTTCGTCTATAAGTGGTTAATAGTAAATGATCTTGTTCAGTGTGATCCACTCAAATAAGTGGCTATAAACGCCGCCAAAATTACAGAATGAAATCCTATTAATTTTGTACTCGATCTAAATATGAAAACGGAACAAATAACTGCAGCAAAATTTCCTGATATACGGGACTTAACAATGTCCTCCAAGAAGTAAAAAGTAATACAAATGATAACAATGAATATGATTCCAGAGGTTTTTGTCAGAAAAAATCTCATATTATCTGCCTTTAGTTCCCCATGGCATTGGGCACAGTTGAGATTCGTCGTTTTTCAAAACTGCTGAAACCTGGCAGTCGTCTTTTCCATGCCGTAGCGGTTTGCAAATTTTTGGAAGAAACGATATACTCTCTTTACTGAAATAAAACAGTTATATAAAATTATTATAGAAATATTATTGATTATGAAACTAATCGAAAATTCATAAGTTAAACTGAGATTCATCCTGCCTTAACCTGACAATCGTCAAGCTACACCTCATTCAGAAGTATTTTGTTGCAATTTCTGACTCAGTGTTTTATTCATCATCTAGCAAAAATGCGAACAAAAATCATTTCAAGTCGACGATACCATTTACTGACTGGAATTAAATAAGACTTGACACGGATTGGACTTAAGGCTGCAATACGCGCAAACGCAAAGTCTTCATTTAGATTGTATGAAAAAAAAGCTTGTTCAGAGTCATGATCGCGCTGCTGGACCAATCAGAAAAGAATTGTGTATGCATGTTTTGTTAAGTATGTGTCACTGGTGGATCGCGTCGACGAGACGCGAACCATCTGTGACTCATGCTTGACAAAATAAAATTTCCGATCGGGGTTAAAAATAAAACAAAACAGTTTTTGAAAATATATATTATATGACTTACTTATCGCAGCATCCATGTAAAACACGAGAAATAACTTGATACGTCAGAAAGAATTGTGCGTCAATATCAGTGTCATTAACACCCATAGGTTGAAACCCAGGAGGGCAATTTTTAGAGGGAGAATTTGCCAGTTGTATTTTGAAAATTGGTGCTATTTTGTTGATTATTTTATATCCTGATTGTGCTGGCATGTAGCAAGTGAAATAATCCTGCAAAAAAACGAAGAAAAAAATGTTAATTTGTTACAAAACCAGCTTGCCGTAAATGGCATTTAGCTATTTTGCGGTTTATTCAGGGAAAAAAATATTCAAGTAGTATAATTGTAATAAAGAGTTATCCACGAATTTTCCGGTTTTCAAGTCGAAGAATGAGGTGATAAGGATGAACAGAGGTCATATTTGCAATAGTCTTGAACGTCGTAGAGTTTTCAAGACTTGAAATTATCAATAATAATATTTATTTTACTGCAGTTTTCAAATAAATAAGTACAGGGATCATTCTTTATGTCAAGTAAAATCATCTTTCATTATCTGCATGTACACCGCGGAAATCGCATATGTTGATCTTTGTCACATAATAAGCAAGGCAACGTATTGATATATTTGCCGGGTAATTCCACACTTTTCTCCGCAAGACTTCTACGAATATGGGGATGGACTGGGAATAGTAGATTGCAATATTTCAAAAACCTCACAGTCACTGGAGAGGAGTTTGAAAAAATTGCAGAATAGTCTTTTGAGTGATTTAAAACGCCGGAAAAATCCTGAACTTTTTGTTCTGATATTGAATAAAAAAGCTGTTTTTTAGGTAATATGCGGCACCAACTATAACGGCATAATTTAACCACGGAAAACTTTCAAATTTTGACCCCACCAATTTTCTCAAACTTCTAAATCTTCTAAATACGTGACTGCTTACAGTCATTATTCCTAATACAGCGAAGAATTAACATTTAAAGCTGCTGCTAGGGAACAGATAAGCATACGTACCTCAAACCCATCAACGCCACAAGAACACTTCTGACAAGGGGCCGGTATCCATGATTCGCCTATAGAGTAAGCACCGACTGTCTTATTAGGGAATGTGTGGAAGCAAGTATCCCCTTCTTCTAAAATGGCCCAACAATATGCGTCCACAAAGTTGGTAGATATCGCTACCATTAAGATTAAACTCAAAACAGTTTTTGAGGCATTCATATTTGACAAAATTCACTTTGCTTGGTAAACCAGGTCTTTAGAAACCAGTTGCTTCAAATCTGGCGGTGTTTGACACAACATGAAGTTTTTATATGAAATTTATAGCGAATGTCGCATCTATTTTGTGTCTACATACACTGTAAAAAATGAGTAAATCTTCGCACTTTGACAGTGATTGGCTTAAGAATAATCAAATAAAACAATGAAAAATCTTTTTCATGGCCAATTATGGGCTGTGGGGTGCGGTCCATCAATAGTCCATACTTGGCATACGTCTCATCAACAAGGGTTTTCGAATTATGGAAATATACGATCACTGTAAATGAGCAGTATATTTACCGTACTTTTGTCACAGCGTTCTTATCCCGAGGCTTGCTTTGTGACAAAGTAAATTGATGATAACATGTTACGCCACGATGTTTTGTAAATATCTTTACCATATCAGATTATTATCGTCATCTATAAGCCAGATGAATAACAGAAAAAACGTTAATATTGTGCGTTTTATGCTTGGTCGTTTTGCATGGAACGTTTTCATATTACTATACTATAAAGGGCCTTGCAATTATCCGAAGTTTTTGTAATGTAATATAGATGTGCGTCATAATCTAATCTTAATTCTGAGGAAACATGAAAATTGAAAATGATTTACTTTCTCTTCCAAGTTGTTTTGTCGCACAGATTGTAACTGAAACGTGCAAAATATCATCAAAGTATGACCTGTTTTTATTCTCGCCACAGATTCATTTCCCCGAGACGATTCTGATTGCTCCAAGTGATGTTTATACAAAGTTTTTTTTTATTTTCACCGTTTATATTTTCACCGAATGCCTATGCAGACGTTCCACAACGGAACATTGGAAAAATGAAGTCACCAATATTATTATTTACTGAAAAAAGTTTGTTCTAAAAACTATGCAAGTAAACAAACAAGTTAAGAGACACTATATCAACAGTAAAAGATAATTAACCGCCACTACCTCAAAAGAAGGAGAAAAGGGGGGTAGTTTATTGTATTTCATGTAAAAACAAAGAGATGTACGGGGCGTACACCTGTAGTCTTACCAGGACCAAAAAATATATTGAGAGAAAGCTACAATGTTAGAGTGAGAAAAAAAAGTACTTATATGCAAAAATGGTATAAATCTAATATCATTTCACCTAAAAATATGATAGACCATTTATGCATATTAAATATATTCGGTAATTAAACAGTAGTCTTGAGTTTGAATAAAAATGAACTGAAATTTTCTGCAGTTTAATGTTGCACGTGCTGTTTGTTGTTAGTAGTTTGTTATTGTCAAATTCGGTCATAATATTGGTGTTGGCAAGCAATACAAACCCTGCAGCTAAATCGATTGCCCATTGATCCATATACATATTTTATTTAACTGCTATCAAATTATTTACATTTAATAGTAAGATTATGAAATTTGTTCAAAATGAAAAGATCTTTCAATGCGTATAGATATGAAATAGAAAACCAAAATATACAGATTATTATTGTACCTCATCTATCCGACATGGATTGCGCCGTTTGAGTGCGGTTCGTCTATGGCACATGAGCGGAAAAAATAAAAATGACTACACAACAGGAACAAATTTACTGTCAGAATATTTTTTTCTCAGATAGGCTTATCTTTTTTTTACCATCAGAAAAATCACTTCCAGCAATAGGCATATGTGCACAAAATAGAAGTGTACTTGAAAAATTAAAATTGCAGAACGTCTATTAATTAGGCAAGCAACAAGCTAATGATGTAATAAATCAGATTTTTGCTAGAGCTAAAAGAGCATGTTTTGTCGTCGTCTGAGCACGTGAGCGGCGTCCAAATTTTAATATCTTATCTACAGTATAATAGTGTGGAAATGGTAATCTAAATTCCAATTAAATGTTAGGTTGACATTTATTTCTTTTATTCTAAATTACGCCGGATCACCCATATAGCCTAGGCTGGTTCACGCATTTGACAAAGGCTGCTTTTTTGTTATGTAGATTGAAACCACACACCGCAATGGTACAAAAATGACCGAGAGTGTTTTATTGCAATAAAATTACCGCCTGGACTATATGCGGCATTTAGGAAATTGGGTTATTAGAAGTACAGTTCCCAAGTATAAAATGTAGACATTGACAAACCCGCTTAAAAAAATATTTTGTCAAGTATGAGCCACAGATGGACCGCGCCTTGCAGGCACGATCCACCAATGAACCATAGTATATAGCTGTTTGAGTGAAAAATTGATGACGTGTTGCTTTTTTTTTGGTGAGTGGGTTGTTAAACGTACTGCAGTAGTGTTGCACATCGTTTCATTCTATTTGCCTTTGAATACAAGAGGCATTGGACACGGCCGAGACTCATCTTCTTTTAAAACCGGTTTAACCTGGCAGAGGTCCTTTCCATACCTTACAGATTTGCAAAATTCTGGAATGTCCGAGTGGGAGCTTGTACTAAATTTTAAAAAAAATGTACATAGTTAAATTGAAGGAGATCGTATGAAAAAATGATTTTATTTTTTGTCGAAATTTGACTTTTAATATTAACTTATTGAATAAATTGAAACTTCGACGAAAGGAAAAGAAGCTAAAAAGTTAATATCAAAGAAAATTTATGGACATGGGGGAACTCGAATTGAACTGTGAAATGACTTGAATTAATTTTTTTTTTCGTATTGTCATACTCTTACAACAATGGCGGGAAAGCGTCGGGATTTGCAGTTTTTAAGTTTAGTTGGTATCAACCAATCATCAAGTTGAACTAACTGTTTACCGGAATAATACCAATTAAACAACAGTCGATGTCAGTTGGGGTTGAACTCATAGCTTAGTTTAAACAACAAATTCATTATATAAATATAAAAATTTCTGATGAACGAAATTGTGAGAACCATATTTTGCAAATTTTGCGGCGAAATCATGATATATGTCAAATTTTACAACGTATAATCGATATAAGAATAATCTAAAAGCAAAACTACTTGTAATCAAAGTTCTAGAATATCTGATATTTCGGATTAACACATCCCTAATGATAATATATTTATTGGTCAATTATATTGGCAAATCAAAAATGATACAAATCAAATTTCAAAACAATAACTTACTTATCGCAACATCCAGATGAAACACTAGAAATAACTTGATAAGTTAGATAGAATTGTACTTCATCAAGAATTCTTTTTACACGAATAGATTGTAAACCAGGAGGACATTTAATTGGAGGATAATTTACCAACTGGATCTTAAAAATTGGAACTACGTTGTTGGCTGTTCGATATCCGGGTTGTAATGGCATGAAACAGGTGAAATAATCCTTCAAATACAAGAAATGAGATTACTAATATTAATCATTCGTTGAAAAAATACTTTACCGTTAGTTGCTTTTAGCATGGCTTATTCAACCAGGACCAAAGTTATAAATAATAATGAATAATAATCGTTCATCAGTCTTAAGTGGAGAAATAAGTTCTGAAGGGGAATAATAGCTATATTTTATTACAATAAGAAGGTTTTTGTGAATATACTTTGAGAAAATTTTCCGAATAAAACAATGCACGGGGCTTGAGATAATCTATTACTCTCTTTTTCAACTTGCTGAATGAATATCTTTAAAAACTTAAATTATGCATAATAATCAAGAACAGTAGGGTGTTGAGTTTTTTGAAAATCCGTTGAAAATGTACATGTATCATTCGTTATGTCAAATGCACTGTTTTAACACTCGTATGTTTTTATTGAAATTCACTCCGAGCAAGGTCGGAAGCAGTGCCTAAAGGAACCAACTAACAGCCACTCAACGGCAAAGAGCTACTACAAGATGTACTGCCAGCAACAGTACTCTGCGCAGAAAATATTCCAACGGAACTGGACTGCTATGGTAAAGTGCGGGAAGGGTATCTGCTCTGGGCGATGGTAAGACCATCTCCACTTTTTTTTAGTTGCCTCTCGACATGCAGGAAATACGTTAGGACTATTCTAAAATCCAAAATATACAAATACAGTGTGAATGGAAGATGAAGATTCCTTCACACACAAATAAAAAAACGTACGTACCTCATACTTATCAACGTTACAGTCGCACACCTGACAAGGCGCTGGTTTCCAGGATTCACCCGGAGAGTAAAAACCAACCGTCTCATTAGGGAAAGTGTGGAAGCAAGTATTCCCTTCATTTAAATTGGTCCAACAATATGCATCTGAGAAGCTGACACATGTAGTAATCAATAAGGCCAGCGCGAAAAAACTTTTTAAAGCATTCATGTTTATTTCGCTTGGTTAATCAGTTTCTGAGTAAGCCGTTTTGTCGGTGTGAGAATGTTTGTTGGAGATTCTTGTTTTTATATAAAATTTCACTCCTACTTTGAGGCCATGCTTATCCCGAGGCATGCTCTGCGGCAAAGTTTATTCACGACAACAACAAATCTATACAAATATAGATTTAGTATCAGTGTGAGTCACCATACAATCTTAATTCCAAGGAACCATGAAATCAAGAATTAATCTAAACTTACTTCTACGAAATTGTAGCCTAATAAGTAATGATAAATGAATCGTTTTAAAGTTATTCTCAGTTAGTCAAAGATTGCAAAATAGAAGTAAATTGAATGATTGGATTAATTTTAATGATAATATATTCAACTTTTTGGCGTGGTTTGTTTTGAATGTCACACGTCTTGCAAGTAAAAGTTACATGCATTCTCTTAGCATTTCCTTTTCCACAAAGGCCAACGACTTGTAATGAAGTATCGGAGGAAGACAATGGGGAACTCTTTACAAGAACACACATTTGTTCCCAGCCTCTCGATAATGCTTGTGATGACCTAATATCACGGCGTCAAATCGGTATAGGGAGCAAAATAAATTTTCGGGCCTACATTAATCACCTTTAATTGCACTTTTTAAACAAGAAAACTCGACGACACTTCAAGTGCTCGAGATAGTGATTCCCCGCCTTAATACTAGTTACCGCGTTAACCAGTTATTTCTGTAAACGAAATAAAATTATGAAAACATCGAATTAATCGAATCAATCAATTTTATAGGAAAAAGGCATGCTGAATGAATGGGATTTTAATTTTTACTATGAATTTCTGGATTCCCGAATAACTTTTGCTACTTATATGAAGTCAGTGATTCGAATCCGATTCGAAAAAACTATTCGAATACGATTCGAATTCCACACGATTCGGGTTTGTCCATCCCTACGGGATCAAGCCAGACCAATCTGCTAAGACAGAGTTAGAAAGAGTAGCAATGGCTAACAGTAAAAGTTACAGATACCTAGGGGTGCGCAATTGCATTCGCAGATTCGAATTGATACGAAGCACAAACTATTCGAATCTATATTGAATCAGCCATAGGAACAAAAACTCGCAAAATCTAGTGTAATTATGTTATTCTAACCACAAAATCCAAATTAGATACAAAATTTTATTTGCTTGTTCGATTTTGATACTGAACTTGTATGAAATCTTCTATCAACACAAATTTTGTTAAGCATGAGTCACTGATGGATCACGCTACCAAGGCGCGGTCCATCAGTGACTCATGCTTGACAAAATAAAATTTCTGATTTGTGGGAGGTGACTGGTAATGTTAAAAACGGGAATTTGCTGTCCATATAAAAAGTTCTGATTCGATTCGATTCGAAAAAATCAATAGAATCATATTCGAATTACAAAAGATTCGGTTTTTTCCCAGCGCTAGATATACCGGAATGCGTTTAAAATACAATATACTTTCCAAAACTTTGTCTGGCCAAAACCAAAATACTCTACCATTATAGTATTTGCAAAAAATCTGCAAAAAATGTTCTGCCGAGCATGAACCACACATGGGCCGCGCCTGAGCAGCGTGGTCCTTCACTGGCTCATGTTAAGCTTACAAAAGCTATATAGACAATGCTTCAAATTCTCAGTCAGAAAAACTTTACTCATTCATCTTTTGATGAGCGTAGGCCAATGATGGATCGCGCCGCTAAGAGGCGGTCCAGATGTGGCCCATACTTAACAAAATAAAATTTTTGATTGGGTTGTTATATCGAAGAACACATTCTCATTTTCCTCACACATTATTTCAAATTGCTGATGCTTTTAACCACCTATGAGAGTTTCCTTTAAAAATATCCTAGTTGTATTTCTCGTGCGCCTTCAAAAAATTAAAAGAAAGCAAAGAAATGATGATAGATAGTTTTTGCATTGCAATGGAAGATATCGTGGCACTGCTCATACTCATTGTACTCTACGCCAGCTGTTCAGTTCTTTATAAGGAATGTTCTCCACTCCGGGTGAAGTTTCTTACTTTACATTTCACGTCTTTGTTTTCGTATTAGCGATCGTTGGTTATTGGCTAGTTCGTT
Source organism: Styela plicata (assembly GCA_963675895.2). Taxonomy (NCBI): domain Eukaryota; kingdom Metazoa; phylum Chordata; class Ascidiacea; order Stolidobranchia; family Styelidae; genus Styela; species Styela plicata. The sequence continues at coordinate 2,463,635 of OZ023150.1, forward strand.
GGGGGTATTGTTTACAACCATGTTACGAGTGAATTTGAATTAAAACTCTTTACACTCTAGTCCAGGGGTTCCTAAACTTTTCACTGAAATGGCCAAATTCTAAGTAGAAAATTTTCATTGGCCATCGGAAACAAAATAAAAACCTCGAATAACAATAAAAAAGCATACGAATACCATCAAGGCCGACGAATTGATGCAATGCAAAACCTAAAATAAGCTTTGATTTAACACGCGGAGCAGAATTATATTATATCTGAAAAGCAGCTTCGAAAAAATGAATTTTGAAACGACGCGCCGAAAAAGCGCAAAAAATTTCTTTCCCAACATTTTTTAAAAACAAAAAAAAATGTTTGTGCAGTTTTCCAGTGTTCTGCCCAATAATATTTGTATAAACAAACTATTAGAGGCAGTGTGTCATCGTGCCACACATCATGTTTCAATACGAAACTAAATTTGCACATTATTTTATCCCGCATTCCACTTTATTTCACAAATATTTGTACTACTCTATGACTGATTCGAATAAACTGTGCTTCGAATCATCGAATCGATTTACAAGATCCAAGATTTGTAATGTATATTCTTGTCTTAAAGTAAAACTTGATTAAATTTGCTTAGCACTATATTTATTATAATATAGTTTTCTAGATATGGATGTGGGCAATGGACGAGGATGCCCCCCATATCGATAACACATTCTCACGTTCCGGTAAAGTTATTGAAATAATCCTATAATAATTTTATTAAAATGGTTTAACAATACAGCATATTATAGTCATTCAAACATTTTTCTCGATAATATAATAATGTGGACTAGATCGGTTATATTCACCGGATCTCAGAAAATTACGCCTTGTAAAGTGCATTTCAGTAGTTCCAATAAGTTTACTGAATCATACTTTGGCCTGGACAATTTGATTCGGTGATTCTGATCAATCGCAAATCGTTCGTAAGAACAAAAGCTTGACAAAGGTAGTAAAATTTCCATTTTTAACGACAAAATGCTATCAAATTTGGTCAAATTTGACCAAAATCGATTGTAATTCGTCGTTGAAATATGAAAATTGTTGTTCGTAAACATGGAGTAAAACTTGAAAACATATTTCCATAGACCAGTTGTAGTAGTAAAAATGAGACATTTGTCACGAATTGATCCGATTGAAAAAATCATTCGAATTATTAATGATTTGGTTTTGCCTAGCGCCACTCACACCATAGTGTTTTCAAGTTGAGCCCTTATCGCCGCGAAATTTAGCAAATTGTTGCAAAGTCAAACATCGATATTTTCGTTAATCAGTCTCGCACATTGTAGGCGCGATAAATAATTAAACAAACAAACGAGTAAACAATATGCAACTGAGTCGTTTGTGTTATCAATATGTCTGATAAAATTGGTCTAAAATTGAAAGAAAAAAATGTGACAAAATTGGGATATAAATATTCTGATTTATTTATCTTCGATATATTGTGTATTTCAAGAAGCAGAGAGTACAAAGAAGCACACTGAAGTAAGTCTGACTTTTTTATTTTACATATATATTTTACTACCGTGGTTTCCAATATCTAACTATCAACCCGTTTTATTACATCAAGTGTAGCTATCTTGTGACATGTGAGTGCTTTACACCAGAGACCGAAACCGTACTTGATACGTATGTTCTTGGGGGGGTTTTACCCAATAAAATATGTACAATGTGTCCTTAATTGAACAATTCTGACAGAAGAGGCAAAAAATTTTAGCATCCTATGATGATATTGCTGTTCGAATTCGGTAAAAATATTTGTTGGTTGTATAAAATTTCGCATCGTTTACAAATACAGAAATAAGGGGTAAAATAAAATTGCAATACATGGAACACAATGTAGTACGAGATAGAGAATAGCGACTCGAATTTTAGTATCGGCTATTCATCGATCATGCTGCTTACACATTGTCTTTAATTTGCAGATTCACGGTAATAAGATATGGACAACTTTATTGTTTTCGTTGTTGCTTTTGCCATAAACTTTGGAATTTCCAGCACCAGGTCTATAGATGTTTCATGTAGATTGGGAAAACCAGAAAAGTTTTATTGCAGTGATTCATTCAGAGGATACAACCCTGGTGAAACTTGGGAGCCGACACGAACTGAAACTTGTACCTGTAATGCTATTTTGGAGGTAAGCAACATTTTCAATCCACATGCATTGTATAGTTTTAAATAATTGCTATTTTATTTTGTTTGAGAGGAGAATCAAGTTTTATCTCTCTGACTGCCTGATCGAAATATTTCGAGTCGCACCTCTCTTGTAGACCTGTCAAAGCAGTATCAGTCTTACAGTGACCTATATTCAAAATAACCTATAAGAATTTTGGGTATTATTTCCGTTTATTTATTATCTGTAGGAAATTGTTTTCTAATTTGGTTATTCTTATTTTACCAGGATTATCTGACATGCTATCTCCCAGCTAAGTCCGAGATGACCGAAGAGGATTCGTATCCGACGTATATTGTCGAATTAACCACTTCATACCCTTTCCGATGTCCCGTAGGATTAATAAGAGCTGATAAAATAGATGAAGTGCCTGTCGCTCAGTTTGCTTTGATTTATCAAAAATCAACTTCGACTGTTCAACTGAAATGTTGTTCCAAGTATGTATTTGAATTACTTTTGTAGACGCTCATTTTGAGTTGAATCACCCGGCGCAAAGCCGTGTACTTTGCATCGAATAAGCGAAACTTGTTGTTTATTGAACAACTGATGTAGTTCAACTATGCTGCAAATTATTTTCGGTTCATTGATGCTCAATCGGGTAAACACGAACGATGTAATTTGCCAACGTTTGGTCGACAAATTACATCGCGTGTATTTCCCCGGCTAAGCATATCCAATAGAAATACGAGTTAGCACTTGGCACTTTTGGTCATCACCTTATTGCTTATCACAGTCCCATTTTTATTTTAGCCTGTCTAATTATATGCGCTTTGCTTACCAAACTCCTGGTGGAGGCGCGATCCATCTGCAAATTATGTTTAAAAATTCTTCGACGAAATGTATCAAATATTCAATTCTTATTTACAGCATCCAGAACAGATAATTCTTGGATTCAACAGCTCTATGGAAACAAGAAACACAATCATATTTTGAATATCATATTAATATTGTCTGTACATTATTTATATACTTTTGATGATTTTGTAAATTCGATTTTATTGCATTTTTTATTGAAACAAAATCGTTTGTTATGATTATTGACTGATATATTGTTAAAATTGTATGGCCTGGCTGATGCCCGTATTTTAAGGATTTAATATTCTCATTTATGTCGAGTTTTATTTTAGGAATTCGGGGAACTTAAACAGTATCAATCGCCAGAAGGCCTAATTCTGGAAATCTGAAAAAAAGGAAAAAAATCATAAGCATTCCCATTGCACCAACGCAATACCAGAAGACAACGCCAATTATTTATTACCCATAGCTTAATGAAAATTAAGGATGTATAAATGCGAACCAAGCTACCATGAGGCTAGGATACCAATAAATTGAATGCTCACTTTCAAATCATACCAGGTCACATATTCTAGATTCGAATCGTGTTGTATACATGCCTGATTCGGGTGATCGGAATGCGTATTTCGGCGATCCGAACAAGGTTTTTTGCCAATATGTTGAAAACAGTACTTTAATACACTTAAAAGTGCCAAATAGGAATGTGCAAAACCGAATCATATAAAATTCAGATCTGACTAGAATATTTTTTCGAATCGGATCGAATCACTAATTCTATTTAATTAACAAATATCCCGTTTTAACTATCATGACTTCATCGTGAAAATGGAGAAATTAATAGTTTACAGTCTATTTTCAATTCACACTAACTAAGCAACGATTTTCATATTTTACCGACAAAATATAATCGATTTCGGCCAAATTTGACCAAAATTGAATGCATTTCGTTGTTGGAAATGAAAATCTTAGCTTATTTAACAAGTTTTTGCTCTTATGCCCAGCCAAGGTAATTAGTGACAAACCAAATTAAGTCGGTCAATAAATTTCTTCGTATTTTTATAAATTTTGCTATCGAAATTAGGAAGTTAGTCAACTTTTACTTATTCTTGATTGCATGCCATAGTTAGTTTCGTCCTTAATGTTTACACTCATATGTCTCCATACGCATTCGTGGTCGTGCTATTGAAAACAATAGTATACTAGACATTTTCCGTTCTGTGCCAGATGCTGTCCATAAATAGTTTATTGAATACTTTAAGCCCATGTTCGGATAAATATTTATTTGGGGCAAAATGGGCAACCGGTGATGTGACATGAACTTTTTTTAAAGACATAACCGACTACAGATATTTGTTGGTGATAAGGCGGGTGCGAGGAGTCCGATTTAGTGTTGACAATTCTAGGTAAAGATACCTAGTTTACCTAGTATACTTAGTTCATCTTGTTTATTTTCAAATTACTTTTACCTAGTTTCAAGAATAGATAACTTACCTATTTTTACGTTTACAGAGTTTTCTGTTTGATAATTTACCAAGTAAATTTACTTGTTAACCTTGAACAACTGGATACCTGACTGAAACACTAAGTACCTAGTATAAAAACTAGGTGGGTTGTATTTACATTTAAAACAAAGCTTTCAAAATAGACTATTTGAATATTGTAACCTTAAAATCTATTGAAAATGCCTTAAATGCAGCCAAGCAACGATTACATAGCTTACCTGATTTCGTTTTACTTCAACTAGTTTAAAAATAACTATGTTGCCATCACTAGTCCAATTCACAAGCACCAAATGATCATTTTCACGGGCTTTGTTACAAACATACTTCTTGTAGGCACAAACTACTCTCAGAGATTTGTAGGACTCAGACCGCCAATATTAAGAATTAGTGATCCTCCACCAGTGGCTGGTGGACCCCTCAGAGGATGCTTTTTTAATAGTGAAATGACATTTACATTACGGGGGTACAAAGCACTTAAGGACCCTACGTAACCTTTGAAGTAATAATAAGAGCACAGAAACGTGAGCTTTTCACGAAGAGAAATGGTCTTTGTTAAAGAGTATAGCCTTTCCGAGCTAGAAGGTACATGGCATTTGTAATGCGACAGCATGCATGTGTTTTAGATGATGCCCATCCGATACGGTCATAGGCTTTTTGGGCAGTCACTTCGGTCTGAATATTTGTGTCATTGTTTTCAGTCAAACTGTGATGCAATGTAAACGTCCGCACATGAAAGGGTGGCTACGTTAAAAATGTCGCGTTGACGCCCAAGACTTCGGTTCATGGTTCCCCTCTATTTGTTTTAATTTGGTTAAGATCTGCAAGTGACCTCCATATTGCCTTCAAGCCGCATTCCGGCGCGCATCACTATACTATTCACACCAAAAATACCAAAATGTCAAAGTTACGAAAAAATTAGTAGCTTCCACAAATTTTCTTATTACGATTACCATTTCAATTACGATTATATTTTATGGTTACGCATTCGAGTGGACCATCTCTGCCATATCCACCAGTTGGAAACTACCAAGATTAGTGTTGCGGTGTCATATACTTTACAATCGGCCGAGGTATATTTTGTCGATTATGGGACAGCGATAGGTTGCCGGTGCTGCGGGCTAAAATGTCTGAAATGTTTATTGGGTTTTATTGCGGGCCATGACAAAACTGTCAAAATGTCGGGCGGTAGGCCCGAAAATTAAAAAAGAACTTGAGAGTCAAAAATTCACTCAATGACTGTAAAAACTATTGCAGTCGCACGAAAAATTTTGATATTCACTCTATCTTAAAACACTTAAAACGCCTTTCTCGGGTCAGCGAAGAAGAGGGACGTGGCTCCATACTCTTTTATATACGCTAGTGCAGACCTTAGACTTCATTATAAGGGTTCAGTTATGTTTGGGAAGTTTCCCGCTCAGAGTGCCGAAGCTGGTACTGCATTTCTAAGCAGCGCTCTCTGTCACTAAAATCTCCGTTGGTTTGTACATTATTGGTGCTGCTTGCGACCTTGCTTGCTATAATCAATAAACTTCAACAAGAAAAGTAAACAGAGATAAGAAAAAGTTCTCGTCCAGGCGAGTTCAAGCGTAAAGGATTGCTCAGAACGATCCACTGAATGAGTGTCCACGAAGAGACAGAAGTTTACTGGGCGCAAATATATATTGGAAGTTTGCATGCCACAGACTATTGTTTTCTTTCTTTTTTGTTGGGCAATTCATCAACTTGTGACGAGACCAAATGTATAGTGAAAATGACCACAAAATTGATTGTGCACTGAAAACGCGCGAAAATTTTGAATGTCCTCTTCCGGTTCCGGCACCAGTGGTGGTGATGACCGCCTGCGTAGAGACATGTACTACTCTTCCGTCACAAGATTGACAAAGATAACATGCAAAAATCGCTAACTTACAAATATATTTAATATATTCAATTAATATATTTAAGTTGTGTGTGGTTGAAATATTTTAGGAAAACATGACATGTTTGTGAATACCGGTGAAAAGCCTTTCACTTCCAACGTCTGTAAAAAGTTTCAAGTCAAAGCAACAATTAAATAAACACAAATGATTCCATATGGGAGAAAACACAATTCAAATGTGAAATAGGTGGAAAGAGATTCGGCGTTATAGCAACCTCGAAGAAAGAAATACGAAATCACATTGGCGAGAAACCTTATCTATGTGCAATTTGTAGGAAAAGATTTAATTATACTTGAAATACACATACGGATTCACACTGGCGAGAAAACAACTCCTTGCAAGATTTGTTGGGAAAAAAATGAACCTATGCTATAATTAACAATGCGTATAGGTACGACAACTCCACGTGTACTGCTGCCTAGATAGATTCTTTTAAACACGATAAACAACGATAACAGTGGTAATTGTGGATTATGGTATTATTAATAATGCCACGAAGCAACAGGTTAAATTGGAATAAAAGTTGTACATGGTGCATTATTGTGTCTTTGTTAGAACAATCAGTGAGGGAAAATTCCCGATCTGGAGGTTGTGACATCAGAAAACGCAGTTCTGTATTTGAAGGAACCAACAATAAAGTTTTGTTTTCAGCTTTAAAACTAGCCCAATTCACAAACCTTGCATCAAACATAACTACGCGTCAAAAGCGTGATTTAATTAGTTGACTTTTAATCAAAAGCTGGCTGAAAGCACGATTTAAGCGGAATCTTGACTCTCGCTTGGTTGTACCTGATATATTGAAAATTAAGTTTGCGAAGGGGGGATAATGCTTAGGACTCTTTCAGATGAATGACTCTGGCAACCACTGTTAATACGATATATATATATATATATATATATATATACATACATAAGATATATTCGTTGCACAACATATAACTAGTTTTGAAACTACTTCATATTTGAAAGATTTGAAGCGGCTGCAGCCAACAGATGCAATATCTTGTCTCTCAGAAACATGCGAACCAGTCCAAAAAAACAAGCATGTTGAAGTTAAATATTGGCTACCGTAAATTTTCGAAATCAAATGTTAGCACCATTACATATTCCGGCTTCCGTGAGTTTTCAATTCGAAATTGTGTTTTATCGTACTCGTCAAAGCACGTTTTGGCGGAATGTTTATGGATGGCTTTTTGAAAATATTATATTGCAACACTATCTAGTGTGCAACAAGTTATATTTGGACTATCCAACAACGGAAATAGAGTGCTATAAGGTCTCTGATCAAAAACTTTTTCAGCAATGTTAAATCATGATGGAGTGGCAGAATAATTATCATGTTATTTGAAGCACTTGTATCAAGTCATAATATAGAGCTCCTTTTTCCACAAAGATTAAATATATCTGAATAAGAAATGTCACTGCTTAAACCACCGATTTGTATAGTTTTAATTATTCAGCCCAGAGGCGACGAAAAACTGAAGTTCACTTTTTTTAAAATAGAACTTTCGATTTCTGCAGAACGAGTGGAAATGCAACCTTTAATCAGTTTATTTTACAGCAAAATCAGCATATCCGAAATTTTGGTTAAGTACGTTTTGTTAAACATGAGTAACGGATGGATCGCGTCGCTAAAACGCGGTCCATCTGTGATCCGTGTTTGACAACATGAATTTTCTGAATAAACAAAAAATAAAAACAGATTACGATATAGGCTTCTTTGTATTAAATTTGTTTGTGTCAGTTTATTTTGCAACAAAATCAGCAGATCACAATCCGAAGTTTTTGCTTAAGTACGTTTTGTTAAGCATAAAATTTTTTTTTTGTCAAGCAAAAAAAAAACAGAACACGACATAGGCTTTTTTGGATTGAATTTTTTTGTGTTATGGAGAGTTCGAGATTGAACTGGGTTTGTAGAAGGCACGAAAAATACAAACAAAGCAAAGAAGATTATGTATTATGTACAACAAGCTTCGATAACGAAAACCGTTTTTGCTTAGTTATATCTGATTTTAGACGTAATATTTTGGAACTCCCAACACTTTTTTCTAACTTCAAGAACAAAAATTTTTTGAATTTATAAAACAATTATCGTATTTCAAGAACAGTGCAATTTTGGTACCATAAACGTGTTTTTTGAAAAAAAAAAAATGATTCCGCTATATTGATTTGGCCTCTCACAACCTTTATATTATATACCCAACCCCTTCATAAACATATCTCTGGATAAAATCTGCTTCACCCTATGCTAAACCCAAACAATATTTCCTATTTCCCCACTGTCATAATTAGACCTGGACATGCAGTTCGGATGGATATCCTTTGAGAAAAACTTTGAAATTGCACCCATCTTTCCTCACTTCACATATATCTGGTACGTGTGTTGGAAACACTCGGCTTTAAAATAAAACAATAAAAAAAGTAAAAATCTACTTATTATGATTTGTCATCGTAGCGTTAGGCTAATATTTTTAGTAAACTTATATTTTCCTAATTTGCCTTTATGTTATGTTTTAAACTGAAGTAAAAATTTCAACAAATGTGGACATAAAATAGCCGAATGTCCAGTTGTCTAATTTAAACGAAAGGCAATTCTAACAACTCGATGTTTTCTACAGCACGAGTGGAAATGTAACCTTTAATTAGTTTATTTTACAGCAAAATCAGCATATCCGAAATTTTTGGTTAAGTACGTTTTGTTAAACATGGGTCACGGATGGATCGCGTCACTTTTTGTCGCTGTGCATTCTAAACGAGAAAATGCTTTCCGCGTAGATGAAAGTGATATTTTGTTGAGTCAAAAATTTTCGGTTAGTGTGATTAAAGCAATAAAGCTTATTATCAAAAAAGTATAATTGTTATTCTGTCGATCGAACATAGAAAATTAATGAATAACTCCGACCGACGAGGCGCGGTTTCTAATTATATATGCATAAAATATATACACTTGAAATAATGCTTGTTAGCAACTTAAAATTGGTAATCTTCTTTTGCTCCAACTCAGCAAAGCTGCAACGTGTAACAATTAATGATTCTTTGAATCTGTCAAATCAATAAAAAATAATTAAGTACCAAAATACTCTACCAGATTGTCAGTTAATCATTATTAATTTGATTGTAAATATATTGTATTTTCTCTGGTTTGATGACGTTGTTCGAACATATTATAATAATACATGCTAAGAAGAAATATATGGGTAAATTTTTTTGTTAAAGATTTTGTACTCTTCCAGCTTGTCGAACGCGGCCTCTGGTTTTGCAAATTTTAATTTCAAGGATTTCAATAAAAAAATAGATTACTTATAATAAGGAGTCGTTAACGTTAACGCGTTCAACGAGTAACATTTGGCATACAGTAAAACCCATTTGATCCTATATATTCGTCAGAATATATTAAAAATAATTTATAGCTATTTTTACTGAACATTGAAGTAGGATTTTGTATATTTTATTGAAGAATATTCTAGAAAAAACGGAAGGTGTCTGGACAAAATTCTACTAGATGGTACAAAGGCGCAAAAATATATTGGAAGTTTGCATACCACAGACTATTGTGTGCTTTCTTTTTTGTTGGGACAATTCATCAACTTGTGACGAGACCAAATGTAGTAAAAATGACGACAAAAGTCATTGTGCACTGAAAACGAGCGAAAAATTTTGAATCTCCCCTTCCTGCTTCGGCACCAGTGGTGGTGATGACCGGCTGCGTAGAGACGTGTACTACATTTCTATCACAAGATTGACAAAGATAACATGTAAAAATCGCTAACTGACAAATATATTTAATAGCTTCTGTTACTTTTATATTTCAGTGTGAGAAGTCCACACAAGTGGTGTGTGGTTGAAAATATTTTAGGAAAACAAGACATGCTTGTGAATACCGGTGAAAAGTCGTTCACTTACAACGTTTGTAGAAAGAGTTTCAAGTCAAAGCAACAATTAAATAAACACAAACGATTCCATATGGGAGAAACACAATTCAATTGTGAAATATGTGGAAAGAGATTCGGAGTTATAGCAACCTTGAAGAAAGAAATACGAAAACACATTGGCGAGAAACCTTATCCATGTACAATTTGCATGAAAAGATTTAATTATACTTCAAATACACATACGGATTCACATTTCCGAGAAACTATCTCATTGCAAGATTTTCTGACAAAAAAATCAAACAAAAATGTAGTCTGAATATTTGCGAGAAACAATTTAATCGAAAAGCTAACCGGAATACACATACACCGGAAAAAAATCAAGAGACGGACGGAGACGGATACGGATTTATACCGAAGATTTATCTTCTGTGTGGGATTTTTGGAAGAAGATTTAAACGTAAACCAAGTATCTATAACATCAAAGTCGTCTCCTCCTCGTGGCATAAACGTTGCATCACTTTGTTTATTTTACAGATATTATAATACTCTTAATTCAAGGGTGCGATAATATAATAGTTTTTGTTAAAGGGTCCTTTTGTGCTCTCATTCCTCCGAACAAAATATTCGACCGGTCCACCCGACTGACATTCAATTTACACCCATTCAATGTGTAGGTTCCAGACACTTTTGTGAATTTTTTCCAAGAATCTCTAAACTTATCTGAAATATCTGACCTTCTCGCTTATCGTGTTAATCTATGTATCTTCAAAACTCGTGTCAATAGACATCCTCATGGCTGATGATTCATTAGTTCTCATTCATGTATTTCATTTGCAAACTTTGCAGACTGGTGGTTTCAGGATGTTTAATGTATGATATGTTTCTCGCAGCCTTCCTCGATTTTTATTAAAATGAATAAATAAATACATATTCAAATTATAATTAGTGATAATGTTACGTTCATTGTCACAACTCTGGTAAATTACCTTGAGAAGTTTGATTTTGTCGAACTTGAGCCACTTATGGACCGCGACTTGACGGCGTAATCCATTATTGACAAAACAATTCAGAAGAATATCTTTGACGTGAGTCGCTTCGTCGCGATCTTCGTCTGTTCAATAACCCTGCTACCTGGCTCTTATTCCCAGCCTGCGAAAATAACTGAATGAATGCGCTTTGAATGAATTTGATGCGCAGTGTTCCGAACGTTTGTTTAATTAGCAATCATTATAGTGCGATTATGATCGACGTCTCGTCGTTGACGAAACACGTGCTCAGATGCAGTTTGAGGAAGGTATTATGGCGCGTTTTTATTTGAAAGACGTGTGAATGTCTGTTGGTAATTGAATCAGAAAGTATAAATGTTGTTTTCGACCAAACGCAGCTAGCCATGTTAACGGGTGTTTCGAAAACTGTACGGGATGTACGGGATGTACGGGATGTACTGGATGTACGGGATGTACGGGATGTACGGGATGTACGGGATGTACGGGATGTACGGGATGTACGGGATGTACGGGATGTACGGGATGTACTGGATGTACGGGATGTACGGGATGTACTGGATGTACGGGATGTACGGGATGTACGGGATGTACTGGATGTACGGGATGTACTGGATAAAATTTTGCGCAAATTGCCTTTTGAAGCATGGAAAATTGATATATCAGTGGAAAAGTTTGGAATATATATTCCTAATACTGTAACTAAAATGCAGTAAAATCGCTGTTCTTTGATAGTAATGCCAAGCGATAATATTAAAATCCACATTCCATAAATTGGCATCCACAAGGCAACTACAATTTCAAAATACAAAAATTATGAAAATTAACGTTAACTTACTGCGTTTTTATGAAAGTGTGGTTAATTAAATGCGGTGGTCGAGAATCGCACTCAATGTTTTGCAACCAGTTGTTGAACTGCAGTCTTGTTATATAAAAACCAAGACAATTTTACCCACAGCGTATTGCACACACATTCAATTACATCCAATAGTATTGCCCTTATTAGGATTGCACCCAGAAGGATTGCACCCGGTAGAATTGGACCTTTTCCCATGATTGTAGTAGATGTACGGGATGTACGGGATGTACGGGATGTACTGGATGTACGGGATGTACTGCATAAAATTTTGCGCAAATTACCTTTTGAAGCATAGAAAATTGAAATATCAGTGGAAAAGTTTGAAATATTTATTCCTAACACTGTAACGAAAATTCAGTAAAATCGCTGTTCTTTGATAGTAATGCCAAGCGATAATATTAAAATCCACATTCCATAAATTGGCATCCACAAGGCAACTACAATTTCAAAATACAAAAATTATAAAAATTAACGTTAACTTACTGCGTTTTTATCACAGTGTGGTTATTTAAATGTGGTGGTCGTGAATTGCACTGAATGTCTTGCAACCAGTTTAATTGCAGTCATGTTATATAAAACCCAAGGCAATTTCACCCACAGCGTATTGCACACACATTCAATTACACTCAATAGTATTGCCCTTAATAGGATTGCACCCAGAAGGAGTGCACGCGGTAGAATTGTACCCTTTCCTATGATTGTTGTAGATGTACGGGATGTACGGATGTACTGGATGTACTGGATGTACTGGATGTACTGGATGTACTGGATGTACTGGATGTACTGGATGTACTGGATGTACTGGATGTACTGGATGTACTGGATGTACTGGATGTACTGGATGTACTGGATGTACTGGATGTACTGGATGTACTGGATGTACTGGATGTACTGGATGTACTGGATGTACTGGATGTACTGGATGTACTGGATGTACGGGATGTACTGGATGTACGGGATGTACGGGATGTACGGGATGTACGGGATGTACGGGATGTACTGGATGTACGGGATGTACGGGATGTACGGGATGTACGGGATGTACGGGATGTACTGGATGTACGGGATGTACTGGATAAAATTTTGCGCAAATTGCCTTTTGATGCATAGAAAATTGAAATATCAGTGGAAAAGTTTGGAATATTTATTCCTAATACTGTAACTAAAATGCAGTAAAATCGCTGTTCTTTGATTGTAATGCCAAGCGATAATATTAAAATCCACATTCCATAAATTGGCATCCACAAGGCAACTACAATTTCAAAATACAAAAATTATGAAAATTAACGTTAACTTACTGCGTTTTTATGAAAGTGTGGTTAATTAAATGCGGTGGTCGAGAATTGCACTCAATGTTTTGCAACCAGTTGAACTGCAGTCTTGTTATATAAAAACCAAGACAATTTTACCCACAGCGTATTGCACACACATTCAATTACACCCAATAGTATTGCCATTATTAGGATTGCACCCAGAAGGATTGCACTCGGTAGAATTGGACCTTTTCCCATGATTGTAGTAGATGTACGGGATGTACGGATGTACGGGATGTACTGGATGTACGGGATGTACTGGATAAAATTTTGCGCAAATTACCTTTTGATGCATAGAAAATTGAAATATCAGTGGAAAAGTTTGGCATATTTATTCCTATCACTGTAACGAAAATTCAGTAAAATCGCTGTTCTTTGATGGTAATGCCAAGCGATAATATTAAAATCCACATTCCATAAATTGGCATCCACAAGGCAACTACAATTTCAAAATACAAAAATTATGAAAATTAACGTTAACTGCGTTTTTATCACAGTGTGGTTAATTAAATGTGGTGGTCGAGAATTGCACTGAATGGTTTGCAACCAGTTTAACTGCAGTCATGTTATATAAAACCCAAGGCAATTTCGCCCAGAGCGTATTGCACACACATTCATTTACACCCAATAGTATTGCCCCTAATAGGATTGCACCCAGAAGGATTGCACTCGGTAGAATTGTACCCTTTCCTATGATTGTAGGAGAAGTACGGGATGCACGACATGTACGGCATGCACGTGGTGTACGGAATGCAATAGATGTACGGCAAGTAGATTGGATGTACGACATGCACGACTTGTACGGGATGCACGGCATGCACGGGATGTAAGTCATGAACGACATGTGCCGAATGCACGGAATGTACTGGATGAACGGCATGCACGGAATGCGCTCAATGTTCGGAATGCACGTGATGTACGGCATACACGGGATGTACGGCATGTACGACATGTACCGGATGCACGGAATGTACTGCATGCACGACATGTACGCCATGCACGTGGTGTGTACGGAATGCATTGGATGTACGGCATGTACGGCAAGCAGATTGTATGTACGACCGACATGCACGACTTGTACGGGATGCACAGAATGTACGGCAGGTACGTGATATAGGGAATGTACGGCATGTAGGTAATGCACCCAATGTTCCGCATGCATGCGATGTACGGTTCGCACTGGATGTACGGCATGCACGGGATGTACGGCATGAACGACATGTGCCGATTGCACGGAATGTACTGGATGAACGGCATGCACGGAATGCACTCAATGTTTGGAATACTCGTGATGTACGGGGATTTACGGCATGCACGACATGTACTGAATGTACGGCATACACGTGGTGCACGGAATACTCGGGATGTACGAAATGCACAGGGATGTACGGCATGCACGACATGTACGGCAGGCACGTGATATACGGATTTCACGTGATGCACGGAATGCACTGGATGTACGGCATGCGCGGGATGTACGATATACACGACATGTTCTGGATGCAAGGAATGCACACTCCGGGTGTATGAAGTGCATTCCGTACATACTAAGTATCCCGTGCATACAGTGCATGTCGTACATACAGTGCATTCCGTGCATCCAGTACATGTCGTACATTAAGTACACCGCGTATACCCCATCTATATGTTATATTCATCCTATTCAACGCATGCCGTACATGCCGTAAATTACGTACATCTCGCACATACCGAGAATTCCGTATATTCAGTGCATCCCAAAGTCACATGCACACCTTACATTCAATGCATTCCTTGCATCCAGAACACGTCGTGTATATCGTGCATCCCGCGCATGCCGTACATCCAGTGCATTCCGTGCATCCCGTGCATGTCGTACATTCCGTATATCACGTGCCTGCCGTACATTTTGTGCATACCGTACATCACGTGCATTTCGTATATCACGTGCCTGCCGTACATGTCGTGCATGCCGTACAACCCCTGTGTACGTCGTACATCCAGTGTATTCCGTGCACCACGTGTATGCCGTACATTCAGTACATGTGGTGCATGCCGTGCATCTCGTATATCACGTGCCTGCCGTACATTTCGTACATACCGTACATCACGTGCATTCCGTATATCACGTGCCTGCCGTACATGCCGTGCATACCGTACATCCCGTATATGCCGTACATCACGAGCATTCCAAACATTGAGTGCATTCCGTGCATGCCGTTCATCTAGTACATTCCGTGCAATCGGCACATGTCGTTCATGCCGTACATCCCGTGCATGCCGTACATCCAGTGCATACCGTACATCGCGTGCATGCGGAACATTGAGTGCATAGTGCATTACATGCCGTACATTCACTATATCACGTGCCTGTCGTACATTCCGAGCATTCCGTACAAGTCGTGCATTTCGTACATACAATCTGCTTGCCGTACATCCAATGCATTCCGTACACTACGTGCATGGCGTACATGTCGTGCATGCAGTACATTCCGTGCATCCGGTACATGTCGTACATGCCGTACATTCCGTGCATACCGTACAAGTCGTGCATGTCGTACATCCAATCTGATTGCCGTGCATCCAATGCATTCCGTACACCACGTGCATGCCGTGCATGCCGTACATGTCGTGCATCCCGTACATCTACTACAATCATAGGAAAGGGTCCAATTCTACCGAGTGCAATCCTTCTGGGTGCAATCCCATTAAGGGCAATACTATTGGATGTAATTGAATGTGTGTGCAATACGCTGTGGGTGAAATTATCTTGGTTTTTATATAACAAGACTGCAGTTTAACTGGTTGCAAAACATTGAGTGCAATTCTCGATCGCCACATTTAATTTACCACACTTTGATAAAACGCAGTAAGTTAACGTTAATTTTCATAATTTTTGTATTTTGAAATTGTAGATGTCTTGTGGGTGCCAATATATGGAATGTGGATTTTAATATTATCGCTTGGCATTACTATCAAAGAACAGCGATTTTATTGCATTTTCGTTACAGTGTTAGGAATAAATATTCCAAACTTTTCCACTGATATTTCAATTTTCTATGCTTCAAAAGGTAATTTGCGCAACATTTTATCCAGTACATCCCGTACATCCAGTACATCCCGTACATCCCGTACATCCAGTACATCCCGTACATCCCGTACATCTCGTACATCCCGTACATCCCGTACATCCAGTACATCCAGTACATCCAGTACATCCAGTACATCCAGTACATCCAGTACATCCAGTACATCCAGTACATCCAGTACATCCAGTACATCCAGTACATCCAGTACATCCAGTACAACCCGTACATCTACAACAATCATAGGAAAGGGTACAATTCTACCGAGTGCACTCCTTCTGGGTGCAATCCTATCAAGGGCAATACTATTGGGTGTAATTGACAGTGTGTGCAATACGCTGTGGGTGAAATTGCCTTGGGTTTTGTATAAGATGACTGCAGTTAAACTGGTTGCAAGCCATTCAGTGCAATTCACGATCACCACATTTAATTAACCACACTGTGATAAAAACGCAGTAAGTTAACATTGATTTGCATAATTTTCTTATTCCAAAATTGTAGTTGCCTTGTGAATGCCAAATTATGTACTGTGGATTTTAATTTCATCGCTTGGCATTACTATCAAAGAACGGCGATTGTACTGCATTCTCGTTACAGTGTTAGTAATAAATATTCGAAACTTTTGTACTGATATTTCAATTTTCTATGCTTCAAAAGGTAATTTGCGCAAAATGTTATCCAGTACATCCTGTACATCCCGTACATCCAGTACATCCTGTACATCCTGAACATGCCGTACACCCTGTACATCCCATACATCTACTACAGTCATAGGAAAGGGTCCAATTCTACCGAGTGCAATCCTTCTGGGTGCAATCCTAATAAGGGCAATACTATTGGGTGTAATTGAATGTGTGTGCAATACGCTGTGGGTAAAATTGTCTTGGTTTTTATATAACAAGACTGCAGTTCAACTGGTTGCAAAACATTGAGTGCAATTCTCGACCCCCACATTTAATTAACCACACTTTGATAAAAACGCAGTAAGTTAACTTTAATTTTCATAATTTTTATATTTTGAAATTGTAGTTGTCTTGTAGATGCCAATTTATGGAATGTGGATTATAATATTATCGCTTGGCATTACTATTGAAGAACAGCGATTTTACTGCATTTTCGTTACAGTGTTAGGAATAAATATTCCAAACTTTTCCACTGATATTTCAATTTTCTATGCTTCAAAAGGTAATTTGCGCAAAATTTTATCCAGTACATCCTGTACATCCAGTACATCCCGTACATCCCGTACATACCGTACATCCCGTACATCCAGTACATCCCGTACATCCCGTACATCCCGTACATCCAGTACATCCCGTACATCCAGTACATCCCGTACATCCAGTACATCCCGTACATCCCGTACATCCCGTACATCCCGTACATCCAGTACATCCAGTACATCCCGTACATCCCGTACATCCCGTACATTCCGTACATCCCGTACATCCAGTACATCCCGTACATCCCGTACATCCCGTACAACCCGTACATCCAGTACATCCCGTACATCCCGTACATCTACAACAATCATAGGAAAGGGTACAATTCTACCGAGTGCACTCCTTCTGGGTGCAATCCTATTGAGGGCAATACTATTGGGTGTAATTGAATGTGTGTGCAATACGCTGTGGGTGAAATTGCTTTGGCTTTTATATAACATGACTGCAGTTAAACTGGTTGCAAGCCATTCAGTGCAATTCACGACCACCACATTTAATTAACCACACTGTGATAAAAACGCAGTAAGTTAACATTGATTTGCATAATTTTCTTGTTTCTAAATTGTAGTTGCCTTGTGAATGCCAAATTATGTACTGTAGATTTTATTTCATCGATTGGCATTACTATCAATAGTAATAGTTTGTAATAAATATTCGAATCTTTTTTACTGATATTTCAATTTGCTATGCTTCAAAAGGTAATTTGCGCAAAATTTTATCCAGTACATCCTGTACATCCCGTACATCCCGTACATCCCGTACATCCCGTACATCCAGTACATCCCGTACATCCCGTACATCCCGTACATCTACTACAATCATGGGAAAGGGTCCAATTCTACCGAGTGCAATCTTTCTGGGTGCAATCCTATTAAGGGCAATACTATTGTGTGTAATTGAATGTGTGTGCAATTCGCTGTGAATGAAATTGTCTTGGTTTTTATATAACAAGACTGCAGTTCAACTGGTTGCAAAACATTGAGTGCAATTCTTGACCACCACATTTAATTTACCACACTTTCATAAAAACGCAGTAAGTTAAGGTTAATTTTCGCAATTTTTGTATTTTGAAATTAAGTTGCCTTATGGATGCCAATTTATGGAATGTGGATTTTGATATTATCGCTTGGCATTACTATCAAAGAACAGCGATTTTACTACATTTTAGTTACAGTATTAGGAATACATATTCCAAACTTTTCCACTGATATTTCAATTTTCTATGCTTCAAAAGGTAATTTGCGCAAAATTTTATCCAGTACATCCCGTACATCCAGTACATCCCGTACATCCAGTACATCCCGTACATCCCGTACATCCCGTACATCCCGTACATCCCGTACATCCAGTACATCCCGTACATCCCGTACATCCCGTACATCCAGTACATCCCGTACATCCCGTACATCCCGTACAGTTTTCGAGACACCCATGTTAACGACTACTTGTAGCGTCGTAATGATCATGTTGTGCACGGCATTTCATAATTACATATTCCAGCTTCCGGGAGTTTTCAATCCGACATTGTGTTTTATCGAACTTGGCAAAGCACGTTTTGGCGGAATGTATATGGATGGGTTTTTGAAAATATCATATTGCAACACTATCTAGTGTACAACAAGTTATATTTGAACTATCGAACAACAGAAGTGAAGTGCTATAAGGTCTCTGATGAAAACAATGTTGAACCATGATAGAGTGACAGCATAATTGCCATGTTATTTTGAAGCACTTGCCTCACTCATAATGTGGGGGCCTTTTAATCTCCGCAAAGGCTAGATATATCTGAATAAGAAATGTCACTGCTTAAACCACCGATTTGTATAGTTTTAATTATTCAGGCCAGAGGCGACGAAAAACTGAAGTTCACAATTTTTAAAATAGAACTTTCGATGTTTTCTACAGCACAGAGTGGAAATGTAACGTTTAATCAGTTTTTTTACGACAAAATCAGCAGATCACAGTCAGAAATTTTTGCTTAAGTACGTTTTGTTAAGCATGGGTCATGGTTCACGGATGGATCGCGTCGCTATTTCCTGAGGCGGTCTTAGCAGCATCTTAATTGCTTTTCGTGCCTGATGTTGTACTCCGTACAGAGCATCATTATTGATAGGCTCGATCACTATGTAGGGTTCTTCCCAGGGCGCTGTCAACTCAGGAGAAATACCATTTTTCGTTGGGGATTATACACCCAAATCCCTTCACCCGATTGGAATTGCGAATAATCCGCTCTAACATCATAGCTTCTTTCAACTTGTGAATGTGACAAACCAACATTTTGACGGGCAAATGCATAGACCGAGTTAATGCGATTTTTTAATCGTGCTGTGTATTCAGTACAGTTCCTGACATAATCAGTTGGTCGTCGATAAAGTAGCTCCAAGGGGAGCATAATTCCACGACCAAACATAATTTGACTGGTTATGAACCTAGTGAAGCCATGAACGACTGATCTATAAGACATCAACAAAAGCGGGAGCTTAAGGCCTCAAGGTGTCAAAAGTTGTGCAACAGTGATAGCCTCTCGATTGGGAAGTGCATAGGCGTCTGGCCATTTGGTGAAGTAATGCATGGAAACCAAGACGTAGCGATTTCCAGATTCTGTTTGCAGAAATGGCCCCATAACGTCAATGGCTATCCGTTCCATTGGACACCCGACGCAATACTGATGCAAGGGTAGGCGCTTATTTTTCTGGGACATTTTTTTCCAGAACAACTTCCACAACCTCGACACCATGCTGTTACGCCACCTGGAAATATGACCCAATAAAAACGTTAGCGCACTTTTTCTAAAGTTTCATTCATACCAAAGTGACCGCCAGCAGTCTTATCATGATGCTGGGTTAGAACTTCTGTCCGTTTCGCTTCAGGGATTGAAAACTGTCATTTTGATATTTCGCCCCGGAAGATTGCCATTTTTTATACAACACACCGTCTTTCAAATGCAGACTATCCCATTGAGACCAATGTTTCCAAGTCACTCGACATACTAAATACCTGACCTCAAGATGGTCGCACAGACTTTCGTATCCAAGAAATTATTGGTGCAATGGTAGAATCACTCAATTTCTGTAATTTTGCTTCTGAGCATTCCCGAAATGTTTGTACAATGACATCTGAATTGTCAAAATGGCCCTCGCGTTGTTCCATTCGGAAACAGAATTATGCATTCTGACACAGGACATGAATGAGGAAGTCGCGAAAGCGCATCGGCATTTTCATGTGTTGAACATGAAAGTCACATTCTTGAAGTCGTTGTAACCACTTAGCCAGCTGACCTTCCGAATTTTGAAGTTTAAGTGCCACTGTAACGACGCTTGGTCGGTCCGAAGCAAAAATTTCTGATCATATAAATAATGATGAAAATGGGAAACGTCTGTAACCACAGCTAGCAGGCCTTTCTTTAGCGGAACGCAGTAGTTCAGGGCCCCGAATACTCCTACTATAATAGACGATAACACGTTCTCACGTTCTGTGCCACTCTGCATTTGTGAGAGAACGCTACCGAGTCAAAATTAACTTGCTTCTGTATCCATAATATACATGCCATCCAAAAGAGGGTAGGCCAGAATCGGTGCATTGGTTAAAGCTTATTTCACTTTTTCAAACGCAGTATTACATTCATGTGACTGCAAAAATCTCCCCCCCCCCCCCCCCTTCTCAATAAGCTGATGAAGTGGTTTGGCGACGTCAGCAAATTTAGGAACAAAACGGCGGTAATACGAACACAATCCAACAAAACTGCGGAGAAAACTTGTACACTTAGACAGAATAATCACGGCCATAACAAAACGGTAATCATCAATTGGTAAACACTGTCGAATGACTTAACATGTAAACAATTTTACTAAATAAATAGAAATATTAGGAATCACATTACAATGGGCTAATATCAGTATTCGTAACAATACGAAAGAAAGGACACAGCTTGTGAGAATTCATGAAAAAAAAAACACACTGCGAAGGTGCGGTATTTGGCCAAAAAAGTCAATTTTTTTCTATACCACCAAGTAAAATTACTGTCAAAGACCAGTGATTTTGTTGCATTTTTTGTTACAGTGTAGAAATATAGTAATGAAAATCTGAATAAAACATATGGCCAAATCAATTTGAATTTTGATTCTACATGTGGCATCACTAATTTAAATTATTGGAGCATCTACTCAGACATATGCGTAATAGCTTCCTTCATTCATGGTTTCCAAATTTCATCTCTCACTGCACTTTACTACAGCGGTTCAGTTCAGTTCGGGATGTAATTCCGCTTAGCATCATTCAGCTTCATTTTGCAAAAGCTCTTTGTCATATATTGGTTGTCGCCAGATAGACTCATAGTTCTATGTAATATGCCAAATCAAATATAAACGATATAATATGCCAAAGTTTCCAATGTCTATTCAGACAAGCTTGAATAGTAGAAAGACAATCTGGTCTATATATATATATATATCAGTCTTATTTTGCAAACAACGCTGATTATCAAAATCATCACTACAATAGCGAATGGTTGAACCAGGTAGACCCATATTTCAACGTCCAAGATTGTGCATGAAGGTTATAACTTCAGCGGTGAAATGAAGAAAAACTTCGCTGCTTCCTAAGAATTTTTCCAAATCTGTAGAAAAAGAGAAGAATAACGAGATAGAATGATGGTTTTTATATATTGCATTTTTGTATATTTTATATTTTGCTTTTCTATTTGTTATTATTGGTCTCAACCTCTTTCCGGCTGTCTTATCTTCACGTCGTAAAAAGTTACTAAAGAGAAGCGAAGAAGCGGCAGAATATTTTAGCTTCACCCGCGACATATTCCAGTCATTGCATCTTACTACAACGATTCATTGAGTTTTGTCATCTTATTTTTACAGCCACTTCCTGTACCAGCAGGCAGGCCACTTATATACGGACAGGGTAAGTGTTGTTGGAAAAGATATTTCCGGTTCGGCTTACACAAGTTATTACAATTTGGGTTGGATTGTGGGCAAGGATTAATGAGCCCCACTCGCCGGAACTCGGAACCTAGAAATGCAACCTATGATGTCAACATGATACTGGGGCATCGTGCCCCGATACATGGTAGTATTGTTGCGATTAAAAATCGACCGATCCTATAATACAAACGTATTATATACCCCCATATAAATAACCCCGACCCTGCCACTTGCCAAAAGATTTTGCGATTTTCTTTTTGTTGGGTTTTTACATGAAAGAAACCAACAGAGAAACCACCAATACGGAAAATATTACTGATGGTGAACCTATTCTTTATTCACATTTAAACAATACTTATCAAATATCGTAAAATACTTGAAAAAATCGAATTTTTAAAATCACACTAGCAGCCATAATTTTTACGCAAAACTAAGCACCTCTTGCAACCTAATCGCAATGCCCTGAAGGTCAATGGTTCAATTCCAGCAGGTTTCTCTACAAATGTTGCTCTCAGCAAGGGACGTGAACACACATAAAATTCGTCGTAGCGACCGTTGTGCGACAAACCCCGGATGGATTTTACTGATAGCCCAAAGCACATAGTTCAAACGGTGAAAAACTCGGTGAAAATGATGAGGAATATACAATAGTAATTTTATCGCAAGTCAAAACACGTTAGTTTGAGACCAAATATCACTGTTAAATATGGAAATTTGATGTTTATGTTCGAATTCAAAATGATTAGGTTTTGCCCAGCCATGTAGTGTAATGCCAAGTAAAAATGTATTTCGATGTCATACACAAAAAGTAATTGAGATTGCAGTATTTGTATATATCCAAAATGCGAAACGCCTCATTAATAATATTTACGCTAACACGCCTCGGGCTCCGTCGGGGAAATTAAAAAGGTTCTGATTTAGACCAATTTTGCTTTATAAGTTATATATTAAATGGCCCAGTGGTTGAACATGTTGGCATCGCAGGTTAAAGATCTCGGTTTGGAGTCCCGGCGAGTCTGGCTCGCTTATCCATGCCCACCACTCAACCCAGGATGTAATAACTTGGGTAGGCCAAGCCAACAGGAAAAGATCATATCTATCCAACAATTGTAACCCTGTTCGTCTGTAAGTGGCCACTGTTACATGGCCTTGGACAGGGTGATCCACTATAAGAAGTGGCTATAAAAAAATAAAAATAAAACTTTGCATCTATATTCATGATTGATACTTGACAAAAAATGTCCAACGGTGATGTTGCGTAACTTCAATGCGTCTATTGGGGGTTTATTAGTGCGTACAATGGTTATAGCTTCCAAACAAGAATTTAACTTCCGTTGTATGGAAACATAAATTATTTACCCAATTCATTTATATGTAGATCAATTTTAGTACTGCGTCGTAACAATACGTTTTCAAAATTTTGAAACAGTAATTTTCACTTACTTGATATTGAACATGGTGGGTCATCGATTCCCAGACAGTGTCTTATATAATTTATCATACGTTTCTCGCTCGTATTGAAGTAATTGTTCAAACCATGTGTATTTTTTGAACTGGCTGTAAATATAGCAGTATCGTATCAAGTCCTTGCGGAAAATGTCGGATATACGGTTTTGATTGGTGGAAGGCTTCATTAAATTTTACGCGGGAATCCAAATGCAATTTTTAGACTGAAGAAGCCAACTGGAATAAATAACCATAATCTTACTTCAGACATCACTTTCGTATTCTTGCTATCAAAATAAATTGGTCCGCACTGATATCATATTTATTTCGCCCTCATTGCACTTTACCGTGGCGGTTTAGTTCCATTTGGAATGTTTTCCGTTCTGAGCAGTTGCTGGTACTACATCTTTTAGTAGCTCTTTGCTATTGAGTGACTGTTGGTTGGTTTCCTTTAGAAACTGTTCCGGCCTTGTTCAGAGTGAATTTCAATAAGGAAAATAATAAATTTGGCGCTAAAGCTCATCGCTTTTCCGGCAAAAATCCTTGCCGGGTATTTTGAGCTAAATGGATTTCTTCTTGTCATTTTTCGCTCCATGAATGATGACAGCTTACTTATTCCTTTTGCTAGATTATAAGTCAAGTGGTAGATGGTTTTACCATTGTCCAGGGTAGATACCCCTCACTGCATTTTAACATGGCGGTTCAGTTACGTTAGAGATGTTTTCCGTTTAGAATGCAGCTGCCCTTACTACGCCTTCTAGTAGCTTTTTACTATTTAAGTAGCTTTAGTTGATTCCTTTTAGACACTGCCTCTGACCTTTCGCATAGTGAATTTCAATAAAAACTATAACTGTGTACACAGTACTACGAAGGCTTTCGCCTGACCATGATAAACACTGTCACCACTGGATCTTCCATGAGTACTCATATATTTTCTAAGAGATGTCTTACAGCACACAGACTTCTGGACCGAGATTCTAGGTGACAAACAAAGTTCACCTTTCATAATATTAAACCAGGCCCTGCATACTACCGCTATAATCCGAAAAAATCACATATACACCGGGGACTGAATCAAATCAGTCCAAAACAATATCTTTACATAGTTTTTGATCAAATCAATGACAAAGACTCTTGAAATTGCAATTGAAATATTCATTTCAGGACTATGTCAAATCAGATGCAAAGTATATATTCACACTGTTTTCCATCTATCCACTAATATATAATTCGCCTAAAATGTCATTTTTGGAACACTCTGATATGGCACTTTCGTGAGACAAATCAAATTTTAGGACCCCACACCATGTCTGTCCGATGCATGGGCCTTCCATATATCATTGGCTAGATCAAAAACAGTGTAAATATATGCTTTGCAACGGATTTGACATAGTCCTGAAATAAATATTCCAATTGCAATTTCAAGACTCCACATCATGTCGGTTCCTTGCATGACGCATAAATATGTCATTGATTTGATCAAAAACCATGCAAAGATATGGTTTGAGACTGATTTGATATCATGGAAGGTGAACATTGATTTTCGCATACCTTTGTTCGTGAGCTAGAATCTCGTTCCAGAAGTCTGTGTGCTGTAAGACATCTCTTAAAAATATATGAGTATTCATGGAGGATCGGAAGATCCAGTGATGACAGTGTTTATTTGATCTTTTGTTTATTTTGATCTATCCAATGATATATGTATGAGCCATTCATGCGACAGTCAAGTTATGGTGTTTTCATATCATATTTGGGTTTGTTCATCCCAGGATTGGATCTAATTAGTATCAAATCCTATCTTTACCTTCTTTATGATCTACCCAAGGATATATGTATGAGCCTTGGATGGGACAGACAAGGTTTGGTGTCTTGAGATTATTTTTGGACTGTGTCAAATCAGTATGAAAGCCCATCTTTACACTCTTTTTGATCTATCCATTGAGATATATGTATGGGCCATGCATAGGACATACAAGGTACGATGTCTTGAAATTATTTTGGGGTTGTTCATCTCAAGACTTTTTCAAATCAGTGTCAAAGTCCATCTTTGCACTTTTTTGATATATCCAATGTACATACATATATGAGACATATGGGATATATGTATGGGACGTGCGTGGGACAGACCAGATATGGTCTCTTGAAATTATTTTTGGGTATTTATCTCACGACTGTGCCAAATCAGTAACAAATCCCTTCTCTACACCCTTTTTTGATCTATGCAATGAAATATGTGAGGTTCATGCATGGGAAGTTGTTCCAATAGTTTTTGGTTCTCTAGGGTGCATTCTTGTTGAGCAATCAAAACATCTTACTAAGATCGGGTTAGACACTGTTTACCATCAACTGCAGTTCCAGAAAACTGCTATACTAGGAACGACACGAATTTTGAGGAGGGTCCTCAGTCTCCCAGGCAACGGTTAGCTGCCCGAGACGGAGGTAACCATCTGCAAATATTGCAGTGCAAATGATATTTGAATAATGATAATAAAACTAAAAACTTAGAATTTCACTAAGCCTTCTGCTTCAGGGCAAAAGCCTTAAAAGCGAACTATGTAACTGGGGTTTGACTGCATTTGAAGCCTTTTTTAATAGGTTTGAAGATGATTTTCTACGAATTTTCTATTTTAAAATTTACGTAGTTTTTATACTAGGTACCTAGTTTTTTGAACCAGATAGATGGGTGATAATTTGATATGTACCTATTTTACCTAGTAAAATTCACTAGGTAAAACTTTGAATAGAAAATCGGTGAAAGTTAATGAAGGTTAAATTAAGTATCAGTGAAAAAATATGTTAAAGGAAATTGAAAAATAAACTCACTTAATTGATTATTCCAGATAATATATCTATATTACCTCCTATTATACCCGCTTGAATTTAATACCCGATGGGTAGCTATAGTCTATGACATTCAATACCTATAAATTTTGCAGTAACCATCGGTGATGGCAGCATAGTTTTTACTTGGTTAGATAAAGTAAAACGAAGTTCACAGCAAACAGGGTTAAGTATTACTAGGTAACCTACGAAATCAGGTAGTTAACTTAGATTCAAAATCAGGTAAACTTGCTAATCATCGTTTTGCTGCATTTAGGCCATTTTTTTATGGAATTGAAGACCGCCGAAATGCCGATTTCAAACACATTTTACAATGGAAATAAGATTTACCTAGTTTTTCATATGAGGTACCTAATTTTTTGGACCATATACCTAGTTAATTTTTTTAAGTACGTAGTTAAAAATGAGGTAAATTTACCTATTTTACCTAGTAAATTAACTAGGTAAAACTTCAGGCAAAAAACTCGGTGAATTAGGTAAATCAGATATTAGTGAAACCCAAGTAAAAGTACTAAGTAAAAGTACTACGCCAAACTTGGTATACTAGGTAAACTCGGTACTTTCACCTAGAATTGCTAACACTAGTAACCAGTGGTTTGGAATGGAACATATTTAGTTCACTTACATGGAAAACTAATATGAGACCCAGCCGAAAACGTATTCCTAATTGATTTCAGTAATCCCGTATAAGGTGATTTTTTCTCCTTTGGATCGTTAGGGTCTCTGATATACGTTCCTTCTCTATGCTGCTCACCAATTCCAAGAAAATGACACACTCTGCTGTAGTAATCGGTTCCATAGCTAAAGTTCAAAACCAGCTGAAAATACAGATTTTGTTAAAGAACTACAAAGACAATAAAATGTGAAAATCATATTAAAATGCACGTGAGTACGTCGATTTTACTCATCCAAGATAAAAGTTTTAAACTTTGCTGAAATTTCGGTTTTGTTAATTATCCTCCTAAAACATCGTGTTTGGAAAAAAAGACACGAGTCGTTTTAAAAAAGCATTTAAACGTTTCTCTATCGTATTTTTTCTGCTGAAGGTATGTTTACGTAAAATTAACAACGGAATTAAACGAGAACTACGGCAATATTAAATATAAATAACTTGGAACAGTCTAATCCGATCAAACTCATAACTAACATCGCTGGGTTGCAATGTTGTGCGGAATCACAATGAGTCTATTTTTATTTCTGAGATACAAATAATAAAAAATGCCCTATTTCACGGGCTTTGACTAACGTTGAACAACATATATCGTTATAATCCAAAAACTCAGGAAGATCAGTAGGATAGGACCCTCAACCCTGTAATTTCTGAAGGTTACCTAGCATTTCAAACTCATAAATTTCCCCATCCTCAAATTTCACAATTTTTCGTTTTAACTATCGCAAGCGATTACACTACATATTCTTACCCCCATTATATTTCTCTGGCTGTCAAATTTCAAGACACTTATCAATGGTATCAGTAAATTTTTTTTATAAGTAGTGAAGATTGTATTCCAAGTGGTAGGTGTCGGTATTTTTCATCACGGTGGTATCGTTATCGGCTAATTTTGAAATAATAGTATCGACAGAAATCGTGGTATAGTTGTATGATTTTTAAAAAGTAAACCCGTGATAGAAATCCATGAAACAACAAATGAAGTGATCGGATATGGATTGCGAGCTGAAATGGCCGCTTATCTTAAACGTTGATACGTTAATAAATACATTTTGGATTAATATATCTTTAGTTAATGTTTACTGAGTATTTTATCATAGTGTAAGTCGCTAGTTTTACTAACGTACCCTTATATATTTAAATAAGAAATATCGACTAAAGAGAGCGTCAAAATAAATTACCTAGCGACTCCTTTCCGCAACCTTTTTTCCTTCTCCTCAATTTCCAATTCATGAATCCCCATTTTATCTTTCAAAAGAGAAGTTATAGCTTCCGGTTTCAAGACATCGTCAACAACCTTGCAATAGGGATGATTGCAATAGTTATTTCCTAAACTCGGTATAACAGTATAAGTATAACAAATTTACTACAAAACTAGGTGAAGTACTATTAGTAACTAGATTAAAATCTAGGTAAACTGGGTAATTGTCGTTTGGCCGCATTTAAGACATTTTTAATAGCTTTGAAGGCTAAAATCTTCTAATAGTCTATTTTGAAATTTTTTTGGATAAGAAAAATAAGATTTATCTAGAATTCTTTAAACCGTGTACCTAGTTGTAAAATAGGTAAAGTTACCTATTTTACCTAGTAAATTTACCGGGTAAAATATGGAACAGAAACTTGGTAAAAGTTAAACCAGGTAAGTTGTATATCGAAACTAGTAAAAACTAGTAAAAAGAACTTTGAAGATTTTTTCATCTGAAATTTACTCTGAGCAAGGCCGGAAGCAGCTCATAAAGGAAACCAACCAACGGCCACTCAATAGCAAAAAGCTTCTAAAAGATAGGACCAGCAACTGAACTCTAAACGAAAACATCCTAAACAGAACTAAACGATCATGGTTAAGTGCAGTGAGTGGTATCTGCCCTGGGCGATGGTAAAACCATCTACCACTTGTTTACTTCCTTCTAGTCGCCTCTTACGACACGCAGGAAATAGGTTAGGACTATTTTAAATCCCGTACCAGGTAAACTAGGTACTTTTATCTAGAATTGCCAACACTACCTTGCAACCATTGCTGTGAGCATATATCACCAAACGAACTTCTTTCTACATTTTCATCTTCCTCTTCAATTTCCAACACATATTGCCTCAGGTGGTCCTCGAGCATTTCTTTGGCTTCACTGCAAACAGTTCTTGGGTCGTTTGCTTTGCTATGAACAAGATCAACCTTTGTAGGATCGTGAGGACCATGGTTATAAATATACATGCTAATGTCTTTAGCTTGTCCTTCTGATTTCGTCTGGCTACCACCGATCCCGTTAACAAACACAGACTTATGATCCGGATGCAAAGTCACTACCTCATCTTTTTCTTCATCCGCCATGTTTGCTTTCGCACTAGTCAAATTGGACTTCCTATATAGAACAGATTAAATATTTTGATGGTGTTGTAGAACCATTGATGGTTGAAGCAGAATTAAAATTAAATAAAGTATAGGAATAGGATTCTATTTTTAACCTGCGGTGGAAGAAAGTCCATAATACGACTTGATTATATGGCAAATCACAGCCTTTCGTACAGACACCTGTTCCAATTAGAGGGCAAAGATTTTGGCTTAGCCCTCTCGATCATTTACTTGTGTATAGACATGATGGGACGTAATCGTGTGCTATGCATACATAAACCACCGGACGCCGATGTGGAATCGTCAATTTTGTCGTGGAAATATGATAATTCCACTTTAGGTTACAAGTTTTCGTCCCGATACCCGATTCATGACAGATTCGAATATTCTGTGTCGAACGTATTCGTCTCAGAAAACCGAATTGCTCAGACCACTACCACGTGTTTTGAATTCCCGTTAGAACGACCCGAGCTGTGTAGCTCGAAGCGTTATTCCCAACACTTTTACGGACTAAGCTAGCCTGACAACCGTCAAAAGAGGGGGGTTTGTAACCTCATGTCACCAGGGGTGCGGATATATCACAACTCATGCGTTGCGATTTCAAAGGTATTGGTATGTCGCCAGTGATGCGATACCACTTTTTGCCGATACTTATACTTTATAATAAACCGATACCGATACTGTCGATAATGAAAATCGCCAAACCATCTACCGGACCTTAACATCATTGCTATTTAAGCCAAATGTGGCAAATTAAAATGTTATGTTAATATGTCATATATTTTATTAATTGTGTTTCTTAACACTATTTTTATTGAAAAATTGGAAGGTTTGTAAAACTTAAAAAATATAGAAACTAAAATCGATAAATATTTCTATTAATGCGAATATCGTTAGGTCTACAGACAAAAAATAAGATGATGTTTATCAAGTTAGACCGAACCCATTGACGTCTATAGGTGTCCATATTGTGTTTTCCATGATTCTTTTTCAAGTAGCACATATCAGTTCTATCAAATCACTTATAAATCTAACACACAAAACTCCCCAAAAATCACATATTTAGTTTTCAAATGAACAAAATTTATGACAACAATTTGCAATATTGTAGATCTTGTAGATCAAAACGATCAGGAAAGCAGTGAGAGGGCGATGAATTTCAAAATTTAGAGGTTGTTGGAAAATTGTTTTTGTATAAAACTGTTTGTGACATTGTGGAACCTCCACAGTTAATAGGTGCGAATTGGTAGCCAATCGCGTGGAACGATTAAAAATTTTGTTCGGAGGAACGAGAGCAGAACGAGAGCTCTCTTGAACAAAGACTATCATATTATATGTAAAATAAACAAAATGAGGCAACGTTGCGGCGGTGTGGCAAACTTTGCCAACCTGAACAATAACACAAAAAATTGCAGAACAAGAATATTGGAGAACTAGATACCAATTGAATTATTCAAAAACAACATCCAAAATCAACGACAGCATTAACACAACCAATGAAGAACATTTAATCAAATTAGTTCCCGGCAAAATAAAAATTTTTGATTGAGAAAGTCTATATCCAGAAGGTTAATTTGCCCAAATATATTCAAACCTTGGATCTGAGAAATGTATATCTAGGCATGGTAATCAAAATTAAAAACCCGAAGGTTGTAGGAAAGGAACATAAGTTCAACAATCCATAATAGGTTTAACAATCAGAATGCAACAGACAGACAGAATGCAATCGACTTTGTTTAACTTTGACCAAAATTGATTGTATTTTGTGATGGAGGATGAAAATTCACTTAACATTTTTGTTCCTATGAATGATTCATGATTTTTTTCCTGTAAGGTACGGGCATTTCCTGACGCATTTCCTGCGTGTCGTGAGAGGCGACTAAACGGAAGCAAGAAAGCGGTAGATGGTTTTACGATCTCCCAGAGCAGATACCTCTCACTGCACTTTACCATGACGGTTCAGTTCCGTTTGGGATGTTTTCTATTTAGAGTGCAGTTACTGGTACTACATATTTTAGTAGCTCTTTGCTATTGAGTGACTGTTGGTTGGTTCCCTGTGGCAGCTGTTTCCAGCTTTGCTTAGAGTGAATTTCAATAAGAATTGGAATAATTCATGCTTCATATCGATTCAAATCACCGAATCAAATCGCCCAGCAGTCCTTGTGATGAAGGTTTTGGGGACTTGTTCGAAGTTGACTAACTATTCATATTTTGAAACCTACAATTGCTGTCTAAATATGAGATTTCATTATATAAGGGGATGACGTATAAAAATGGTTATCTTTTGGGGTGATTGAAATCTAAAAAGGCAATTATACGAAAATTCTCAATATTTCCAATATTCTTGGGCCTTCGAGAATTTCTGGAAACTTCTCGAAATTCCCGGAAACTTTACATCCCTTTGCAACCCTAGTTGTGACACATCCGCATCCCTCATAACATAAGGTTACCAGCCCTATCTTAACAAAGCGGAAACATTACATACAGAACTAAACCGCTATAGTTCCGCAATTCGCAGTTGCCAACAGCGGCGAGCTACATACCACATCTTGACATTCAAAGTAATTTGTGTCAATTTCAAGTTAGGTTAGTTATGTGCTGCTCATCATAAAGACAAATATTTCTTTCATTCGGTTTCCCAGAATCGATATTAAGATTCGTAGTTGGACATAATTCTGTAGCGCAGATTGAAATAAAAAGTCAGCAACTGACATCTAAGCAAATAATTGACGCAGAACCTAATGAGTGTGCAGCGCAGTGCTCTCAGCGAGGGAAATATATCCTGTCTCTTCTTTGCCTTGCCTTGCCCTGCAACCAAATTAATGGCGGCGTCAATGGCATCGATTATACTGTCATCTATATCTATCTGTATCTGGATCCGTACAGTCCTGGCGCGAATGATTTTAGGCGAAATTGCAAAAAAAAAATCGCGACTTCAGCGATATACAGTAGAAATGTTAACTTATAGTAATTTCTGCTTGTGTCTCCCGTTACTACTTGAACGAACACATAAAAGAAAATATGTGGTAGGCATTGAAATAGTTTATTTAAACACCTCTGTTGTTACAAAAAGCAATACAAAGAGAGATATCAAATTACAGAGTTGTCAGGAATCTTATAGTAAAGCTAAAAAATTATCACATCTCATTACCTAACCCTTCCGCCACGGTCTACTAGATCTTTAGTGTTTTCCAACCTCGGCTTCGATATAGAGGTATGCGGATTCGAAGTATCGATGTCGCCGCTACTCCGCCGCCGGTTTGGTCTGGGTGTTCGGCGTAAATATCGATCATGGATTTATCACTCAGAACACAATACACGACAGAAGATAAATAATCATAACCTGCAATGGAAAATGTTTAAAATAATATAGCATCTTGACCGATTTTCTTCTAACGAAATATATTACATGAAAAAGTATAAACAATAAAAATACCGAAAAAATAAGTCGAATTAAACACAGTGGAAAAGGAAAAATGAAATTAGAAAATTTAAAGGTGGAAATAAGAATTAATTGAATAAAAAAGGAATGGTGAATCGGTCGTAGGAACAAAAACTTTCTAAACGAAGAGGAATTAGTGACCCATGGCTAGCAATAATATGCTTGGACAAACTTTTGGGTGAAGATTTTGCGTATATATTAAGATTTGTCTTTCGGTGACTGATATTTTTCTTCGTGTAGTGGCGGGACCCAGCCAGTTTGGGCACTTTCATATTTGCTGAAAAGACAATTGGAGGAATGTACTATACCATAGACTGACAGAATGTCAGCTGCTCTTCTACTCAGATATCCGAAGAAAACGGCTTTCACCAGAAGAAATTTAGCAATTACGCAATATTACCTCTTACTGGAAGAATAAATGTCATTCCTGAGTGTCTGGTAACAACCATACTGCAGAACAGTGGTTCTCACTTCTCAAACTTTTATGTTTGCGGACCAGTAAATTTTCAAAAAAAATTTTGCGGACCGGTGGACTTTCAAGATCTACCCAAAATGTAATTACGATAAAAACTATGCAATACAAAAGCAAAGAAGCATGAAAGCTTCAATTTAATGAGAAGTTTTCTGCTGTTTGTTTGATACCATAAGTGTTAAAAGCAGTTCTCATGAGGTTTCTGCAAGGCGAAGTAGAGCGTTGACTTCCATACGATTTCTCTGTTTTGTCTTGATGATTCATAACAACATTGCATGATCGTTTCAAGCGATGTTGTAAATTTGAAGCAACAGGGCTAGTTTCTTCCTCTGTGATCACCAGTAACTCATCACTAACTGAAGCAGCAGTAGGACTGGTCCTTCCTCTGTCCTCACCTAACTCGATAACTTGATTTTCACTGTTGGTTTTCTTTTGAAAAATCTTGATAATACTAGTTTGGTTGACTCCACTTTATTATCAAAGTTCTTTGCTAAATTTTGCGCTTTTAAACATTTTGGCACCATACTTACAGCATTGTGACGTACGACAGAGTTCAAAGTAGACTCTGAACTTTCTCTTACCTCACAATACTGCAAATTACGGAACGTGCGAAATTCTGAATCAGTTTAAAATTGGATGTTTCATTTCCTTAAACAATGGACAAGCCTTCAACATATTGCATTTTGTAATTGAGATAAAATATTGTAATATGTTTGTCGGACCGGGAGGAAAGTTGACGCGGACCGGCGGTTGAGAACCACTGCTGTAGAAAGTTTCAAAATCATACCGCTATGAAAGAAAATCAGTGTTGAAGATATTAAAGCGTTTTGTTCACCCGAAGAAAAAGACATGAACGTTTTGGATACTCACAAAAACACGAAATTCTGCCTATACGTTTCTGAAAAAATAATGAATACCCAAAACAAACTCAAAGGCAAAAATGTAACGCATCGTAACTATTTTATTACGTTATCACAAGCGTGTTATTTTTAACAAACACATGGATACAGCCCAAAGTGTTCGACATTAAAAAAAAGGTCTTGTCACATATCATCCGTTGAACTGAAATATATAATTTCATTTAGGCGTTCTATAAAATTTTTACATCGACAAAAAAGTTTTTCATCTCGACACCGACACCAGTCCATTGCATTCAATATTCTCATTCCATTTGAAGACAAAAGTGTAAGAACATGTGTGAGTATAGAACAAAGCTTATACATTCGTTCAGTTTTACGGGACGAATATATATATATATATATTTATATATACGGGATTTAGAATGGTCCAAACGCATTTTCTGCGTGTGTATCGCAAGGGATGACTAAAGGGAAACAAAAAAGTGCTAGATGGTTTTATGAGCGCACAGGGCAGCTAAGTCACTGTACTTAGCCATGGTGGTTTAGTTCCGTGTGGGGTGTTTTCCGCTTTGAGGGGCAATTGCTGGCACCACATCCTGTTGTAGTATCACTTTGCCATTCGACCTCAAAGACAACTTCTATATTCATAAACAAAAGCAAGAAAGAGGATTTTCTGAACTTCATTTTGATTGCGTTTTCGTTTCACATCTTGGTAGGTTTGCAAAAGGGTGGAAAGTTTCAGGGAATTTTCAAAAGTTTCCCGGAAAGTTTCTGGAAATTTTCAAGGGCCAGGCAGGCAATATTGAAAATATTGGGAATATTCGTCTAATTACTTTTTTATCTTTCAATCACCCTAAAAGATATTTTAAACCATATTTATATGTTTTCCCTTTATATAATTAAATTTCATAATTAGACAGCAATTATATTTTTCAAACTATGAATAGGTAGTCAACCGATAACTTTATCACAAGTAGGACTGGGCAATTTGATTCTGTGATTTGAATCGACACGAGGCATAAATTATTCGAGTTAATCATGATTCATCTATAGGAACAAAAACTTGCTAAAATGCAATCAATTTTGGTCAAAGTTAAACAGATTCGATTGCGTTCTGTAGTTCATATATGTGACTTTCTCCTCGTTTACATGGTGTGTGAATTGAAAATACATTCCCTTTATGATTCTTTTTTCTATTTCAATAGTATTCATAACTATGCATCATTGAAATTTTATATTAAACAATTTGTAGTAGTAAAAATGGTATATTTGTTATTTATACAGAAGTGGGGATTCGGTCAGATTCGAAAAAAATCCGAATTAGAATCCCAAACAATTCAGTTTTGCCCAGTCTTGATCACAAGTTAACAGGTGAATGCCAAATTAACTCAAATTTATGTCAATGAAGCAATTGATGAAGTCGTTATCCGCTCATCGGAGTTGCAAACCCAATGAAAATTTTTTCAAAAATATGCTTGAACCTAGAACGGTTTTGTAATTTTTTTCAGAAATGTTTCGTCGTAATTAACATTGTGCTACCTTATCGTTTATCAGTGGTCCCTGTATTTGCATTTTCGAAACCATTGTACACGAAACAAAATATCATAAGGACATGATGCATACTTCTCTCATAATATTAATTGGCCACAGCAACAATACAGAAAAAGAAGCCCTATTGGTCTTTATCATAAAATTTATCGAAAGTCCTGAAACTTCCTAAAGTTTCCGAAAAGTCCCGTTTGTTGACAAAATTTCCGATGGTAAATTACCTCCCATGAAAATTCCCGATATTTTGCAACTCTACTTCTGTGTGTCCCAAACAGAGATTTTATTTTGTCAAGCATGAGGTACAGATGGACCGCGTCCTGGTGATCAACAAAATCAGTTATTTGCGTTCAAAACATATCTCCCTCCCCAATCCAGTATCAAGATTTGGCGCCTTCCACCGTCTTGTACTTTGAAAATTACGATTCAAATTGATATTCTGTTACAAATCTGATTCGAACTATGCAAATAATCATTTTTGACGACTACTTAAGTGACAATTCATGTTTCAAAAAGAAAAAGACATCGCCCGCTATTCCAGTGACTTCCTTCCACATTTTTTCCAATCTGGATTTTATGCCATACATTCTTAAATCTTTTAGCAGGTTCTTCATTTCGCAGTAGCTCTTTGCCGCTTAAGTGGATGTTAGTTGGTTCCAATTTGACACTACTTCCGGCTTTGCACTGAGAGAATTTGAACAGTAAGAAATACCCTATATTTTGTACTGATATATTAGTCTTTCAACAAAACTGATCTAATTTGGTACAGAGAGGGAAATTTTAATGGTTTCATCAAGTTATTATGATGCATCACAGAAAACCAAAGCAAAATATAAGAAGACGATTTGTATGAAAATTTTCTTTTGGTTTTTTATCCCTTTTTAATGAGGTAATGGCTGGAAGAAGTTATCTAATACAATTTTTATGATGAAAAAGTTAATCAAGAAATTCTTCACATATGCACAAATTTATTTCTGTAAACAACAGAGTCGTAGATAGTTTTATTAGCGCCAGAGGCAGACACCACTTCGCTTTATAATAGCGACACATTAATTTTCGGCGTGTTTTTCCCACTTAGCTTACTGTTTCTGGTACCACATTTCTTGATAGATTTTTGCTACACAATTGTCGCTAGTTGGTATATTTTAACCTCGGTCCAGATCCGTGCGAAAATTGGCTTACATCAAATTCGAGCAAAAATAATGAGAATTTTAACATACAGCCCAAGCCCAGGATCGAGCCTTATTTTAAAAAACTTAGCGAGGTGCAGCAGGTTTCCACAACAGTACTGAGTACATTTATGAACAGCAAACATTTCAATCGGTTGGTTTTATTTTCTTTAGTAATTTGTGTAAAACCAAATGAATATGCACCGGGCAAAATATTTTTCAATGTAATGAAATATTGGGGAACATTATTCCATTTTTCAGTGGTAATGAACAATTTCAAGTAAACCTGAATATTAGGAAACAGAAGAAATGAATTTTGATCATTTATACTCATTTTGTTGATACTCAGGCAGAAGTATTTTTGAAAATACATGTTTTATCAAGTATGGGGTCATCACATGTTGAGAATCTCGGATTCGAGCTCCGGCAAGTCCGTACCGTTTATCCATGCCCATTAATCCATCTCTCCACCCAGATTGTTAAATATCTTGGGTTGGCCGAACCGAACCGGAATGCTAATTTCTTCCCGGAAACCCTGTGGCGTCGTCGAAGTACAAGGTGATTTTTAACGCGTCTCGAAGTTTCTGTGGTATCGTGTAAGCAGTATATAAAAAATTCGAGATGCATTGAAATCTCCTTATTTAACAACTAAAGTGCAAAGAACTACACGAAAGGAAGGACAGATATCTATTGACGCGAGTTTTAAAACACAACTGTGATATGAGATAAACTCGAAATGTTTCTATCCCAATCGAAGTGTTGTGTTTGTATCGATTAAGAACTCTCTATCTTCAAATTTCACAGATACGTGGATGAAAACCATGTTTCATATACAGATGAAGAGCATGTACATTTCATATACACTAATCTTCTGCCCACTTTTCACCAGGTCCATGGAACAGCGAGCAAAGGCGACAACTGGCACAAAACTTTTGCATTACTAGAGTAATCTGATATAGGTGATTTGTATATCGATCCACGCGTTTTGGTCTTCCCTTGCTGGATAACTTCTATAAAAATTGATTCAAAGACTTTTTCGTTCATTATTGTGAAGTCGTTACGTAAAATATGGTGAACGTCGTTTCTTACATAGAACCCTACTCCACAGTCTCGATTATGCTTTCTAAGATTAGATAAAAACCTTATACCCTTAGTTCTCATTCATGCAGCCTTGCTCGATTTCGATTAAAATGAATGAATAAATACATGTTCAAATCATAAGTGTTAATGCTACGTTCATCGACACAACAAATTACCCCTGAGAAGTTTGATTTTGACGAACTTGAGCCACTTATGGACCGCGACTTGGCGGCGTAATTCATCAGTGACCCATACTTGACAAAACAGGTCAGAGAAAAACATTTCTGACTAGAGTATGAACTATATCTATAATTAACACCAGTTCCCATAACCCGTGAGTTTTTCTGACAGGTGATACTCTAATATACTACATTCTATCTGTTCAATAATCCTGCTCTGGCTCTTATTCCCAGTCTGCAAAAATAACTGAATGAATGCGCATTGAATGAATCTGATTATGCGCAGTGTTCCGAATGTTCAATTAGCAATCATTATAGTGTGATTATGATCGACGTTTTGTCGTTGACGAAACACGTGCTCAGATGCAGTTGGAATCTGAAAGTTATTATGGCTTGTGGTAGTGCGGTTTGAGCAGATATAAAAGTTGTTTTCGATCTCAAATCGCAGCTAATCAATCAAATCGCAACTAATCATATTAACCACTACTTGGAATGTAAGAATGTCTAAGTTGTACAGGTCTGTAGTTATGGATGCAAGTTCGGGATGTCTGTTTCAGCAACGTTGAAGACTGCAATGCACGTTTGCATTGGCCTTTGCCTTTTACGCTAACGCAAAGCTGGCTTTCATTTCTTTTACATTTTCTAGTAAACTAAACGATCTGCTGAGCACCCTGAAGGAGAATGCTCGTTTTTTTGCGCGCATTTGCCCTTTGTTATATAGACGTGTTGCTACGATTAACAATGCGTATAGGTAAGACAACTTCACGTGAACTGCTGCCTTGATAGATTCTTGTAAACACGACAGACAACGATAACAATGGGTATTGTCGAGTGTGGTATTATTAATAATGCCACGAAGCAACAGGTTAAAATCGAAAAAAAGTTGTACATGGTGCATTAATGTGTCTTTGTTAGAACAATTAGAGAGGGAACATTTTCGATCTGGAGATTGTGACATCAGAAAACGCAGTTCTGTATTTGAAGGAACCAACAATAAAGTTTTGTTTGGAGATTTAAAACTAGTCCAATTCACAAACCTTGCATCAAACATAACTACGCGTCAAAAGCCTGGTTTAAGAAGTTGACTTCTAATGAAAATCTGACTGAAAGCACATTTAAGCGGAATCTTGACACTCTCTCGGTTGTACCTGATATATTGAAAATTGAGTTTGTGAAGGGGGATAATGCTTAAGACTCTTTCAGACCAATGACTCTGGCAACCACTGTTAATTCGTTTTGGAATTTATGTATATATATACTATATATATATACATATGATATAATATATTCGTTGCATAATTTATAAATAGTTTTGAAATTATTTCATATTTGAAAAATTCGAAGCGGCTGCAGCCAATAGACGTACAATTTCTTGTCTCTCAGAAACATACGAGCCAGTCCAAAAAGGCAAGCATGTTGAAGTTAAATATTGGCTACCGGATTGAACACGCCAATTAGGTAACGCAGATTTCACAATGTAATCTCGTAAATTCTCGAAATCAAACGTTAGCACCATTCCATAAATACATATTCCAGCTTCCGCGAGTTTTCAATCCGAAATTGTGATTTATCGTTCTCGGCAAAGCACGTTATGGCGGAATGTTTATGGATGGCTTTTTGAAAATATTATATTGCAACTCTATCTAGTGTGAAACAAGTTATATTTGGACTATCCAACAACGGAAATAGAGTGCTATAAGGTCTCTGATCAAAAACTTTTTCAGCAATGTTAAACCATGATGGAGTGGCAGAATAATTATCATGTTATTTGAAGCACTTGTATCAAGTTATAATATAGAGCTCCTTTTTCCACAAAGATTAAATATATCTGAATAAGAAATGTCACTGCTTAAACCACCGATTTGTATAGTTTTAATTATTCAGCCCAGAGGCGACGAAAAACTGAAGTCTCGATGTTTTCTACAGCACAGAGAGAAATGTAACCTTTAATCAGTTTATTTTACAACAAAAACAGCAGATCACAGTCCGAAATTTTGGCTCAAGTGCGTTTTGTCAAGCAGGGGTCACTGATGGATCGCGTCGCTAAGACGCGGTCCATCTGTGATCCGTGTTTGACAACATGAAATTTAAAAAAAAAAAAGATTACGACATAGGCTTATATGGATTAAATTTTTTTTTGTGTTTTGTAAAGTTCGAGATTAAACTAGATTTGCAAAAAAGCACGAAAAATACAAACACAGCCAGAAGCTTATGCAACATGTATTAACAAGCTTTGATAATGAAAACCGTTTTTGCTCAGTTAAATCTTATTTGTGACGTAATAATTTGGAAGTTTTTTCTAATTTCAAAAACAAAAATTTTATTATCGTATTTCAAGAACAGTGTAATTTTGGTACCATAAAAGTGTTTTTTGAAAAAAAAAATGATTCCGTTATATTGATTTGCCCTCTCGCAATATTTTTATTATATACCTAACCCCTCCATAAACATATCTCTAGATAAAATCTGCTTCACCCTATTCTAAACCCAAACAATATTTCTTATTTTCCCACTGCCCCAATTGGACCTGGGCATGGTTCGGATGGATATCCTTTGAGAAAAACTTTGAAATCGCACCCATCTTCCCTCACTTCACATATATCGGGTACGTCTGTTGGAACCATTCGGCTTTAAAATAAAACAATAAAAAAGGTATGAATATACTTATTATGGGTTGTCACCGTACCGTTAAGCTAATATTTTTTAGTAAACTTATATTTTTCCCAACTTGCCTTTATTTATGTAATTTTTTTACTGAAGTAAAAATTTCTACAAATGTGGACATAAATGGACGAATGTTCAGTTGTCCAATTCAAACGAAAGCCAATTCCAACAACTTCAATAAATATTTTGACCTAGTTTACTACCTTTATTGAATCTAAAGCCATTTTTTGTGTCTACTTGATCATAAATTGTATGGTAGGTGTTTCATGTCATGCCAAATGTGAATATTGTTGGTATTTTATTATTAGCGAATTTGAATGAAATAAAAAATACCTTAATGGTAATGATATCAATAAGTTAGCTTACTTATCACAGCATAAATCAATCGCCCACGACACTTGGTAGGCCAAAATCATTTGAGCATTCACCGATTTATTTTCTTCCAATTCTTTCAAACCACGGGGACATTCAGTTGGTAAAGTACCATCTCCTAGATCTACATAATATGTATTTATTTTTTTCTTTGGGTCCTTTTCCAAACTTTTTCCCGGGAGATAACATTTCATATATACCTGAAAGGCACAGGTAATTGTAAATAACTTTTCTATAAATTTTTTCGATCAGACCTGTGTTGCTATGAGCAAGTAATAATATATGTGTTTCCAGAACATGTATCAGATCCCAAAATTTCAAGTTGGCATGATTTCAGTCGTTGAAAATTTGGCGTTGAATTGTAATCCGTACATACAAATTTTCTGAATAAAACAATTAAATTTTATTGTAGAATTAAAAGACACTTCAAATCTCGACGAATGTTGAGTTGAATTGAATTGAAAAATACGGGAAAAAATTATTAATACCTTTGAAGATTTTCCACATGTGCACAATTTACACGAATCCAGTTTCCATTCTTCACCGATGTCATGATAACTGAAATAATTCCTGGATATACGATTGCGACAAAAATGTCGAGAAACCGAAGGATTCGACGAACATTGCGCATTGGCAAAGCTTAACATAGTAAATAAAACGATAAATTTTAAGAAACACTCCATATTTTGTACTGATATTTTTGTCTTCCAACAAAACTGATCCGAATTAGCACGGGGAGAGAAATCTTACGGTTTATAAATTTATTATGATGAAAACGAGAGTAAAATAAAAAAATGTTTATGGTAATTTTTTCTCGCTTCTTTCTACCTTTGTTTCTATGAGTCATTGGCCGAAACAAGTCATCTAAAAACAATTTTTTTGCTGAGTAACCTTTACCGTGCAAATTTGAAAAACCTTTTACCGAGTATGAATGGCATGTTTTGCGTTAAAATGGGTTATTTATCAAGTTTGCGTTGTATAGCAGAGGGAATCACATAATATTAAGTTTCCTGTTCAGCAGAACAACGAGGAAAAAGTCCAGAGGCATTTTCTATTTCTCGTAAGCTATCGGTAAGCGTCTACGTGTTAATTGTTTCGTAAAACCTAAAACGCGATTCGCTATTCTTTGCAGAAAATTCCAGGGAAATTATTTTCGTAAAAAAACGAGCGTCTGGCCGAAAATCACAAATCGCCTTTTTCTTCTAT
Organism: Styela plicata; assembly: GCA_963675895.2. Lineage (NCBI taxonomy): Eukaryota > Metazoa > Chordata > Ascidiacea > Stolidobranchia > Styelidae > Styela > Styela plicata. Next base: position 2,506,607 of record OZ023150.1, read on the forward strand.
CGTTCGTGAAAAATCCATATTCACAAACCGTCGGTGACTGGTTAGGGCACCCATAGAATACTGTGGACAAAACTGGGTTCGTCGTTTCGTAAACCATTGCATGGTAGTAATGGATAGATCAACTGATGTATCCAGAATGAAGGACAACATCATTGAAAACAACAGCACAACAATTTATGTCACTGAAAATCATTTCCTCGAAGGACCCAACTGATGATCACTAAAATGATACAGAATATTTCTTAACAGAATGCACTGAATATTTCTGACTGAGATGGAGCCGCGGACCCGTCGAGCCTGAACCGAACACGTCTGAAGCGTGGTGTATCTGTAGCTCATATTTTACAAAGCAAATTTTACTGGTGACTTCTAGCGTTTTGAAAGTTACTGCTATGATACGACATTTCCTATCCAGTGTATTATTAATATGGATAAATTTCCCGGGCAAAGCAAAATAGCCAATTACTGAAATTATCAGAATGAAAATTGCTCTTCTGTACTAGTCGACTTTTGAATGCTTCAACTGAGTCGCATTTACAGCATTTATAAACCACACTGTAACAAAAATGCACATGGCACATGGTTGAAAGAAATATATGTTGCTCGTCTCATATCTTGAGTACAGCGCGGGCTAGTAGCATTCTAGCATTCGCAACTTACGCTCGAAAAAAAACGTGAAGATTGTTGTTGAGGAAATAATTCTTGGGTGCCTGAGATATAAATAAAGTGCGGATTGGAGACGCGTTAAAACTGTTTTTTTTTTTGTATTTTGCAAGTTATGAGTCACCAATGGAACGCGTTGCGGCAACGCAATTCATTAGCGGCACATGCATGCAAAACATGCGTAATGCTAAGGCTTGAATGTGAGACTCGATCGCCTTAGTATTGCTTTATGTAAAAAGGGGGTACTGAGCAATGTGAAACCGGGATTGCCTGTAGGCCGATGCTATCAGCGGGAATGCACATTTGCCTTTTGTAATTGCTATAGGTATTCCTACCGCGACGAGAGCTATAACCTAGATAAAAACAAAAAGTAGTGCGGCAACATGAACTGGTACAACGAAAAGTAAGATAACAAGTTGAAATATTGGATGCCGGATACGCATTGATATATACAAAGAAAAACAAAGGTCGAATAAGTTGTCACAAAGGCGGTATTAAAGTCAAAACAAAAATATATATTATGCAAATTGCGACCAACCTTGAGTTTACTATGTGAAAATAGACCTATGATAATGTGCTATGCCCGTGGATTCGAAAGTTAAGAAAATGGCAGAGAAAATTTAAGTCTAAAAAGCGAAAGGATAATTTACATCATACTTGAATCACGATTGGTCGGAGTCATACTCTTGCATTACGTGATCTTTATACAGAAACGTGATCTTTTTTATAGAAGGGTCCACGTTTCCGTCATGTATTTCATTTCTTTTAGCTTTTTGCAAAACTACATTCATATGTTATTTCCAATTAAGAGTATCTGTAAAAATCACACCAATCGGAATGAATCGGATTTCTCTAAGCCTTTCTATGGTTTTGGATTTAAGTGATAAGTGAATTTAAGTGAAATTGTAAAGGGATCGCCGAGCTTTTTTGAACAACCTGAATAAAAAAAACATATACCTTATTTGTTTTGGCAATATCAACAATTTGTTTGTTACCATCCACTGATGTACATTCAATAATTCCCGGTTGGTCATAATTTTCAATTGCTGTTTATCTTTATGAGAAATAAATAGATTACTGCCATCTGCAAAGAATATTGGATTCAGCATACTCTAAGCAATTGGGAAAATCGTTGATATAGATCAGAAACAACAGATGACCGAAGACACTTCCCTGCGGGACCCCATGTCTCAAGTCACATGGGACACTCGTTTGACTAAGGACACTCTTTTCCATCTTGGACAACCTGTTTTCTGTTTTGTTTATAAGACTTAAACCAATTGTTAACAGTGACTCTGATTCCATAATGATAATGTTTTTCCAATAGTACCCCATGACTGACGGTATCGAGAGCTTTCGAGAGGCCAAGTGCATATCCGTGTGTTCGATCGCCGCTATTTCATCATTTGCAAGCATTGCTGATGCCATAGATGTTGAAAATTTTTTGCGAAAGCAGAATTGGAACGGGTTAAGAACATCGCTATTTTCAAAAAACGCATAAATTCGCTTGTATATTATTTTCTCTAGAATTTTTGAGAACGTTGGTAGAAGACTAGTAGGCCGGTAATTGTTTAGATCATGCAGGTATCCCTTTTTGTGCAGTGGCATAAGCTTTCAAACAATCAATAAATTTTCCGTTAGAGCGCTAGAGATTGAAAGAAATTTGTTAATGCGCTTAAAATATTGTTACGACTTTTATAGTCCGAAAATCGTGAAGCCCTGAGACGCAACTTATAATGCAGCAAGTGAACATATTCCCATTACTGACACTGCCTTTTGACACACAGAAGACACAACTTGTAAAACAGAGATTTGCCAGCTATATAGTTAACTTAAATTAAGAGACGACCGGCGAGCGCCAAGTCAAAATCTCATATAAACACAACTTGTACACTTAGACAAAATAATCACGTCTACAAGAAATCGGTAATCAACCATCGGCAAACACTGCCGAATGAGTTAAGACGTAAACAAGTTTAGTAAATAAGTAATATTATTCGGAACCGCATTACAATGGACTAATACCAGTATTCGTAAACATATTGTTCGGCAGTGTCTTCAGTCAAAGATAAGATTTTTTCTAATGTTTCGATAACCCATGTTTGGAATTGCGCGTAATCATTACAGACCGCAAATCTTTGAACCCGCGTGTGATCATACAATTACGTCGACCAGTGGTTGACTGGGCGGATTGTAGCTTGTAGTTTCAGTTGTATTACGGCAAATGCGATTGCTGCTGGCTCACGCTATCCTATGTTGCCCTGTTGAGAGAAGAGAAAAACACGTCCGCCTTGTAGCTCGTCAACTGACAATATTGAAAACAATAGTACACAGGTATGTGCAGAAAAGGTCTCACAACTCGCATCCATAGTTGAATTAAACAGCAAACAAGGAGAAAACATGGGAAAATTCCAGCAAATTCCTCGACTACGAGCCTCAAAGTTACGCCCATACACATTTTGTTATGGTGAACGCAAGGATTAATTGTGACAACCTTTGAAGCAGTCTATAGATATTGGATAGGCGCGAATAACACTCTTGGATCTTCACACCCACTGTGTGTGCGTGCAATGCTGAATTAACTGTGAGATCATACAAGGTGTAATTGTCTGAAAAAGGCCAAACCGACCAGAGCGCCAGCCAAGGGCCGAGCATGATCGCCACAAAACCGCTACTAACGGTCACGTACCAAACAAGCCGAACCATGCCGACTCCGTGGTTATATCTTAGTGGTAGGAGAATCAAGTCCAACTCGTTAGAAACAGGTTGAATACAGGTCTGTATGATATAACCTGCGCGGTTGAAGCAAGAGTAGTCGATAACTCAACTAACAACTCTTGTTTCGCCAAGCCTGATCATGTTTAGATCGTACACTTAAAAACACTTGCAAAAGTTACTAGCATTTCGCTATTATTGTCTACAATAATAAAGTATATCAAATAGTTGGGCTCAATAAGCTCAACTCAATAAGCTAGTGGGTTGAAGTTGAGACTATAGCCACATATTACAAATACAAGTCACCTAAACGAAATTCATCCATATCCCTAACATTAGGTAACCAACATAATAACAACAACCCTCAATTACCCTACACCTTAGCACTACCGACATGAGTCACACAGAAGAGAACAAATGGGCCAAAAAATTAACGTAGCGAATTCTCTCCAAGTTCCAAGAATATATGTATGTATAAATTTGGTGCTCTCGCGGTGCCTTTTACCAACACGGTCACCACACAAACTAAACAGTTTAGAAATGCGCAAGTTCAATATTTAACAAATCCTTTAGAAAAAAAATTACGGTTGTTTCTAGGGTATAATATTGAAATGCTAGATGTAATTATGGCACAGAATTAGCTGGTTTCTTGCGAATTAACTCTAATGGCGAATAATATGGTGATTTGCTGGTCGTATGCTGGGTCTGAACGCATTTTACATCAGTTGACTATCTGTCTAGATCTGGAATGTTTACAATTTTTCTGCTTTGGTGCACGAAACCATGTAGTTGAAAGCACCATTTTTCAATTATATACATACTTGGACCATATTGAAATGAAACTATAAAATCGACTTTTCCGGCCAATTATGAACAGCCCATAATTGGCATACATTTCAAATACAAGGCGATTTTGAATATTGGAATTATGCGTAACTGGCGATGGATTTATTGCATTTTTGTCAATGTGCATTCTAGACGAGAAATGCTTCCTTGTGAAGTAGATTAAAGTGATATTTTGTTGAGTCGAAAATTTTCGGTTAATGCGATTAAAGCAGTAAAGCTTTTTATCAAAAAAAAGTATAATTGTTATTCTGTGGGTCGAACAGAAAATTAATGAATAGATCCGACCGACGCGGCGCGGTTTCTAATTATATATGCATAAAATATATACTCTTGAAATAATGCTTGTTAGCAACTTAAGATTGGTAATCTTCTTTTGCTCCAACTCAGCAAAGCTGCAATGTGTAACAATTAATGATTCTATGAATCTGTCAAATCAATAAAAAATAATTAGGTACAAAAATTCTCTACGAGAATATCAGTTAATTATTATTAATTTGATTGTGAATATATTGTATTTTTAGACTATTTTCTTTGGTTTGATGACGTTGTTCGAACATATTATAATAATACATTTTAAGATGGAACATATGGGTAATTTTTTTTTTGGTAAAGATTGTGTACTCTTCCAGCTTGTCGAACGCTGTCTCTGGCCTTGCATACAGAGCGGATTTCAATAAAAAATAGATTACTTATAATAATGAGTCGGCGTTAAACGGTACATTTGGCACATTTGGCACAATCCGAAATCGAAAATCAAAATTTTCATATTTTAACACAAAGCAATTGATTTTGGTCAAATTTGACCGGAATCGGTAGGATTTTTTGCTAAAAAATTGAAATTTTATTTCACTTAACCATCTTTTCTTCCTATGAGCGATTCGCGATTTATTCTAATAATTTATGCTTCGAATCATCGAATTAAATTTCCCAGCCCTGGCTCGGATTCGCTTGGGATAGAAAAATTCTGCGGATCCTACATTCATATAAGGTTGAGACCACGATGGTCAACTATTATTTTTATTTTTTCTGTGTGCGAGTAGACTTGACAGAGCTAAATGAAGTGCTCTGAAATTGCTTGCAGCCTAGTCAGTCATATTTTGTCAAGTATGAGTCACCCACCGATCATGCAGATATACAGACATTTATTGGTGGTACAAACTTCCAAAAATATGACGGCTGTGCCCAAATTCCAACCTAACCACTCTCTCCCATATTGACGGACATGCCTATCTAACTAACAATCTACTAAGAATTTGTATTTTAAAATGAAAAAATATAGATTAAAATATAGATTGCTCAGGTAATAATATTTACAATGAGGTTATGGCAATGGGATACAACACAAGTTTATCCTGCCATTAATATCGGACCAGAGCATTCAATATCGTTGTTTTCCCTGAGAACATTTTTATAATCTGGTTCATGATTAGCTCCACATTCTTCGGGTATCGATGCTGGATTCATACTAGGAAAAAGTCAAATGTTCAATAGTGATACAATGCAATGACAAATATCAATCGTATTTGGGATTTTGACGTGAAAACTGCAAGTTGGTGATTATGATTAGATTAAAAATTGTTATATAGTTGAAATACAAACTTAAGTATTCATTCCCATACATGGACATCACCCAAAAAAATTCATTGGCACGAGATTCGCCAATAATGTTTCATGGAACTCGGGGCAATAATTTTTCTATTATTATTTATGACTTCAATCTAAATCTTCTGCTCAATCAAGTTGCTTTATAATTTTGATAACGACTCTAATTTATTCATTCATCTAAAAAAAAATCAAAGAATTAAACTCAAAATTAAAATCATATTATATTTAGATTCGGTAAAAGTTTTCTGCAGATTTTGGGGTTGACCTGTGTTACGTCATGCATTTGTTAAGATCGGAACAAAAATTAATACCCCGAATGCATATAATTGATACCAAAGCATTTCTTTCCAAATGTCCCACTGCAAACGTCCACGAGAGGAGAAATTAAGGAAAAACCCTCAGGCAATGTGATTTAATTACGAACACAAAAATAGATTTCTTTTATTACTGTTATAAAAATTAATTTTTCGGAACTGGATTAGAGCACGAATCAGAATAAAATAGAATTTCGTCCTCTGTTATTTATTTTATTACGTATTGTTGGATTTCATGATAGGTTCAAAGAAAAATTGATTTTTCAATCCACTTGACACCCTGATGAAATAATTTTAATAAACAGCACAACTATTTCCAATTAGTAGTATCCTTCATACAAAATGGAGTCACAAAGTTGTAAAGCGCTTTACAATTGTACTATTTCCTGCGTGTCGTAAGGGGCGACCGAAAGGAAGCAAAGAAGTGGTATATGGTTCTACCATCAAACAAGTGGTTCAGTACCATGGTGGTTCAGTTTGCAAAAATTCGTAGTTCGCTTTTTGTCTATTTGATTCAAAATTTTGATTATGAATACAGTATTCGTATTTTGAGTTCTGTTTGCAATGATTGTTTGCGTCAATGCCAGTTGTTATCTTGATCTGTCAAGTGGTGCTTGGTGCAGTCAAACTAGAAAAATAGGTTTTAAGTATGAAACTGATTTTTATTCTGTTGGTGAAAAGTGGATGAACGGTCCATGTGAAGAATGTAAGTGTTTTGCGGCTACTTACCAGGTACGTGTACAATGTAACTAAGATGCATTAAAGTGACTATTCTCTGGCAGTAAACTTACTTCGTACAAATGAAAAAGAACTATATAATAGACTTTTTCAGCCTATTTTTGCTGTATTTGTAACTCAACGCCTCGTCAGGGACCATCAAGAGTGTATTTTTGGCATATCATATCATCTCAATCAATTACTGATTCTCTGATAATTAAAAATTTGGGGTTCAAATCCTGAGAATTCCAGTTCATCAATCTTTGCTCCAAGTCTACCAATCGAACGAGGGTGCAATATCTCAAAAGACGTCAGACAACAAAACATATCAAACGGTTTCCTGGCTTCAGTGTCTCATTCTCACATCTTAAAGCTATTGTATTTCTCTTAAAATGTTGTATCCCAAAGTTTCAATTAATAGATTTGAATATATTAATAGATCAAAATTTGATTACGTTCTCCCGTTTTTGTTTTTAACAATTTTTTCTTTTTTCTAGATCCATTTGAATTGTTCTTTGCCTCTGGAAGATGGAATGGTTGAAAGTACTGACGTTCCACAATATTTTGTTAATCTTGGAAATGTTTTACCAAGATCATGTTCATTTGGTTTTGATCCAGTTACTGAAAAAAATGCGTATGCGACTGCACAAATGTTTGTTGTTTATAGAACAGTTGAAACTGCTTAAAAGTCTTGTTGTACTTTGTAAGTATTTTGTTTCTTTACTACGTAATAATACGATTATAGAGCATTTTGAAACAGGATCAAAGTCAATAAATAGTATACCTCACCCCAGCAAAACCAATCAGAAATTTGTCAACTATGACGTAATCTATAAGTGATGCAAACTTAACGCAACTTTCTGTTTTGACATAAGGCAGAGAATAACAAATATTTTCCTTTGGTACTCAAGTTGTTTAATACGTTTCTATTTCCATTTTATTCTATTTTCTATTTAAGAAATATACACATTTGCTTACTTTTAGGATTTGCTTCTGGCCTTGACTGGAGCTGGAATTTTTCCAGAAAACAGTTTTTTTGTTATTTAAAAATAAGATAAGGTCATGGGGATCACTCTGAAATTGGGAAATTTTAAAACGCGATGCGTGTAGTTTTTAACATCCTATTAATTAAATTATCCTATTAATTATATCAAAAGAGAATCTTGAATTTTCTGTTATTCGCTAATCATCAGTAAAAAATTACAGTTACGTCATTAAGTGGAATTCTAATGTTCTCGCATAATTATTAGGGTTCGAGCGCAAGTCAGTCGACCACTAAGCCCGTTCCAAGTTGACCTTCATTAAAGGGCACATATTCTTCCACGAAGAAACAGTATTTTTCCATATTGTTGTAGAATTTTTAACTTGTTTTGAGATACCAAGGAGTGAGTGAAATCAGTGTAAACATTTGAAAATGATCCTATTTTTTAGGTTGCCTGTTTAAAAAGGAGTTCAGCGGCCATACCCGGTGAATTTGAAGGTATTCGGCAACCATAGACATTGTCCAACGTGTTTCCGCTCAAACGGAAAATTTTAAAATTCCAATCAGATTCAATGAAAATTGACTCGACCTATCTTGAACCTGCGTTTCTGTGTCCATACCGCGATCTCTTTTCGAGAACGCCAAATTTTTTCGTTTCCGAATAACACGGGTTCCTTCAAGATAGGCCTTTTCGTAGCGCGGCCTAACAAAACCAGTGATTTCCTATTCTATTACATTTCAAGACACCACTCGAAACACCACTTACTGCCATTTACCATGGTGGTTCAGTTCCGTTTGGGATGTTTTTCGTTCAGAGTAAATTTTAGTAGCTCATCGCTATTGAGTGGCCGTTGGTTGGTTCCCTTTGGGAGCTGCTTTCGACCTTGTCTAGAGTATTGGAGACTTGGGGGTGCGTTACAGCAGTAAAAATGTTCAGAATAAAACCATGGACTCCAAGGCTTTTGCTTTTTGTCCACATAAAATCCTAAGTTGTGTGTTGGAAAATCCCACTGTCTATCTCAAAATAGTCAATGAAATACAGTCAAAATTGTTTTTGAAAGGTGTTATATTACAAATGACGAGGCAGCAAACGGTGAAAATAATGGTAAATTCGTTCGTTACGAAGAAACAGCAGTGTTGCAAACAATAAATCCAGCAGTAATAGTTCCAAGTTGTTAGTGAAATTAAATGACTACCGAAGTGGGTAGTAGAGCAAAGTGGGTATCCTAGCGGATAGTTTGCCTAGTGGTCCAAGTGGGAAGCGGGAAGTGGGTTTCCCAAAATCGAACAACCAAGAATCGATTAGATAATGTTCTAAATATCAAAATATTATTTCAAGTAATATGTTTCCAGAATGTCTAACCAGTAAATATTAATAAAAATTCTAACCTGAAAACACAATAAAAACTATCTAATCGATAAGAAACTCCTAACTAGCAAGAAGTCGCACTCATTAAACACTAAATAAGGGCAAAAGTAGTCTCACAATACAAAATCAAAGCGCAAGTTGATAAAAAGCGCTTCCAGAATCGGCACACTTGTTTGAACATGCCCAAGAACAGCAATATGACATCACCTACGCTGTAGCTCATGAATGAACTTCGCGTAGTAAACAAAATGAATAATAACAAACAGTCCGTAACATAGAGTGAATTTCAATTAAAAAATGAATATATTCGGTTGATAACATGAAACTGACAACGTGAAATTGTATTTTGATACCTTGCTTTTGAGTAAATGAGGTAAATAATTTGACTAGAAAAATACAAATAAAATTAGGTAATATTTTAGTTATACGTCATCACACGAACAATTTGAACAATAATTTATCAGATACTTTTTGTTTGAATCACACTGAAAACGTCAACATGAAAATATAATGCGAAATAAAAGAAGTCAACAAAGGCCTTGTCATGAACTTTAATTTGTCAAGCATGGGATACGCAAGGACCGACCGCGTTTCGTTCAGAAATATATGATTCGTGTTTGTTTTCATTTTCGTCAAGGCTAAGATAAATTGTTTTGAGCATAATCAGGGATTACCGCGATGCCGTTCCGTCAAGCATAGACCATTGGTGAAGTGTAGCCGAAGGTGATATTCATCATCTTATCACGGTCGGCAGACCATATTTTTTTTAACAGAACATAAATATTGATGACGAGATTTGAGAGAACGTCGTTATAAATATCTGAAAAAACTTTGTTTTTCATATTCTCGTCAGCCACTTTCTCTTCCATTAATTACTTACGTGGAATTTGAGATTCTTTTTCTCAGTCGAAGCAATAAAAGCCGCAAGAACTGCGATCATTTATGCAGAAAACCTTTAACCGTTGTATTGAAAAGTGAAGAAAACTACTTTGTAATTTTGCAAAACTATTTTGCGCAAGTTTATCGTTTGCAAAAATTGTAGTTCGCTCTTTGTCTATTTGATTCAAAATTTTGATCATGAATACAGTATTTGTATTTTGCGCTTTGTTTGCAACGGTTGTTTGCGTCAACGCCAGTTGTTATCTTGACCTTTCAAGTGGTGCTTGGTGCAGACAAACTAGAAAACTAGGTTTTAAGTATGAAACTGATTTTTATTCTGTTGGTCAAAAGTGGATGAACGGTCCATGTGAAGAATGTATGTGCTCGGCGGCTACTTACCAGGTACGTGTACAATGTAACTAAGATGCAGTAAAGTGATTATTCTCTGGCAATAAACTTTCTTCGTACAAATGAAATAGAACTATAAATAGACTTAACTCACCGCCTCGTCAGGGACCATCAAGAGTGTATTTTTGGCATATCATATCATCTCAATCAGTTACTGATTCTCTGATAATTACAAATTTGGGGTTCAAATCCTGAGAATTCCAGTTCATCAATATTAGCTCTTAGTCTACCACTCGAACGAGGGTGCAATAACTCAAAATACGTCGAACAACAAAACATATCAAACGGTCTCGTGGCTTCAGTGTCTCAGTATCAGATTTTAAAGCTATTGTATTTCTCTTAAAGTGTTGTATCTCTCAAACTTTCAATTAATAGATTTGAATAGATTAATAGATCAAAATTTGATTACGTTATATACCTCTCCCGTTTTTATTTTTAACAATTTTTTCTTTTTTCCAGATCCATTTGAATTGTTCTTTACCTCTGGAAGATGGAATGATTGAAAGTACTGACGTTCCACAATATTTTGTTAATCTTGGAAATGTTTTACCAAGATCATGTCCATTTGGTTTTGATCAAGTTACTGAAGAAAATGCGAATGTGACAGCACAAATGTTTGTTGTTTATAGAACAGTTGAAACTGCTGAAAAGTCTTGTTGTACTTCGTAAGTATTTTGTTTCTTTAATAAGTAATAATACGTTTATAGAGCATTTTGAAACAGAATTAAAGTCATTAAATAGAACAACTTACTCCAGCAAAACCAATCAGAAATTTGTCAAGTATGACGTAATCTATAAGTGATGCAAACTTAACATAACTTTCTGTTTTGACATAATTTTTCCGAGTGGGGAGGCAGAGAATAACAAATGTTTTCCCTTGGTATCGAAACAACTTCAAGAAATATACACATTTGCTTACTTTTGGGATTTGCTTCTGGCCTTGACTGGAGCTAAAATTTTTCCGGAAAACAGTTTCTTTGTTATTTAAAAATAAGATAAGGTCATAGCGATCACTCTGAAATTGGAAACGTCTAAAACGCGATGCGTGTAGTTTTTTACATCATTTTAACTAATGCTTGTTTAAAAAGAAAAGGAAATGGATACGAAATAACTTTCAATATTACGTATGGGTAAAAATTTTAGTAGCTATCAACCCATATTCTCAATTTCGCAATTCAATACTTTTCTTTGGTGAAAGATAAAACTGCATTTTCTTTTTTTCTCTCTAAAAACAATAGATTCCAGTACATATTTTCAGTAATAAGCTTTATTTATTATCATTCTTCCGTATTCATCTTCCAATATTTGGTAAAAAAATATAATTGCATTATTTTTCTATCTTTATTTTAGTATGCAACCCTCAAAGATACCTGATGAATGTGAAGCTGTCCGTGAACCAGATTCATGCACTTATAAATATGTTCTGATGGAAAACAATGATATTGAATGCCCTGGACCGATATCTATGAAAGGATAGGAAAATGTCCGCTACACATGGAATTTTATTAAGTTAATAACATTGTAAAGCTGCTTTAAAATACTCGTTGGTTTACAGATATTTTGCTTGCTGATGTTGAAAAAAAAACTATAAATCAATTTTCCCGATAAATTATAATTTTTGAAGAATTAGAATGATTGAGTTTATTTATTGCTTGATAGGTGTTTTATTTAAGATGATTTACTTTCCCATATTCACGAAAATACAAGTTTTGGCATTATGAACAATATTCTGCTACTTCTGCGACGAGTTGCATTCAATATGAAAAAATACACATTGGCATCGCAGGTTGGATATCTTGGATTCAAATCGGGTTAAGTCCGGATGACTAACCTACGGCTGCCTTTCAACCCAGGTGTCATAATTTGAATAGGCCAGGTCAAACTAGACAGGTGAGGCTGGCAGAGGTGAGAGTAAAATTGAAGTGAAAAGAGGCTGGAGATTGTATAAAGGTCAGAACACAAAAGCGGGTTTATAGTTATGTCCCAGAGGATCTTATTCAGACAATATTATTATTCTTAAGAAGAAAACAGGAATGTCATCGCCCAGACCGGTCAATGTACTTACTATTTATTTTGTTTAGGTCATTATATTAATCAGCGTTCTATATTTTAAAAACCATAAATTTTTATTTATTTGTATGTGTGCCCATTTGTAAAACAGATATATTTTGTTTGTCAGTAATTTTTTTTGGTGATGAAAAAACATATGTCTTTAATCTTTTGTTCGACTGCTTAATTCCATTTTAAAAACGATAAGGTATTTTTGCAACCAATGATAAAGATTTTGACTGATGCAAGTTTTTCAACCATGGCGGCTTCAAGGGCTGTCCATCTGTACTGCCACTCCATCAGGACAAGAATAAAGTATCTGATTGGCTCAGAAAATACATATGATTTCGGGGAGTAAATATCAGTAATCGCAGGTCGAAGTTAGATACCCAATAAGCCTGATTGATAAATCCATATCAATCTATTTTAAGGTCTGACCATAAGGAAAGCCTTCACACTAACTTCGTTCGTCTCAGTAGTTTCTGGTGCAGGGTCATGCTCACAGTGACTCACAAAAAGTGTCTATCAGAAAAATATGGAATAGATAAAAAATTCCTAATGGCCACTAAAAACATAATTTGGAGAGTGAAATAAGAACGGTAGGCCAGGTGCCAGGAACCGCCGATCATTGAAGTACTTAAACTGTAACAAAAAATGCCACGAAATAGTTGGTCTTTGACAGTAATTTTACTTGGCGGTCTTGAAAAAAACTCAAAATTGCCTTAGTAGTCCCAATATGGGGTGTTGATGGAACGCACTGCCGATACGGTACATCAATCTCACATAGTTGGCATAACTGTCATGAACATGGCGTTTTTGCACTTTGGAAATATATAATTACTTCAAATGACCAGCATATTTACTGTACTTTTGTTACAGTGTATAGTATTACATACATTTGCATTGTATGAAGAGAGTAAAATAATCTCGAACAAAAATCGAGATTATAAACTGTCGCTTAAATTAGCTTTGTTTTTGAACATCCGAAATTATCCTATTAATTATATCAAAAGAGAAATTTGAATTTTCTATGATTCGTCAATTATCAGTAAAAAATTACAATCACGTTATTAAGTGGAATTATGATGTTCCCGCATATTTCTTAGGGTTCGAGGTAGGTCGACCACTAATTTCGTTCCAAGTTGACCCCCATTAAAAAGGACATAATCTTCCTCGAAGAAACAATTGCTTTCCATATTGTTGTAGAATTTTTAACATGTTTGGGAATACCAAGGTTTATAGTAAAATCAGAGTAAACATATATAAATGATCATATTTTTTAGTTTGCGAGTTCAAAAAGGAGTTCAGCAGTCATACCCAGTGGATGTAAAGATATTCGGCAACCCTATACATTATCCAACGTATTTTCCACACGGATAGCGTCGCCAAGATAGATTGCATAACTTTCCCAGTCGGAAAATATCTACAAAATCATGCTTTGTTAATTATGAGTCGTAGATGGATCGCTCCACTAAAGTTCGATCCAAGTATTTTGCATGCCTGGAAAAATAGAATCCCCGATCGGGTCATCTGTCCCCGAAGTGTTTCCTGTCCATCAATACGAGAAACATGGAGAAATATTTCTGACTGAGTTAATCAATGGCTATTGTTGCATTTTTGCAACACATATTTTTTGTAACACTAGGTTTCCTTTATGCAATAGAACCAAATAAAATATTTTCACTCTTAAATTTGAAGAAAACAATCAAATCTAATAGAGCAAATGAAATATATTATTCAGTTACTATTTACATTTGCCTGTTTGCAAAAAATATTCTAAATCCACATATATTTAATTCTAAAGATTTCGTAGTTTTGTTAAAGCAGAATCTGTTTTAAAACTTTTAGTATATATATATTATATTTGTATACAGGATAAGAGGGAAAAAGAAAAGGACGAGAATGCTGCTGAATCGGCTTAACTTTTGTATAGATTTCTGGCTTTCCCTGTGTTACGTCATGCATTTGTTAAGATCGGAAAAAATTTAATACCCCAAATGCATACAATTGATACCTGAACATTTCTTTCCAAATGTCCTACTGCAAACGTCCGCGGGAGGAGAAAGTAAGAAAAAACCCTCAGGCAATGTGATTTAATTACAAACACAAAAATAGTTTTTATTTTTACTGTTATTAAAATTAGTTATGTTTCTCGGAACTGGAATTAGCGCATGAATCAGAATAAAATCGAATTTTGTCCTCTGGTATTCATTTTATTACGTATTGTTGGATTTTTTGATAGGTTCAAAGAAAAATTGATTTTTCAATCCACCTGACACCCTGATAAAAGAATTTTAATAACATCACAACTATATCCAGTTAGCAGTATCCTTCATACGATATGGAGTCACAAAGTTGCTTCAGAATAGTCTTAACTATTTCCTGCGTGTCGTAAAAGGCGACCGAAAGGAACCAAAGCTATTGGTAGATGGTTCTACCATTACCCGGGGCAGATAGCATTCACTCCACTTTACCATGGTGGTTTAGTTCCATTTGGGATTTTTTCAGTTTAGAGTGCAGTTGCTGGTACTACATATTTTAGTAGCTCATCGCTATTGAGTGGACGTTGGTTGGTTCCCTTTGGGAGCTGCTTTCGACCTTGTATAAAGTAATTTTCAATTAAAAAATGAATATAGTCGTTTGATAACACGCAACTGACAATGTGAGGTTGTATTTTGATACGTTGCTTTTGAATAAGTGGGGTAAATAATTTGAATAAAATATACAAATAAAATTGAGTAATATTTTAAATATACGTCATCACATTGAAAATTTGAACAATAATTTATCAGGTACTTTTCTTTCGAATCACACTGAAAACGTCAACATGAAAATATAATGCAACAACATATGAAGAGTCAGAAAAGATCTTGTCATAAACATAAATTATTTTGAGCATAATCAGGGATTACCGCGATGCCATTACGTCAAGCATAGACTATTGGTGAAGTGTGGCCGAAGGTGATATTCATCATCTTATCACGGTCGGCAGACCATTTTTTTTTAACAGAACGTAAATATTGATGACAAGATTCGAGAGAACTTTGATATAATTATCTCAAAAAAAAACTTTGCTTTTCGTATTCTCGTCAGTCACTTTCTCTTTCATTAATTAGTTAAGTTGAATTTGAGATTATTTTTATCTCAGTCGAAGCTATAAAAGCCACAGAACTGCGATCATTTATGCAGAAAAACTTCAACTGTTGCATTGAAAAGTGATGTGAACTACTTTGTAATTTTACAGGACTATTTTGCGCAAGTTTATCGTTTGCAAAAATTGTAGTTCGCTCTTTGTCTATCTGATTCAAAATTTTGATCATGAATACAGTATTTGTATTTTGCGCTCTGTTTGCAACGATTGTTTGCGTCAATGCCAGTTGTTATCTTGATCTGTCAAGTAGTGCTTGGTGCAGACAAACTAGAACAATAGGTTTTAGGTTTGAAACTGATTTTTATTCTGTTGGTCAAAAGTGGATGAACGGTCCATGTGAAGAATGTATGTGTTCGGCGTCTACTTACAAGGTACGTGTACAATGTAACTAAGATGCATTAAAGTGACTATTTTCTGGCAGTAAACTTACTTTCGTACAAATGAAAAAGAACTATATAATAGACTTTTTCAGCCTATTTTTGCTGTATTTGTAACTCAACGCCTCGTCAGGGACCATCAAGAGTGTATTTTTGGCATATCATATCATCTCAATCAGTTACTGATTCTCTTATAATTAAAAATTTGGGGTTCAAATCCTGGGAATTCCAGTTCATCAACCTTTGCTCCAAGTCTACCACTCGAACGAGGGTGCAATATCTCAAAAGACGTCAGACAACAAAACATACCAAACGGTTTCCTGGCTTCAGTGTCTCCTTCTCACATCTTAAAGCTATTGTATTTCTCTTCAAATGTTGTATCCCAAAATTTCAATAAATAGATTTGAATATATTAATAGATCAAAATTTGATTACGTTGTATACCTCTCCCGTTTTTGTTTTTAACAATTTTTTCTTTTTTCCAGATCCATTTGAATTGTTCTTTGCCTCTGGAAGATGGAATGGTTGAAAGTACTGACGTTCCACAATATTTTGTTAATCTTGGAAATGTTTTACCAAGATCATGTCCATTTGGTTTTGATCAAGTTACTGAAGAAAATGCGAATGCGACTGCACAAATGTTTGTTGTTAATAGAACAGTTGAAACTGCTGAAAAGTCTTGTTGTACTTTGTAAGTATTTTGTTTCTTAAATACGTAATAATACGTTTATAGAGCATTTTGAAACAGGATTAAAGTCATTAAATAGAACAATTTACTCCAGCAAAACCAATCAGAAATTTGTCAAGTATGACGTAATCTATAAGTGATGCAAACTTAACAAAACTTTCTGTTTTGACATAATTTTTCCGAGTGGGGAGGCAGAGAATAACAAGTCTTTTCCTTTGGTACTCAAGTTGTTTAATACGTTTCTATTTTCCACTTATATCGAAAAAACTTTAAGAAATATACATATTTACTTACTTTTAGGATTTGCTTCTGGCCTTGACTGGAGCTGGAATTTTCCCGGAAAACAGTTTTTTTGTTATTTAAAAATAAGATAAGGTCATAGCGATCACTCTGAAATTGGAAAATTTTAAAACGCGATGCGTGTAGGTTTTAACATCATTTTAACTAATGCTTGTTTAAAGAAACAGAAATGGATACGAAATAACTTTCAATATTACGTATGGGTAAAAATTTTAGTAGCTATCAACCAATCTTCTAAGTTTAGCAATTCATTAATTTTTTTTTGGTGAAAGAATAAAATGTATTTTCTTTTTTTCTATAGAAACAATAGATTCCAGTAAATATTTTCAGTGATAGGCTTTATTTCTATTATAAATTATTTAGATCATTCTTCAGTATTCATCTTTCAATATTTGGTGAAAAATATAATTTCATTATTTTTCTATTTTTATTTTAGTATGCAACCCTCAAAGATACCTGATGAATGTGAAGCTATTCATGAACCCGATTCATGCACCTATAAATATGTTCTGAAGGGAAAACAATGATGTTGAATGCCCTGGACCGATATCTATGAAAGGATAGGAAAATGTCCGCTACACATGGAATTTTATTAAGTTAATAACACTGTAAAACTGCTTTACAAGACTTGTTGGTTTAATAATATTTTGCTTGTTGATGTTGAAAAAAACTATAAATCAATTTTTCCGATAAATTATAAGTTTTTGATGAAATAGAATGATTCAGTATATTTATTGCTTGATAGGTGTTTTATTTAAGATGATTTAATTTCCCATATTCACGAGGAAATAAGTTCTAGCATTAAAACATTTATTTGCTACTTCTGTGACGAGCTACATTCAATATGAAAAAATACACATTTGCATCGCAGGTTGAATATCTTGGATTCAAATCCGGTTAAGTTCGAATGAATAACCCACAGCTACCACTCAACCCAGATGTGATAATTTGAATAGGCCAGGTCAAACTAGACAGGTTAGGCTGGCAGGGGTGAGAGTAAACTTGAAGTAAAAGGGGGCTGAAGAATGTATGAAGTTCAGAACATGAAAGCGGGTTTATAGTTATGTCACAGAGGATTTCATTCAGACAATATTATTGTTCTTAAACAGAAAACAGAAACGTAATCGCCCAGACCAGTCAATGTACTTACTATTTATTTTGTCCAGTTCATTATATTAATCAGCGTTCTATATTTTAAAAACCATAAATTTTTATTTATTTGTATGTGTGCCCATTGTAAAACAGACATATTCTGTTTGCCAGTAATTTTTTTGGTGAGGAAAAAAACATACGTCTTTGATCTTTTCTCCGACTTCTTATTTCCATTCTTCCACCCATTCTGGAAAAGAAAAAACTTTCAAATTGGCTCAAAAAATATTAATGATTTCGGGAGTAAATACCAGTTATCGCAGGTCGAAGTGAGATACTCAATAAGCCCGATTGATAAATCCATATCAATCTATCTTAAAGTCGACAATGGGAAAGCCTTCACACTAACTTCGTTCGTCTCAACAGTTTCTGATGTGGGGTCTTTCTCACGGTGACTCACAAAAAGTGTCTTTAATAAAAATATCGAATAGATAAAAAAATTCCTAATGGCCACTAAAAACATAATTTAGAGAGCGAGATAAAAACGGTTGGTTTAAAACAAATAAAATCATTGTGTCAAGAACCGCGGATCTTTCAAGTACTTACACTGTGACCAAAAACGCAACGCAAAAAAATTGGTCTTTGACAGTAATTTTTTTCTTGGCGGTAGTGAAAAAACCCAAAATTGACTTTTTTGGCCAACTAAGTGGTGTTGATGGAACGCACTGCCAAGGTGTGGTCCATCAACAGCCCATAGTTGGCATAAATCTCATCAACATGGTGTTTTTCGACTTCGGAAATATAGAATTACTGAAAGTGATCAGTAAATTTACTGTACATTTGCACAGTGTATAATATTGCATACATTTGCATTGTATGAAAAGTGTAAAATAATTTCGAACAAAAATCAAGACTTACACTGTCGCTTAAATTAACTTTGTTTTTGAACATGCGAAATTATCCTATTAATTATATCAAAAGAGAATCTTGAATATTCTATTATTCGCTTATTATCAGTAAAAAACTACAGTTACGTCCTTATGTGGAATTTTAATGTTCTTGCTTAATTCTTAAGGTTCGACCACAGGTCAGTCGACCACTAAGCCCGTTCCAAGTTGACCTCGACTAAAGGACACATATTATTCCACAAAGAAACAGTTGCTTTCCTTATTTTTGTTGGATTTTTAACTCGTTTTGAGATACCAAGGATTGAGTGCAGTCAGAGTAAAGATATGAAATGATCATATTTTTTAGGTTGCCTGTTTAAAAAGGAGTTCAGTAGCCATACACGGTGGATTTAAACGTATTCGGCAACCATAGACATTGCCCATTGTATTTCCACTCAAAGCGAAGAAACTGAAATTCCAATCAGATTCAATGATATTGGACTCGACCTATCTTGTACCCGCGTTTCTGTGTCCACACCGCGATCCTTTTCGAGAACGCCAAGTTTTTTCCTTTCCGAATAACACGGGTTCCTTCAAGATAGGTCTTTTCGTAGCGCGGCCTAACAAAGCCAGTGATTTCGTATTCTCTTACATTTGAAGACACATTTGTACATTTGGGATGTTTTCCGTTTAAAGCGCAGTTTTAGTAGCTCATCGCTATTGAGTGAATAATAAAAAATGAATATATTCGGTTGAAAACATGAAACTGACAATGTGATATTGTAGTTTGATAGCTTGCTTTTGGGTAAATGAGGTAAATAATTTGACTAAAAAAATACAAATAAAATTAGGTAATATTTTAAATATACGTCATCACATCAAAAAAAAAATTGAACAATAATTTATCAGGTATTTTTTTGTTTGAATCACACTGAAAACGTCAACATGAAAATATAATACGACATATAAGGAGTCAACAAAAGCCTTGTCATAAACTTTAATTTGTCAAGCATGGGACACGGAAGGACCGCGTCTTGTTCAGAAAAATATGATTCGTGTTTCTTTTCATTTTCGCCAAGATTAAGATGAATTATTTTTATCATAATCAGGGATCCCGCGATGCCGTTCCGTTAAGCATAGACCATTGGTGAAGTGTGGCCGAAGGTGATAATCATTATCTTATCACGGTCGGCAGACCATATTTTTTTTTAACAGAACATAAATATTGATGACGAGATTTGAGAGAACGTCGTTATAATTATCTAAAAAAAAAACTTTGTTTTTCGTATTCTCGTCAGCCACTTTCTCTTTCATTAATTACTTACGTTGAATTTGAGATTATTTTTTCTCAGTCGAAGCAATAAAAGCCACAGAACTGCGATCATTTATGCAGAAAAACTTTGACCGTTGTATTGAAAAGTGAAGAAAACTACTTTGTAATTTTACAGAGCTATTTTGCGCAAGTTTATCGTTTGCAAAAATTGTAGTTCGCTCTCTGTCTATTTGATTCCAAATTTTGATCATGAATACAGTATTCGTAGTTTGCGCTCTGTTTGCAACGATTATTTGCGTCAATGCCAGTTGTTATTTTGAGCTGTCGAGTGGTGCTCGGTGCAGTCAAACTAAAAAAATAGGTTTTAAGAATGAAACTGATTTCTATTCTGTTGGTCAAAAGTGGATGAACGGTCTACGGGAAGAATGTATGTGTTCGGCGGCTACTTACAAGGTAAGTGTACACTGTAACTAAGATGCAGTAAAGTGACTATTGTCTGATAGTAAACTTACTTCGTACATATGAAATGGAACCATATAATTGGCCGTAAATGGAATTGTTATGAAACAATCAGTGATCACTTAGAACAATAACATCACAATGATGATAAATAATAATGAGGTGGAACACAACGTCTTGCTTGGTCAAACCTAATTCTTATAACATTCTCCCCGCTTACATATCAATACCATATCTATCGGGTGGAATTCCGAGATTGGATCGAGTTGAGCGGCGAGGGCCAAGTGAGTCTGTTATATCAGGGTCCAATTCAACAGGGTTTTCCTGTGTTATATCAGAGTCCATATCAACAGGGTTATCCTGTTTAACCACACCATTACGTGTTTCTTCAAGAACTGGTTGTTTATCTAATTTGAGCTGATTTACTCCACTTCCGATTTCTGGAGTATTATTGTCCTTTTGAACGACACGATCAAGATCAGATTCTGTATTCGGACACGGCGACAAGTCTCTGCATGATACTGTACTCTCCCTCCCACTAGCAAAACGAACTCGAGCATACGTCGGGTTTACATCCATCAATGCGACTTCTTCCACCAGATCGTCGTTTTTATGAGAACGAACGAATTTTCGTAGAAATGCATGCTTTGATTCACACAGCCATGTGGGTAATGATGGTCCGGTTGGAGAAGGCCTTTGAAACTTAAAAAATAGTTCGTGTGGCGTTGTATTTGTAGTAGTACAAAGCAGAGACCATATAGATTGCAGAGCTTTCGGCAGAACAATTTCCCAATGAGTCACTGGTAAATTATAAGAACGCAAGGAGAGTCGTACTGCTTTCACTATGATCCCATTGAACCGCTCCACCTGAGAGTTCCCGATGGGATGATAAGGGGACGATTGGCT
Source organism: Styela plicata (assembly GCA_963675895.2). Taxonomy (NCBI): domain Eukaryota; kingdom Metazoa; phylum Chordata; class Ascidiacea; order Stolidobranchia; family Styelidae; genus Styela; species Styela plicata. Next base: position 2,528,284 of record OZ023150.1, read on the forward strand.
GGTAGCTACATCTCAACTGCGCAAAAAAATTTTCAATTCCGATGAAATGAACGATTTTCCTCTGTCAGAGTGAACAAAATTCACTTAACCACACAACGAAAATAAATTTTCGAGACAATTTATAACAGATGCCGAAGAAAGATTAGAACACGGAAATGCAAAAGGAAACCTGGAATATTCATCAACTATTGTCAGAATGTATATGTTCTTTGTTCGTGACGGTAATGGTCCTTTAAAATTAATGTTTATTCTTTCGAATGGCTGTGTTGCTTTTATAAATGTTCCAAATTGTGGCGTGAAAAACTTAGGCTCCAATTCTGCACAAATGCGACATGACTTACAAGTTCGTTTAATATCATCTGATGAAAAAGGTAAATTTTTCGATTTGACAAAATGTAAAAGTCTGGTCACACCTGGATGGCACAATCCTTCATGTATTTCCATAAGTGATGCAGGAAAAATAGTTGGGCATGTAGCACGGGTGAATGTTTCCGGACCAAGATTTTGTTTACCGGGTCGATACTTGATTTCGTAGCCCAATGATGCAAGTTCTAACCTCCAACACTGGATCTTGTTATTCTTTATTTTAGTCGGTCTTCGATTGTCCAACATGAACGAGACTGATCGTTGATTGGTAACAATAGTGAAAAGACGTCTTGCTAGAAGATGACTCCATTTACGAACAGCCTCTATTATCGCTGTCGCTCCTTTTTCCACAGCAGGATAGAATCTTTCACTTTTCTGTAAAACACGAGACCAGAATGCCACTGAGCGACCACCCTGATTGAGTGTTGCTGATATTGCAATATCGGAGGCGTCACACTCCACAACAAAAGGTACATGTTCATTAATCGAACTTAGCGTTGCATTTTCAATTTCTAATTTCAGTGCTTCAAAATCTCGCACCGTAGTACTGTCCAAAGGAAAAGTTTTGGCTTTACGAAGACGTCTCATCTTATCGACGAAATTTCCAATCTATTTTGAGTAATAAGCAAATAGTCCAATTACACGATTGAAAAAAAGAGCGATTATTAGACGGAGGCAAAAGGTTCCGCAGAAAAGCAAGTCGATCAGGATCTGGAGCTACACAGCCATTTCCTACAGTGTATCCAAGGACATTAATCTTCTGAACAGCAGAAACAGTTTTGGTCTCGTTTAGAGTCAAGTTTTTCAACTTCACGATCTCGAAAAATTTCTTCGCATTTAAGTCGTGTTTCTCTTTCGTGCGACCTGCAATTGTCACATTGTCGAGGTATGGAAAAGTATCCTTCAATTTGCAGTCATCTACGATTTCATCCATTACTCGCTGAAACGCAGGAACTCCGTTCGTCACCCCAAATGGAATTATGTTGAACTCCCAGAGTTCTCCGTCACCTTCAAAGGCTGTATACAATCTGCCCTCTTCACGGATTTCGATTCGATTATATGCCGACTTGAGATCGTGAGAACCAAGAATATGCTGCGAGATCGTTGATATGTCATCTATCCGTGGTAACGGATAAGCGTCGACACAATGGCCGATAGTTGTGCCTTGCAGATGCTGTACTGCCATAGACACATTTTCCTATGAGTGTTGAATTTTCATCACCAGACGACAGTTACAGATTGACCCGATATGGTTGCAGGAATCATTGCAGAAGGTAGGCATTGCGGTGCTGGTCGCATAGCATAGATTTGTGAAGAAATTGACGCGCTCACTGTTGTAGATCTGGCCATAATTTTAGCTCGACAAACTTTAGCAAAGTGACCTTTTTATCGCACTTGTAGCAATTTGCATTCCTAGCAGGACATATTCGACGAATATGAGAAGAATATCCATAAAATATAAATTTTTGTTCAGTATTTACATATCCAACAACTTTATCCAAGCGGTTTGAACATTCGGAATTTTTCTTTGAATTATCTGATTGAATTGCCATTGCAGAATCTCTTATCTCATTTCGTGTCAGTTCGTATTTTGATGAATTCCTCTGAGCGAGATCGAGTGAGGACACTTGTGTGAATGCCAAGTCAAGTGTAAGCTCTTTATTTTCCAACAATCTCTGCCTGATATTGTTAGATAATATGCCATTAATAAAGGTTCGTCCCGATATTTGGCGGCAGATACATCCTTGAAATTGCCATCTTTGCTTAGGATGCGCAGTTTCTGCAAGAATTCGTCCAAAGATTGGCCAGACTGTTGGTTCGTTGTAGCTAATAAATGACGAGCGAAAATTTCATTCGGTGTGTTGACAAATAGATTGTGCAAAACATTCATGGCTGTATCGTGCGTATCAGCCTCCTCTATGTACTCATAAACATTATGAGACACAGAATTGATCAATCTCTTCAGCTTATCAACTTGACCTTCTGTGAGTTTTGCTTGCAAATCTTCAATGTAATTCTCGAAGGTTCTACGCCAGTGTTTCGACTCCTTGACAGCACTGGATGAATCCAAATCCAGATCCAGTCTTGATGGCTTCATTGAAGTATACATAATATGTAGTTTCTTAAATTGTTACGAAACATCAAGTCCAGAATATGTATTAATGTCAATTTATATTAACCGAATATACGGCTTTAAGAAACTGCAAAACAAGGCCTAAAATAAACACGGTACAATAAAGATAATATTACACTTGGAGTACAGACAAGCTAGAAAACCTGATGCTATGTCCACACTACTCAAGACTAAATGACTTCATATCGACAAAGCAACAGACCATGATAAGCCTGACTGTAATCAGTGATCACTAAGAACAATAACATCACAATGATGATAAATAATAATGAGGTGTAACACAATATCTTGCTTGGCCAAACTTAATTCTCATAACAGCAATGTAAATGGAACCGTCGGGTCAGGTACCATCAACAGTGTATTTTTGGCAGAATTCTCACCAGCATTCGGATATAAAAAATGAACAGTAAATGCCATGCACGTTTGGTACAGTATAGGTGGATATTCGCAATCAGTTACTGATTCTGTGATATTTAAAAAATTGGGGTTCGAATCCTGGGAATTTCAGTTCATCAATCTTTGCTCCAAGTCTTCCACTCGAACGAGGGTGCAGTATCTCAAAAGACGTCGAACAACAAGAATAACCAAACGGTTTTCTGGGTGCAGTGTCTCATTCTCACATCTTAAAGCTATTGTATTTCTCTCAAAGTGTTGGATCTCAAACTTTCAATTAATAGATTAGAATAGATTAATAGAACAAAATTTGATTACGTTATATAACTCTCCCGTTTTTTTTCAACAATTTTTCTTTTTTTCCAGATCTATTTGAATTGTTCTTTACCTCTGGAAGAGGGAATGATTGGAAGTACTGACGTTCCACAATATTTTGTTAATTTTGGAAATGTTTTACCGAAATCATGTCCGTTTGGTTTTCAACAAGTTACTGAAGAAAATGCGAATAAGCCTGCAATGATGTTTGTTGTTGATAGAAGAGTTGAAACTGCTGTAATGTCTTGTTGTACTTCGTAAGTATTTTGTTTCTTTAATACGTAATTCGTTATAGACCATTTTGAAACAGGATTAAAGTCATTAAATAATGTAACTCACTCCGGCAAAACCAATCAGAAATTTGTCAAGTATGAGCCATCGATGGACCGCGTCTCATCGACGCGATCCATCAGGGAGGACGCATATAATATATAAATTATTTAGGTCATTCTCCAGTATTCATCTTTCAATGTTTTCCTTATTTCCTTGTTTTCAGATTTTTATTTTAATATGCAACCTCTGAATGCAATCCCTGAACCAGATTCATGTTCTCATAAACACGTTCTGAAGGAAAACAACGATGTTGAATGTCTTGGACCGATATTTATGGAAGGATAAGAAAATGTCCGCTACACATGGAATTTTATTAAGTTAATAACATTGTAAAGCTGCTTTAAAATACTCGTTGGTTTGCAAATATTTTGCTTGTTGATATTGAAAAAAACTATCAATCAATTTTCCCGGTAAATTATAAGTTCTTGATGAAATAATATGATTCAGTATATTTATTGCTTGATAGGTGTTTTATTTAAGATGATTTACTTTCCTATATTGAGGAAAATACAAGTTTTAGTATTAAAAACATTAATCTGCTACTTCTGCAACGAGTTGCATTCAATATGAAAAATACATATTAGCATCGCATGTTGAATATCTTGGATTGAAATCCGGTGAAGTTCGGTTCGATAACCCCTGCCTTCCATGCAACCCATGCGGTATAATTTGGATGAGCTAGGTCCAACTAGACGGATGAGGCTGGCAGAGGTGAGAGTAAAATTGAAGTATAAGTGGGCAGGAGATTGTATGAAGGTCAAAACATGAAAGCGGGTTTATAGTTATGTCACAGAGGATTTTATTCAAACAATATTATTATTCTTAAGCAGAAAACAGAAATGTCCTCGCCTAGTTCAGGCAATGTACTTACTATTTATTTTGTCTAGTTCATTATATGAATCAGCGTTCCATATTTAAAAAACATTATATTTTAATTTTTTTTTTGTATATGTGCCCATTTGTAGAACAGACATATTTTGTTTGTCAGTAAATTTTTTTTGGTGCTGAAAAAAAACATCTGTCTTTAATGTTTTCTTCGACTGCTTAGGTCCATTCTTCCACCCATTCTGAACAAGAATACAATTTCTGATTGACTCAGAAACTATATATGATTTCGGGGAGTAAATACCAGTAATCGCAGGGCGAAGTTAGATACCCAATAAGCCTGATTGATAAATCCATATCCATCTGTCTTGAGGTCGACCACAAGGAAAGCCTTCACACTAATTTCGTTCGCCTCAACAGTTTCTGGTGTAACATCTTGCTCACGGTGACTCACACAAAGTGCCTTTAAGATAAACTTGGAATAGATAAAAAATTTTCAATGACCACTAAAAACATAATCAAGGGTTCAATTAGGGTTCAAGCACAGGTCAGTCCACGACTGATTCTTTTCCAAATTAACATCAATTTAAAAGGAACTTAATCTTCCACGAAGAAACAGTAGCTTTCCATATTGTTGTACAATTTTTACTTTGGTTTGGAATACCAAGGTTTATAGTGTAATCAGAGTAAACATATCAAAATGATCATTTTTCTTAAATTTACCTGTTTAAAAAGGAGTCTAGCAGCCATATCCGACGGATGTAAAGGTATTCGGTAACCACAGACATTATCCAACGTATTTTCCGCGCAACCTGAAAAATTTGGAATTTCAATCAGATTCAATAAAAATTGACTCGACCTATGTGCGTTCCTGTGTCCCCACCGCAATCTTTTTCGAGAATATCAAGTTTTTTCTTTTGCCAGTTTTCTTCAAGATAGGTCTTTTGGTAGCGCGCCCCAACGAAACCAGTGATTTCCTATTCTATTCCATTTTAAGATGATGAACATGTGTTATTGTGTCCATTGAATTAATAAGGTCAATAACGGTTGCGTCATCAACATTGTAACGGTTAACCAACATTTAATTAAGAACCGTCAAATGTAAATAATTAGTTAGCGAATTATGCCTATGTCTAAAATGCCCTGGTAACAATGATATAAAAATGAAGGAAATTATACAACACATATTATGTATACATCACCTTATTTTTAAACATCATTATTCGATCTCGGAACATTTCGCATGGTGCTTTCCGTACATATAATACACTTCCGGTCTTTGAATGATACGAGGTGGAAATGACGGTTTCGAAAAATTGTCATTCCCAGAAATTTATAAGTCTGCAATAAAAAGTATATACCTGATACGCGTTCCAAAAATCAGAAGTTGACGTAACATGTAATGGATTTTGGCATGTGCTTGTAAAAATGCTATCTCAGACTCCAGCCTTGGTCACTTATGAGTAATAAATTGATCAAAAGACAAGATAATGTTGGGAATAAATGAAGATTGTTACAGATATTTAATATAATTTACGGCAACCTTAGTAATATTATTGTGAAAATGACAATTCGTGTTTATTAAACGTCATACACAATGGTTCAATAATTTTCCAATCACGATTTAAGAACGTTTGACCTTAATGATACTCTCATAAAGTAACTTGTGAATAAGAAAACAGGAAACTGTCAATAAATGAAATGAATATTTAGAATCGATCAAAACTGTGTGTTTGGAAGTGAAATTTCCCTCTTTTACTTTATTGTCTCTGGACATGACGTCATAAAAAATTGTTGAATCTTTTTTTGTTAAGTATGTGTCACTGATGGATCGCGTTGATGAGATGCGGTTCATCTGTGGCGCATGCTAGATAAAATAAAATTCCTGATCGGGACGTGACTTGGGAATGTATCAAAAAAGGAGAAAAATAAAAATTTCGAGCAAAAAACAAAATATATCAACTTGATTCCATGATATAAATGGTCAACCAGAATCAAACATTTGCAAATGTACGTTATGCTGTCAATGTATAGGACGATGGGTCTAAAACGCTCGCTTCGTTTTGCTGTTTTAGCTGTTTGTTTTCTGAATACCCACGGCCAAACTTGTGAAAAAGAACTAGCAGACGTTAAAGAAAAACTAGCGTGTTATAAAGGTAAATATCCTCATATTTTTATATATGAATATGTATATGTGTAATCGAAGGTCTATTTATTTACCTCTTACCCAAAAGACATTGGCGTCTTTTTTCAGCCAACTTTAATTTTAAAAAACTACACAATTGACATATTGCATGGCATTACCTATCTAGTAAAAATTAACTTTTTAATATGGCAGGAAACTCACATTTCAACTTTTTAGTTTATTCCATAAAAACTTAAAATATAATGAAAAGAATTTCACCCGATTAGAAAAGTTTATTAATCAATAGTAGAGTCATTGTCTCTGGTTATACACACAAGTAACTAAAGGTATCCAATCAGAACTTTTTGCCAGCTGGGCAATTCGATTCGGTGATTCGAATCGATTCGAAGCACAATTTATTCGAATCAATCGTGAATCGTTTATAAGAATTAAAACTTGCTTAAAAAATAAAATTTTATATTTTTAACGGCAAAATACTATCGATTTTGGTCTAATTTGACCGAAACTGATTATATTTTATTGTTAAAATATGAAAATTGTTGCTCTTGGACATGTAGTGTAAATTGAAAATAAACTTCAAACTTTAAATTTCTTGTTTTTTACAATGGAAACAAGTTGTGATGGTAATAGTCGGATATTTGTTATTTACATGGAATTAGTGATTCGATTCGATTTGAAAATATTATTGGAATTCCAAATGATTCGGTGTTGCCCAGCCCTAGCCATAGGTGGATCGCATCCACAAAATTAAATTTTCCATTGGGCTATAAGCGTAATTATTATTAATATTTAGTTCTACCCGATGCCAAATATTCAAAAACATGCAGCGATTCAGTACCTAGAAGAAAGTTAAAGCGAAGTGGCGTATTCAAAATTTATCCAAATGGTGTGAACTGTGAGAAAGGAAAAATGTATGGAATCGATGTATTCTGTGATCAGAGAACGGACGGTGGTGGATGGATTGTAAGTACGAATGTACATAAACCGTCACATTTCAGTCGGAATATTCAAAACACATATTAACAATAGCTATTTTGACAAGATATGTTAGACAAATTTATTAAAAAAAAAAGATTTAATCGCAAAATGTTCAGTGCAATTTTGAAATACGCTCATCAACTATAAGATCTAAGAAGTGGTATGTGGTTTTTTATTGCTGATGTTACATTTTTACGTAGCTCTTTTCCATAAGAGTTTCAGTAACTGTTTTCGGCATTGCTTTCGGGCCCGATTTCATTAAAAAAAACACAACACCTCCAACTTTGACCAATAAATAATATAGGAACGAAAAGTTGGCAAAACCGCCAGCATTAATTGCCAGTAACAGTTGTATGTAATAAGAGCGAGAATCAGCATGCTGACTATAACTTTTCAAACTTTGCGCATGTGTAAACTATTTTGCGGTTGAAATTATCGGAAAAAAGTTTTTAAAATGAAAATATATTTAGTAGGATTTTTTTGTTTCTTGTACAAGGCACATAATTGGCATAAAAGATATCAACATGGCGTTTTTGGCCGAATACGGGGTGTTGATGGAACGCACAGCGAAGGTGTTTTAATTTTATAAATACACAATTCTGCAAATGAACAGTAAATTTAATGTGCTAATGTACCTTCGTCACAGTGTACTGGGTTATTATAGGACAATCTTCTAATGGAAATTCTGTTTCAATTTTTGAAACAAGTAAACCAGAATTTTTTTCACCTCTATATTTGCATCGAACAAAAAGAAATCTTGTGGCCTGAACCAGTCCCAATGTTTTACAGTGAAAATAAGTGACAATACTATTACAATATTGGTGACGCTCGAGCGGATATGATTAAATGTAATTTATATTATTAAATGCGAAACATTTTGTAGAGACGCTACGCTTTCTGTCATGATTTCCATATATTCCAACATGTTTTTCTGTTTCTTTGTTACATTAACATTACATGACTTCCGTGCATGTTATAAAACGTGAATCCCAATTTTATTTTCCGGAGTTTTTGACACACTTTCAACGCGATGAATACAGGAGTCTAAGTAGACTTATGAATTCTTCGTTTAGTAATCGTTAAGTGATTTGACGAAATAAACATAAAAGCTGCCATAATTTTTTTTTTTCCTGATGACTAAAATAATGATAAAACTACCAAGTGAATTCGCCAAACGATGATTAACTGTTTAATGCGAACCAGTAGGTATAGTACAGCACAAACTCGGGTTTAATTGAATGCGTTTTAGGGAAATTACGACACTCCTCTTCTAACCTCATTTTTAAGGTCATTCAAAGGCGAAGAATTCGTCGACCACCTTATAAAGGAAAGAAATTAAACTTTTATCGAGGATGGGAGGAATATAGACGAGGGTTTGGAACTTTAAAAGGAGATATGTGGATAGGTATGTAAAATCTAGTGCGATTCAAATTTGTATTTAACTTGTTCTAATAACTTTTAATTCTGTAATGTTTTGTCTGGCCTAATTCACACCTCTTTTTTTGAAATTTATTGTTTGAAGCAAGACTTCAAATCAATTAAATTGTAAACGAAAATGAAGGGCTCTTAACATTAATATATATATTTTACAACTTGCAGATTTCATTTTCTTCAACATGAACCGGTGATGAATCGCGGCATATGTTGTAGGAGTAATTTTTAATACATAAGAAAAAGCATTAGTTTATTATTGATGTAATATAACACACAATAAGATCGAAACACTTATCTTGAACGAAACCCATAAAGCACTTTTTCGTATTGTTTTATTGAAAATTACCATGTTATTGGTATTGAAACATTGCCAAGTAATGAATTTTATAAGCCAAACAAGGTTGTTATTTCAAAGATCAATTGTAAAATTTCTCAAAGCATGTCATGCTGTGTCGGTTTTCATGCCAGACGTTATATAATTTATCAAATTGATATTTTTTAAATTAATTAGAGATATAAAAAATGTAGATTTGTACCATAGCTAATCTAGCATCGAAATAATATTAAAAATAATTCCTGTCTACTCTAAGTTTCATTCGACATTAAAAATACCAATTGACGCATTAATTTGATATATGATAAAAAAACATTTTTTTAATATATAGAAAATGACTTATTTATCGACTTTTTGGTTACTACAAATATGAGATTAGATTGTGTCCACTATCCAACATGATTGAGCATCCACAGTCCAAATAATACACATGGTTAAATTCTTTTTTGCCTAAAATGCCAAGTCAAATTTCAGCATTACGTATTTACTGTAACAAAAAATACAACAAAATCACTGTTCTTTGAGAGTAATTTTACTTGGTTCATCCACAGCCCATAATTGGCATAAGTCTCATCAACATTTTTTATATTTGGAAATATGCAATTACTGCAAATAACCAGTAAATTTACTGTACTTTTGTTACAGTGTAAATTTCGAATACGGTTGTAAGCAAAATGTCCATACTCGTCATGAAAATGAATTTGTTTTTTCCAGGTTTGGATAACTTGAACAGAATCACAAGAACAGGTGATTTTGAATTAAAAGTCGAATTTGAACTTTTTGAAGGGAAACCGCGAACCTACGCAAAATATGAGTGAGCTTTTACTAAATTTACTTGATTTGAGTTTTTTCTAGAATATTCGTAGAATGACTATGTAACCTTTCTTTGAGCAAACTTATTATAAAAAGAAGTCATAAATTACTCTACGACGTGAAAAACTTCTAACCACCAGTCCACAACTGTTTTTATATTAATTTGTTCATCTGTGTCTCATGCTTGACCAAATGAAAGTTTTTTCTAATTTAGTAGTATTTTAGATGCCGCGGAAACATTCATAATTTTACAGCAGTGTCACTCATTCATTGTGCTTCGTGTTTCAGAAATTTCTCAGTTGGTGGAAAGAATACAAATTATCGTCTTTCTGTGTCCGGTTATACCGGAAATGCAGGAGATTCTCTCTCATATCACAACGGAAAGGAATTCTCTACGTTCGATCGAGACAATGACGGAAGAAAAGACGTGAACTGCGCAGAAAAAAACTGGGGTGCCTGGTGGTACAGTGATGGAGCCCAAGACTGTCATCGATCAAATTTGAATGGACGTTTCAATCGATGGTTCAAAACCTCTCCTATACGTGATATAGAAATGAAAATTCGAAAACGTGATAAAAATAATTAGTTGAAACAGAATAATCTACAATAAATAAATGGTGGTACATGCCCCGCTAACGAAACTCGTCGGCGTTGTTTATTTCTGTATTTGTCCGTTGTGTCCGAAATTAATTTTGTTAGTCGTAGGTATTCCATGCTCATACCATCTTCCCTCAAAACGCAATAAAAACATGTGCTCCCAGTTCCCCGTCAATGGGTATTAATACTACAAATGGGAATGAACGGGAAGACTGTTTCCGGACGAAACATAGCTGTGGGACTAGAACTAGGCAACAGATATCAAAAATGGAACGCGTGTTTATGCAAAACAGGACTCGGTGGAAGTGACGTAAGTAGGACTAATGCGCTTTCTCACAGCCGTCAAATAACTGGCTGAGTGAGGTGTTTTTTAAACGCCAAAAACTTCCGTTGCGACAAGATTTTAAACTAGAAGTTTATGTGTGATAAGAGAGACGTAGGATTATATTTCTTTTTTTATCTTTTGGGAGAGGGAAGTCGAAAATACGTCTCAACCATATTGCGAACCATGACCTCTCGTGCAGATACCAGTTCCAAGTCAGGGATGAAGTTTTTGCCTAACCAGATATGGCAGATATGTATATCAAAAGCAAAACATGTCATACTTGAATCGTACATTGAACTTTCGCCCTATATTGGCAATCTATAAATCAGACAGTGTTCCCATTCGTGAATGGACCTTTTCTCAGGCCTTTTGACCTAGATAATTTCGTGCCATGTTGAAGGAAATAACCGACTTTATGCAGAGCAAAACTGTAGATCAACTCATTTCATGTATTTTGACAGGATGCAAATAAAAACGATATTAAAATATGGAAACTACGACTTGCTTACTAGATACCCCGGAGAACTATTCAAATTGGCCCTTTTTTGTCCTTATAATAAATTCGGTGATTGGCTGTTAATACAGAAGTCAAAGTTCGTGGAATAAAACGACGTACCAAGGCGTTACAATTTGGTTTGGTTATCCTAAACCTCGAGTAGCAAACAATCTTTTATAGAAAATTGTTCTATTTTCATATAAAAAACATACTTATCTGTAAAATGCAAAAATATTTAATATGATTAACTACGACAAAATGAAATATATTTTGATGCTGATGTGATTTCGAAAACTCATGTTGGATAGTGAAATAATTGTATACATGGTGATATTGATCAAATATAATGGCAATCAATGGTATGATTTGACATGTTTCACACTTTATGGAGTGTTTTTTAAAAAAGGGAAAAAAAGAAGAATAAATAAATAAAAAAATAAATTGATTATATTGTTGACGAACACAAATTGTAGGTAGAGAAACAACAGAACAAGAAATAGAGTAAAAGACAATAGAAGTTACTTCCACAACGTTGACTTGATTGGGATGAGAGAACGAATTTACTGTATATCGGCTGTATGTTGAGTATGTTTACTCGGGCAATTGTCTGGTACGGCAATTATCACAATAATTTGCCAACAACTGCACGAGTTACATAATGCTTCAAGTGTAAATACTGACACACTGCGTTTGGTGCAGAGTCGAATAATGTCTTAATGAACCAAAATAAACACCATTTCCTGCATCGCTGACAGAGAACATTGGGATATGGTTCACTGACGATTGCTCTCGTTGGGCGCAATATATCAGCGGATCATGTTTATTTCATTATAAGTTTTCATTAACGTAATTATTCCAGAAAAAAATTATGACGCAACACCATTTTCAACAAGAAAATCGCCAACGGAAGGGTTCTGGAATAGTGCACATTCGTGCTCAACCATGAAAAATCTATCCCAGTTGTCTCTTGTTCAATGTTGCGTTCTGCGATAAATTGTAAATGTTGGCGTGTAAACAGTAAATGCTGAATGTGACAGGATTTTGAGGTAGATTTACGAGCTTAACGCCAAATTTATAGGTATATATCTCTAAATAGTGACTGAAAATTAGATTGATTTATATTGTTCTTTCTTTGTTGAATAATTTTAAAATTGTGATGATGTCATCAAACTGTTCAGTTTTCTGTATTACAGAATTAGAAAAAGAGAAGTGATGTGTACTTTGTAGACTATGCAGTATGTCACTATAGCAGATAGATTGTTACCACAGATATAGATTGTTACAGAAACAGTTTGATGACATCATCGCAATTTTAAAATTATTCAACCTATTGTCAATCTATTCAATTCAATCTATACTGTACAAACTTTTTATTTTTTTTATTTTTTTAAAAAATCGTCCGAAGTTACAAAGCATCCGAAGTTACCAACTTTGACCGTACTGTATAGTCATACCTACCTGCGTACTGAAAAAGATGGACCCTTGGACGGGCAGAAAATCGTTTTTGTGAATTGTGATTAATGGTACCGGTAGCCTATGGAGTGATGCCCTATATTTTATACTGGTACCGGTACTCCATTAGGTATTCTGGTAATCTGTGATACCTGATAGGTGCTGAACGTTACCGGTACGAAGTTGCTCAACTTACGGTTTTGCTTATTCAGTACAGAGTATTTAACGTTACAGTTTAACTCTGAGGTCTGTCGAAGCTGTTTTTAGGGTTCTACAAATTCAAAATTGGGCTAACTTTAAACTCACATAGGCCTACCAGTACAGGGTACTGGGCTGCCCGGTTAGCTCAATCGGTAAAGCGTTGGGAATAAGTTTAACGCAGCACTTACATCCTGGCTGCTGGGTTAGACTCCTGTGAGGGATGATTATATGCAGTATGCGAGAGGTCTGCTGGACGCCCCGTCGTTGCACAGTGGTTCACGTAAGCACTGCTTATTGGCCTCCTCCACCAATCATGTCTATGCACAGAAAAAATGAGTATAAATGTTAGGCCGAAACCCTAAGCCCCGGATTCGGAACTGATGTCTGCACGAGAGGTCGGGTTCACTATACAGTATATGTAGTATGGTCAAGCCGTATTATCTTCATTCCTTGTTCCGCAGGATAAAAAATGCTTCCCTTCCTATCCTATCCTACCGAAATTAGTTCTAATAAATAGAGATACAAATATAGCGACTGCAAATATTATTAAAGTGCGAGTCCTTAGTCTTATTTTTGCTTAGGAAGAGATCCTTTGTTATGTTAACCAAGTCCACGCACAGGAAAAATGTCAGTATCAAGAAAAATGAATCTTTCGGTGGAAGGGAATTTTTTGTTGGCCTGAAATTCCAAAATAACTTTCAAAGCGAATTCCGAAATAACTATCAATTTAAATCATAAAACTTCTCCCACACAGTTGAATATTCTATTTACCAGATTTAGGCTTTTCATGCTTGGTTTAGCCAAATTTGTGAAAAAATATCAAATTTTTGTTCCATTGGCCCTTTTTTTTCATTCTTCTTCATGATTTTTTGAAAGTATGCAAGTTTGCTTTAAATTATTCTCACCTGCATCGCTGACAGAGAACATTTTACTGGGGATAGTGCTTTTTTTGACTGATACTGGGATATGGTTCACCTACGATTGCTCTCGTTGGGCACAATATATCAGCGGATCATGTTTATTTCAGTATAAGTTTTCATTAACGTAATTATTCCAGAAAAAATTATGACGCATGACCATTTCGGTAAAAATTGATCTGAATTATAATTTCACTATTTGTGATTTAGGGGAGGCGGGGCTGACTTGGACGTATCGTCCTCTCCCAATCAATAATGAAAAATGTAATTTATTGTGTGCATTTTTCATGATTATTTTCCTGGTCAATCAATTAATAAATCTCTCACTTGTATTTTAACACTGAATTATTCATCCAAATGAGGTTTTCGAACTTCTTCTAATTCTAATTTCTTTGGCCTGGTTTGACTGGAAATTTAAGATTGCATAGAACAAAATTACAAGCCTATTCTTGAGGAAAACAAATTTTTGACTTGCGTCAAATTTCAGTCAAACCAAATGCTCTTTACCTGTTACAGTCCTTAAGATTTTCTAATTTGATTTTATCTGTACATTTGATCATCTTTAAAATAGTTTGTAAACCCCTAGTCAGACAGGTAGAATGCCAACTAATTAGGAAATGGACAATAGTTCATTCTGAATCTCTTGCTAGAAGAATGAAATGAAATTACTCTTTTTGAGTGTCTTGTAGTAACCAAACTGTACAAAGGGCTCAAAATCATCAACACCGCAGTGTTGATAGTTTTGAAGCTTTTTTGTCCATTCGAAGAAAATAGCATAGACACCCGAAGAAAATAGGGATTCTGCCACTGGTATAGGTTGCAAAAAAATAAGCCATGCGAAATCAACCGCCAGTTTATTGATGGTTTTTTGTTTTAGAATAATACCGAAATAAGAGCAAACATATTGTTTAGATATTTTTTGAATACACAATTTGTGTCATCAAGCAGAAAATGTTGGAGATTACTGTTAAAACGTTGGATTCACAGTCTCGAAATTTTTCGGTCCCTGATGATATGACCGTCCAGGCATTCAAACAACATATAGCAGAAAGTGTGAATATTTCTGCTGAAAGGCAAAGGTTAATTTATCAGGGAAGAGTTCTTCAGGATAACACCCAATTGAATGCAAATGGAGAAATCAGTGGAAAGGTGATTCATTTAGTGGAGCGTTTACCAACCCCTCATACACCGACACCAGCTGAATTAGCCAGAGCGGGACCGAGAGTACGAGGACCTGCCCCAACAAGTACATCAGCACCACCGCCTTCCCAGTCTGCTAATATTCTTGGACCTTTTCCAGTGCCAACACCAGGACCTAATTTTAATTCTGGTCAGTTTGTGCAACAAATGTTGCAACAAGCTCTTGGTGGTATGGCAAGCCCATTAGGACCAACTGTAGTTAGAGGTTCGGTGAGACATCCGAATGCTCCTGGAGATTCTCGAACTGAAATTCAGATCCACATATCCCCGCAAAATGCATCTGGTCAACATGGATTGCAAACCAGTCATGTTACTGGTAGTGGCAATCAACAAAGGCTGCCTCCAAGAACTAATCAGCAAGCATCGATGCATAGAAGTGGAGCTCCTCCGCAGAATTATCAACCACCACGCCCTCAACAAGTGATAAGTGAACCTCGACGTCAACTAAATCATGTGGAATATTTATTAAATCGATTGGAGGAGCATATTGTAAGTCTTGAAACAGGTAATTTCCCACAAAGTCAAGGTGATACTCCCAGCACGAGTACCACTACGCCCGCAGAGCCGATGGAAACTCAAAATCAATCATCCACTAGTGCTGCAGCGTCAAATACTGGTATGTCAGAAAATGATCCATCAGATTCCAGGGGTGAGTCTTCATCAAGGCCTGATGTTTTCAGACATCCCACATTGCCTGATGTTGGGCGTGCCATGAAAAGACTTACATCACTGGAAACAAGATTTTTACCATTTTTAATAGAATATACAAATTTCTTGGAAACAGATCCAGCATATTCCAGCACTGAGAGCCCTGAATATAAGAGAATAATGAGTTTTGTGACAGCTGTCCTCAAGACTCAGAGAGCATTGAGTGTTATACATAGAATCTTATCACTGATGGTTATACCCTTATCTGAAACTCCACCACGTTCTATGCTCATTCAAGGAGAGTGTCAGAGACACAGAGTCCCTCCTCATGGACGAAGAGTTCATAATGTAGCAACTGCTGGACAATACTTAAACCAGCCTCGAATGAATCAACATCAACAACCACGTCAAGCAGGAGTGATAAGAATGCCCATGTTTTTTGGGCCTTTCAGAGGTGGGGCTCCTGTAAATATGAGACCTGGCATGATGGGGCCAATGCCGCAGGCAATGTTTAGATTTGGACCTCCGCCACCAAATGCAGTGCCTCCAAGACCACATCAGTCTGGACTGTATGGGCATCCAACCCCTTCACAGGCTTCACCATCTGTGAGTGCGACCACTCATTCTGGCCATCAACAGGAACCTGCTATTGTGCGAACTCAACCGGTAACCTCTGGTACCGTTCCTGTGTCAGCTATATCACCATCGGTGGCTGCTTCGAACAACTCTGCTCCGTCTATTACAACTGCACCAGTTGAGAGCAGAAGGACTGCCACAAGCTCAAGTGGAACAACTAGAGTTGAAATAGCACCAACAGATTACGCTGTTCAAGTAACAACCCATATCCAGCCAAATATCAATATCAACATAACACCAGGAACACTTGCTGGATCCCCGGCAATTGAAGGACAGGTAGAAGGTTTTGTTGAAACTATGGTTGTTGAGGGAGGGGAAACTGATGGTGATCAAATCAATGATGAACAGACGGATGGTACGGAAATGTTTGGATTTTCTGGTTCAATACAAGCAGATGATCAGGGGAATGTGACTATGCCTATGGAGATGCAGCTCCCGAATATTCCTGGATTATCACAAGAGGCAATGCGGCAAATCATTCAGAGTGTACAAGGCTCTGTTGAACAGGTTATGAACGTTGTATCACAAAACAATGGCACAATGACTGGAGAACCCACAATTCATCAAAATACAGAGAGAGTGTCTGTGGAAGGATTACCAGGAGGACCAAATCAAATTCCTGCTGAAATTGCTAATATTATCGGTCAAACCGTACAGAATGTGATGTTGAATCATCTCGGTAATACTGATACTAGTCAAGAAAATTCGGCAGATTCTGAAGCACCAGCAATATTCACTACTGCTACTAGTGTATCTTCAGAAACTACTAGTTCCGCTACAACAACTAATCAAGGTTCAGGTGTAACAACTTCATCTGAGCAATCATCAACTACAACTGAGCAATCATCAACTACAACTGAGCAATCACATACAGGCACTGAAAATAGACTTGCTGGATTAATTGCTCAAATTACTGAAGGACAATTTGGAGCACAAGCTAGTACTTCATCAACTTCCCCTGCTTCATCGTCTCAGCCTACTACTTCTGGAGCTACAGGAGGATTTGTGGAAGGCAGAGGTGGCAGGAAGAAAGTGAAGTTCCCAAAAATCAAAAGAACCCCAAACTGTGTTAATGATATCGTAAGGGGTCAAGGTTACACAAGTGAAATGACACCAACTGGAGACGAAAATATTATTTCTCTTCTGCTGTTTTTCTCTGGGGAATTATTCACAATTCCCGACTGTATCGCATTCATAACTGGAGGATACGAACCGGCAATGCGACTTCGAGGACCACTGCGACAAGCTTTTGCAGAATGCTGGTTTGAAGGATCTGTTCCAACAAGAGATCAAATAGAAGCTGAAGTCGATCGTCATTCCGAGGAGGCACGACCAACAGTTGAAGCATTATTCCAAAATGAGCGGCCGAAAATAGCAGATGTCAGTGTTGTGGAATCCAATTTATCTCTTTACCGATATGTTATACGAAGAATTTTACATTTGCTCTACATTCAAGATGCTCAAAACTTTGCTCGTGATATTTTGAACCATCTTTTAGATAGCTTTGCACTCGCATTGCGACTCAACATCCATATCTTACGTGGAACAGAGGAATCTGTGCAACAAATGATCATGTCACAATTCGGAGCTGTGCTCGACCCATTCACTCGTGGGGGTTCAGGGAATCAACGTGATCCTATGGCTGCACAAATGCAGGCAATGTTAGGAGGACAACTAATTCCATTCACAAGAAATCGTCCAATCAGTCAAGATCAAATTGATCAATTTGTAATGAATATCCCGACTGAACCAGAGCCGGAACCTGCGCAAGAGGCTTCATGTAGCACCAGCACTGGTAGTACAAGAGAAAATGCCAATAATGAACCTGATAAAGACCATAAACAAGTAGTATCAGATTCAGTTACACCAATGCCCACTGAATGTGATGATAAAATGAATAAGGAAGTTCAAGATGTTGAGATGAAAGATGACGATTCTGCACCTGATTCTGATGAAAATGTCACTGGTGGAAGCGCTGATCCAGATTGGACAACAATGGTTCCAGAAGGATGGGTTTCTGTAATAAATGATGACATTGAGAAGCAAAAAAATATTCAAGAACAACCTCCATACAGCGAGGCTTATATGGCAGGAATGCCGGCTAATAAAAGAAGAAAGGTTTAAAAAATTCGGCTTGTTTCCATTTTCAAAATATGAGACTTTGTTGTGTGGAGTGGTTCACAATATTTCAGTTGACACATCATTTAAAGATTTATTTTAAATCTCACTATAACATTTTATCTAGTATTAGCCACTGACATCACACAATGAGTCACTGACAATGTGATATTTGATTGACACTAAGGAAAAATATAATTTGTCCTTTATGTATTATTTGTGAGTCTTGTCCGATTGTCTCTCTTGCTTTGACGAAATGAAATATTGTTTTTATGTTATCCTTTTTCATCTTCCAAGTTCACTGAATATTGTCTGCTGTATTGTGTGTACCTATTAGTTGTAGACTTCATTGACTTGAATTTTTCATTGGGTAATAGTTCTCACTATTTGCCTGCTCAACTCAAAACACGGAGAAGATTGAAAACTTAGGAGGCAGCCGTAACAAAACAGGCATTCGTATGTTTCAAAAAACATATGGCAACACTTTGAAGTGTATGACACAATTTGGACTGAAATTGACCATGGTATTGGTATGCAAGCAGCATCATGGAGTCATCATCAGCAAAATTTAAAATATTTCCGAAGTATTTTTAGGACCAGAAGAGGCACTGATTGCCCCTCTTGACCAGCAAGTTTCCTCGGTGCCCCGCCGAATCATCTCTGGTGTAATCTTGTTTTGGAATCCTAAAACAGTTCAAAAGCAATGGTTTGAACTGTAATCTGAATTCAGATCAGTTCTTCATAAAATTGGGGAATAAAACATGATTTTTTTTTGGAAAGTGCATTTTCAAAATATTCGAAAAATAAATCAAACGAAATTTTATCAAAATTTTAAAATGAAAAACTATTCGGTTGAAGTGCACAAAATCATACAATGTTGTAATACTAGACTTGTAATACTTTTGGATCTCAATTACATTCATGATACAATAATTAAGTTTTCTTTTTGTATATTTTATTTGTTGTTGTTCTTTACTTTTTCATTGTAAATATTTTTATGCAATATTAATGACGCCGAAGTTATGGTTTGTATTTTAGTTTATCTGAAGCTGTAGCGAAATAAAAAGTTAGTGACCCTTTTTTGCATTTTTCATGTTTTATGTCAATCTATATGAAATGATAACAAAAAAATTGTCAACAGTAAGAATTTTTAATGTTGCTCTGTTTGCACAATACATTATATTGTTGTCATCTGGCAGTAGGAATGTGAACACTAGTATATTTCAAGGTTCCATGTTGCCTCTCCCCCCAGTGAAAAATCATGAAAGATCAAATTCCTTCGAAACGAGCTATTTTCAGAGGTCATTCAGACTACAAGATTTTTGGAAAAGCTGTCGTATTTGATTTAGTTAAACAAGTGTAATATAGAAACAAAATATGTTGCACTGAGTATTAGCGCTGTCAAAAATAACCGTTTCATGATTTATTCGATTCGATGCCAGTTATTCAAAATCGACAGATTGAAAAAAAAAATGTCAATATTGATGTCTTCAACATCTAAGAAAATCTTTTTGCTCATTGTAAAACTTCTGATTCAAATATTCGATTAGATTCTGATTCAACAGATTTTGGTCGCCCCTACTGTGTATGGACCAATCTGCGGTTCATACTCGGCAAAATAAAAACTCTGACTGGAATCAGCTCAATTTTTTGCTTTTCAAAGTTTTTGCTTCAACTCATTTAGCAAATGTTTTAGTCACTCCATCCGCAAATTGTTGTATTAGACATGCCTTGGTGGTAGAACTGCAGGTGCATTTATTTCAAATCTTATGTCACTGGATGCTGTTTCAATGATTTTTCTTCTATTATTCATTTGCTTGTTCGCCATTGTATATTTTGAGTGATAGTTAATTAATAACATGTAATGTTGCTTTCTTCAATAGTTATTTTCTTAAAACAACAGTTAAAGTTACTAGATCTCATCACCGACTTGAGAAAGATCTGGCAATAATTGTACCCAGGGTGAGATAATTGTTTTATGTGTATCCGAATCATTGCTTCAGCTTGCTCAAGTTGTTTTTTATATGATATAGTTTTGGTGGATTCCCTTATGAGGGCCATTTTTCTCGAGTGTCTCAAAGATGTAGGGCGGATCTGACATACAGCCATTCTAAGCATTTCAACGTCAAAACTTCTTGTATGTATTTGAGCATTAAGCTGTTATTATTTCAATGGAGTGCTAAAATAAAAAATATTCGACAGCACTCTCATTGAAGAAAGGGACTATTTCACAGTTTGGTATTCTTCATTTTTAGATTTGATCTCGGAGTGGGAAAATCTTATCAAAGCTACAATGCCAAAATTACGAAAACGAGGTAGAACTAAAGATGTGTCAAAAACATATAATGCAGTAGAACGTGACGCAAATTCCAATAAAGTGAGAATCAAACGAACTAAGAAATTAGGTGTAAGAAAAAACGACAGTTTGCAACAAAAGGTTAAAAATGCTTTGTCCAACTTGCACTGGGAAGAAGCCACCACCCACCCTACTTCATTGGAAGACATAGCTTCAAATATTGCCGAATCAAATCCAGGTGAATATTTTTAATTCAATTTGACTTGGTAACCACGAACTTACTGACTATAGACTGTGGCTCTTTGAATTCTGAAAGTTTTTGCTGGCACCTTAGCTATCAGTGAAGCTTTTACATTGTTCTGGGGGGTTTTGTTGTCTGTAATTTCATTTATGTTAGACTTAACAAGAGACTTTCCAAACATTTTACAACAATATAACTTCAAGTCTTACCTTATTCATTTTCTGATGACAGTAATTTCTTTTGGTTGTTTGAAGCATTGGAAGCCTGTTGCTAACACCACTCCACAGATGGAGTAGATGTTGATGATTCGAGTTCGTGCAATTCGGTTGTAACTCACAGGCTGAATTGGTCACTGTCTTTTCGAAATCAGACTCTATCTTTGATTTGCTTATTCTCTAGTATAATATTGCCAGCTTCTGCTATATTTTTAGAGCTCATTCAAAGAGATCGAATTCGTGGGTTATTGTTTTTATTCCCTTGATTGGTTGATCAAACGTGAATGTATCGTTCAAACGTTTGATAATTTTCTAATTTTTTTGAACGTCTGGCATCCAGTAAAATGATGTGTGTAGTATGTAAATTTAATCGTGTGTGTAATGAAAATAATTTATTTTCATTCATTATTCTCAGATGGTGATGATAGACTTGCCACTCCACATGGTTTCGTTAGTGCATCGTATTGTGCAGCTGCAATGACATCATTGTATTTGATGCATCAAGAAGACTTGTATTGCGATTTCTCTATCATTATCTTACCATCTTTGCACAATGGTATGAAAGATCCGGTAACTTACAATGTTCACAGGCTTATATTTTCAACACTATCAACTCGCATTCGAGAATTACCTAAACCGATGATAAAAATAGGAGGCAAAGTAACATGTGAGGGAATCGAAAGTGTCATAGAATATGTCTACACAGGGAAAATAACAGACATTGAAAAACTTCCTATCGAGTTCGTCGTTCAAGTTAACAGGGCGGCGCTTGCGTTAGGAATTCAACTTGATCATTATATTCAGAAGCATAGAAATGATATGGTAAAAACATCAACTAAAGTTTATGTTGGTCAGCTCCATGAATCTGATAAAGGAACAGTTAAAGATAAGCCTACTCTTACTGTGTCTCGTGTAACTGCCAATGGCAAGTTAGTGCTAATGGATAAATGTGATGCTGCCAGCGTTCCATTTCCAAAAAAACTTAAGAAAAGTTTTTCAAAACAAGCTATAGAAATGCGTCGAAAACGTGCAAATGAATCCCCCCAACAGAAAGCCGCCCGTCAGGAAAAGGACAGGATTCGCAAACAAGAGTTTCGTAAACGACAAAGGGAACTTGCTTCGGCTTCGCATGCAGACGAGTTTGATGAAAGAGATGATACTAGTCCTGACTTCACCTCAAATAAAAGGCAAAAAACAAATAGCGGCAACATACATAACAATAATGAAATTGACATTTTAGAGAAAGATAGAAGAAAGGAAGGTCAAAGTGCACAAGCATTTGAATCACCATGTACAGCTATACACGATGGCAGCATAGAATTGATACCGCCTAATCAAATATTAGCATCTGAAGTAGATGATCCGATGCAAGATGCTATCGAATTGCCTGATAGTAGCACAAATGATGACCTTATATTGTCTGAGGAATTTGATAATCCAGCATCTGAATCTCTTGGAATGACTGTGAACATGATTCAACAGTCACTAGTCAATGGAAATCAAAAAAACGGTATGAGTCAAATTGTTAGCGACTGTGATTCCTCAAATCCATTAGAAAAATTAGCAGACTCTGCTATTTGTCCTCAACTTTAAATAAATAAATAAAATAAAAATAAATTGAGAATATATATATTCGGTTCTAGAAATTTTATTGTAGGTACGAGTCATCTCTGAGATACATCTGTCTTTCGCTCATGCTTCGTACCGAATTGAACTACATTGTCACTGCTGGATTTTGTTTTCAAGAATTATGTACATTCTTAACAAAGCAAACTTTCTGCCATAAACATAGCAACTCAGCGAGACAGTTTCAAAAATAAAATTTAGCTGCTCTGAAAGTTCTAGGATACCTGTCAGGGTTAAGACATCCTTATTTCATGCAGACGGCAAGTTGAAGTTTTATTCGCTAACTATCAAATGTGAGTGACAGATACCTATTCCTAGTTGTGTAATCGGGTTTCATTTCTTGATTGTCGAACTTCATTTTAATACCGTACAAACATTACGGATGCGATACTGAACAACTTTACAGTCATATTTTTGAATTGCAGTTTTTTTTTTTATTATTTGGATTTAAACCATAATATTTATGATTTGGACTGTTATTTTCCAAATATATTCAATCAATGCTTTCGATAATCTTTTCTCAAATGCTTCTGCAAATTAGTAATTCTAATTTCAACTATCAGTTTATTTCTTTTGATATAATCTCAAATCCAAGAATCTTGGTCAGCGAAATTTCTTTGATAGGACAGTAACACCAGAAACTGTACTCCAGGCAAAAAACTTCCTAACATAACTGAAATGCCATATTGGAATCTATTGAGTGGTATCTACCCAGGGCCATGATGTGAAAAAACTTGCACAGGTGCCTTTTGAAGGAGAATAAGATTAGTTGTTTTTGATGTTGTTTCTGTTTATGCTCGACAAATGTGCAATGTTTTCAATGCTATACTAAGCTTCAGTCATTTCTGAGTGGTTCATTCCTTATGTTGCGCTCATCCATTCTTGATTTTCAAAAAGGGTTTGATTAGCTTATAACAAAGAATAACAGAAAGTCGAACCTTCAACAATGTGATAACCATTATGCCATGACACCCAAGAGAAGTTTCACTATATTGTCAATGCTATGCATCAATCATTTCTGATTGGTTTATTATTTATATTTTACTCGTTTCTTCTAGTAATTGAAAAGGGTTTGATTAGCTTACAACAAAGAACAATGACTGAAAATCGAATACTACGTTCAACAAAAAAATGAGACTAGAAATAGGATTTCTTTATTGGTTAAGCCAAATGGCAGTGATTTCAGTGGCAAATTGAGTGAAGAGGAGCGAAAAAATCTTGAAATGGAAGAGAAGGAACTATTAGAAATTCAAAGTAAAAGAAAAAAACTTTTCGTTCCAAGGCTTGTTCCTAAAAGAACGGTAATTTCTCCAAAGAAACTCGCATCTCTGGAAGAAACTGAAAATCAAGTTTTTTTGCACTCAAGTCTCGTGGGAAAATCACAAATGATTTTATCACTTCAAAATACAACGAGGAGGATAATAAGGGAATACAAAACACTAATCTAAGAAAGATAAAGCTTGAAAAATTGTCAAAAACATCCCGAGGTTCAATATTTCTCGATGATCAAGGTTTGATTTTCCTTTTTTTTAACCCTCTGATGTTGTTGCTTGGTGTCCTGGTGATTTTGATAGAATGAGGCTTAAATTTTTGCAGGCATTTTGATCATATTTGTCTTAGAAACCATATGCCACCTAAGCTACAAAACGGCACAGAAACGCAAGAATTCTACAATCTGAAACCTCAAAAATTAAGATTATGACGTGATGGCTTTAAGGTCCTAAATAGTTGCTATTGTTGTGCACGCAGAAGTATTATTTGGTCAAGCATCTCTCATGGGTGACCAAAAAGTATCAAAGCATGACTGTGGGGATTTTTTACTAGTTCCATTTACTCGATATTTACTGCAATCTGTCTCATTTTAGACTCTTCACTGGAGACTCGCAATCTCCCATTTTGTACAATTTCGATCAATGTACAATATGCAGGAAGAAGGACGGCATTGTGATTTTTTCATTACTATATTACCTTCTGAACACAACGGTTTAGATTCATTGGTGACGTATCAAGTACATAAAGTGGTTTTTGCCATAGGTTCATCAAAGATTAATCAGTGTTCGCAACCAGGAGTAAAACTTTGTGGAAATGCGACTTGTTGCAGTCTGGAAAAGCTTATTGAATATGTTTATACTGGCAAGATCAGAGACTTTGAAAAACTGTCAGGAACTGAGATTGTAGATTTGAACTATCTTAGTCTTGCTTTAGATGTACGGATCGGCAATTTCTTGGCATCCAATCTCGGGAGTAGGTTATCAAACAAGATTAGCATAGTTCAGGAACCCAATGCCAACTTTTATATTTGGTCAATCGTGCCAGGTAATGGCGAATGTTTAGGATAGGGAATGTAATAATATGTTTATATGCCAATAATTGCCAGATTTTTTGACGCCACAACACATCAAAGGAAATTATTATGGAGACTAAACTAGTTATCAACATCATTCAGTTACTGATGGATCAGTTGCCCAAGTTGCTGCCATTTGTGCTATAAATGGTTTCCTTTTTTAGGTTACCGTACAGGATTGTGAAGTCAATTTGCTGCAAGAGCCAGATAGGAACGAGAGGGTGGCATTGAAGAGTGGACCTTGAAAATTTGATTGATCAATATCTTAACATACTAGGAACATGGTAGAATAGATAACAAGGTGGATAGGTGATCTTTTGCAGTCTTTTTTGTTCGCTCTGGATGCTTAACTATCTGGTATTTAAGTTGTTTGAAAGTTATAAAATATTCCGGGGTTCTTATAAAATACATCGGGAATCGCAGAAAATGTTATAGTGGTGCTTCATGTGCCTTGTGGTCCACGTGTTTAACCCACCACCGAGGCCAGTATTCTGACATGGAGGAGATTGTGATTTCAGCCGGTATTGTCACAAGGAATTTGACCGCTAATTCGGTTCCGCCCAACCTTGTCTGATCATATGCCGAACTCAACCTTTTGTGCAATTGTCAGTTCCGAATCGGGATGAGAGTTATCAAATTTTACCTGTATGGTTGGTGGAGAAAGCTGTAAGCGGTGCTCACGTGAACCACCATGCACCGGCGAGTCGTCCAGCTGACCTCGCATATAATTGTCATCCCTTAGGGGTTCGAACCTGCGTCATGACAATCAGGGATTCGTAGCTCTGAGCGTATTCCCATCTCTACGGATTGAGTTTGTGCTTGTGTACTGTATGGCTTGTGTATATGAGGAATAGGTCCTGTGCAAATTTGCTCTAAGCAAGGCCAGAAGCAGTGCCCAAAATGAACCAGCTAACAGCCACTTACTCGCATAAAAGCTAGCACAAGATATAGTACCGTGCCGGTACTGCAGCTGTATTCCAAGCTGAAAACATCGGAACGAGTGGCATCCGCCCTGGACGCTACCCCATTCGGTTAGTATTTCCGATTGACAAATAAATAATTTGTCAAGGTGTTAATTCTTTCCATCTCCTGTACTTGTATACCAAAAAAATTAGGGGTTATGTCCGTTTTTTTATCTTCAAAAACGTGAGGAGGTGTGATTTGTATTTACTAACAAAATATTTGGGAGTTGTGCCGTGAAGTGTGGCATGGAAAAATCTGGAAATTTTGGGAATATTTTTGCAATTTTATGCCTGGTGTATCCTTTCACTGTTGAAAAAGTATCAGTGTTCCCGTCAAAATGTATGTATTTATTTTGCCCTCGATAACTGTAGAAAATGTACATTCTTATCAAAAAGGTCACGGGGTTTGCACAAGACCGCAGGGGCCTAAAACACAGTGTACGGCATAGACCCTGTAATCAAAA
Source organism: Styela plicata (assembly GCA_963675895.2). Taxonomy (NCBI): domain Eukaryota; kingdom Metazoa; phylum Chordata; class Ascidiacea; order Stolidobranchia; family Styelidae; genus Styela; species Styela plicata. The sequence goes on from OZ023150.1 coordinate 2,555,093, forward strand.
AAATAAAATAAAACAAATGAACCAAGAAGAGGAAACTGACAGGACACATGACAAAAGAGATGAAAAATATAACATAGACGGACAGCTTACACATATATATAAAGGTTGCAGAAATGTAAATAATATTACAAGGACGGACAACGAATAAGAGGCATTTGCTCCCCTAATCCGGAAGAAGGGCCACAATATGTTTCGGCTTACTTTTGTTTATACGATTCCATTCATACGCCAAACATTTGCGTTGGTCATGCTATGAGTAATATTCCTATGACTCTGAACCGTTCCGATATGTAAACCGCACCCAAAATTTAGTCACAAGTTATTAAATCGTAAAATGCACTTTTAAACGAAGAATACGCAAAATTTTCCACGAGCGCACAAGCCAACTTTAGGTCCCGAATTTCATTTTAAAAAAGCCTCCTTAGCGGTTTTTACGTTGTATGCAACAAAAACGTCTCTATTGTATTGTTCCTGCCGACAGTGCCAATAAGATGTCAACCATGAAAATGTTACAGATTTTGTCCTCCTTGATACACAACACTGCAGACGTAACATGAAATGGAAGCACTCCCTTGATACGAAGTTGGCTAGCAGAGGCGAATGTAACTAACTTTCGTTAGAATAGCCATTTTAGCGGCTCTGTAACAGAAACATTACCATGCCCGATATATGAGTTGGAAATATCACATTTAAAGCTGCTACAGTGAATTTGAGATAATCACCCGTATAATTTACCCTCTTTCTTTAACATTTTGAGTTAATACGGATTTGGTATTACAGAAAGTTGTTTGTCGCACTCGATGTCTCGTTCAGTTACGGGAGCTTTCTAGATGCAAATCCAATTAGACACTGGATTGGCAGATGGATAGCGCTAAGATTATCAATCTGTAACATGAAACATGCCTTGATATCAGGTTTGACCGTCAGGCCAAAGCGTGCTTCGAATTCAAGCTATCTTGTGACACTCCTAGCCTACTTATCTGTTGAAAACAGTCGATAAAAGCTTTTATTTACAAATCAAAATGTGTCAAATCGAACATTTATGATATATTCCACGATATGTATTCAAAAGAAATTGTGAAAAAGGTGCCATAATGATTTCCAATATTATATATATTATTTTCAAGCTTATATTGCCTCAAAGTTATCCAATAGTCGAACCGCACAATAATTTATTCATTGATGGAATATTAAAATCAAAGATTTTATTTGCGCAAAAAAGGCTGAAGAATCTACACCCCCCCCCTCCCCCCAAAGGATTTATTGACTCAAGTTGTAAAAGCTTGTCGATTCACAAAATCAGGAAAGCAGTGTGAAGATAACGAGGTGTGCATTACAGAAGTTCGCGAAAAAACCTCTTGCCTAAAATTTTCCGAGAAGCTGTGGAAGTTCCGCAGTGTATGAATGTGAATTTGCAGCCAAACGCATTGACCTACTTAAAACTTCAACTTGTAAACTAAAACTTGTATAAAGGGACTATAATTTCAGGTGAAGTGATGAATTTGCAGCCAAACGCATTGACCTACTTGAAACTTCAACTTGTAAATTGAAACTTGTATAAAGGGACTATAATTTCAGGTGAAGTATTATGGTATAACGACGAGCACGATATAAAGGACCAATTTTCATAGAAGTCGTATTCTCTGCTTTTCTCTTCCTCAGGATAATATTTAAAACCTATACTTGTCCTATTCATTGTGTGAGAGCTTGAATGTCCAAAAAATAATGATTGGTAGTATAAGAATTTATTTTATGCAACTCTTTCTAGTTTGCGTGAATGTGTGTTATGAGCCCCTTGAAGTTCTTTGTTTGGGTACAGGAGTCCCTCGTAAAGTATGGCCGGATTTAGTACAATTTATATATCTTATAAATTGACGCAAGCGAACGCGTGTTACTATCTTTGAAGTTTTGTTTACAACTAATTTTCTGACACGTTTTAATATTTACTTTAGGTTCTGTTTGGTTTCTTGATGACCGTGTAATATAATATCTTCATTTGTGTCGAAAAAGATGTCGAAAAAATAAAACTATATCTATTTGCAACAATTGAAACGATTTTTTTTTTATGTTAACTCGGTTAACGTTTTTTATTGATTTCTTAAAATATTTCCAGGCTTCATTATTGTAAGTAAGAAATACCTGAAAAATAAAAATACGTTGCTATATCAGCTTCTGGCGATAAACGCTGACTGATGACCCACATCGACCCCTCATAGCAACGCTTAGTAACGTAAGCCGCGCAGTGTCAAAGTGCTACTGCAATATCCAGCGGCGTCCCAACTATCGTCGTTGTTAGACTTGTTTTGTGAAACGGTCGGATCATCAAATAATTTATATTATCATTTGGGGAACAATATATGAACCTATCAAGGAATTATGTCCGGAAATAGCCGTGTTAAGGTATACGTTAGGACAAGGCCAACGCCGAATTTTGCACATGGAATGATCGATCTCCTTCAAGATGGCAAGGTTAGTTTGTTACCGGCAAGCCAATGTTAAGGCCATGATTAGAAGACATATAAAAACAATGTTATTATGTACCTTATTAATCTCGTATAATATTTTCTTAAAAATGGTTTGCCAGATTGAATCCAACATTTGAAGACAAGAGGCTTTGAATACAAGAGTCTACTTTATTCATTTTAGAAATGTTATCATGCAAAAAAATACATAGAAAAAAAATTAGTATGATCTTTTTATCGAAGTCGTCCGCCTATCTGTTCACATGAAAAGAAACGTTGTTACATACCAAATTTTCAGGGGAAAAAATACTCGCAACACCCCAATTTTCGTTTATAAGTGCAGGAGAAATAAAGAATTAGTACTGTATAGGGCAGAATTTAACCAATATTGGTGGTGAATGAGCATTGCTGGTAGCTAAAGAAATTGTCTGCTTTTATGGAATCTTGTGCATGATTTCTTTTATAACTTTCAGACCATCAACATACATACGCAAAAAGATGAAAAGCAAAAAATTGTTAATAATCAACTATTGGACTGGTCATTCAAAGTCGATGGTATTCTGCACAATGCAAATCAAGATCAGGTAATACCACAAAGTTATATTTTTTTTTCAATTAATTCTGATATCAATAATGATTCATATAATGTTTGAACATTAATTTTTTTTGTAAATGTGGAATATTCAAAAACTTTCTGGGGCCGTGTATGCAAATTAAAAAAGTTTGCTTTATAATATCAATCCATGATGTACTTGTTTAGCAAAAGGAGTTATTGCAATTGTTCCAGACTGGCAAGGGATACCACATGGTATAGTTGTTGTTTCTGTAGTACAACATTGACAATCTCATGATTTTTACACCTCATTTAGTGGTTTGAATTTTTGAATCAATTTTTTTGAGAGCTATACATACCAACATCAATAAAGTAGTCAGTTATTCTGATAAATTGCATTTTACATTTGTTTCAGCCTCAACCAATCAGAAATTTTATTTTTTCAAGCATAAATCACAGATGGATCCATAAGTGACTCGTACTTAACAAAAGATGTTTTGATAAATTTTTTTTTAATGAAATTATCATTTTTTAGTAAAATCATGACATGTGGAAAGTTCAATGTTGTTATATTTAGCAAGAATCATGATTTTGTTGCATACTGACTAGAGTTGTCCAAAATATTCAATTCAATAAATTTTTTTATATTCAATTCTGGCCACCCCTAATACTGGCTGATTGTGCTTTCCAGAAACTCATTTTTAAACGTGATTTGTAGGATGATGAATTTTGATTTTTTTTTGTGAATTCTATGTATCGAAATTATTATTTTATTATTATTATTATTTGTGCTTACTTAAATAAATTACTATCCTTTCTTCTAGGTATATGATGAAGTTGCATCAAAAATGGTGACAAGATCTTTGAAAGGGTTTAATGGAACATTAATGGCGTACGGACAAACTGGTGCTGGAAAAACATTCACTATCACTGGGGCGACTGAAAATTTTAAACAAAGAGGAATTATACCGAGAGCAATTTCGCAGGTACTTTCTAATGTGGTAATCTTCGTCTACGCAATGTGCGCATTGAAATTTCCTGTGTGTCATAAGTGACGACTAAAAGCAAACAAAAGAGCGGTAGATGGTTCGATCATCGTCCAGGGCAGATAAATCTCACTGGAATTTTACCATGGTGGTTTAGTTCTGTGTGTGATGTTTCCGCTTAGAGTACATTTGCTGGCGCTTTATCTTGTAGAAGATCGTTAACATTTGAGTGGCCTTAGATAGCTCTTTAAAGATTGCTTTCGGCCTTGCTCGGAGTGGAATTTTTTGAAAAGAAAATAATGAAATAATAGAAAAGGGAGCTATCTTAAGGTATATGCACATCTAAACGCAACCTCATTTTTTGTAGTTTTTTAAAATGAGCTTTCGTTTCTTTTTGATTGAAGTGCTGCATTAATCTTGAAATCACCCAGTTTTCATTGATGCCTGACTATGTCATGATTATTAGAGTAGTGATTAATACGCTTGACTTTCTTAGCAAAAGTGCCTTACAGAAGTGATAGGTAATGATAGATTTTTGAACACTGTTTGATGTTACACGGAAGGTAACACTAACCAGCGTGGCGAGTGATATCTGCCCTTAATATATTTAAACATTTCCAATCCTTAAAATGCTTACTCTATATTATCTAGATTATATATTTGTTATTAGGGATGTATATATATCACAATATATATCATTACTATCATTGTTGTGATTGTATAACTAATTCTTAATGATTGTGGTTCAGGTTTTTAAAGAAATAGAAGAGCAAGTTGACAATGTAGTAACAGTCCGAATATCTTATCTTGAAATATACAATGAAACTATGTTTGATTTACTGTCAACATTACCTGATACTTCTGGATCTTCAGGTAAGTGATTTATTTATCCTACAATTTGGAGTAAAATTCATTTTTCTCATCAATAATCCTGAAAAAGGACAAGTTGATAGAAATATTCTAAACCAAATTCGACATCGTAACTTAGATAAAAAAAAGACTTGGTCTGTGTTAATATTAAAGTATGACAAGGGCAATTCCTATGGAAGAACCCCAAAACCATAAATATTTCTATGACACGGTATTTAATTAATAGTGTTGATGGTTTAATTCTGATTCCTTCCTTTTTGTTTGTTATTTTATGCCAACATGGTACATCCGTTTGATGAGTGCATGTACAGCAGCTTTTGTAGGCTCGACAAAAATTTGGAAGCCATCAGTCTTCCCAACAATACCAAGCTGCAGACTGGCAACCAACCATCCTCGTCCATTTAAACAATCGACCCATTTAAACAATTGACCTTAAAAGACCTTTTTTGTGATCTTGAAGTTTTAGTTATCATTTGCATCTTCAGTTTATTATTTTTTAAATATTTTATCAGGCTACTACGACAACCAAACTATGACGATAATTGAAGGGGATGATGGTTCAGTCAGTGTAAAAGGTCTTTCATTACACGCAGGTAATATGTCAAAAAATTGAAAAATATTTTTGCTTGTATCCTTTATCCAGAAAATATTGTATTATGCGTAAAGACATAAATAGTGGAATTTTATGTTGAATGAACTTTGCAATCCTCATTTCGGAAGTTTGGATGTCTATACTTGGCAGACGTTTCTGTTGTTGTTTTGTTTGTTCATTGATATAAGAAAGATGAGAATGTGAATTAACCTTAATATGATGCTCCGTTCCCACTTTTTCAGAACTAAAATACTTATTCAAGTACATGGAATATCATTACCATTTTTAAATTCAAGATTTAAATCCTTTAGCTACGTGTATACCAGTAAGCATGGGGCACAGATGTATCGTTTGCACCAGCAAGGTAGCATTGGATAAAGGTCACTTAGGTAGCCTTGGATGAACTGGTCGAAAAATCTTTCTTCCAAAAACTGTTTCTCTTTTTTCCCCAATTTGATGATTGATTGAAAAATATAAAAATATAAAAAAAAATATATTTTTATTCTTTTCCTACTATTTTTATGAAATGAATTTCCGATTTATTTTTGAAGCAAACAATGAAGGTGAAGCACTCAACTTACTTTTCGAGGGAGAAACAAACAGAGTAATTGCCGCTCACTCACTCAATAAAAATTCATCAAGATCACACTGTATATTCACAATTCACATTGAGGTAGGAACTAAGGATTTCCTTATCGAAATAGTCAGATACTCCGAAATTCTGATCACTAGTAATTTTGTTAGTCTTATCGTAAATTGTTTTATTTTGCAGTAAAATCATGATATATGTCAAATTTTACGTCGTAAAATATATATGTCAAATTTGTCATAAAATTTGTCGTAAAATATATATGTCAAATTTTACGTCGTAAAATATGACATAAATCATGACTTCACTGGAAATAATATTGTCAAATATCAATAATTCCATTGATCTGACATATCGAAACAATATTCTATGTATATATATATATATATATATATATATATATATATATATATATATATATATATATTGAATTTTGAATACTATTTAGACTAAACTATAATTACAGCCCCAGTGGGAACTTTATCAGAAATTTTTTTTCCACTTTTACTGTATTTGATTCAATGTCATTTTTCCCAATCTTCAGTGATGATTTCTGTTTGTATACTTTCCTATTTACAGTCAAGGTCAAGAACACAATCCAACGCAAAATATGTTGCTTCAAAATTGAATTTGGTTGATCTAGCTGGCTCTGAGAGAATCGGAAAGACTGGGGTTTGTATATATATATTTATATATATATGTATATTACTTTTTTATTGACTACCTTAGAATGGAGCCCAGACGAGCAGATGGTCAGTTTTAGTATGCATTTTGATCATATCGTTTTAAATCTGTCGTCGGTCACTAATTTAATTAACAAAATTTGACATTGGCAATTCTGGGAAAATTTTTGAATTTTTAATACTCTTCTACTAACTAACTAACTTCTTCAGTATTATGGCCAGTACAGACTAGAACTAGCTTAGTCACTTTCCTAGATGTCCCAAAGATTTAATTTTGAAATTGATGGTTCTCTATGGAAGTATGGTGTTCAGTCCCAATACTACTAAAGGGTCCCATTAATCTTTTTTAGTCTCAAGGACAAATACTGAGAGAAGCAATGTACATCAACAAATCACTGAGTTTTCTTGAGCAAACTGTGATTGCATTGGCTGAAAAAAATCGAGAACATATTCCATTCAGACAAACGAAACTCACCCATGCTCTTAAGGTAAGGTTTGTTAAAGGTCTGTAGAAAATTACTTTGATGGAAAAGCAAAATTCATATTTTATCGTTATAGATGCCTGAAGTTTCTGAAAAATGAGTAGTTTCCTACACCACTTTTGCTCAAAATTCTTACTAATTATGTGGGACAGGGTGCCACAAATTAAGCATGCTTCTTGAACGGATGCCTGATGAAGGGCATTCGAGAAGACAAAAATTGAACTTAATGTTGGTTTGTGTTTAATGGAAATTCATTTGTCATTTTTTCAATCCTTTTAAGCAAAGCTTATTAATATTCCCTTACCAGTTGGTTACCAAGAGGGCTCACAGCTAATTATCTGGAATCTCTCTAAGTTCAGTCAAGCGAGAACTCTGGAATGTGATGCCATAACATCCCCACACATGATACTTACAAACAATGGCCACAAATAATGTATTTCCTTCAATTAACTACTCACAATAATAATGTATTTGATATTTTCTTGAACTCATTAAGGCATTGATTACATAGCAAAACAAACAATGAGCACAATGAAAAAAGCTTTTAAACTCTTTTCAAAGGACCATTAAATCATTTAAAGTGTCATTTCCCATTGTTACATATAGCTTCTTAAAAGTACTTTACTTTTCAACATTTCATTTGAAGTCGTTAGTTCATGCTGCTTTTGTCTATAGATAGATTGTGCCTAATGGAGTTGTGGCAATTTTTGAAAATGGCATCTCTCTTTTTGTTGGAAATACTTGAGTCAAAAAGTTTGTTTATTTTGGAATTCATAAGGACGTCTTTCAAACTGTGAAGAATTTTTTTTTTTGGCAGAAGATTAGTGGATAACTTCTGTTCTATCAACAAAACAGACTTCAGGCTGAATAATTTTTTATCTACAAACATCATTCTTTTTTTTTTTCGATTTGAATTTTTTGCTATTGATATGATAAAAGTAAATAAAACATAAAAAAGTGATGCAAAACATCAGTTAGATATCAAGTAATTTTTCAAGCATGAGCCACTATGAATCACATAATGTTCATTATCCATCACTGACTCAGCTATACAAACAAAAAGTTTTTTTTTTATATTTTTTAAATGTAAGAAAATCAAATTTTTTTGTATGTATCCGAAACTTCCAAAATGCCATTTTTTTAATAAATCAAAAAGCTTTATTTAAAGTGCATCCTACAAATTCATTGCAAACACTCAGGCAAGACCTTTGAGTATTTCACTGGTATACAGTGTGAGAATTTTCTGTGATTTATTTATTTTCTGTTTACTGGAATAATAGCAATGGTCTGGTGATCATCATGCTAGCATCCCAAGTTGGAGATCTTAATTAAATCGGAAAACAACCGCTTGTTATTGCAAAAGATTGGGTAAGAAGCTCTACACAGACTCTGAACTGGTTACTACAAGAAAGGTCTCTGTTTGCTAATGCCATACAATTGTATTCTCCATTCCTTTCCCGCTGAATAAAAATGAGGCACTTGTTTTTAGGTTCTTGAAAAAGTAACAATAAATATAAATTGAATATTTTTTTTGTTCTTCTCTAGGATTCAATTGGTGGAAAATGTATGACTTCAATGATTGCCAACGTTTATGGAGAAGCAGATCAACTTGAAGAAACGGTAACTGGCATTTATTTTTTATTAAGTCTAAATTCAACATATTAGAAAATGACTGGTCACTAGGACATAATTTAATTAAATAATTCAATTAAAAATATTTCCATTTGTTTCCGTTGGTGAAATGAACCCACCCACTCATATAAGTAGGTTATCATTGAAAAAATCTAAATTTCTTTATTATCGGTCAATGATCAGAATGTGAGTCACTCCACTTCAAGTCAGAAGACGACATGAATTGCAGGCAGGGTTGGAAACTCAATCAATTTTTCCTTGTGGTCGGATTTCAAAATTACACAGACCGTCCCTTCTAAAATTTCGTAAAAAATTCATGTAAATTTTGAAGGTTTTACAAAACCAGAAAACGATGTAAGCGATTTAGTGTCCTCTGTTGGTAAAAAAGATGAAGCTCAGTCATATTTCAATTAATTTGTTCCATAGACGAGCAATTATAGTTACGCATAATATTGAACTTGATTATTTTTCTTCAAGTTCAAGATTACGAAAAATTACCAAGTTTCTTGACTTTGAGCTCACATCCTCTGGTTGCTAATGGAGTGTAAGTCTTGAGACAAGTTAAGTTACTGTGTTTTAAAATCGTAAGTCAAATAGAGCCACGCATTTACGAGTCGTAAAACCATTTCAAAATCTATTGAACAACAATGACAAGATATTACTTTTTCTTTTATCACTCTGTAGGTACAGGTACCCACATAGCATCATCAATATTTGATATATAGGAAATGGTAACTCAAAAATTTTGAAATAAATTGAAAAAGACAGACCAATATATTAGGCTTCACCGTTTTTTTCCTTGTGAATTCTCATCCACTCATCTTTTACTTTTGTACTCCCATCATAGGTTTCAACTCTAAGATTTGCAATGCGAATGAAGCGTGTTGCTGTAGAAGCTGCTATCAATGAACATTACGATCCATGGATTCTGATCAAGGAATTAAAAGGTGAAATAACACATTTGAAACAGGTGAAGTATATTTTAAGATCTTTTTTGGCAAAATAATTTACGAGAGCTTCTTACACATTTTGTGATTAAGATAGCAACTTTCCAACATTCGAATCTCAAATCAGAGCATTCTGAATTCGAATCATATTTAAAAATAATATTCCGTCGTAATATTTTATTGATCTCGCATAAATGGCGAGTTTCACCTATTGTCCATGCTTGACTGAAGCTGAATTGGCTGATAGATTCGTGTAAAACTATCGTAACAAGTGCGTCAATACCGATTCTGAATGATGTATATTCGAAGCAGTTTAAATTTCGAATCTAAAAGTGGAGACATTTGTTTTGTGCAATAAACATGTGTATTTACAGCTTGGGCTAGATATTTATGAGTTTGTGATTTGTTATATAACCTCATGCATTTATCAAAAATAGTTCTGAATTATTGACTTTACTGAGGTAAGCAAACGGGTGTTACTTTCTTTGAATGTTTCCTTGAAACTTATTCCCTGGCACATTTTTAAACTTTATTTTAGGTTTTGTTTGCTTTCCTGATAACTCTGTAATGATATATCTTTATTTGTATCACCTTTTTTATTTTTAGATCCTGAATCGTGACTTGCATAAACAAACAATAATATCTGTAAAAGTATGAGATTGACTGCGTTACATCTTGCATTCCCCGTTAAACGTGAAATCAAGCAATAATAATATATCAATAATATCCTCGATTCAAAAAGTGTGATGTCACAAAAACTACCTACAGCTTTTAGTGATTTTTGAACCAAAATGTTCGGTGTTGATTGAACTTTAATTATAGTATTGAAATATCCCTTTTTTGGTATGTGTGTGGTGACCCTCTCCCTTTCAAACTTGTTATTGCAGATCAATTTGAGGTACTGTGACATAGAAAATATTATTACATTATTATATTTAAATGTTATATTTATCGACTGTATAAAAATAATATCATTTTGTCTTTATTATTGACAGGAATTGAGCATGCACAACACACTTGCTAATCATGGTCATATTCAATACGATCCACTGACTGAAGGACAGATCAATGATATCAGAAAGCAGGTACAGCTGTTCAAAAACTTATTTGCAGGGTTTTTCTTATAGTTCACTTTAAACAGTCTTCAACTTTCAGTATATGTTTCCATATTTCAGAAAAAAATAAATTGTCAAAGTAACAGCATAAAAGTGGAGAAGCTGCCATCCCAAAAGTTTAGGAACCACTGTCACAGTAACAAATATTATTTGGAATATATTCTAACCTCATTTTGTCCTATTTGTTTTGCATGAGAGAGACAGAGCAAATACTATTATCTTTTAAGAATTTTCTTGAAAATATATTCTATTATTCCGCTTCTGATTGTATATTCTCTTCTTTTGCGTTTCTCACAAAATCTTTTTTGCATCTAAATTCTCACTCAGTGTTTTCACAGAATCTGTTACAAATTTGGGATAACTACATTTCTAATATTTATTACAAAATGAATACTAATCAAGACTTAAAAAAGATTAAAATAAACATACTTGTGAATAAGAGTGAGTACAGTGGGAAAAGATAAATAAAAAAGTTCTTGTCAACTTAATATAAATCATTATATTTTCAAAGTAATATTTATTATTTTACACAATATTGATCAAAATTCACACGCTTTTTCATATTTTGATGTTTAGGTCAAAATTTTTCTTGAGGGCAAGGCAGCAGAAATAGATGTTGCAAATTTGCGACAAATCAACGCAGTTTTTGCTCAATTTCGTACTGTAGTTTTATCAATGGAAGAAGCAGCACAATCTAAACTACGGCAAAAATATCTCCTCATTGATAAAAACAATGCCGATGTTATGGCAGCTATACAACGCGTAAGTAATAAGTACCGGTAAATCTATCAATTTTTTTCTATGGGCATCTGACACATTCTGGTCTTTTTCCTTGTCGTTTCAAATAGCTTCAACCCTGCCATTGAATGCTAAACATTTTGTCATTGAATTGTGCCATGGCCGCTGTTGCATCAAAAAATTGTGTGAAAATGGTGATTTTCATAGACAAATCTTTCAAATGGATTAGCATGATAGCAAGGACAACCAGCCACCACTTAGAGACAAACATGGGGAGTTAAACTGGGATCAGGGTTTAACTAAGCTTATCTTCACTGTTACACATCGATTTAAGTGGTCATTATAGTTTCATTGACAAGCTCTAGACTTGAACCTGTGTTGGCTACTAGATCATCACATCCAATAAAATTTATTACTTCTCATTAATTAAAATGATAGTTATCCAAAATTTATGATAAATTCTTTGATGTAGAATAGATAAAGGGATGCTATGTATACGTAATTTTAATTTTCCAGAGTGGTATACCACTAGATGAAGATGGCAACTACATCAACATGGTTGACAGTACATTAGCTGTCGCTCCATCTATCGGTGGTGTAGCGACTGCTCCCAGTAAAGCGAAAACAACTACGACGCAAAATCAACAACAAAATGCGGCAGCTGCTGCCACGGCTGCCAAGAGAAAAAGTGGGAAAAAGTCCAGAGCTGGTGGAAGGTAGAAAATAAAACACTCCTAACTGTTCTAACTACTTTTTCTATGTCTCTCTATAAGTGAGCGCCAGTACAGGCCCTTAATCAGGGTGATCCACTCCAAGAAGTGGCTCTCTAAAAATATATCTCTTTTGAATTTTGTAAATTTGTTTTCTTATACTATTATCAGCCCTTCACAATAGAACTTGATGTTTATGTGTCAAATTGATGCATTGCGCAAGAGGTTGTGGTTCGCCACAGGACTCAGCCAGCAAGCCGTATTTTCGACTTTCTTCTTCCGCAGGATGAAAATGAAATCCTATCCAGAATAAGGGTTTCCGTGAAGTGATTAAGAGATTGGTCAATCTGATTGATGATTAAAATTAAAAAACTTCGCCTAAGGGTATAACATGATGATTCCCACGTTGTGATAGGGTAAGATTTTCATTTTTATTCTGTGGGAGAGGAAAGGCGAGAATACGGCATAATCATATGGCGAATCATGACCGCGCGTGCAGACACCAGTTCCGAATTGGGGTGAAGGTTTTTGGCTTAACATACTTCTCATTTTTCCTGTGGATGGACCTGGTTGGTGGAAGAAGCCCTAAGCAGTGCTTACGTGAACCACTGTGCACCGTCGAGGTATCCAGCATACTTCTCACATATAATTATCAACTTCTACGGGATTGGAACCAAGGTTAAATATGTAACGTTCTGTTAGTCTGATTTAGAGATCTCAGTGAAACCTGGGTTGCTCATTTAACGAAAACAATAAGCTATACACTTCAAACAAGGCATATCTATTCGTTGTGAGTACGAATCCTTTGCTGGATGATTGATTAATTTGTGAGAGGATTGATGGGCATCTCTGTGTCGCAGTGTGATTTGTGTAAACACAGTTTAACCACCGACTTGGAACTGTTACAAAAGGTCTTGCTTCGACTCAACATTGTTAAGGCCATATTTTCAGCTTTCCTCTTCTACAGGATCAAAAATGTAATCATTCCCCTATTCCTAAACGCTACTTAGATTTACTCAATAATCTCAATTCGCCTGTTAACTCAATAGGTTCAATTCTTCCTAGTAAATTAAGTGATCTCATATGTGTTGCTTTTTCATAGTCCAACTGGTCGAGGATTATCGAGCCCCGCACCACAGTCTGAAGTTAAAGGAAGTAAAGCAGCACCAAGTGCAGTAGCTGATACTGAATCTGTTAAAAGAGAAGGAAGTCTGGCATCTGCTGAAAGTCATTATGATGAGAAAAAAATGAGCAGACCAAGGTATGAATGCCTAATTAAATTTCTATTTCGTAAACATGCTATCACAATTTGTATACGGTAGTCTGAATTTCAAGTACCGTGAGTAAACTTCAAAACTGAAACTGGGTGGCTCGAATGTTTTTCGTTAGGTTTTTTGTATTGGTCTTAATACCGGTATTGTAGTAAAATCTGCTTGTCTAGGATAGACATTTCCAACATTGCTTTATTCCACAGTACACCTCCAACAAGAGCACAAGCATTTGAAGAGTTTAAGAATGAAAAAGGACAAGAAATCAGCAGAATTTTATCCGAAAATAAATCCATATTACAAAGCAAGAAACGCATGGTTTGTTTATTAGCACTTGTTATATGAATTCAAAAATAATATTACAACTATTTTTGATAAAAAGAATTGTGATTTTACGTTTTGGAAATTGATGTAAAATTTATTTATTAAAGGGAACCAGCTACTTTCTGTTGATGCAATAATTTGGATGAGCGACACCCCTTCTTTAGTTATATATTTTGTGCAATGAATTTATATGCGTTCATAGTTACATAGATGCCTGAATAAGATTTAATTGAGATATCATGTCACATAATCACTTTTATTTAGCTATGGGCGAAATAAGGATAAAAACCCTACAACAATTTCCATCATCCCTCTCCATTTTTATTATAAATACACACTCTGCATAGTTCACTGCGCTTTCAAGAACTTTTTGCGCTGCCCCGAATGCAGTATTGATAGTATTATAGTCCATACTTAAAAATGGTGATCAGTTGGTCAAAATCATGACGTTCTGCTGTGTGAAACTATGAGTTGAACATTTTGCCTAAATGATGTTGAAATGGATTGTTCGAAAGTGATATACTACTGGTGTCGCTAAAATGAAATTGCCTGTGGCTGTTGTCATGCAAACTAAAGCGCGATGAAAATCTGTTTGTTGTGCATTGCTGAGATATTGACCATGCCGCAGGCCAGTGGTGGGGACTGGATCACTGGGCTTTGGCTCGTGAGCCAAGGTTTGAAAAGAACTGTCTTATTCTGATTTTAAATTGTAATATCCGATTTCTTTCAATTCTTTCTAATGTTTATACGTTTAATCCTATTGCTGTATGAATTGCCGAATAACAAATAAACTATGCAACATTTACGTACAGGTTAAAGATATTGCCCATGCTGTGAACGCAACAAAACAAATGATCGATGGAACTAGAACATCACTTGAAGAAAAGCGTAAAGAAAGAATTGAGCAAGGTCTGGTCGTTGTTTTAAAAAGAGACTATCATCTAAAGCTTTGTCATAGATAGAATGGTGCCAAAAAGCCATGTAACTCATACTTAACGAAACATGTTTTCAATTTCTGAAACAACTATTAAAAATGATAAGAGACATGATTTCATACACATCAGGATGACTGATTAGCTCTGATCCTCAAGACGCAAGTTTAGATCCTGTCGGGGATGATAACTATATGCGAGAGGTTTGTTGGACGCCTTGCCGGTAGTTTACGAATGGACTGCTTACAGCTTCCTCCAATCAAGTCCTTGCACAGGAAAAAAGAGCCAAAATATTTTGGACGCCTTGCCGGTAGTTTACGAATGGACTGCTTACGGCTTCCTCCAATCAAGTCCTTGCACAGGAAAAATAAGCCAAAATATTTTACCCGATTCGGAACTGGTATCTGCACAAGGGGTCATGGTTTGCCATATGATTAAGCTGTATTCTCGGCTTTCCTCTCCCACAGGATAAAAATGAAATCCTATCTTATACACATATGGTTGAAACACATATAATTTTTTGGTAGGTGAATTTGTGAATGAAGATGGGGAGACAGTCATTGATGAAGAAGAGTTTTTATTAATTTCACAACTCAAGAAACTCAAGCAACAATACAGGTATATTTCATGATTTGGTGATATAAGCGTTTATGTTACCGTAAGCAAAGCCTTCTAGGCCACTGAATCCCTATGGACAAACTAGGTTAGTGTTAAAAATATATAAATATATTTCAGAATTGATTATGAAGAAATGAGAAATGTAAAATCTGAAGTTGAATATTGTCAAAAGTTAGTTGATCAATGCAGACAAAGACTTGTACAAGGTAATATTTTTGCTTTGAAATAAATCAGTTTCTTTGCTAATATAGAACCTTCTTCTTTTACAAGATTAATTCTAACTTAATTCATCAAGTGAAATCTGTGAAATGACAGTCATGTTAGGCTTGTTATTTTTATGTGGTCGGAGTAATAAATTCTCACCGGACTTCAGTTAGCTTCCTGGTTCAAATTTGCCCAACTCAACAACACTATTCTTTTAGGCCTTTAAGTGAATGCTGATATAAAGCGTTACTTAGCATGATCTGCACAAATGAGAGACCATAAGAACACTGAATGATGTGCAATGGTCTAGAAATTATGATCTTAAATTGAACAAATAGTAGTTCTTTGTTCAATCTAGAATTTTTTTGTCAGGTATCTGCTGATGGATTATGACACGGAAGCGAAATTTGTATCCTAGCATTTATCAGTACTTGATATGCATTGCTCAATATTTTAAGAATTTTTCTAATGATGACAAATTTCAATATATCTTCCAGAATTTGATGCCTGGTACAGTGATAGTTTCCTTGGTGGACCAGTAACTACAAGTGCATCGGTTGGTTTTGGTACCAGACCTGGTATTCATCCTCCTGCCAGATTACAACTCACAACAAGACAAGCTAACTTGGAAGATGAACAGGTAATGGAAGTATTTGATTGACTCCGATATTTACCTGATTTCATGTCTGTCAGTCAGCTTTTACAAAAGCTTGTGTATTCATTCGATCTGATCGATAATTAGTTTTCAATTCCCAAATGTATTAAATGCATGAAAAATGACCTGAATCTACAGAAGTTGTATCATTGTTCAGTACTTGATCCTGCCGAAAAGTTTAGTCTGTTGGTCTTATCTCGACATATCTTCCCCGCTAAGTGGCAATCGCAGCTACAAAATAGCGCCACTGAATGAGTCACAAAGGGGTTGATTGAATTTTCTATAAATGGGTTCGCCGTTTAATGAACGGATAAGGCTCGTACTGCTGGCTTTAGAATTTTCGAAATAGATATTCCTTGATATTTCCTTGAGTGTTGTAAAAGGTAACTTAAGACACAAAAGAAGTCCTAGATCAGATACCTCAAATGCTGTCTATTCACTAGACAGCACTGTAGCAGTTCAGTACTTCAGTTCAGAATTATTTCCGCTAGAATGCAATTGCAGGTCTTCCTTTGTAATATACTCAATGCATAATATTTCTCATTAGTTAATTTGTTTTGAGCACCAGTTTCAACTGTGCCTAGAAGAAATTACGATAACCATAAGGCAAACTCCTATTGCATGTTTAGAAGCAAATTGAAGAAAAACCTGAATTTTATTTTTCTAATTGCAGATGGATAAAGCGAAAAGTTTATCTATAAAACCTGCTATTTTGTCTTGATTTTCAGGAAAAATTTGACAGACTTCAGCAGCAAGTACTCATGGAAAATCCTGATTCTGCTGCATTTTATAACGCTAAACTACATGCACACAGGAGGGTATGTACTGACATTAGGAAAATTCAGTTAAAACATCTTTGAAGTTCAATTTAGTTTTAGTACAATTATATTTCACAGTCGAAAGAAATCCGATATTTATGTTTTTTGAGCATTTTGCAGATATTGCAGCGTACTCATGATTTCTTTTGGATTCTACAATTTAAGTTTTCTCTCAAAAAAATAATTTTGCTGCAAAATTAGTCAATGTAGAATATTTTGGAAAAAAACCAAAAAAATCGCATCAATAAAATATCAATATGTGTATCATACCAAACTAATAGTACTTTTTTGGAGAAAATGGTTACGGTACCTAACTGTCACAAAGATTAAACCCATCTATTCTAACGTACTTGTGTTTTTATTCAGCACCTGAATGAGAAAGCTTACTCCCAAGCTCAACCGCAACCTCGACGAGTGATAATGAAAAATCCTTCTACTAATCAATTTTCTATGCTGGATGTTCCGTCGTATTGAAATCTTTGTAGAATTTTGTATTGTTTTATATTTTTATAAAGAAATTGTAATGTAAACTGCGATTTTAGTACATATTTTTTTAGTGAAGCCGTGTTTTCCATATAGAATTTGCCACTAGTTTGTAGTTTCAGAAAATATTTTATCATTTCGTAAGATGTGTAAAGGGATTTGTCTTTCAAAATACGAGACAGCTTAAGACAGATTTCAAGTTATGTGAAAGAATAGACATTGAAATCGAAAATGTCAACAAAACAGCAATATTTGTCTTCTCTAATTGAGCATATTTTCAGAAACTCTGCTGTGTATATTTCAAGTTTTTCTTCCTTAGCTTAAACCACTATCTGAGAGACAAGTGTGAATTTTATTTTCATGATTGAACCAAGAAAGTATTACTTCACACAAAATCTATTCATGTGCAGAGTTTATTTAATATTCAAGTGTTTTATATTATAGTACATGCATCAATTTGAGGTAAGCACACCCATGAAGCATTTATAAATAACATTTGAAACAAGATATTATTCAAATTCTAGATTTTTTAAATTTGATCCCGATGAAATTTTTTAATGATTTTGTTTTTCTTTTCCTCTTTTTGTGATGTATTTTTAGGATTAGTTTTAAGTATTCAAACCTTCCCACTGCTTTTTATGATGCACTTCTAACATATTTATAGATATTATTATATCGGTACAGATTGTATTGCCTATACTAGCCTATGGATGAATACAAACAAAACAATAAAGTTTTGTATTTATGTTGCCCATAAAGAATATTATCAGTGCATTTGTATTATGGATATGATTAGAAAAAGGGAAAAAATCTGCGAAGTTCAACAATGTCGTAGTTTATTGAGTGATACTGATACCCACATTACCTCTGCTATAGGATGGAATTTCATTTTCATCCTTCGCAGTGTTTCCAGAAACGTATTTTGAATAGATTCAAATTTCTATTCATTATCTTTTTCGGTTGTGTTTATCGGGAGTAATATGGAGCAATGGAACCAACTTCAATTCACACTACTATGCTATTGAAAACGTTCAAAATCCTATCTGTTAATGAGATTCATCTTGCATGTTGTCATTCTACCCAGTGTGGAACCATTAAGGTTATCGCCCAAAGGCTGTGCGTTACAGCTCATATACCAGTTGCGGATTCAGAAAAAAATTGTGGGGGGGCTCAATTTACACACAACGTAAAGAAATGCATGTAGATCATTACGCTATCGTAAAATCGCAGACCGCGAATAAACTTAAGCAAACGTGTTTTGGGACCTTTAATAACCCTCACTTTAGTTGTCAAAATACGGAAAATTAATCAGTAAAAGTAATTGGGCGCCAGAGGCGCGCGAAAAGCTAGCCGAAAACTTCATTTCAAAGCTAGTTGAAAACAAATTATCCAAGTCAAGGAAGCAACGTCCACACGTTTTTGAAGCATGGTGTCCCTCAGAGATCTGAACTTGGCCTTTATTGTTTTTAATTTATATTAACGATTTACCCAACTGCCTGAGAGCATGTGAAGCCATTATGTTGCTGATGACAGTGACCTGTGTCAGCTGGCAAACCTTAATGTATTGATGAGACTGGCTAATAAAAACTTGCTAAGTATTGACGAGTAGCATTTATTAAACAAACTTCCCGTGAATATAAACAAGACAAATCTCATGATATTTCATCCTCAAAAATAGGGTCGAATTGAATGTGGTGAGAAGTTGTTTATAAGAGATCAGGAAGTTCTGAGGGTTCATGAAACTAAATTTCTCGGTATAATTTTGGATGAAAACCTAAGCCGGCGATCCTAGATTTTCCAGGTGTTGACAAAAGTGAAACGAAATGTAGCATAGCCTTCCAGTTTCAAACACTATACCAACAGAACAACTTTAATAAGTATGTTCCGAGCATTGATATTGAGTCACACGCGGTATTGTGGGTCAGCTTGGCACCATGGAAATAAAACCTTATTATCTCGTTTGCAAAGTACATGTAATCGGTTCATGAGAATGGTATTCAATAAGGAAACAGGTGAAAGTGTTCACTTAAACTTTTGAAAGTACATGATATCTGCTTGTTTGAAATAACCGTGCTGATGTATGATTTTCCCTCCGAATCTTTGACAAAATGTTTCAATGATATATTTGAAATAAATTCAGGTAGTAGAAGAAATTGTACAATTTTGGTCCAACATTCCATGAAAAAACCGTAAGCCAACAGTCATTACGTTACATGGGTCCAAAATCCAGAGCTACTTGGAAGTGATTCTCAATTTCAGAAATTGCTGCGACAGGAAATAAGAGGAGGTAGGGGGTAGTCTTTGAGAAGTGTCAATCTTCGTTACTTCATTTTGCACTGTTGTGTCTCTCATTTGTTTATATTCTTCTCAGAAGTCGAGGGATAGGCTAGGTGACACGATCTTTCGTAGACCCACGTCTGAATGAGCCTGAATTAATCGCTACTTTCTGAATGAGAGTGGTGGCATTTGTATGTTCCACGGTTGGGAAATGTTTGATTTGTAATTCTGGGTGTGACTTGGTTGGATTGTGCATAATCATGTAAGATATCTTTTATTAGGATTCTCAGTTGAGCCTGAGCTTTTCTCCCATTTTAACGTTTGCTGTTGTTGAAATGTAATAGGTTAGTAATGTATATGTATACCGAGAGTTTTTGTTCCTGTCCCCACAATACATTGCTGGCGTCAGTTGAACACGACTACTTCTCATTTATGCGTGGTGATGTGTTTGTTTTCTATTTTGTCTTGATGTGATTGCTGTATTCATTTGTAAGCATGTTTTACCTCACTAACTGTGTTTGTAGGCATGTTTTGACTCAGATTGAGAACAGTTATAATTGCTTCTTAATTGATCATTATAATTGTGATTGGCTAAGCAAAACAAGATAATTGCGTAAACGATCAAAGCAAAGCAGTCAAACCCAATTGTACTCTCTAAATTATAATCCAAATCCACTTTTTATTTATAGCCTACTTGGTAGGATGAAAGCATTCTATGTTTTATAAATTTTTCCACCAAACTTCGTTGCCAACTATAAAACATGGCGAAATTGTCCCATGAAGGCATTAATTAATCTTAGTGATTGTCATTATTAAATTGTTATGATTATTAAATCCTAACTGTAGTAAATCCCTCATGTCCAATATTGCGTAAAATAGCATCTGGAATTATTGCGAAATCATTTTATCATATTACAAATGTTTATTAATCAATCTGTGTTACAACCATCAATTTATTGCGGCCCAATTGCTGTACCTCAAATACAAAATCGAAATCATTCTATTGATTAATATCCGTACCGATAAAAACTAGAATCAGTATTGTAATTTAGCTGTTTCGGACAATAGAATAAGTAATGCATGTAAGAATATGCCACTATTACGGTGTATTTAATTTGACTCAAGAAATTTAGCATAAACACTATTGTCTATCGTGAATGGCGATCCTCATCCTCTTAGCAATGTTTTGGGGCATTTCTTTTCTTTCTTTTCTGCTTTACTCCTCTTTTGTATTTTATTTAAGCATTTTTTTACTTATCGCTTCCTCTTGAGTGTATGTCTCTTAATGGCTTTGTAAGAACATACTCAAAACACTGAATCCCGCAGATTAAGTAAATGTAATGAAAGACACCGAACTGTGTTCCAAGGAAGAAACAATCACAACTTATCCGATAAAGCGACATGTCGTTTTTAACGATGATCCGATACCGATGTTGCCTGACTTGTTTACGGTTAGCTCAGGAATAGTTACTATTATGCTTTGCTCAAGCGGTAAAGTGTGGGTTACGAGTTCGCGGGGAAAATAAGTAAAAATGTTAGACCAAAACCTATACTTCAATTTGGATCTTGTACCTTTCAAGTTTCCTTTGCTCTCCTCAGTTTTTGTCATTATTTTTATCGATTATTCGCTGAAGTCAAATAAACTTAATCGTAAGACAGACAGACAGACAGACGGAATTTATTCACCAATCATGTGAGCACAAGTTAAATTAAGCAAAAATGGCAACATGTACAAATAAGCCTTTATCACTCGGGGGCGATACTGAGTTTCAACGACGACATGTGGTCCACAGAAACTGATCTGTGTTACGGTAGCTCTGGACTTGACTTTGTCTGCTTAATGTTTGTAATCTTGTTCTGATTTGAAAGATTCGACAGGATTGTGACTGGTGTATTTGAAGTACAACACATAAGGTCTATAGAGGATTTTGAGCAACACTAACAAAGGGGCTATGACAGAGACGGCTGAAAATGATGCGAAAAATGGTCATGTTGGCGATAAGGATGCCGAGAAACTGACGAAACAGATTGTACGACAAGTCGAGGTAATGCAGACGATTCGGAAATTTCTATTGGAATGTCGTATTGTGTTTATTCAAGTTCCATTTTTGTTTAAATTTCTTACAATGCCACGAATTTCATTTGAAGCATACATTCTGAAAAGTGCTGTATTTTAGCCCCTCATAATACAAATGCTTGCAATCCAAGCCAAGAGCGTTGCGAAATCAACTCATTAAAGCGTTTATATATATATAAAATTATCTGATTACTATTACCAGTATGCTATCAAACGCGTCTGTCACGACCCCTATATAGTTCTGAGCAGTGAGTTATAACATGTCAGCCGCAGCTTCAGACTTTGTGTTTGCAACCCATGTTTTGGGAACCATTATTCTAATTGTTGGATCTCTTTACTCTGAATATTTGGAAATGAATCAGTCTTCTGCTTCCCTCAGTTCCCTCTTAAACAGTTAAAATTTTGTAATATTTTCTTTTTATTTCAGTTCTACTTCGGAGATTATAATCTGATGCGAGATACTTTTATGAAGGAGGAAATGCAGAAAGAGGAAGGATGGTTTACGATGGAAACAATGTTGAAATTCAAGAGATTATCATCAATTTGTTCTGAACCGTCGACAATAATGGAAGCACTGAAAACTTCAAATGTTGGTTTACTAGAGGTAAAAGAATGTTGTTGTTGATTTTTTTGTTAGGCAAAGTAGCAGAATTGTCCATTAATATGCTATTTTTGACACCCGCAGGAACGATCGAAAACTCATCAAAAAAAATTTGGCAAAAAATAATATGTGTTATTCCCAATGCAGGCAAAAGTTCATGCCATTTTCTCGAGATGGATAAAAGCTTCAAAAGCATCAATACTGCTTTTTCTTCATAGCAGTATTGATGATTTTGAACCTTTTTATACAGTTTGGTTACTGCCAGACTTTCAAGGAGTAATTTAAATCTTCCAGCTACAGATATATCATGAAATATTGCCCTTTTAAATATTTCTGATGGGACCCATGAGCAGCTGAAGTAGCATTCTGCTATTCTAGCATATAATATATTATAACATTATTATGTTGAAAAACTTTTTAATCATCAACACTGTTATTAAATAAAAATGTTCGAACTGCCTGACCAAATGGAACTTCCAAATTCAAAGCTGAAAGTAAACCAAATTCTCTCACCCAATTACACTAGCGCGTCGGAGGCAAACCTGAATCGGCCAATCCGTGCTAATGTCATTCAATCAATATCGTGTTTTTATAGCTCGATGCAGGAAACCAGAGAATTAGAAGGAAACCAACTCGAGAAATACCAGATGGTGAGGAATATAGAAAAGCTTTGAAAGCGCGAACAGTGCATGTTGTAAGTTTTCGTAGCTGTAAATTTCTGATGAATAGGGCTGTCCAAAATCAAAAAAGTGTACAGTTACGTTGCTTTAGAATGGTTCTAACACTTTCTCCACGTGTTTGTCAGAGGCGGCTGATAGTAAACAAGTCGTAGATGGTTTATCATCGCCCAGGGCAGATACCAGTTCACAATGCTGTTTTGTTTAGTTTTGTACGGGATGTTTTCCACTTCCGCCAAGTTACTGGCACTTTATCTTGTAGAGGTTCGTTGCCATTCCGTTGCCAATATCGCCTTTTAGGAGCTTCTAACTGTTTCTCTTAAAGTGAACTTAGAGCGAAAACCTTAAATGAATTACAGTTTCGGCGTCTTTAACAACTTCCTGTGAAAGTCTCTTTGGTTGTTTATTATATTGCTTCTGATTTGAATATTCGCTTCATAAAAATTATTCATTCAATTCTGAACTCATCAGATGTCAGATTTTGGCCAACCCTAATGATTAATTATCATGTTTCGGTAAATTAACAACAATACAAATAAATTGTGTAATATTGTTATATCCAAATGCAGTGCAAATTCCCAATGTTTTACCCCTTGCATTCTAATTTTTTTTTATTTGACAAATTTTACGGCATCTTTATTATAATGTCTCGGGTTTGGATATTTTAAAACGTATTCTTGTGCATTGACTTAGTTTCAATTCTTGCCATGATTCCAATCTTCTCTTTGTATGTCTTAATATTTTGATCATTAAAAAAATCCAATCTTATTTTGCAGATCGGTTTTCAAAGCGAAGAAGATATTGACGATATCAATGACTTTCTTACGGAATACGGAAGAATTGAAGGGATACAATTGCAAAGAACCAGCGATAAAAAATTTAAGGTATGTGTGAAATAACGATGTCCTTATCTCAATGGTTAGATGTTGTGGAATTATGATTAAATTTTAAAAGTAATTCTGTTTTCCAAACATTCTCAAATTAACTCATTTTGCAGGAAACAACGTAAATAAATCGTGACTTTGCTACAAAATGACAAACTTATGATTATCCTATTTATACTAGGGACAACCCTAGCATGAACTAATGTTGTTGTTCCACAATGTTTTATTTAAAATTTAATTTATTTTAACAAACCTGATCATGTCTAACTTGTCTCAAAAAGCAACAAATAAGAATGTCCTTAATATCATCGCCATTCAAACATCTTGAATCTTGTATTCCTTTTCAAATTATCACAAAACTAACATTCTGGGCCACAGATGTTCTAAGCCATACCTCATAAATAATTAAGTGTTTCAATTTATCTTTGTTATTGAAATGTTACTCCACTTTTAAGTCAGCTCAATCAGTCAGTTTTTTCACTGTTTGGGCGTTACAAAGGTGGTATAATAATGCGGAAGAATATACATTATGATATTTTTTTTAAATCGTTTTGATTTTTA
The DNA here is from genome assembly GCA_963675895.2 of Styela plicata. Classification (NCBI taxonomy): domain Eukaryota; kingdom Metazoa; phylum Chordata; class Ascidiacea; order Stolidobranchia; family Styelidae; genus Styela; species Styela plicata. Next base: position 2,579,831 of record OZ023150.1, read on the forward strand.
TAATTTGTCAGTATCTTCTGCTTAGTTTGTGAGAGTGGATGGATGATTTTATCATATCATCTGTCCTAGTCTGATAACTTACAAAAATTGAAACAAAACAACAAAAAAGTGAGTCTAGAGACACTTTGTCGTGTGGTGGCTTTGTTCTGTTTTCGATGCATCGTGTTTAGGAATTTATGGTTGTGGTTGTTATCTTACTAAACTTGAACCGAACAGATCTTTATTTTGTATGGCCAATGTGTTTAGTGCCCATGTCATGTTTGACAAGATTCAATTTCTGATAGAGATTTGATTTTGAACAGTACTTTCATTTTAAAATATAATTAAAATATCATCTTTCGTCAACATTAGGAAAATTTAATTTCTGATAATTTGGTCATGGTTTCCTGCTTCACCACAATTCTATGTGAATCTTGAATGTTTTAGCATTTTAAAAACGAAAAAATTTATACAGAAATTGTATGTCCCCCTTTACTCGGTTTGCTAGAATAGGTCATTCTGTGTATTAATACATGGGTATAAATAAGAATCTCTGCACGTGGATACATTATACTCTCGCTTTTTCAACACCCTCATATCTGAAATAATTCCTGAATAAAAATAGTTTCAATTCACTGGTGTGGTTGGGTATAGGGACTTTGTGATAAGTTTTCTTCTTTATATACCACAAACTATGTTTTAAATGTAGAATATGTCTGGTTGAGTATTAAATTGTGAATTTAAATATCACAGGGTTCGTTGTTCGCATCATTTTTCTCACAAGAAGATGCCGATAAATTTATTCAAGCACCAATGGTTTATTATAAAGGTTGTGAACTAACTAAAATGTCAAAGTAAGTGTTTTTTCTTGTCTTTTATCGAATGAAATAAAAAAACACTGCAAATTTTTATAGTATTTCTCTATCAACAAATCGTATTTTTTGGTGCAAGTTTCTTAAACTTACCACCAAATGGTACGTTTCAGTAATATTGCATTGGTTTGTCACACACAGGCAAAATACTATTTACGTCCCAATTGGAAAAATTTTGTTCAAACATGCTTTGTTCAGTATGGGTCACAGATGGATTAGTAGACCCTCGACTAGTACACTAAATTGGCAAGCATGGTTCGGCAGCAGCACCTGAAAGCCAAAAAAAACTAACTAACTGCCACCAAAGTGACAAATGGCGTGGAAGATATCTCTGAGAAGATTGAACCATTATAATAAATTGCAATGGGTGCTGTCTGCCCTTGGTGATCCTAAGACCATCTACCACTTCAATTTTTTCTTGTCGTCTCAAAAAACAATTTTTTAAATGTATTTGGCCAAACTAACGAGGGTGAGAGAGACTCTTGCAAGACAACTTTTGCTTTACAAGTGTGATTGCAAAATTTACTCAACATTTACTTCATGCAATCCTTTTATTAACAGACACGATTATTATCAGAAATTGAATGAATCAAAAAATTCAGATAAAAAGAGGAAAGATTCTGAAGAGTAAGATGATACGCTATATGCTTACTTTAATTCATGACAAGGGCAACTTGGTGTTTAAAATTCTAATACTTAGGTCGGAAAAAAGGTTTAAAAATCGAAATATTATAAAACTAAATGGTAAATTGTCTTGATTGAAGATTAAAATGTCTCATCTTGTAGAATCCTAACCAGTAAAAAGGTTCAAATCATTACTTCTGCTATGAAATAGCACTGTTGATGGTTTTGAAGCTTTTTTGTCCATCTGAATGGACACCTGAAGAAAACAGAGATATTCTGTCTTTCTGCATTATAGCTTGGTGTAGGACTGACTCAATCTGCCCTAGTGGTTTATTCGATGCGGTTAATCTGTTCAAAATAAAATAAACTGTTGAACTAATTAGGCACTGAAACGTAATGCTTTATTGACAATTTCAGGTCGAAAACAGTGCATGATGATCTGAAGGGCACAGTGGCACTAAAGGTAAATATTTTTCCATCTTTTCAACATAAAAGACTACTTAGGCATATACAAACTATTAAAAAACCTAATGGGACCAGTCATCAATTTTATTATTGGACAACGCCTTTTTATATAGAAAATATATAATTTTAGACAGCATTTTATTTCCAACCGCGTTTGCATGACAAAACCGGCATAAGCTTCGAAACGTAACACCTCAAGAATGGCACTTGTTTAAACTTCAGCAAAGTGTGATCAAGATCGTTTAACGAAAAAGAGTAAGAGCTTTAAAGAGTAATACATACGGTGTGCCCTTTGACGAGTCACTGTAACCCACAGCCTTGGAGCCATGCTCTGTAATCTCACCGGTTCCTCAGTGCTTTGGATGGAATGACAACGCGCAAGAAAAGTCTGGTAACAAGATGAAATTGTAGATATTTTTGATTGCTTTCTTTGAAATTAAGTTCATTTCATTTCAACTTTTGATTTTGAACCAAAATGTTTAAAAATATGGTATAATTTTTATTTTAAATATGCTAAAACAGATTTAGCTAAACATTCTAAAAAATAATCATTATGTCTAATGCGTATTTTTGCCAGATGATATGAAATTTTGATAAAAAACAGTGCTGGATTGCACTTGTATATCTGCTTATTTTATCCTATGCCAATTAATTCGTTCGCGTAATTGCTTTATTAGATATTACGAGAGGCATTTGCGACAATAGGCCCGATTCATAATTAATTATAGTTAATGTCTTGAGATTGTTAGACGCATATTCAACTCTCCTTATCTTGCGAATATGTTCCATGAAAATGAATATTTAAAAAGGTGGTAGTGTTATTTTTTTTACATCACTCTATAATAATTATTGGTATTATCATGCTTTATAAAATTTGCCTCCTGTATCCAATCCCCAAATTCAGTTATTCATCAAGTAAGTATTATTATCTTACATTCGGTGCACCCTGAAAACCAAAAAAACATTCCATAATAACACTCATATTTTTATTGATAAAGCAGCAAAAGATAGCTTATCAATTACAACTAACCTGCAAAATTTGATTATCATCAATAATGATAAGATATATTTCGACAAGACTGGACCATTGAGACCATCGTGACTTTAAAACAAAGCTATTTTATAGATTACCTACTTCTGTCGCTCATGCACATATCTATTTTTATAAGAAATCCTACTCTCTTTTATTTGCCAGACATGGACACGGCGTAGAATTTCCATTGGGTCATTGGTTCTATTTTACAGAAAATTAAATCACAATTTTTTTTTGTTCTGTTCTGGCAAATTTATCGCATATTCATAAATTTTTAACTCAAAATAAAAGATAAAATGCAGACTTTTTGCAATTTGCCGCGAGCACATCAAATTTAGATTCTTTCGAAAGCTGCTCCTAACCATTATCGAGGGTAAAAATAAAAGTACATCGCGGCAATGTGTCATATTCTGGAAACTCCAACTAAATTTCATTATAGCGTAATAATTGCATATCGTCCGAACGCAACGATTTTTACGTCATAAGAAATTAGTATGCAATGCAAGCATGTGTTGATCTTTAATTTTACATGAAAATTTTGAACAGTAAAAGTAATCCTATATTATTACTTATGTCTCGTATCTCGAACCTCGATAGTGCTTTTATCGTATTTATTACGTTATCAACGATAGATTACGTAACACAAGTGCACTTACGTAAGAACGTAAATTTAGCGCAACTCTAATACCAATACACACAAAACAGCGAGAATATATGGCGATAGTGTATACCAGTCTGGCAGAACGTCTGTGACTCAGACACCCGAAGAAAATCAATCCCATCAGAGGAATCTTGGCCAAAGGAAAAATATTTATTCACTCTGGAGATAAAAATGTCTTTTTGACCATCTTATAACAATAAAACTGTAGAAAAAGGTTCAATCTCATCGATACTGCTATGAAATGTTGATGGTTTTGCTTAGCAGTGCTAGGCAGTATTGATGGTTTAGAAGCGTTTTTGTTTATCTGAAGAAATTGACTTTTGAGACAAACTAAAAAAAACAAAATTCTGTCATCCTGGTGTATGTACTTTAATGTATTAGTTTTCCTTCCTTTTTATCTTTAGCACACACCTTAAACCCATATTAACTCCCAGCAACTTTGTGCTGAACTTACCATTTATTTTTTTAGGTTTCCGGGATCACGGATGACACTATTCTTCATACTGATATTAAGAGTGTTTTTGAATCGTGTGATGTCAACACAATGAGGTTCTTTGATAGATTCGAAATGAATGGAAGCGAGGTGTGACATAGACAATTTTTATGATATTATGAAAATGAGATTTTGTTTTCCAAAAGTTTAAATCTCAAGTCAGCTGGTCACCTAGGTATTTATCAGCTCTTTATCTGGGGGCTTTAGAATAAGCCTGACATGTTTTCTGTGTGTGTTGTAAATAGTAGTGACTGAAAGGGGAAAAGGAAATGGAAGATGATTTTAGCATCACCAAGAACACATACCGTTAAACAATCCCACCTTGATTCACTTCTAAATGGCATGTGTTCCGCTGTATAAGTGCCGCAGCTGCCATTTCGTTTGTAGTACATCTTTTGCCATTTACTGTAAGGGACTCCTGCTGTTTGATTACTTTACTGCACAGACACCCAGAAAGGGGCTGCAATCTGGAGAAAATTTAACGAAAATACGATATTTCAATATCCGATATATCGTTTGCAAAAAGATGAAATGTCCGTTTTTAGTTTGTGGAAATGAATGTTTAATTTATACAAGAGGCTTTGATATGCAATAGAAAAACCTTTACGGTGCGAGTGTTGAGGACACCCGAAGGGGAATAATTCTGCTGCTTTAGCGCCATGCATTTAAACTCTATTTAATGATTTTGCCAAAATGTCAGTGTCCAACTATATTTGTATTTCATTTTGTTAAAAATATTTACAATAGAGTTGGAAAGTGAATTTGAACATAAAAATGTCGCAGTGAAACACTCTTTGCAATAGCCACCTATGGACACTTTCTAGTTATACTTAGACTGCAAGTTATTATACCCCAAGTTGAATGACGGGTATGGATTGATCTATTGTGTTTCATTAGGACTTTCTGTTGACAACATGTTATCCTGGACCATGTATTTTCAGGGATATTTGATATTACAAGATGAACGTACGGCTGAAGATTTGATCAAAATACTAGAAGAAAAGAAGGGAGGCACAAAAATTACTATCAAATCAGCGGAGGTCGAATTCGCAGTCCCCACTGCAGAAGAAAACGATAAAATTGGGGAGATTTATATAGAAGCAAGGCAGAGAATTTTTTCAGGTACCAATACATTATGATTGCAATTGATGTAACGATAACAACTACATTGCTTATTTGATGAACATGCCTATAATTCTGAAAGATTAACCACCCTTTAGTCAGCTCCATTCGTTCGTCAGTGATCTTTGGAGCGTTACGAGGGTGGAAAAAAAATGCGAGGTTTGATATTTCCAACTTCAGAATCTGTTTTAGATCCTGATTCAGGAAGAAAAATTCAAATCGTGTTGCGGTTAGCGAGAGTGGAAGTATCACTTCGATACATGTTGTTATCGTGCGTTGTGTGATGCATCCTAGTGCAGTTACCGACAAGATCTACTTTGGATGCAATACTATGTGCTCTGGGTGAGAGAGCTCTCTTCTATCTTCGCACCTATATGACGCAATCCATCAAGTACTTTAACCCAACATCATGTTTAGTCATATAATGTGACGACAAATCAGAAGAACTTTGATATTATTTACATAATCTCAATGTGAAAAGTTTTATGTCCGCTTGTTTTTGTTAAGTATGAGTCACTGATGGAACGTGCCTTTGAAGGCATGGACCATCTGTGGCACATGCTTAACTAAATATAAATTCTGATCACGAGTCACAAAAAACTGCAATAGATTGTGAACTTCTTTTTTATAACCACTCATTGGTGTAGATCACTCTGAGCAAGACCTGTCTGAGCATCCACTTAAGGGTGAACAGGGTTAGAGTTGTTGGAAAGATAGGATTGAATTTTCCGGTTAAGCCGAGCCTACCCAAGTTATCACACCATGCTCTTAGTTTAATAAGTCAAACTTGCTAGGACTGGAACCTAAGATCTTCATATGATGATTTGTGAGATTACTTTATTTTGAGTATTTTTGTAAATAGCAATGCAATATCTCAGGTCGGAGAGGCAAAAGGAATCCGAGAGGTCAAAAACACAATAGATTTCAGAAGAAGAGAAAGTCTCCACGAAATCAAGAGCAGGAAAAAGGCGGTAAAAAAACAACATTCGACAGCGACGAGGAAAAAGGTATATTTTCTGGAGTGGGAAGTAGAATAGTCTTGTATTTCTCCCCATTTTCAAAACTAATTTGTCTTTTTTATGTAATACAATAAAAAGTTTATCTTACATAAAAATTTTAATGTTTTTAAACCTTTTTATTTTAATTTTGCCAGAAAAAAAAGAATTTTCTAATTATTGTCCTTTCGGTGAACTTTTTTACTTCTTACAGCCATTTTCTTCTGTCAGCCATGGTAGCTGGCATAAAGTCAGTCTCGTATATTTAATGGTATATCAAATATGATGGTGAATGATCTATTGAAAAAAAAATGGTGGATAAGTGGTTATAAGTAGTGATGGGCCGATGTATTGGTATCGGAATCGGTATCGGCAAGTATCAGTGATTTTTGTATCGGTACTGGTATCGGAAAATTTCAATCACCGATACCGCCGATACCAAAACCGATACCGGATACGTCTTTAAAACGTAGCGTACGAATACGCTTTATTTACTGATGATAAATGGAAAGACCTCGCTATTCACTGCTCTGAAAAATAATTAAAATGGGGCATGCTTCGTGTTAACAATTTCATTTACACTTCGGGTTTTATGAAATAAAACCCATCAATCCACTGACTGTATGCTCTTTTTGATGCATTAAAAGGTGTTGAGGTCGCATTATACGTTTGCGTAGGTTCCGTTTTTCATGGTTTGTTCGATTATACCATTGCGTTTTATGCAAGCGCAATGCTCTGCATGCATCTACGTTTTCCAATGAAACAAAACGGTTTGCTATGAAAGCTACCGCAAAGTGCTTGTTTCTTTTTTTTACGCTTGTGCTTTGTACGCATGTGAACACGATTAACGCAAAGCAATGCAGGCGTGTATTGCCGTTTTTATTTTATTGCTCGAAACGTAATGCAACGCATCGGTGAGACAACTTCACGTGTTTTGTGGCCTTTAGGTGTCACGTTAGTTGTGTAACCACCAACATTTGCACTCAATCTTTGGACCCGTGTAGGCTTGAACGCAGCAACAATTCTTTATATCTGCATCTATAAAAGTTTGCACTCAAATGGATGCAAGATTTCAAGGGTGCAAACGTACGTAGGCGCACACATACGTGGGTGCAACTATAACAAGGGCATAAGTATGTGGATACAAAAAGGCCTTCAACATATTTAACAAAGTACTCGGTATCGGCGGTATCGGTATCAGAATATAAATTAAGAAGGTGGTATCGGTATCGGCGAAAATTTTGGTATCGGCCCATCACTAGTTATAAGATTAGACAAAAGCACGGATGAAGAATAAGTAGTTAATCCCATGTGAACCCGACTAGTTTTATAGCATTCCCTGCTCTCAGCAATGATGATCCGCTTATGCAAAGGCATAGAAGAAATATAGTTAGTAAGTCCCACATGAATCCACCCAAGATCATAAGGATTGTTGTTAAAATTTGGGAATGTTTTGCTTTCAGATTGTAGCCTGTAATAAAATCATGGTTGCATTTGTTTCAGAAGCAGGAACTGAACCTTCTGCGAAAGTTGTCAAAACTGACGAAGCCCAAGTTGAGGCATAAGCATCATCAGGGGTCAGTTGTATTGATAAAGCAACGAGTGGTTTGTTGACACTCAACTACTAGAGGGACCAAACGGGATGCTTCATTTAACTGCCAAAAACTTGTAATCTTCTCTATCGCTATGGATAGTGCAGGATGGCATTCAGTCCATGGTCTTCAATCTTCGAATTTTGGTTCACTTCTCAAGTCGAATTTTTTTTGCCAATTGCCTAGTGTGGGCACTAATGTACCATGCCTCGCCATGATTTACCAGTGGCGGGGGGTGGGGATGTATGTATATCAAAATATTTATCTGCTGGCCAAACTGGGATTAAATATAGGTATTCAGTCATATTATAATACACAGCCGGAGATCTTATATCATGCTTCGAAATACTAAATTTTTTTTCTTTTTTCCACAGTAATTTAATTGTATACAATTTTGTATGATTCTGGATGAATATCAGTACATATCATGCCAATCTGTTGAGCGGCAGAAGTTTCATACCTTGGCAAAAGTTTAATTTTGTCAAGCATGAGTTACAAATTGACCGCGCCTTGGCGGCGCGATCCATCAGTGACTCGTTCTTAACAAAAAGTGTTTTTGTATGGAATGTTCCCGTCGGAGACTCACTTTGGACTGCTGTTTGTTATTTACTGTTATGTTATTTTGGAATTTGATGAATTCATGAAATGAAACTAAATTTCCTGAAAATCATTGAAATCATATTTATAATATAAGTTGGCACATGATTTTTGAGAAGAAGATTAGCCACCTTTTTAAACATCGAAAAAGATATATTGATTCAATGTCAACTGCTATCTGAAACATGAACACGAATAGGCAACCCTGCTCGAAGTAGATGTGGTTTTAATTTGTTGCTTGAATATCTATATTATGGTGCTATGGGTCCGGTATTATTTAGGTTTTCAAGTTCAGTTTGTTATATCACTTTTATGTATAAGCTGACTGCTTCTGAAATGCATTGTAGCATTTTTGACTTTTCACAAGGTTTTTTGAATCACTTTTATTTGTACAAGAAAATTTTGTCCTAACAACTGCAATTATTGCTTTGTTATTGATATTTCTGATCAATCTTTGTAACTTTGCTTACGGTCCTTGTCTATTATGCGATGCTCAACCTTTTTCATCGTAGAAATCAGAAAGTTCGTTTCAACCAAACGGCAGCATATTTTTCGCGCAATGGGTATCAGATTGGGTTATGGCTCTTTGGGAATTCGGTGTAAGTAAGATTCGAATGCTTTCCCTGTTCATTATCATCATGGCTGCAAAATTTTTTATTGTTGGCGAAAAAGATTTTGTTTCTTATGTTTGCGACGAAGTAAAGTTGAAAAATGTAGTCTTGTTATTATTGGTACAGTCAAACATTTTTATTAGTATTTGGAAATAGCCGCGATTGAGAAAGTGTGGTTCAGATAGGATTTCATTCTTATCCTCCAGGATGGGAAAGCTGGGAATTCATCTTCATCATGGTGTGAGTCATGTGTGCAGATACCAGTACCTAGTTGGGCCTTCATCCTTCACGGAATTCGAACTTCCGTCGCGACGATCGTAGATGTGTATGTCAAACGCTTTGCCGGGGCACCCTGAAGCATGACATGCAAAGCTGATGGACATAATATGTCTGTAAGTACCGCTTTCATAGTTTATTTCGACACGCCTGTCGGCACAAAAGGCGATACAAATAAAGACCTCACATTGCAAAGTTATCAGGAAAGCAAACAAAACCTAAAATAAAGTTTAAAAACTTGCCACGAAATAAGTTTCAGAAACATTCTAAGTAACACTCGTTTGTTTACCTCAAAAAATATATAAATATTTCTAGGAAAGGATTTCATTTTTATCGGGCGGGCGAGGAAAGCCGAGAATACATTTTAACCATATGGCGAACCACGACCTCTCGTGCAGATGCCAGTTCCGAATCGGGATGGAGGTTTTTCTTGGATTATCTTATTTCTCATTTTTCTTGTGCATGATCCTGATTATTTGATTAAGCAGCGCTTACGTGAACCACCGTGCATCGGCGAGGCGTCCAACAGACCATACAACAATCCCTGACAGGATTCGAACCTGAGTCAAGATGGTAAATGACATTTTATCCCCTGTTCTAAATACTTTTTTAACTGTACTTTAACCTTGGGTATTTTTCCAAACTTTCGATATATTACTAATTATAGGCCCATTTCTGTTTTATCATGTATAGCAATTATTTCTGAGAAACTTATCCATGTTAGAATGAAAATCTGTTTTGACAAATTTTCTATAATCACCGATTGCCAATTCGGTTTTTGAAATAACCACTGTACCACTTACTCTGTCGTGGATATTTTATCTAATTATCTAAAAACCATTTTGGTCGTAGTGTGTTCTGATAGATAAATAGATAGTGGTGTAGCAAATAAACTCATTTCATCATATTCAACTAGCAGATTTCAATTTGTTAGCGTCGGTTCATCTAACTCTCACTTGGCTCCTATTTCGTGTGGTGTGACGCAAGGCTCTGTCCTTGGACCGACCCTTTTTTAATTTATGCCAATGATATAGTTAACGCGACCGATTCATTCATTACACTTTTTGCTGACGACACCAGCTTATCATCATCATCATCTCTCGATCAAAATTCTCTGGAAAATAAAATGGAATTAGTTTATCTATATGCCAGTCTGCGAAATATTTGGGTATTTACATTGATCAAAACCTCACATGGGGTACTCATAATATTCACTTAGTCAGAAAATTGTCAAAAGCCGTCAGGGTCTTAACAAAGCTCAAGTATTATGTTTCTAAAAATATTTTACGTACTGTTTATTTTTCTATTTTTCACTCTGTGTTACAATATGGTATAGTTTTCTGGAGAGTAGCTGCACAAACGCAATTGAATCCTCTTAAAGTACTCCAAAATAGATCTATAAGGGTTATTTCCAAAGTTCAATTTCGAACAACATTAAGTCCTCTTTATAAAAAACTAAATATTTTGAAACTAGATCACGTGTACCAATACGAGATGGGCAAAATAATGTATGAATATAACTCTGGCACTCTTCCGGAATCGATTACCATATATTTTTCAACATGCAGTAGTGTGCATTCCTACAGTACACGATTTGCTTCGAAACGGTCGTATCATGTTCCCAGAGTCAATACCAAAATTTTGCAAAAATCCATTAAAGTCACTGGGGTAAAAATATGGAACAGCATTCCTGAGTATATCAAGGAATCCACATATTCTCTATTTAAAAAAATATTTGTGCTTTTTAATCAACGATTACTGATATTGTGTTCTGATGTGTTTCATATTAGATCTTGATAATTTATGCAGTGATTACAGTTTATTAAGACATTGTAAATGTTTCACTAGTTATGTTTTTTTGCCATTTATTGGTGATTACCGGTACTGAGGTGTCTTTATTTACGTACGTTATATACCTACAGTTAGCTAGGATTCCTATTACCGTCTCATTTTGTCTTAAATATTAGTGCATATTAAGTTTTACTCAGTACGATAGGCATGATACATTGGTTTGATCTGATAAAACTGAAATACCATTGAAGTAAATATACTCTGGTATATAATCATATATATGACTAGTTTGTATGGCCAGCCACCCTGATTGATGAATATAAGACTGCATTTAACTATTTCACATCTATATTTACGGTAGATGTGAATTCTTCACTCTTAACAGAGTCTTGCTGTAATCTGACAAAATACCTAAAATCAAAGTGCTAATTTACTTCTCATAAAAAGTATTGATAGTATTTAGTTGAGCTACTATTTTTATTGAACTACTATAGTTAAGCAGCTATATTGTTCCCCTCTGTTTATTCTATTTTATTATATTGCCTTGATTACCTCTTTTTTGTTCTCTTTCGCAAATTTACCAGATATTCTTTCGGGCATTCTTGGTGTCTGTGTTGAATTTTGGAATACGAACACCAATGTGCTTGAATGATATGTGGTGAATGAGAGTGTTAAAATATTTTCTTGAAAAGTTTCATCATTTGTAAGTGCAAAGATTATTTTGGTTTATTCCAATTTTTTCATATTTGGCAGGAATGGGTGATGATAGACTTTAATGACCAACTGTTCGTGTCGCCATTCCCCAGTCTGTACCGAAATACATATGCTGTGTATCTCAGGACAATCGGAGATGCGTAGCTCGAATCAAACGCTTTACCGATTGAGCTAACCGGGCATCCCTAACTTTGACCAAACACATCATACGGGATCCCTCCCCTATAAAAAAAGAAATAAAATCAAGGGGCGCCAAACACACTCACACTATAAGTTAAAACACGACCGAGAAAGAAATTGGACTCTACTGGAGAAACTGTACATGAGAGAAAATACAACATGATGGCAGGTATTCGATATTGATAAGATTCATCCCACGTTTTCGTCATACAAGGAAGTAAAAAAAATTAGGCTCATGTGACTGACGTGCTCAACTCAATACACAAATAAACGGCGTCATAAATCAATTAGGTTCGCCCACGGAAGCGTCATGGACAAAGACATCAAGAACAATGACTGACGTATACAGTAACGTTTGTGGAGCCGGAACAATACAATTTCTCTTTGTGTGCACTATGTAAATTGTGGATTCGATTTTATTATCAAAAAAGGGGTTGATCCCACTCTAAATGAGTGCTATTAATATATATGTTTGTTATAATTCACTATAAGCAATGTTGGAAGTAGCATCTTAGAGGAATCGATTAACCCCTACTATTGATAGGCAGAAAGTAATTTCATATGTGTTTAACAAGCAAATGTACCCATCCTACAAATACTTTAGCCATTTATTACTTTAGCGGCGGATCTCTCCGACATTGTGGAGGCCCGTCTCGCCGAAGAATGAAGTAAATTGGCAGTTTTATATATAAAAAAATGCACACATCCACCATTTGATCACAGAGTAAAACATTTAGCCAAGGAACGTTCAAAAGGTCATGTAGCCAAAATCCTGCTTAACCCTTTTCTGGTTCAATTCCCGCGATGCAGGTGTGCGCATTGTAGACTAAAATTCAAATTTAATTCACTATTTCAATTCCCAAATAAGTCGACGGCTTAGACGACCTTTACCTAAAAAATCAGCTATTTAATTAACGCCAAAAAGTCCCATTCATCGTATTTTGTTTGCAGAATAGTATCAATTTAAATATTTCTATATTTTTTCTTATGATTTATCACTAATTTAATTCAATGTTCAGTTGGGCCAACATAAACAGCACTTTTTTTACAAAATTTCATGAGTGTTTATGAAAGAATATAAGGTTATGCCTGAGTTGAAATGTCAGAATCAGCTAATCACAACCTATGCGCATAATTGACTTTTGCGTTGTTCACAGTTGAACGACTTTCAAGTTCAACCTCGGGCAGAACAGAAATTTATCACGTTTTAATATTTTAGCTTCGGTGGCGCGTTCCATCAGTGAGCCATGCTTGTAAAAACCAGTATTGATAAAATATTTCTGACTGGGATTTCGAATAGCCACAGTAATTGTTTGCATCTGCGAACTGGTTTGAATCTAATGGTCGAGCTTGACAAGGCCGGTTTTACACCTGAAAAAGAAATGTAGTTCGTCTCGCCCAATGCGTGACGAACGACGGCACAGGCGACGAAAACACAGCCTGTCGGGGAACGAGGTATTTAAACTGGGGATTCCCCGCGTAGCGAATCGAGTCGGCTGGAATGGTGAAATAATTGATCTTTGCTCGGGACTGAGAATTGTATCACACACTGACTGATCGCAGCGGCAAAAACTCAGCCTTAAAAACAGAATTAGGGCCATAACAATGTCATGCAGATCAAGATTTATTTTTTTAACGCAAGTTACCTGTTTATTATTCAATTAGGAAGACAGACAGCTTTTGAAATATCTATACTCAGCTGCATGTTGTCTCGATTTCAAATGTTGGTTGCTTGTACGTGAGGATAAGCTAAGTTAGAATTACAACAAAGCAAGGTTAAAACCAATAAAGCTTTTACCAAAAAGGTGGTATCAGGCATTTGCCAGAACAGGTTTGTAGTATGTACTACGCTTGTCGTGGTATTTTTATTGTCCCTCATCTGAGAGGATCTTCTTGTAGTTATCAAAAAGCACGACCATTGCGATTTGGCCGAGGCTACCGAAGTTATTGCACCCTGGATTGAGCTCGACTCGAGTCCGAGATCCTCAAACTGTGGTGCGAATGTGAACCTGTGGCCTTTACTTTTAATTGCAAAATGACGAATGACTGAAGATATAGTTTCGCGCAAATTTTTCCATCGAATGTTTGAATCACCATTAGCGTTAATATTTTTCCTACGTACTTTGTCATTAACTGACTGTGACGCATATAAATTATTGCGTAGTAACTGACTCAAAATAATGAAATTTACGTTTAATCTTGCTAACAATATCATAGTCACAATACAATTTCTCGAACTTCTGTGATGAAATACATTTAATGTTATTGATTTTTTTAGAGTGCATATAGTGTATTAACGGGGATGGGACCAATCGCAGCCTCATCATTCTCAATCGCGTTTAATTGTTTCATATTTGAGCGCTATTTTTAGATTTGAGTTGATATTTTAAGGCAAAGTAGATGGAGGGGTGTAAATCTTTTTGGGCACGCTTCTGGCACTATTATACTATGGTTGATAGCAAATATTTTTGCTTTTCTTGAGGGATACCGAAGACATTTGAGACTGGAGTAAGGACCTCGTGATCTAATAGGGCACACTAAACGTGAGCGAAGATTTTGCCAACACAGCCATACGTGCTGTAGTGCGAAGTTACGCAAAATCAATGTATAATGCACAAAATATTAGGTGACTTCATGGCTCACTAACTTGATAATGATTGCTCGTCGAATGGTCGGGTGAGTCAGTCCTTCAGTAGGACATTTTTCAGGAATATTAGTAATATTCCTATAATTTATTGTTTATTTTCGCTCCACTGAGGCTCAAAATTATTCTGATACGGTAATGTGGGTTAGATTTAATTTATTATATTGTACAATCATTTGACTTTGACAAGATTCATTTGACTAAATTGGTGTCGCTTAATGCAATTGAATGAAAGAGTGTTTTGTTCCGATTTTTAATATAAAAAACTTTGCGAATATTATTTTAATATTGATATAGCCTTGTTGATGTCTTTTATTTGAATTCGAATGTGAAAAAATTGGGTCGTTACGATCCTTACATGCAAAAATTTCAAAATTATTTTAAAAATTTGCTCTCAGGGTCGTCTGATACTTGCCATTTGCTAAGTATCGTCAATTCTGTAATTTTCTGCTTGAAATTGCTCCCCGTGGCAATAAGCGCGGTCACATCATATGTTGGTACATTCCAATGCGCCGGACGTTCAAAAGCCCTTTGAAATCAATGTGTATTGCAAATAAATCAAAGTGTGTTGGAGTCGAGGGATGCGTGTCCCAATTTACGAAGTATTATGTCACTGTCATGTGATCGTCGAGTGTAGCTTGAGTGGGTACTCCCGATAAGCTTCACTTCTGTATTTTCACGCCCCTACTGCCTCTAATGATTATATGGAAACATGTCAATTCTTCACAAAACTAAATCGCGATTTGTGAAACTTTTATTATCCTGTTCTTTCGATTCAAAATAGATTGGAAGAATTAGGAAATAGATTTCGATTTACTATACAGCATTAACAGCAATACAGATTTATGTGCGGAAGAAATTGATTATAATATTATCCTGGAATTGTTAACGAGAATAAAAAGTTTCTAAACACGGCTATGCCGTATTTTTTTAACCAGATGACTTTTAAAAAATGTGTAAAAACGCTTTTAAACCTAGTATTACTGATATTAATGTACTCTGTATATTTCGATGAGTTTATATGGCGCGTGTGTGTTTTCTAAAAAAAATGAAGATTTTACTGTACGTCATCACAAAACTGCCGAAAAATCGCGCCGGAGAAAATTTTGTAAAAGGGATTTTCAGGGCCTAAAAATGGTCTAGTTATGTGTGATTACTGCTGCCAACCGAAGGCGCGTGCAAAATTTTGAAATTGTCGGCGTTTAAAGGCACGTAAAAGTCCATTTTACGATATCTCTGGTCGGGGAGGGGGCTCCTGAATACGCACGCCTATGTATATATTTACTATACATTGAAATACTTTTTCATTGTTATTATTAGACTACCGTTTTTACTCGAATTCACCTTACGGTATTGAAATGTCTAACTTGTGCGCACGCAAATGAATTTTATTCATTTGAGAATTAAAAATATTACGCCAATGAGTTTGAAGGTGCCCAAAAACGAGCCTCGCATGTATGATGTAATATCGTGTGTGCAAGACAGAAAATACCTATACGCGCTTTGTATTGCGAAAAATATATAAAAAGGTAATAGTTTTTTTCTGAACATTTGTACAATGATATTTGTCGGCAAATAAGAGCGAAAGTAAAAAAAAAATAATATTTTAAACAGTTTTAAATTTCCTAAACAAATGATATTTTTGAAGTTAATAACAAACATACAACACATGCGTTTCAAAATATGACGAAATACGAACCTAGTATTGTCATTCTCGATAAGAATATGTCATTCTAAATTAATTTTGTTAGGTAGGGGCCACTTATGGAACGCGCCGCTAAGGCGAGTGCCATCCGTGACGCATACTTGTCCAAAAAGTTTCTGGTTGGCCTGTAGATACGATGGTATTTGAAAAAATTATAACAATGGCACAGAATTCCCATGCTATTAATGTTATAAACTTATGTCGGTAGCAATGTATAGGCATTGTAATCCGAGGGTTATTCGATTAGACTTTTCATTCGATCCAAATATCAAGTAATGTATAAATTTTCAAAGAATATAATTGTATATATATAACGTATTTTACAATTTTCTTGAAAGTCGTCCTTGTTCGTTTACTATAGTTCGAAAATTCGAGTGAATTCCGAAACTTAAAAAATAGATTTTGGCTAGCCCTACCTATCGAAACAATTCCATTTAAACACTAAATTATCGACACATACTAATCTCGCATCAGAACAGTACGGTTTATATTTGATTGAACGTAAGTGTAATGGCGCGATAATAAACTTCAGCAAATGACAGATTTCAGTAAAAAAAATTTCCCACGTTAATACAGAAGTAGAAAATAAACACATATAGGTAGGGTGCTAATTTGTCCTTCACGAAATTTTTGTGCTTCGGTATTATTAGATTAGGATTTTCAAATAAACAGTTTTTATTGACTATGTTACGATTTTATATATTATTTAAAAATTTTCACCTGTGTTATAATAAAAAAATGGCCTTTATCAGAGTTTGTCATTAATTTTTGTTAAAATAGAGATAACGAAACATACGACTAATGATTCGATTCAATGTTCTTTTCCAAAAAAAGAAATAACCAGTCAGAAATATTTTGTGAGGCTATGTTTTTGTTAAGCTTGAGTGACCTATAGATCGCGCCGACAAGGCGTGGTGCGTCTGTGTCTCATGCTGGATAAAATAATATTTCTAATTTAAATCTGTTATTATCGAAAACGTAACATATCTGTACATACCGGTATTTACTCTTGGCGTTTTCATAGACAATCGTGGTGTTAAATCAATGACGTAAATAATGTTGCACTGTCGAGGTTTACATATCACACGGGTTTTTTTGAAAACCCGGCCAAGCATAATCCGTAGCTCTTTACATCGTCCACGCATGAGCTATAAAAAAGAACAAATCTGTAAATATTTAAGAAACGGAAATAAATAAATAAGACAACCTTTTGTGTAAATTTGCACGTATGTGTACGCACAATACAGGGCAATCAGCTGGGCTAAAGAGAATCGGTAACATTGGAACGGCACACAAAGTAACAAGTGAATGCCGTTCCAAAGAAAACTTCATTGTTATTGTCATTGATTTTAACCTTTATATTTTTTGATAACTACACAGGATTTCAGTTTTTAGGAGGAAAACGAAAGTTTTTAACCCGAAATGACGATTTTCGGCAAGAAAAAGACTAAAAAATATATGAAAATTACGATTTCAATTTTTATATCCCCCTCAAGCCATTGTATGGTTTCTACAATTACCATTTCCCTATATTTTAGAATGGGGGATATTTTTTATTTTTGATTCAACTACCAAAATCGGCCACAAAACTCAATGGATGATTTTTTTTTTCTATAGCCACTTCTTAGAGTGGATCACCCTGTCCAAGGCCCTTTAACAGCGGCCACTTATAGTCGGACAGGGTTACAATTACTGGAAAGATATCATCTTTTCCTGTTCGGCTTAATTTTTTTGCAATATTGAGGTGCGAATGGACGAAGTCGCAGTTGATTTGGTGTGGAGAATTAGAAATGTAATATGTCTATGTCTAATTCTGTGCAAAAAATTATTGAAATACGAAATACCTGATTCGACCTAAACAATATTTCTTTGAATATGAAATGTTCAATCGCATTTTTGACAAGAAGCAACAAAGGGTTGCCTAAATGCAAGTTTCAAACTCCTGCAACAGATCTACAAAGATGATATTGCGTGGGCGAGTACTGGTGCATCGCGTAATTTGACATGGAGACAGACATGGGGCGTGACTTAGAACTCCCAACCAAATCACAGCTTTCCTCACGCATCGTTCAATCATGCTTTGCTTCTCAACCAGAAATTTATGCATCCGTTTATGTTTTATTTAGTATACGCCTGTATGGGACTCACAATTGACAAAATTTTCGTCAAAAACCCCCCCCCCCCCCCCCCCCCCCCCCCGTTGCGAATGATTGAAGAATCATATAAATTTTCAATTCATGACCCAGAAGTATATTTAAGAAATATATTATACATATTACTGGGGCTACTATGTGAAACATTGGCAATGGTCAACGTGAGAGAAATATGGTATGATTTCAAGAGGAGATTTCCCAATACCATTGCACTAAGGTGCACAGTCTGTGAGACAAATATCAATGATGATGCTGGAAATATCAGGTGAGTGATTTCGAGCTGCCAATTTTATTTATTCTTCGTTTGTAAAATATGCGCTGTAGGGCATGTAAAAAGAAAAAATATTTTGAAATTACGATTCAATATTGGTCAGATTCAGATATATATTTTAAATTTTTTACCATTTTTTGACAATTTCTGACTAGAATTAGGTTTGCTATTCCTGAATCAAAACAAATTTTGCAGAATTGTAAATCGCTAATGGATTGTATAACTAGTCGGAACACGAAAAAAAATCAGAAATTTAATCTTGTTTAGCATGAACCACAGATGGACCGCGCCTCCGCGGCGCGATCTATCAGTGTACCATACTCAACAAAATATACGACGATGGCAATATATATCCTGGCTGGCGTGATCGGAAAGAATGAATTTAAAATCGGTGGGAATGGTGGAATATGGGCTAGACCGGATATTCCCATCACAGTTTTGATAACTTTGTCAGAATTTTCGCACAATAATGAATTTTCCTAACAAAATACCATGAATATTTTGCACGTCTTCGGTGCACAGCTTTCGAGGCAATCGAGAAATTTTTTATGTCCTACACAGGAAAAACAGTTTTGGCTGATTTGTCCCGCTAAGTGTACTTTTTATAAACCATGGACTAAATTTGGCTAACTTTTCTTCACCTTGGATAAAAAGTTGCCATAAATGGCCTCTAAAAATTCCAATATTTTTCAGGTTTGTCTATCTTTCAGCCAAAGCATGTTTTTGGCAAATAATAAGTACAAACTGTAGAACAAATTTGCTGTTTTTCCTGAGTAGCTAGTTTTAAGATCTTTTGTCACCACTGGATGTGGGAGCGCCCAAATATATTTTTTTGTCCCCTTAAATTGTTCTCAAGTAACCGATTAGGCTGAAATTGCCAAGTCTTCCAAGTTTCAACAAACAGGGAAATATTCAATTTAGCTGTTGGCTATATGTTATTTTTAATTGTTAATCGTCCTGCACAATACCGCAGATGCAGTACATGTGATAAGCGATCAAATATTCATATTTTCGCTCTCAAACAAGAATATTCTGACAGTTCTGGTGGATGGATCAAAGTTAGGGAAAGGCCCAGTGGTGTGGATCAACAGGTTTGATACATTTTCTGTTTGTAAATCATATAGCCGTCGAAAAATTATCTTGCCAAGCAACAGCGACAGATGATAAATACTTGGCAAAACATGTCCGAACAATAATTTTCCTACCCGGCTCAAAAATACAAAATATTGGGTTGGCGATAATGATATCCCAATCGGAAAGATCTTGACTTGACATGTTTTGTTAAGTATGCGTCACAAATGGATCGTGCATCTTAGGCAAGGTTTATATGTGGTTTATGCTTGGTATTACGAAATTTCTGATTGGGATATAACGGAAATTTTTTGCCAAAGCCTCCTTCTTAAGCGCGCGTCACTGATGAATCACGCCAATGAGACGCGGCTCGTTTGTGGCGCATGCGTAGCAAAATAAATTTTCTGCTTGGGCAGGTGTGTATAGCCTTTTTATTATTCACATTTACTCAAAGTACGATTTCCCAGACAGAAATTTTATTTTGTCTATGTTATATATCACATTAATTGTGTACAGTATACGACCCGTACATTCAATGGATAAATCACACAAACAGTTTGTACGTGATGTGCAAAACTTAGGTTCTATATACACAAAAATTCAACATTCGTGTTCTTTTAATTGACATGTCGTATCTTTCTATCAATCAATTGTGTGCCCACTAGAGAATTTAAGGGGTCATAGCGCCATCCTCCCTCTCGCTGACAGAAAAAAGACTCAAAAATAGTATTCTAAGGACGTTAAAACTTGATTGCTCAAGTATTTTGCAAATTGATATGAGATAAAAAGGTTAGTTTTTAGTAAAATTTTGCCTGCTAAAAATTTTAATATTTTCATCCATCTTTCCTCCCATTGTCTGTGTTTAGGTACTTGGGATAAATCAAAATCTCAAGGAAGGATAAGGAAATCATTAAATATACTTATATATACAATATTCATCTTTTATAATTATATGTTTGGTATTTCCGCACAGATTATTGGTTTATGCCCGGAAAGGAATTGTCGAAAAGGAAGCAAGAAATGTAAACAGGGTCATAGTAAAGCAGAACTACAATTATGGGAGGTTTTAAGGAATAATAGCTTATACTTGAGTGATTTTCGACCACGACTAATATTTACTGGTGAGACTTGATTATATTTTGTCATATCTTAATCGGGGGATTATAGGGAAACTTTTTGGCTAACTCAACAGTGTTCCTCCTTCCCTCTTTCATTCAGTCAAAAATTGAATTGTGTCAAGGCATGATCCACAGATGGGTCAACTCAAATGTTTTTGCGTTATTGTTGGGTAAGTTACCTACTTTTGGCGCTAGAATAATAAAAAAACCATAGCAAATGTGAAGATGCCGAAGCCGTGTAAAAGTTTTGGACATTCCAATAATATTTTATAAAAAATTCCGAAATCTTCGTGTTTGACTGGCCCCTCTCTTCTCAAAACTTGAATCGGAGGCATGTCCCCGAACCCGAAGTGTCGACTCTGAACTGATTGGATCTGTTTTACGGGGTTTCTGGTTTGAGCTATTCATGCTAATCATCTTGCATTCAGGTTTGAATCCTGCAGGTGGGGTTTGTGGATGATCGCATGCTGGACACTTCGGCCACAAATGGTGGTTTACGTATCCGGTAGTAAAGTCTCTAACCCCTGTAAAATGAAACTGTAATTTGCGTGAGAGGTCGGGTTTCGCCATCTGATTAAGCCTTTTAATACCACTCTTCTTCCTTTTTCACACACCTCCAACACATAGTAACACAAATTATTATAATTTTTTGCCCACTTTCAACACCTAACAATAGAAATTATTATGAATTTAATCCCCTAAAATTCCAAAATTCAATGAAAGTTCAACAAATTAGTTATGCTTGCAAAAATTTGCTTTTAGATGGAGTAGATTATAGTCAGCCCGCTCGGGTTGCTACCAACAATCAATCCACAAAAAAGAAAAGAAAAAGACAGAGAAGACATACATCTAGCAGTGTCGCTTCATATCAAAGCGATAATAGCTCTTACGAGAATAAAAACGGAGTTGCATATTTTGTGAATACAAAATGTGGTGGAGGAAGATTTTTGTTTGCCTGTGAAGCTTGTTATAAATTGAAACCGCACATCGTGAAGGAAATGCAGATTGGCAAGGGAAAAGGTATGGAATATAACATGACATCATGGGATTTCATTATGCTTTTTTTCAAGAAAGATTGTTTTCAAATATAATATGATATTTTAGGTCCTATTATTCAAGCATATGCCACTTCTTTGTTTCTTCTTAGTCGCCTTATATGGCATGCAGGAAATACTTTTAGACTATTCTAAAGCCCATACCAACAAGCTATAAATGCATAAAACTTAAAACTAGATTTTGCCACTTTGAAAATAGAAGAATGATTTTTTTTACAGGTTCACATTTGCATTGCACATGGTGTAACAAAAGTCGTGGTATTTTTTTTCATGAAAAAAAATTTGTCAACTCTGGAGGTGTGACCTTCTATGAGTATGAAAGAATCCGTGAAAGAAAATCCACCTCAAAAGCAAGTTCGCTTTGCAGGTACAAGCAATAAAATGTTTAGACAGTCATGATATGTATGTTATGTAAAAGATAGAACTTTCTAAGTAAAAATGCAGGATGCGAATCATTAAAATCAAATAGTTGGGTGTTATGGCCTCCCAATTTCTGAGAAAAAATTTATTTTAAATTCTTTCTTCACATAACAATATGAATTACATAGATATAGTTTACTGGTACACATTTTGGTGGAGAATGTGTCTCAATTGATTATTTGAGAAGTTGGATTTCTATAAAAATAAAGAAGCTGCACTCATTTTAAGAAATGTATCATGAGCTGACTAGAAAGAAAGTTAACGACTAATAATGGGACTGTTTTGCTTAACTCCGTTTCAATAAAATAAAATATATCTTTAAAATTAAATGCTCAATGCTTTGGTTCAATATTTTGCCAACATGGCCTAATGGTTAACATGTTGGCATCGCAGGTTGAATATCTTGAGTTCGATTCCCGGCGAGTCCGGCTTGTTAATCCATGCCCACCACTCAACAGAGGGTGTAATAACTTGGGTAGGCTAAGCCGAACAGGAAAGATCATATCATTGCCACAACTCTAACGCTGTCCGTCTAAAAGTGGCGCCTGGTACAGGGTATTGGTCAGTGTGATCCACTCCAAGAAGTGGCTATAAAAACAACTCAAATATAAGCTAAATATTTCATAATACTTTACTATCCCTTACTTAAGGTACTATGTTCAAGGCAAGTGTGAAAATGAGGACTGTACCTTTGCTCACAGTTATATGGAGGTGCAAGTCTGGAAACAGGAAGCTAACAATACATCAAGAAAATCAATTGTAGAATTCTGCAACGCTAGAGCTCCTAACGACAGTAATAGTTTTTATCTGTAGTAATATTTTTAACAGACTGGAAAAATGTTATTGTCGTTGAGATGAATTCGAGATGTTCAGCCCAGTCAGAAAGGTCCCATTCAAACTTCTTTTATTAAGCATGAGTTGCTGATGGTTCGCGCTGTGATGCGAGAATCCAACTGTGACTCATGCTTTACAAAATATACCAAAATATGAAGCAATAAATCATTCAAAAGTGCTCGTGTGAATGCGCCACAATATTTGTTAACAGTTAACTTGTTTTATAAAGAAAATAGAAAATTATAACATAAAAACATATTTATTAAAAATAACCCTTTTTGTAAAAATGCTGGACATATAATTAAAGCATCTTCGGAGATTTTTAAAGAGTCTTCTTCAAGTCTTTCTTTCCCTCTTTATTCGTTCATGTATTTGGAAATATTGTGTATATACCAGTGATGCATTTTTGTTGATAAATTTATATTGACAGGATATTTATATTGACAGGATTTAATATTCTTTATTTTATCAAATCTCAGGGCCAACACTGAATGGAATGTTTCATTGTGAATTTTGTTGTCTCAGTTTTTCCGATAATGATGAGTATGTGAAATATATGGGTCAAAATCATGAAAATCACTTTTCTGAAATTCGTCGACAGTTAGATACTTGGACATTTCAAAAATACACTGGCGGTGAATTGGAGTTATGCAGGTGATGTAATGTTTTGTTTCTATATTACTCAAAGCTGTTATTCGTGATGACATATTTCTTTACTTTAAATTTAATCTTGTGTTGTGCTGTGAAAATTAGTTTGATAGCAAAAATTATTAGCGCATTGTTAGTTATTCCAAATAGTATTTATTCAAAACTGTAACATTTTCCATGGATGGACAATGAAGGTAATATATACATATATATATATATATATAATATGAGCAGTATACCCATTGCTATCATGATAAGCCGGTTGTTGTTTCCGTCTCATTGCACAGAACAACTAGTAAATTGTTGAGAAAAAAATCTCAAAACCCTACCGGTACTTGGAAATGGTATTTTCATGAGAGGATGTGGTTCATTATACAATTGAGCTGTACCATTGCATCATGTTATATCCTGTACTGTCCTGAAATTGTTTTCCCAAGTCAATTGTAGGTTCTGAATGTTGACTGAAATTAGTTAGATGAAAAGCAAAGCAAATAACATGACTTTTCTCCATAATTTTTGTACATTCAGCCACGGTGATGATTGTCCTTTACAAATGAGCTGCAATAGAGCTCATCACAAATTGGAACTGGAAGAATGGAAGGAGAACATTCGGATTGATAAAGCACGACAAAGGTTGGCTGGATTTTTCGAAAATTCAATTTATATTTAATAGTGTAGTTCGATTTCATATTAGAACTTTTTATTACTTTTATTTTACTAAAACGTAACACTTCAAGATTGTGAGACAATTAATGAATCAATACTGTGCCAAAAATCGGGGTCAATCTTCAAATAATTTTACAAGTATTAAATACTCCAATGATTGTAAACAAGTAATTATATCACATTGCTAATGCACCAGTTGCACCAAGTGAAACATAAGCTTTTGAATTGTATCAAGGTAACATTCACTTGGCGGATAATCAGTATTCAGTATACTATTTTAATATATCATCAGAGTTTTCAGAGTGCACCAAGTGCCGAATGCACAATCATTCAGTTTAAATGGGAAAGTTTTTAAACATTTTTCTCATTTTTAGTTTTGTGCTTACTGAAGTTGTAAAAGATTATATTTCTCTGTTGAGACTGAAGATTCAGGAAAAACGCTTACAGGTGATTTGGATTCACATTAAATTTAATAATGTATATCAGAATACATGGTATGCTATTAGCAAATATTTGTTACAGTAGACTATCCAGGAATAGATATTGGCAACATCGGCTTGAAATAAAATATTTTATAGTTTTTATATTGACCTTTTGTGCGTTTGGGAATTTCAATTAACCACTAAATTTATGTTCATCAAATAAAATTTAAAAGCAATGTCAATGATTTTGAAGTTTTTTTTCAGTGCTTCCTAAACCAACTGAATGCAACTTCAGGATTATGCTATTTTGATATTTTTTATTACATCCTTAGGTAATTCTAGGTTAACCAATATTTTAAAGTTTTCCGTTCGTGATATATTTGAACAAACACTGGTTAGGTTCAAGAAATGTAGAGGTTTCGAATGCAGTAGGGTATAAATACAATATTGCCAAATTACGCTTCCTGAAAAATTTGTCAAATTAGAACAATACCATAATATTGAATAAATATTTTGCAGAGTATTGAACAATTAAGTGGCATCCAAGTGCAAGTTGGTTCAAAAACAAAAAGAATTGATATGGAAACAGAAAAAATCAAGTGGAAATTGAAACTTCAAATTGCTGATACAAATGTGAGGCATTGCTCTATCTTGTCATTAACTTTAAGCAATTGGGGATTTATATGTGTGTACCAATTTAGTTTATAACGGATATTTACATGCAATTAATGAAATTTACTATTATGTTCTAAAATGTTTTAATTTTTCGTATTTGAAATGCCATTTTTGATATATCAAGAAAAAATATCCTCAAAAAAATATATTTCCTAATTTGGTGCTTTTATTCCCTCCTGCATAATGGGGAACATGGGGGAGGGATCTTTTTAACAATTTAGACTTTCCCAATCAAATGCAGAGGAGCCTAAATCATCATTTTTTGTGATGAAAAAGACTATTTTTTTACTCTTGGTATTCATGAGTATAGTGAGAAGATGCGTTCTGTTCCACATGATGCAGTTGACAGACAGCAGACTCAGTCCTCTGAGATCTCAGGTTTAAATGTGTTTCCTTGAATTTGCTTGTTGATATCAGTGCACTCATTTGAACTAGAAGTTGATTCCTGTTTGTTAATAACAACAACAACACTTTGTAACACATGAATGCATGGCAAATGTGCACTGTGAAATCTATATCGATACTTTTTTACTATCACTGCACACACACAAGAATCTAGAATTTTTTTATGACAATGGGCAACAAATTTTTAGATATGACCTCACTTGAATGTTTTCTAACATCAGAGAAGACTTGGCAATAATACTTGCTGGTACTTTATCTGGTAGCAGCTATTTGCCTTTAAGTTCAGTGACAGACTTTGGGTACCTCATTCATAGCATTATATATTCTTGGGTCGCAAGATTTTGGCATACTGTTCATTTCATTTTTCTAGAAAAAAGGTTGGGAACCACTGCTCTAGAGCTTTAACTTGTGATTTTATAGTGATGGACAGGGAGGAGCTTTTATATCCCAAAAATATAATATTTTATTTAACTTGAAGTTTATAATTTTTTCAGCTTTCTTTGAAACATGTTACCTTCGTTTATGGAGAAGAGTTTGAAATTCGTCACCTTGATCAAAGTCATTACAAATATCATGTTGAATTGGATAAAAATATGAAAACTAACTTGGAGTTTATGGTAATTTCGTAATAGTTTTTGAAAGTAATTGAATTCTTTGCATAAAGGATGAAAAGTTAACAAACATGTTTGTTGGTATATTAATTTTCACAAAGTATTGAGTAAGATTTTAAAATGTAGGGCTTCATATCAGCAAAATATACAATTATATACAAATTTTTCCTGACAGATGCCAAGTAAGGGTGTTAATTCGATGACGGACAGAATGCATTTTATACCTTGTTACCTTGTTATAATTTTTCTTCTGGTTGTAAAAAAAAATTATACATTGCCTCATAATTGCCCTATTTAATTGTCTTTTCAAGCAAGCCTTAAAACTCCAATAATTCTTGAGGGCATTGAAAAAGGGTTTATAAAGAATGGTGCTTTCTGAGTTTGATTCAGATAAACAATTGCATTATTTTGTAAATCAAACCCAATCTGTCTAAGTTGTTAAAAACATCTTTTGAAATGTATGTCAGTCGGGTCACTGATGGATAGCACTGATGAGGTATACGCCAACTGTGGCTCAACTTGTGGGCCGCAGTGGCGTGATGAGACCGGCAATAGTTGCCGAACGCAACACTTAAAAAATGATGCAGGTTCGAACCCCTGCAAATATGTTCAAGATCAACGAACGGAAAAGACTTGAATGAGCAATACATGTGGGGTGCCCCGAGACGAGGCACTGTAGCCCACAGCCTTGGGGCTATGCTCAATAACCTCACTAGTAGTTCCCCATATGTTCCCCACAGGATGTAATGGCAAGACGTGAGAAAAATCTTGTAACCAGATATTGTTGTAAACATTGTTAATTGTGCACTGTGAAATAAAGTTCATTTCATTGCGTGAGGGTGTTCTCAAATTCTGATTGGGTCTGAGAAAAAAATAATGACAAATTTCAGTTTATTCAACTAGAAATCTGGATATAGTCTCTCATTATTGGAATTGTTATTTCAAACCTGTTCTGTATTTTATCATGTTTGTTCTTCTATTTATTTGAACGATATCTGGTAAATATTTTGACAGCTTTCTAATGACTATTTGCAAATAATGCTCATTTAATTAATGACTGACAATGATATATTAGTGGGTTTGAATTAAGTTATCAAAAGACAATATGATTACTTCTGTTCCGTGTAATCGACAAACAATTGAATTGACAAGCACCGAGAAAAAAGTCAAGTCAGCCCAATCGGAAAAATTTCGTCAACAAACCGTTTGTCAAGTATGTGACACTGATTGATAGCGTCGAAAAGTTGCGATCCATCACCGACGCATGCTTGACAAGATAAAATTTCTGAATAGGAACATATATCCTGTGTGTATTACTGGGTGTGATTTCACGATATTTAAATATTAGCATATTCTAAGATAATGAATATATATTGACTATAACGCATATTTCAATTATATGTACCGAAGAATTAATTCAAAACTTTCATTTGCTGTTTTCACCCAACCGAAAAATTCTGGAGAAATATATATCGTCTATTATAGGTGGCATTTCATTCTGTCACATAAACATATAGGGTAATATTTTAATATTTTGAGTGATCGATCATTCTTTTTAGAATATATCTCCAGAGCTTTTATTCCTGCTGATTTACTGGGCTTGCACAGCTACCACCTGAAATGGGCTCAAATAAAATTTGTGAATAATATGTAGCATTACCTTCATGGAATCTTATCTGTTAGCGAAACTAAAATCTCAATAATATAAGAGAAAAATTTTCTTTTTCTTTACGCAATTACAATTCTTCCACTTTTCTCTCACTTCTATTGGTCTAAGTGAAGGCAACTATGTAACAATGTTGTTAACTCTAACAATATATTTGACGAATTGCACATTTCTAATGATCTGTAGCAGGAGTTCAAAATTTGACATACCCGAATGATCAAGGACGATCACCATGTTTCAACTCAAAGGCGTTAGTCGATGTCATGTTCGGGTCTCATCTGTGGTCTGTTCTAATTGTGCTATATATTTTGTGGTCTTTTATGTTATAATAAATTGTGGACTCATAAAGAACCCGCTTATTCACATGGAAAAATGACAAAATATGTTTTGCCATGTACAAACTACAGACATATTTTGTTCTGTTGCAATAGAAAACAAAGTCCGATAACTAAATCATTGTTTGTGTTGTTCTGTTAAATTAAAGCTTTTTATGTTTTTGGAACAAATCAATTTTGAAATCACCAATTGTTTAGCGGTCCCTGCTATATTTTTGGTTTTGATAATTTTTGGCCAAGAGATGAAATGATCAATATTTGATTTTCAGGTTTTATTTACAAACCCTACCAATGATATGATGTACTATGGTGAACATGTAGGAGAATTGGTATTTGACTTCGGTGATGAGCACGATTTAGTTAATCTATTATTTCATGTCAATGTTCAAAGCGATGGTGTCAATTTGCCCCCAAGAAATCTTCAAGAAAATTGGATTTTAGACAGGTTTGTTGATTAGATTTGTTTTCTATCTTGTCAACGAGGCTTAAAGAAAAGTGACGTATATACAAAGTATATAAAAAGTATACAAAATCATGGAAAAATACAACGAAAGAAAAGAAGATATAGGCCTAGCTATGTGACCCAAGTGTAAAACATATTTCACTTTCAGCCAGGTATAAAATATTTCAGTCATCATCCCCCAATTCAGATAAAATGTTTTCCAGCTTCTGCATCATTTTTGTAAACTTCCCATTTTATTAAAAGCAACCATGTATGTATATGGCATAAAATTTTGGTAAACGATCAATTTCGCATCACATTCAATTAGGAATATTCTGATTTCTAGTATTATTGTTCTAGCAGACTTTGTCATAGCTGAATGTGATCTGAAAATATTCATTCTTTTTCTGAGTGGCAAGATGAAACCCCCACTTAGTATGGCAAAGAACGACTACAAAATATATTACCAGAAACTGCACTCTTAGCGAAAAATATTTCAAACAGAATTTCATAGACTAGAATGAAGTGCAATGAGAGGCATCTACTCGAGGTGTTGGTAAAACCACTTCTTTGTTTCATTTTAATCACTTCTTACGACATGCAGAAAATATGTTAGGGTAATTCAAAGTGCACATTTATGGGGCTAAATTATTTGTTTATTTGAAACAGGAAGATCATCAAGCATCCAATGCTCTTGAATCAGAGTGGTAAATTTAATACAAAAATTGAAGAACTCAAGAAAGTATATAATCCACCTAAAAAGCTCGATAAATTTGTGGATTTTCAAGATATTGAAAAATTGAACTATGCTCAAAAAATGCATGATTTGCTTTATAAAGAAGAAGAAGCAAGACGTGGAGTATTGGCGAAGTAAATAACACTATTTTACTTTAGAACCTGTTATTAATTTTGTATTACACAAACATGAACGGCTTAAATAGTAACAACATTGATTGAAATAATAAATGCATAAGTGTGTATATGATAAGCATCTGGATATTATCGGAAGACGCCTAATACAAGTAGAATCACCTAAACTGTTCATTGTTTTAATCGTATTATTTCATTTTCATTTTGGTTTGCAAAGACAATTTTTGATTTCACAAACTAAACATCCAAGTTCTCAGAAAATTCTTGGAAAAGTGCTGGATAGCGACTAGAAAGAATATAAACTCAATTTCATTTTTGGCCCATACTTGTCCTAAACCAATTACTGACATAGGTAATAATGGATTTAGTTTATTCTCTATAAGGTGAAAATTTGCCTTATTGAAATCAGGAATTTATTAAAATAATCTCCGAAATATTTGTTTTTAAAATAAGGTTGAATATTGATTGCGATTTGCAAATTAGCTCTCCTGCTGATGGAAGCCTGCTGGCAAGATTTGAATTACCGCTGAAGTAAGTTTTATTTTATTCAATACATTGTTAACTAGCATGATAATTTTATGACAACATATTGCAAGGACTTATAATCATGTATAAAAATTAGTAATAATTATTTTTAACAGTGTGTCCACTGATGAAGTATTACTTTTTAAGGAAACATGCAACACAGTGAGTTTAATGTTTTTATTTATTAATGTATTTCCATGCTAATATTAGAGACATTAGAGTGTCCGAAAAATTGTATTCTTTTGTCAAAAAATGTCAATCGATGATCACCTTTGCTAATAATAACTGAAGTATGTCTGAATTATTATTCTATGGGAGCAGCACTCCCATATTTATCATACTTTTAACCAGCTCTGTGAGAGATGCACCCATACCACTATGCCAGCAATACCAATCTTGTATGATTATCCAAGCTTCATTGTGTAGAGAAACCCTTTTACAGTTGATGACACTTTTGGTTCAATATACATTCCTATTTATATCAATGACTATACTTTGACTATATTTCAGGTACTCGTTGGTAAAAAATTGGATATGTATGCATACGAAGCTAAAATATTATCCCAGAATGAAACAGAAATCATTATCAATTTATCCCCGAAGTAAGTTTTTAAACTTTCCTTGATTGGTTTTTGCTGAAAATTGATGCATCTATTTTTAAAATATGTTCGCATCCCAATTATTGAAGTTTGACTATTTTGAAGGGTTCATAATGCCATCTCCTTAATCCGACTAAGCATTGCACACATGTATCACAGATTGGTACAATGACAGCTACTCTACTATTCAGACACCTGAAATAAATAGCTGTCATCAGAAGAAAATTTAGCAAATATGCAGAATTGAAGGATAAATTTTTTTCTATGCGATTCAAATGTCTCTTTTCAAGTCTGGTAGAAACCAAATTGAAGAAAAAGGTTCAGAATCATCAGTACTACTAAAAATAGCAGTGTTGAAGGTTTTGAAGCTTTTTTCATTCATCCGAAGAAAATGGCATTATCATTTCAGACACCCAACGAAAAACAAGTTTCTGTCACCCTGATGTATTTTATACAATAATAACTGTTCATGTGTTTCTTCATAAGCTGGAAAATCCCATTTATATTAGGAAGTTTTTTTCAATTTGATGTGTTTCATATCATTGAATTTTGAATGTTTTTGAATTTACCACTATCTTGTAGTATGATTTTGAAATCCTATCAAGTTCACAGTTAACAGTGTGTAGCCTATGTGCTGTGATGTCATATTCGTGCAACAACATGCTGAAGTTGTAATAAACATCTTCCCAAAAATCTTCATTCAAATAAGCAAGTTAATTCAATTCCTGAATCAAAACACATAGAGCAATGTGTAAACTTGCATTGTATTATCTAACCGAAGGCAACTCTAGAATAAATAAATATTCGAATAAGGGCATCACTAGCTATAGCTTTCAAAAATTAAATTCCACCCCAATCTCTTCTGCAGTTGTGTGAAAGACTTGAATATTCAAGAAGGGAAAATATTATTGCAAATTCAATTCCAACTCGACAGAAGTTTGTTCTGCCTAATGCACTATGCTGTTGATTGTTTGAAAGACAAAACATCTTTAATATGTCCAGCCGTGGGAAATTATGTATCTCTGAAACACGATACTGTGAAAGAAAAATGTCAAGGATTAGATAATTTACAGGTAGGGCTTGAAATATAAATAATTCACCGGCATTTGGATCACATTTGTTAACAAATGGCTAACCAGTATGATGTTGCGTCTATGCATAATGCCAATTATAAACCACTGGTTGTAAGATAATATGTGTGCAAATGTAGAAAACATGCTTATAGTAGAAACAAATGTATAAGCGCCAAGCTTCTGCAACACATATCGTCATTTTTTCATTGGAATTCGCTTTTGAGTATTTCTTGCCACATGGTTGCTCCATGCCAGTACCCTTTTATCAAAAGTTTGGTGTTAATAGATAGGTTGTTCTATTTATTTCTTTGAATATGGTGTAGTCAAATAGTTATGTTGAAGCCGTTTATTTCAAAATTATATTTGACGAAAAATACAGGTTTTTGAGTATTTAAAATTAGTTAAATTGGCAGCACAACATAGTTTATTAGACCCCACAAATCATGAAAACTATTTATTATTTATAAATCATGATACTGCTTCCTCATAAGCCAAATCAATTCCAATGACCTCATAATTGTGCTGCAAGTCTTTCAACGCCATGACATATTGATGTTTTTAACATATATTTAGTTGCCCAGCATTGGTGGGAATGTAGGTACAGCAAAAGCTATTGCCTGTATGTTCAATTTACTCTGTTTTTAATTAAAGAGTGCAGTATATGACTATCTTCAATGGCAAAAAGAAAATAGAAGTTACAACAAGAAAAAAAGTTATCCACCATTGATAGTTGCAGGACCATTTGGAACAGGAAAAAGTCACACGATAAAAAATATTTTATTGGAATTGATAAAAAAGAATGATTCTGAGGCAACAATACTCTTGTGCACCCATTCCAACAGGTATAATATTGAATTTATGCATAGTTTCTACTGAATAGTTAAATGGAATATATCTGAGATGTTCGTCAGTCTGTCAACTAAGTTATTTTATCTATACCTCTTCCGACAAAACAAAACTTTTGACCCCAATTTTTCGGCCAAAGCTAACAAAGCAAGACATGTTCTGAATTTTTAATTCTTGTCCTATGGAAGCTTTAATTCAAGTCTAAACTAAGTCAAGCCTAAAGTTTTACTGTATGCTATTGTCAGTTGCAGTCGTTTACTACTGTTTATTTTCTGTTATTACTTGAGTTTCAGTAAATCAGAACAGTTACATATCATCTTTGGTTTCCGTTCAGTTACCTATCAAATGACTCTCTCTAACAGTTGCTGTCTTGACGTTTGTAGCAAGTACACATTAAATGCAATTGCAGAAAGTTGTATGGTGTATAAATGCAAGGAATGTACTATATCTATTTTGCCAAGACCAAACGGTACCAGTAACAATTACAGTTAACTGTATTATTGGCATCAATAGAGTAAAAGAGCAAGTTATACAATGCAATAAGTTTTCATTCACCTTTAATATGTATAAATTAAATGTAGAGTGAGTCAAGCTCAACTTCTATTTTGCTCACTCTATTTTTGTATTCACAGTGCTGCTGACTCATATTTAGAAGATCGCAGATTTGAGCAATGGATTGGGAAAGTATTAAGACTTGTCTATCATGATCGTAAAACTTCGGCTGTGAAGGTGTCTACATACTTGTTATTTATCCATTATGAACTAATAATACCATTATGAATCAAGAAACGAGTAGGCAGTTGTTTCATCTTCATTTTTTCTTAAAAGAATACATTCTCCCCAATAAAAATATTTAAAATGAAACAGGACCATGCTGCTATAGCATTCCTTATTTTGCAAGACATATCAAATGAGTGGCAAAACACAATCTCACTTCAAAAGTCTAAAAGTAGCTTCCTAAATCACTGTTTTGAATCTATCAATCAAAGTTAATTGAAAATGAAAGATCATAATATTTCAAAATTCTTGATATAGTTACCATATTCTTGCTATATACTTATTGTGCAAAATTTGTGTTCAATAAATGAGTTCTTATTGGATATATAAGTTATGCAACCTCTCATCTTTTCAAAGTTCTATGTTATAATTTTTTGAAGGAAACTGTTCGTAGATATTGCATCATCAAGAATGGAGCATTTTGCTATCCAAGTTTAGTAGAACTAAGAAAATATAAACTGGTCATAGCAACATTCTCCTCTGTGATGGCACTCAGCATTGAAACCGGATTGGAAGAAAATGTTTTCACACATATTTTTTTGGATGAAGCCTCCCAAGTAATACTGATTTTAGTTTATTTCTGCCTATCCCTTTATTTTATTTTATGTATATATATATATATTATTTTTTTGAAACTACTTATATGACTTAATTTTTAATTGTGAAATTATATGTTATGTTCTATACAAAAACTTTTTTTACGGAAGTAGTATGGAAATATTTTTGCTTTTGTTAAGATCAATAAAATGAGCAAAATTTTGCTGCTCAATGAACCAATTAATTACCTTGGAACAATTATTCATCTATGTTACCAATGATTTTGAAAAACGATCTTTTTCAATTATGTTATATTCTCAAGTAGTGGAGTTTATTTGAAGAAAATTATCCTTTGATCATAAGAGCTTGTTTGATCAGCATTATTACGCTTCACCCTGTTTGTTCTGCAGATATTTCAACAACTAATCAACCTAACCAAAATTTTTTATTCATTTATGTTCGGGTCTAGAGCTCTGAACCTTTAACTAACTCTTCTAATCCTCCTTTATCAGTCTCATATAAACACCTACTGAGTGATGGCCAAGGAAGCAAAAAACTCCTAACCAAACCAAACTCGCGAATGATCCTTATGCATGTAGAGGTCATCCTTAGAATTGAACGTAATGTGCCGCTGCCCGATAACAAATTTGGTTCCACGTGCCTACCACTCATCAAAAATTTATGTTTTATTATTCATTATTTTATTATGTTCAATGTTCACTGCCTTATTTTCTGGTGGAAAATAAAATACTACGACTCTCAGTTTGTCTGCAGTTTTCTCCTGTGCCCCACCATAAAAAATCTTCAAGAAAGTTGGTGAACTGACTTTTCTTTAATGCTATCACAAATCTTTGTCCGAAACCTTTTTCTTCAAACATTTGTTTGAAGCAGAGCTTTGAAACTCTCTGTTTACCCGACTGTATACCATTCGCGTTTATTTAAATCCTGAGTGAACAAATTTTTTTATGGAATTTAAAACAGAGGACTTTATCGTAGAAGCTGAAAGTGCTTTCTGGTTTCTTGTGTATTTCTATGATGTCTA
The DNA here is from genome assembly GCA_963675895.2 of Styela plicata. Taxonomy (NCBI): domain Eukaryota; kingdom Metazoa; phylum Chordata; class Ascidiacea; order Stolidobranchia; family Styelidae; genus Styela; species Styela plicata. Next base: position 2,615,246 of record OZ023150.1, read on the forward strand.
TGAAAGCTTACCTCAAGGTACCCATGTTTTATCAAAGCTTAATTAAATGCTCTTCTATTTGATGCATGAATATAGTTTTAAATGTTTTATCAGGCAATGGAAGCAGAAGTCATCATGCCATTGACTTTAGCAAGTTTAGAGAATACAAGAGTCGTGATTGCTGGAGATCATAAACAATTGACACAAAGGGTAATTGATTGTCTCAATGAGAAAACAATTTAACACTCTCAAATGAGATATACACAATTTGTTATGCACATAATTTTAATAGTTTTCAACCATTTTTTGTGCGTGTCTTCTAATTTCATATTCAAATTTTCTGAAAAAAAAAACGTTTTTTTTTGAGAAATTGTTTCTCTTTGCCTCCTGTAAATTGGTTTCCTTTTTTCTTATGTTAGGAAAGAAAAAGCCATTTATATCAGTGAGGGTCAATACCGAAACTTAAGCAATACAAATACAAGTAAAGATACCAATGTTTCGATTTATACTTTGATACAGACTATTGACCTCTTCCTGGCGGCTAAAATCATTTAAATCATTTGCATCGATGTGTGTTTGTGCCCACTTATTTTAGAACTATTGTACCTTTGCATGTGTGCATAAGTGCAAACTATGCAAAGATTATCTAGTGTCAGAGTTGCAATCAAATCTTGGAAGTGCCTTGAACCCGGTGTTGATATCAGAAGTCTAGTGATAGGAGCTTCCCCTGATCTAGTGACAAGAGCTTTTGTCAATTCTTGCAGATGTCGATTTCTAATTTCTATCTCTGAATATACATATACTCAAAATATTTTTCAGATGTATTGTGATTCCTCTCACACCATACAAACATTGCTTGAAAGAATGTATGAAGATTATGAAAATGTTGACAAAAGATGCCGGGTTCTTTTAACAAATAATTATCGGTAAAAATATTTATAGCATGCTTTTTTTTGTTAAATTGATATAAGAGCAACAAAAAAATTAAACCTAATAGAGTTTATATAGGAAATCTTATAAATCAGATATTTTGAGTCTTAGTAGGTGGTCCAGGTTACCATGACCAATCGCATCATGAGATAGTTTGTTCTCATAATTTATTTTAGCAATATTTGAAATTGACTAGATAAATAGAATAGAGTTTCAACTTTTCAAATTAATAATGATGATTGTTCTGATTAATTACTGATATTTAACATATTTTGCAAAAAAAGTCATGATGTATGTCAAGTTTTATAACACAGAATTTGGCATGTTTTATAATATAACTGCAAAAGGAAAGCTTGGTTTCAATATCCAAAAATACATTCTAATGTTTTTTTCAGTTGCGTTGAAGGAATATTGCAGTTGATTACAAAGATATTTTACAAGGAGAATATTTTGAAGAAATGTGGAAACATTGAATGCCTACCAATGGCCAAACCTGTGTATTTTCTACATGTGCAAGGTAAAATTATTGATAATTTTATAATAAAATATTATCTGTGATGGATGTAACATTCTGTAGGGAATTTTATTTCTGTTTCTCATATAAGGAACAATTTGCCACCACCAATGTCGGGATGAAAAATGAATTTATTGGTGAACAATGATTAGTATTTTGATTTCACTAAAATGTAATTCATTATAATATTAGTTATACAAGTGGGTTTTTCAAATGCTTACCACAAAATATTATTGAAACCTATTTGATAGACAAACTCAAAAAATATATAGAGATATCATAGATTTCGGTTGATCAATTCACACTTATCTTGGATCCGTGTTTTCTTACCTATGGGTCACGACCAAAAGTTTGGTCGCCTGATTATTCTTTTGGGTCATATGCTATTTGCGTAGATTTCAAACGACAAAACGACATTGAAAACTTGCCCTACATGCAATCTTTTCCATGTTTAGCATCATTTTTTCTTTTTTTGCCAATAGGCAACTTAATATAACATGATAATACGGCACCAAAAGTGAGTTTTCCGTGACAAACCACTCACAAAGACATTTTTCGGGTGTTGTGACTGCTGCTTTTTTGCAGAATGAGATAAAAAATTATGTGCTCCTCTGACCTGCATTACTTTTGTATACGGATTAGCGTGTAAATTTTCAATAATGGGTCGGGGCACTCATTGTCTTACATCACCCATCGTCACTCCTGTCCTGTATTCTGAAAGGTTTTTGGAATCAATATAGCATTATATCTGCTTGGGTCGCAAGCTTTTGGAATACAGTTTCTTCAATATAAATAAACTTTGGAACCACTGTAAACTATAATTAATAGGTAAACTATAATTAATAAGTTTTTCCAATAACTCTAAACATGTGCGTTGGTCAGTGGACCACTTATTTAAATAACCATGGAAAAATCTGTGATTAGAACATATTTCATCTATAGATAACCAATATATTTTGAAGAGAAATTACTATTTCTACCATACTACGATTCTTTTTATTTTATATATCATTATTATTTTATATATTTTCATATAATCTACAGGCTTTTGCATTCCACATGGTGAAGAATATGTTAATAAAGAAGAGGCAATGCAAATCATGCTTGAAATAAAAACATTAAATCAAAAGTTGGTTGAATTAAAAGATATTGTGGTGCTGGCTGCATTTTATAAACAGGTACCGTATATGAAATAGGGGGTGGTTGCCACCAGATTTACACATAGTTTTTATCATAAAAATAACGACTACACTAATATATCTGAAATCATCTTATTTGTTCAATGTAGATCACTGACTTTTAAGGATGTCATTTTGTTAGTTACTGTATTTACCTGCCCATAAGAGGCAGAAAAGGGAATAGTTTTAAAGAATAAATTTGTGTATTGCAAAATTGAATTTTTCGCAGCAATTTAATTTTTTCTACAGGTTGTGCTCATTCGTAGTATTCTTCGAGAAAATGGTTTGAAAGAAGTTTCTGTACAAACTGTACGAAATGTACAAGGTAGGTTCTAAAACTAAACTTGTTTGCCTCGTTTCTTTTTAAATTCGTAAAATATCCAATCAACTTGCAACAAACAATTATTTTTTATTCTCTAGGTCAACAATATAAAGTTGTGATATTGAGCACCGTTATGCGACGCAGCAATTGCTTTGGTGGTGAAAACTTTGGGTTTCTATCTGATTCAAGATCATTGAACTCTGCATTAACACGAGCAAGCTCTATGATATTAGCAGTCGGTGATGCGGTTACCCTCTGTTCTACCGGAGATTGCAAAAAATATTGGAAACTTTTTTTAAAGGTGTGAAATAAAAATATTTGCAGAGTGAACTATTTTATTTATTGTTTTTACAAATATATAGATAAGAATAATATATGACATATAATTAATATCTTATATTAGACAGGATTTATTTTATATACCAGTACTAGTTTTGTGTTTTAAAGTGTCCAGTTAGCACAATTGATAAAAGCTCCAGAGATTCAGGAACACCTCTGATAGTCTTGTGTTGCACTGGACACGTCACAGCTTTTTACGTAATCACTGTTTACAGCCACCAATCAATCATTCTCCACCATGCTCTAAAACACCATTTCCATACTTAAAGAAAAAATCAGTAAAAATTTGTGTAAAAATCCCTTTCCCAGCTGGTATCTGCATGAGAGTTTGTTATCTGCCTATGTTCAAGCTGTATTCTAAGGTTTCTTCTCCCACAATAAAATGAAATCCTATTCCTAAATAATTTAATTATCATTTAGGATTGAAATTGCAACAAAATTATTATCAGTACACCATTCTCAAAAACACAAATACAAAGAAAATCCCAATCAATGTTGGTCTCTGATAACAAAAAAATAAGGTAGTCGATCTGCAAGATTTGGGGTTTAGTCTTGAAAATCCTAAATAATTTTTGCTCAACGCTGTTTAAATTGCAGCAATGTGAAGATGAACATTCCATTCTCCCTCCATCTGTCAATGTTGAATCGATTAAAAGGGACATACAAATTGCTGATCAAAAATTGAATATTTCGGCAGCAGAATTTACCCCAGGTGTAACATCAGAAAATTTCGAACAAAGGGTAAGTGTAATTGTTTTAAAATGTGTAATTTATATATTATTTTATTTACTGTTAAAAAATCAATCCAAATAAATGCAAAAAACAAGCACAAAATACCAAAATCGAAAAAACAACTAAATTTTGAAATGAGATTTATTTCATTAGGCTTCATTAGGCGAATAATACATTTAAAGGACAAGAGATTTAGAGAAGGTTATGATATGCGAGCTACACAGCCATTAGACAAAAAATAAATCTATGATATTGAAATTAAAAAGCAATAGCTTTGTTAAATATATGAATAACTTTATGAGGCATCCTCAAGGAAGGTCAAATTTATAAGTATTTGTTCATTTATATACTTGCTTGTCTAATATTGTAGAGATATTTTATAGTCCCCAATTCAGCCAGGCCTCTTTGACCATCCACTAGATTTGACTAACAACTCTCATATTTTATTTTTGCTCTCCATTAATACATTGAGTGTAAAAATTTTAACATGCTACAGTCTGAAGTTAACAATCAATATAATCAGGAAGCTGAACAAGTACTCGAAGAATCAAATGGAAATACTCAAGATACAAGTATGGAAGATGATGAAGATGACAATGATTCTTGGTGCTCAGATGTAAGTGGCAATCAGTTATACTAGATCTAGGGTGGCAATCTGGTATCGTATGAAATTTTTATCATACTTGGAACCAGCAAAATAACTTCCTACCGTTTTCATACCATACTGTACGATTATATTTTTTGTATTTCGTGCCAGTGCAAAAAAAGTTTGATTATTTTTTGCTGGTCATTTTACTACACATTTCACACCAGTACAAAAACAGGGGCGATTCTACAGTTAACAATTTCAAACTTTACAAACTACCAATATCCAAAATAGACATATTTATAAAATCTTAAACCCCCTGACTGCACCAATATCCTAGATCAAAGTTATTCAATCCTGTGCTATCTAGTTTGACAATTAACTCTTGACAATTAAACCAATATACAACATATTTGGTAGACCAAGTAACACCCTACCCATTTTTAATTTTATCACATTCTTAATTTTGAATTGTTCTTCCTCTTTCCTGATCAGGGCAACAAAAGTGGGTTTTCCTTGGTAATATCAAACTAAATCAATATACGTTAATATTGATTCCTTATGATAAAATTTTTTTCTACCCTTCCAAGACTTCAAAGCACTTGAATTCTAATTTAATGGGCTATAATTTAGACTTTTATTCAATGTGACTGCTTTTGTACAGATTTCCTGAAAAAGTTTTTCGATAAGTTTAACGCCTCGTTTTCTTTGAAAATTTAAACTTTTTTGCCGATTCCTTCCCTAGTAGAATAAGTCTGTCTTAAAATGTTTGCAATAGGAAGGTGAAGAAGACAGGATACTTGATGATATGTTAAAAAGAATTGGATTCGACCCATCCAGAGTTACTGTTGATGTAGGGAAGCAAGGACAAGAATTCATACAATATGGTGAAAGAGAGGAATTTGATGGTGATGATGATGATCCAAATGATGGAGGAAGATTCTCTAGAACGCGGTAATCATGTTTTGGCATGAAATTAATTATCAGGCAGGGATTGAAAATAGGCACTTCTTGAAAGCTTGAAAACCTATTATAACATGCGATTTAGAATTATTTTACTAAATATGATGTAGTAAATAGTACGCCATTGGAATGTTCCAATGTCTGGCTTTTTGGTGGAAAATAATTACCAACATAGAATTTTTTTTTGGAAATTCACTTTGAGCAATGCTAAGGATACCAGGGATCAGTGTAATTTGCATCTTAGTGTTTGCAGTACATGAAATTAAATTCCTTGACAAACATAAGTCATGTCAGTTGTTGATAATACATATTGTACTATCTCTTTGCAATATGAGTGGCCATCAACTAGTTCCTTTAGACACTGCTTCTAGTCTTGCTTGAAGAAATTTCAATGAAATCGATTTAAAATGTGTTATAATTTTGCTGTACCATAAGCTAGTTTATGTCATCAAAAATCATACAACTTTTTGAATATTATTCAAAATATTTCACACTTTGTACATAATGTTATTCTTCTCTCTATATATCATTATATTCTTTCCTCTTGATCCAATTACTAGGTCTAGGCAAAGAGAAGCAATTTATCCCAAGTATACTATGCAACAACTTCAAGAATTGTTAAAAAATGGAGAACAATACAAACGTTGTCAAATTAGAATGATCAACTGGTGCACTGCTAAAGCTATTCCTGTGGATGATGAAGTGAAAAATGATAGAAAAAATACAAACCTTGGGAAACTTACAGTCAAGACAAGTGATACAGACTCTACAACCCAAGAGGAAGGTAATATTATTTTCCTATCCATAAATTGCATTTTAGTGTATATGATTCACGCTTGATAAGTTTTTTTTTTAATTTTATTTGAACTTCACGCTAAGCTAGGTTTAGAATAGGATTTAATTCTTGTCATGTGGGATAGGAAATCTAAGAATACAGCATAGTGCCATGTTGAACCATAACCTTTCTGGCATATACCAGTTCAATGTCGAACCAGTTTAATGTTAAGGATGAATTTTTTGCCTAACCTTTCACTGATTTTTCTTGTGCATGAACTTAGTTGGTATAAGGAGCCTGTATCAGCGACTTCGTTAATCACTGCGATTCAGCATTGCCTCTGGCATAAATTATCCCATCCACGATTTGAACCCGTTGTGATTAGAAATGAATAGCTTTTTAGTATCTTCCTAAATACGTTATCGATTGAACTAACCAGCATGCAAGCAGGAATACATGATAAGGGCTGACTGAAAAAGTTTAGGCATATTTTTTCAAACAGGTTCAATAAGGAATTTCCTAGCTCAACTCCACTGATATAATATACCCTTGACCTTATTTTGAGAAAAAACTTTTGCTGAAAAAATATCTGTATTTCATTGTACTTATGTTTTTTATTAGATTCAGAATCCGAGAGTGATGCATACAGTCTTGAGGATGATTCTGAGAATGAGACTGAAATGCAACAAAAACAATCTACTGCATTGTTCAAACCTGCAGATGTATCTCCTGTTATTTTGATTGAAACAAGATGGAATTTAGGAAGAACATTTGACAAAGATGAGGTTTTGGTTCAGGTATTATTAATAACTAAGACTGTGTATTTTGATTCAATGCTTTCTGATTTGGAATTTATTTGATATCATATTTTGATTCACCGCTGAACCAGTTTAGAATAGGAAGATAGAGTTTCATTTTTATCCTTCAAGAGGAAAAAATTTGAACTACGACTTGACCATATGGCAAACTGCGACCTCTTGTGCAAATACTAGGTCCAAGTCAGGGTTTAAGGTCTTTGCTAAACCGTTTATTGTTTTTTTTCTGTGCATAGACGTAGTTGGAGGAGGAAGTCATAATCATATCACGCCATCCAAGTATCCAGCAATCCTCTCACATCTAATCATTCTGCAAGGAATTCAAATCCAGGATGTTAGTGATGAGTAGCTCGAAGCGTATTTCTGACGCCTTTACCAATTAAGCCAACTGGGCACTGAACTGGCATCAGTTAACCTCCACAGAAAAAGGCCTTTTTTATATATCTTGATCAGTATGAAGAGAAACAGTCCTATTGCCAGTTATGTTCAACGCAGGAATTTGGCTCCTTGGAAAAAATTTTCTTTTTCAAATCTGAACATTTCATAGAAATGAAAAACTATTGTGGCTCACATTGTTGCTGTTATTGAATTGAAGTCTTATTAAATGTTGAAAGTTCAAATGTTCATTTGGCCAAATTTATTCTAAGATGTAGGCTATCATACCATGTCTATTTAATAATTTCAAACAAAATACTAAATAATAAATAAATAAATAAATATTACTAAATTTGGCAAAGCAAATCATACGCCATCGGACTGTACTGGAGAAACTGTAAATGAGAAAAAAATACGTAAAAACAATGGAAGAAAAAAATTCAAGTAAAACAAATGGGGGAAAAATAGAAATGAACGGAAATATATACCCAAAGAAAAAATATTGCTAAAAAGATGAGGATTGCCTTTCATGATAGACAATAGCGTTTGTGCCAAATTTCTTGAGCCGAATTAAATATACCATAAGAGTGGCAATTTCTTACATGCATTACTTTATTTATTGTCCGATTCAGCCAAATTACAATACTGATTCAACTTTTTAATGTTACTAATATGAATTATCATAATGATTTCGTTTTGGTATTTGAGATACAGCCATCATAACACAGATTGATTTAAAAACATTTACAATATGATACAATGGTTTGACAATAATAATTCCAGATCCTATTTTTTGCAATATTGGACATAACAGATTTACTACTTTTGGAGTCAAATAGTCATAACAATTTAATAATGATGGCAATTACTGAGGTGAATTAATGCCTTCGTGGGCCATGTTTCGGTATGTGATATTGTGGTGTTAAATTTCATTATGGCCAAATTTGGCATATTTTATTAACATGGATATTACTGATTGAAAGCTATGGACAAATCTTTTTTATATGCACGTGGACCAGCAATATTTTATTCAACGTTGGGAATTTATGTCATTACAATAAAACTTAGATTCAGAACATGGTTTTGCTAGGGTATAAATTTCATGGAGGCTGTGACGTTTATTCTACTTTGGAGATAGTAGCATCTGGTGATGAAGAATGAAATTTTGTTGCACTTGTCTGCAACTGCAAAACAACAAAAAGCCTAGGCAGTCAACTGTTTACCAAAAAAGTTTGGTGGGGAAATTTATGGAACTTGGAAAACTTCCATCCTACTAAGTAGACTATAAATCACATGTGGATTTAATTATAATTCAGAGACTATAATGGTGGGGCCACTGCTTTGATTGTAATAGTTATAATTATCTTGTTTAGCTTGACCACCTATCACAAATTATAAGAAGCAATCATTACTCTCAATCAGTGTTAAAAACATGCCTACAAATAATTTACACAGCAATCACATCAAGACAAAATATAAAACAAAAAACACATGACCATACATAAATGAGGAGTCATGCTCAACTGACATGCCAGCAATCATTGTTGGATCAGGAGCATAAACTCTCGGTATACATGCACATATATAAATAAGTATCTTACATAGTTCTCATAATAAATTATTATCCTATTACATTTCAACTACAGCAAACGTTAAAATGTGAAAACAGCCAAGGTTCTACTGAGATCCTAATAAAGGATATCATGCATTCAGGAGCCATGATTTTGCTCAATCCAACCAAGTCACTGCCGAAATTAAAAACAAAATGTAAATAAAAAATGCATAATACAAAATGTCCCACTTTCATTCAGAAAATAGCTTTTAATTCAACCTCATTCAAACATGGTAAGTAACAAAAATTACAATTCTCAATCAATATCCCATATCTCCTTTCCCTAACTGTGTGGTCGTCTAATAGTTGGACAAATAATAAGTAAATCCCTGGGGCAGACTACATATAGTATTATCTGCCCTGGGCAATGGTAAGACCATTTACCTTTTCTTATCTGTTTATGTTCAGTTTTTGTTTTAATCTTTCTGTGTAGTGAATCTGAGCAAACTGGCAAAACAATAGCTGCTCTCAAAAACCTCCTTTCTTTCACTTTCATGACGATTTATTTCTCTTTACTATTTAATGTTCTTTTTTAGATTCTAAAGAATGCTACTGCTGGATCACAGTCAGGAATTACTCAGAAACGATACGGGAAAGTACTTGGGGTCTTAAAGAAAAGGTAAAATAATTTTTTCATTCATGAATTTGAAAAATGATTTGAAACTGTTTTTATTGTTTTTTCTAGTTTAAAAAGTATATATAGTGGAAAATTTTATACTCATTTCAGAAATTGTGAAAAATGTCAAATTTCTACAAATTTTGCTCAGATTATGTGGAATTTATATTACTTTAGATTAGATCCCATAATATTATGCCCCAAAACTGTTTTTGAAACATATTGAAAACAAATTGAAATATATCGATTTTTTATTTATTCGATTTAATCTATATGGGTTTGATACTTCAAACTACGCTGATGGTTCTGCACACGTGTGTGCATTCCATTGGGATAGATATACGCAGGAGAATTGTAGGACTTTACCACCACTGGTTACATCTTCTTCCACCAACTAGTACGACATGCAAATAATGAGTTTAATAACAATTTATTATCCCCGATATAACAGGTTCAGAAATCCTAAAGATAGAAGATTTCTGTGTCGACCAGATGAATTCAACTCTGCAATGATGTGTCCTTTCGATAGAAAAGTTACAAAAATTTTGACAATTACACCGAAAGGCCACAAGCAATCCCCTACTTCAAAGATTAATATTTACAGACCAACTGTTAAAAGTGCGTTCATTTTTTTCAATCATTATTATTACATACATACATACATACATTTTTATTGATAAAATGGACCAAATTATTGATTTTTGTATTTATGTTATGTTTATGTCCATGCTAATATATTGAAATTGCTAAAGTAGTGAAACTGTGATATTTTGCGAAAAAGAGGAATGTAATCTGCATAGTTTCTTCAAAATCCATTTTGGATTGGCTCTACGTTAAGCATAAAATATCCCAAACAGTACTGAACCATTATAATAACATGCAGTGAGTGGTGCCTGTCCTGGGAAATAAAAACCATCTACCACTTCTAGATACTCTAGTATTGTAATTAAAGGTAATTTCCTTTTTTTTGGTTATTCCTAATTTGATTCATTTGCAGCACAGTTGTAGAATTTGACATTAATCTTGAATTTGCTGCAAAATGTGTCCAATATACCGGTTGGCAGATATCAACAATTCTGTTAATCTGAAATATTAAAACATTCTTTTATTTATATAGTTAAATTTCGATACTACTTAAGCTAGACTATATGGATCAATCTAATACAGATAATTTATTCTCTCATCAGGGGGACAATGGACTGATTTAAAGCACCTCGGAGCTGAAGAAGTCAGTCATGAAAGAGTTTACGTAGTTCGTTATTTAAAATGGTCAGAATATTGTCCTTATCCTCTTGGATTTGTCGAGAGTTCTTTTCCTTTGAGTGACTTCCGACAATATTTGAAGTTGGAATACGGTGTGCCAGGAGAACACAGGTATTATTAATAGTTGATTGTCTATTTTGACAGCTCGAAATGAAATTATGATTGTCTAAATTTTTAAGGGGATTGAAATGAACAAAGTAAAACATTTGAGATTCAAATTTTATTGCATTATCACTCAGACAGATACTACCGGTATGCTCATGAGAAATGGAATTATTTTGTAATTTTTTTAACTCAATTTGACATATTTTGATACCAGCTAAACCTTACTGAAAAAAGAGTAATATTATTATCTTCTCTCACCCTTGCCTAGAACCTATACCAGTCACAATGTTTCAGTGTACCTGTTCTCCCAATGGGAAAGGTATTTTTTGCTTTTTTGTTTTTATTTGTCGAAATTCATGCCAATTGTGAAGTCGAAATAATTTATCTTACTTACTAAGCAGCAAAATAGATTGTACAATAAAAATCACTACTACTTCATTTTTAGACCTGGTTTGAGAAATTTAGCAAAAAGACTGAAAGTACCAACTACTAAAGAAAAACCAATAGAAGTATTCACAATTGATCCTCCCAAATCTATGGATTTAGACGACGCAATCAGTCTAAAAAAATGTGATGCCAAAGATCATAAAGATTGTTACCAGGTATGTCAAAATAAATGTTGATGTTGGGTGCCCGGTTAGCTCAATTGGAAATGCGCCAGGAATACACTTCGAGCTACGCGTCTCCAACGTCCAGGGTTCAAACCAAAATAAGGGATGATTATATGCCAGAGGTGTTCTGGACGCCTTGCATGTGTACGGTGGTTCACATCAGCAATGCGTACAGCTTCCTCCACTAACCATGTTTATGCGCAGGAAAAATGAGTTAAATGTCAAGCCAAAACTTCACCCCTATTCGGAATTGGTGTCTGCTCAAGGGGTCGTGGTTTGCCATATGGTCAAGCCATATTCTCGGCTTTCATCTCTTGCAGGATAAAAATTGAATCATATGATATCCCTATTCTTGAAGATGAAAGAAAAGCCAAGAGTACTGGGCATTTGTAATTGAATATGTCAACCGGTATACAAAAGTATATGCATTGACTAAACTGACTTATGTTATGCTTAAGCTTGGATTTATCTCAATTATTTAATGGAATTCCAAAATCACATTTCAAAAGTACTCAGAATTGCATCACGGGGCAGACTCATACATTCCATAAAAATAAAAATAGAACATGGCTCAATCACATGGCGGTATTCCTTGACCTAAGTGCGAATACCAGTTCCAAGTCTGGGCGAATTTCTTACCTAACAGTTTTTCAATTTTTCTGTGCATGGGCATTTTTGATGGAGGATGCCGTAACCACTATAGCCGGTTCAAATCAAATTCTTTCGATTGAGCTAACTGGGCATTAAACTAATCCAACAGCATTAACATTTTTCCTTTTAGTGGCCTCTGTTATATAAACTTACTCTGGGTGACCTCATGAAACATGAATAAAAGACCTTTATCATATTTCATCACTGCCTTTTACTTCCTGATAAATTTCTTTCTTTTTCTTTTTTTTATATTTTTCCTATAATGAACATTTCTTATTTTCAGATTGGAATTCACATCACAGATGTAGCTTCTGTATTACCAGAAGGTTCAGAAATAGATCGAGATGCTCAAAAACGTTTCACGACTTTTTATGGATGTGAAGATGAAACACCTGTACATATGCTTCCATCTGAATTAAGCACTGAAAAATTTAGTCTTCTTCCAAATAAAATTCGTCCTGCAATTTCTACTTATTTCCACAGTTGTGAGAAATCTCCTCATTCTCCAGGTAAGTAAAATTCATTGTTTATGTGGTTAAAATGAGGATGACGAATAAAATGACAGACAATGAGAGGGAAAGTTTAAATTGTCATGATCTCGATAGAATTTCAAACAAATTGGAATCTGGCAACATTGATCAAATATGTTTGCGAGGAAAATTGTCTTTTTATAGAATAAAACTCAAAAAAAAAATACTAATTACAGTTTTATTAAGTTTTTCACAGGTGCATTTTCTTTAATTTCAGAATTTATTCCCAAAGAACCTGAAAAAACTTTTATAAAATCCATCAGAAGACTCAATTACAGAGAAGCTGAAGACTTAATGAGAAGAGTTGATGACAATGGTATTAGTGCAGAAGATGCAGAATTGGCAAATACACTGGGTTAGAATAACTTGCTTAATATGTACCCCAATGATATTTTGCTAAGTATGAGTCACTGATGGATTTTTTGGGCTCAATAAATTAATCATAATTTTTTATGAATACCGAAAACTTTGCAATAAAAATTCCCAACAATACTCGATAAGTTACATGGCAAACCCAATTTATTTGAAATCTAATCCTAATTTATTGAGAAGTAAATGTCCCCTAAGTACTTGCACTCTCAATACACATAATTACAACAGATATCTTATGGAGCTTAATGTGGGATTGGCGCGTGTCTCGATTGGATGGTGAAGCATATTATAAAAATACTGATTCATACAGAGATATGATTGATGAATGTCGAGCACATCTACTTATCGAGGAAGCAATGATCAGTGTCAATTCCAACACTGCTTCGTTTTTAAGCCAAAAGGTAATTTATTAAATAGCCTAGTTGAAAAATAATCAACAGTTTTAGAGCAGCTGCTGTATTTTAATTAGTGGTCCGTTTTAGTCACTTATTCCCATATTTACCTGTATATAAATTTTATGTCAATGACCATGGAGACTGACAGAACAAATTGCATTCATTGTATGTAAAATTTTTTGTGTTGTCAAGATTTGGAACAGCTGATTTTATTCTGATTTAATATCATCATTGGAATTGTTTATTTATCGAGATACCCATTTTTGCATTTTAATACATCACTTGCTAATATTGTGTGGTTGTGTAAACTCTAAATGACCCATTAATGCAAATTAAAAATTGCTCGTTTATCCTTGGACAAAGATTATCGCACAAGACATCATGTCACGAAACAGAGCCTACACGACAAAAGTGTTTTGTACAGCACTAAAAAACAATATCACAGTGTTAAAATTCAATTTTAGATTCTCTTTGATCGAGGACTTGCGATAAATATAGAAATATATTCTTCGATTCCACGTTGTGGAATTTCGAATTTTCCTTTGTCGGTTAATTTATAGGGTGGCATGGATTGCGTCATTTTCGAAATTTCAAAAGTAATTTGTGTCGAACTTAGTTTAGATTCCTTAGTCAGGTATTTCAAACAGTATATATACTGCCAATGAACACTTTATTTTTATTTGAGGATCTGGTTAATAAATACCACAATATATTCATCGATCCACAAATGTGTAATTTTGAATTTTACCTTGTGTGTGATATTTTATGGATTGGATTGCACCTTCTTAAAAATTACAGGAATTTGCCATAAATCTGGAAAAAAATTACACGGGGGGTGGAAAAATTTGGAAGAAAGGAGCGACTTGTAGTCCACGAAAATACGGTATATATTTTTGTACAAACAGAAATATATTTTGAAAACCTTTTTACAGGGATTCGAATTTCCAATGAGAATACAAGAAATACCAGATGAAGGTGAATGGACAGGTTGGGAAAAATTATGTCACAATCTTATTCCAACTCAAGTTATATGTCGTCCTGCTCAAAATATTTGAAAAAACTGAAGAATATTGAGGAAGGGGCCGATGTTAATGACGCAGAAATTAGTGAGAATGAGGAGGAAAATGGAGGGGAGTGGGAAACTGCTCAAAGTAGAAGGAGAAAAAGAAAAGAAAAAAAGAAAAGAGTGGATGAGATTCAACTATCAACATCTATCCAGCCTCTTGTAAGAAGATATCTTAATATGTAACAAACCCTGAAATTGGGGACTCAGAAATGCTCTAACATATTTTGTACATGTCGTAAGAGGCGATTTAAAATGAAACAAGAAAGTGGTAGATAGTTTTACTCTCATCAATGGCAAATACTACTCACTGCTCTTTATTATAATGGTTCAGTACTTTCGTGGAGGTTCCACTTGAAGTACACTTGCTGGTACTACATTTTATAACGCAGCTTTTTAAATCCTTGTGTTGTTTAGCTCCTTTTGGACACTACCTCTGGACTTGCACAAAGCGAATTACAATGAAATAAATTTTTAATCGAGGATGAAGATTTGGACCTAATCTTTTTTAGTCTTCTTCGACCATGGACATGGTTGGTGGATGAATCCATAACCCGCACTTACATGAACCACAGTACGGCAAGCTGTCCTACAAGCCGATACTCATTAACAGGATTCAAAGTTTCGCCAAGACAATCAGATGTGTAGCTTGAAGTGTGTTGCTAACACTTTCTAATTGAGTTAACAGGGCGCCCTACTGATGGACTATGCTGTCTATATTAAATATAGGTGATACCCCAATCAGAAAAAGCTGTTGAATCCCATTAAGCATGATTGAATGATTAACGGTTTGTTTTTGAGTGTAATTGTTCAAAATAGTAAGGTTGTATTATCATTCTGATAAATAAATATCATTTAATATTTTTCAGGCAAGTATTCGTTTGTTTCAAACGTATTGGAGAGACATGAAAACGCGTTTCGAAAAAAAGGAATTTGATAAATTTAGTTTTCTGGCTGCTACTGATGATCTTCATCCTTCACTTCTTTCAACTGTTGATAGGTAAATATCAAAACCACAATACACATAAAGTTGTTTTACTGATGTTATGTTGATTTCAGGCAGCAAAACAAATATGGCAACATACTTCTGCGTTGCTATCCAATAATAGTGGTCACATGTTTATATGTTCAAATGTTGGCTTGCATAGCAAAAACGTAAGATTAAAATAAAACAAATCTAGAAAAACTGTGACCTTCATAAGCGTGTATTGCAGCATTTAGTGATGGGCATGATTGTAGATTTTGTTCATTGTCGACAGAACATTGTTCAAAAATTTTACAATCGATCAGCGACAGATAATTTTTATATATGTCTATCAATATTTGAATCGATCGAAAATCATCACTAGTAAATATAATAATAGTTTATTTAATTATTCTGTCAACTGGTTCCCTGCTTTTAAAGTACATCACCTTTCTTTTTTGTAATTCTTTGTTGTGCTCGAAACGTTTCCAACAAAATAGATCACAGTATGACCTTTTGACCCTTGTATTGATGAATTCAAGCATTTGCAGATTTTAAAACTTTATTCAACCTATTTTTCATCATGGCCCGTAAGGAAGAATTTATCAATCTTACGTGTGTCAACCCGTTATATAACACAATGCTTCTACCATTCAGGGTTCATAAACGAACTCACAAATACCTAGGCGGGTCAGTTTGTCGTACTTTGCGAAAATTACATTGTATTCATTTTATGATCAAATCATATAAATTACTGTTGTCGTGAAACAAATTAAAACAAATCTATTAATTTATGATTCAAATCAATTTGGGCATATCAAATCAAATATTTTGATATGGACAACATCCATACAAAAATGATTAAGTACTTTATTTTTTCAGATATCGTGGCATCCAGAAAAAATCAGACATGACCACAAAAAAAGATTTTCACTTTTCTTTGCGCCTTGAAAAATACACATGGAGTTCCTCACCTATTCGAAGATATATCGACATTGTGATACAAAGATGTATTCATACAATACTAGATGACAAAAATAGGTCTCGCATACTAGATGATTCTATCCAGAGGTAATAGGCAATACCTGAGTTAGTGTATTTCACATTGGCCGAACTAGAGAAGCATGTTAGAAACATGTATTAAATGGTAACATTTTTGAAGTCTTGCTTTATGCTTTCACCTATTTTATATTTTTTTCATTTTAAATCTTGAAGAATTTTTATTTATGAACTCTCAAATACTTGTCTAATCACAATACTTGCTATCGTATTTAGACATGTGTACATGATATTGTATACATTTTCATTTTGGTGAGAAGGTGCAAAAAATTATTTAAAAATCAATTTTGGAAAGTATTTTTCAATATTATTTTATGTTCAGAATATGTTGGCAATACGATGATCGCGATAGGCAATATCAGAAAAACTTGAAAATTACTAAAATTGCTGAGGATCTCAAGAAACAACCTCAAGTAGCGGAAGCTTGTGTTACATTGGTCAGTTGTTTTAACATTGTGATAATTAATATTTTTTGTTGAAAATAGTCATGTCTTTGACTAAGTCAATCTAGACCCTATTTTAAAACAACTTCGTCATCGACATATCATGTAGACACCAGTTTTGAATGGGGGGGGGGGGGCTAAAATTGGTGAAAAGGTACTCAGGTGAGCTAACTGGGCATTTACCCACAGAGTTACTGTTGCTAAAAAACATAAAGATTTTAGTTCAAATGACTTACTCAAGTCACTAGTACTAGATAAAACTCATCCTTATCTGAGCTGATATTGGGAAGGTTCTTATCAGAAGTCAAGTGTTTAGGAATTCAGCCTTAAATTTCATATTTCTTAAATTAATTCATTTTGCAGTGAAGTCTTAATGCATGCCAAATTTAACATTGTCAAATTTGTCATAAATCATGGCTTTGCTGCAAAATATAGTCAAATATTTGAAAAGTTGAAGTACAATTTTATCCATAGTGAATTTTGAGTATCGTGTAGGCCAACTTCACCCTACCTCCTTTAACCCACTAGAGCAATGAAACTATTTCTGAATTCTTACATTTCAATGTAAAGCAATGATATAAATTAAATCAATATGTTCAATTTTCATATTATAAGATTTGGAACCTCATCTACCAGCAATCTATGCCAAATATGGTTGACATATCACCTTATAATACAGAATTTACATTTTGATAATCAGATAACAGATGCGTACCTTCAAATTGCCTTACCATCATTGCGAAGATACATTTCCCATCGTGCTACTGAACTTTACTATGCAAACCTCACAATAAAACAAGGTTCTTCTTCTTCGAACAATGTACTCGATACGTTGGATGAAAAAGCTAAAATTCGAACTTCTCAGGGTGATCTAATCTTGGACAAATATAATTTGATTTGGAGATTTCGGTATGTTCTTTTTTGTTGTCTCAAAATGTTGCTGTCATGTATTTTACCAAAAATTTCTATTCCAATGTATTCTTAAATAATTTCGTATAGAAATAGTAATGTAGGTAATCAGTAATTTACACTTAACCAAATAGTTTTAATATAAATTTTTTTTTGTAGGAAGTGAATTTAATTTCTTGACCTAATTTTTTGATGAATTCGAATTTAAATGTAGACATTATGAAGTATACTGCTGTAATTAAGGACAAAAGAAAAATTTACCGAAAATGGCCTTATTCTAAAATATTGCATTTGCAGTATTTTTTTTTCATTGAAATTCACTCTGAGCAAGACCAAAAACTGAGCTCAAAAAGAACCAAGTAATTGCCACGTTATTGCAAAGAGCTACTAAAATGTGTAGCACCATCAAATGCACTCCTAATGGAAAACATAGAAACAAACTGAATATCTGTGGTAAAGGGCATTGACTGGTATCTGCATTGAGTGTTGGTGAAACCATCTACCACTTCTTTGATTCCTTTCAGTCACCTCTTACGTCACGCAAGAAATACTTACCCGTACCTACAGGGCTAAAATAGTAGTCGTTCTTCATTTTGAGCATTCTACAGGCATCAAAATTGTACAATGTCAATACTGATATAAATTGCATAATTGAGCGCTGCTATCATCTTCGCAACTCTCATTTAAGTTGATCATGTTGGGTTAGTGAATGTTGTTGAATAGATATGAACTTCAACTGAGTCTACTGAAGTTGTTGCACCCTGAGTTGAATGGTGGCATGGATTATTGAGTCCACCATGACTCAAACTCGAGATCTTTAATATATTGTTTCAAAATGATCCACAAAGTCATTGCGCCTTTCTTGAGAACATATATGCATCCCACTCAGAATATTACGTCGCATTTATATATTTTACAGTCGCTATGACCACAGCAGATTTGAATCAGAAAAACGTGACTCAGTACAAAGTGTAAGTCTGACAGTAAAAATTCCAGTTCAAACTTGGAAGTCGTTCGTTAAACTAATATCAAAACCTCCAACAAGCTCTGCTTCGGAATTTACAAAAGTTAATCATGAGAGGGATTTGGAAGAAGTTGCAACAAGGTAAATACCCTAACGGAGTGTTTTTTTATCATGTATAAACCCCAGATGGCTCAGGCCTTGGCAGCATCACCCATCACTGGCCTATACATGATAAATCGTATTCAAAAAATAATTTTGTTATTCAGTTTTCCTTATATGCACTTTTTATTAAAATTTATTCTTAGTGGGTCCGGGAGCAGATTGTAATAAGAACTAACTAAAAAATATTTAAAAGGTAAAGTCGCACATTAAGTAGATTACCAGCATCTGCCAGATCACCGGTATCGATACAAGTTTTGTTAAGTATGAATCACTCACTGATGGGCGCGCCGATTAGACGCAGCCCATCTGTGGTGCATACTTGACAAAATAATATTTCCGATTGGTATTTCACAGAATGGTGGATGAAGCAGAGTCTGAAAGAGACTCGACACATGACAGAATGTGTGGCGCAACTCGAAACAATCCAAAACCAATTAAACATCTTCGGGAAATACGATGGAATGTAACTCCTGGTTCTCCACTTACGGTTCAATTATCGGCATCAACAGACAAAAAATCTCTTTCCAACTCCGGCTGTTCAACTTCTATCAATAGCAAATGATTATGATATTTGTATCGAACATTCACGAGATCCAGTCAATGTATATGCCCGTGATGCAGAGTCAACTTTAGGTACGACTGTTTCATGATTTTCTGAAAAATTTATAAAATAAAAATCATGTTGTCTTTTTTGAATATTTGAACTGGCTTGGTTGATTGTGAAACCTAATCATGACATAAAGAAATTTATGCTGTGAAACATAAAAATATATAAATATGAAAATATGTCATGATTATATTACTCTGTCTCTAATTTTATCTGGTTTTGACCCCTTTGCTAACAATGCTTTAACATTTCATTAATAGCACATTGCTCGTACTGAACATATTAAACCAACAAACAATTCTATTGTTATTTTTTGTTTTACCAAGATTCATTCGAAAAATGCAAAAATATGCATTTTATATATTTAAATAATCAATTGAAACAATTTCTAATATTTTAATTTTTTTACATTGGCAGTTGAAGTTCAGTGACGGTCTCCACACACCTATTTAAAATTTTTGATTGAAAACTGGCTAATATGAAATGCTATGCTGTCCATTAATAGTGCTCTAGTAATTTATAACTTTTTACATTCTTTTAGATAAAACAGCAAAGACGATTGAGGCATACCAAAGGAAGTGGGAACCATTAGTGAGAATGGATGCAGCAAACAGTGCTGTTAAAGATGGTTGTTCAATAACACATGATGGTGTGAAAGTTTTGTGGGGAAAGACAAAGAAAGTCGAAGGTATAATTGTGATACTGGTATTCATTTTTGTATTTAGATCCACAATATTTTTCTATTTGAATTGGTTGAGATAAAAGTAAATATAGGAAAAGAAATAAATAAGATTAAAATCCCAGCAATTTGAAAGTTTCAACCGAAATGAATAATTTGGATTGAATGAATGAATAATGAATAATAATTTCATTTTTACCCTGCAAGATAGGAAAGACAAGAATACATTTTGACTATTTGAAGAACAAGTTTGCAATCAGATGCCAGTTTCAAGTCGGGTTGTAGATTCTGGCCTGACCATTTACTGATATTGCTGAGCATGGACATGGTTGTTAGAGAAAGTTGTAATCATGAATTATGCAAGCCACCATGTGCCAGCGAGGTGTCCAGCAATCGTCTTCTTCAATCAATCCCTACAGGATTCAAATCTGTATTGTCGCATGAGCCATATAATTAGTAATGTGTAACTTGAAGTGTATTCCTAACACAGTCATCCCCTTTCTCTGTATCTGATTTTTTTCTTGTTAGAAATTTCATCTCTTTTTAGATGTGCAAGCTGATGGTTTTGGAGACATTGCACAAAGTAGATACTGTACAGTGAATTATTTTGACTTGAAAGCAAAATTTTGTCAAGATAGATACATCAAGTTTCATCATGGGGATTTACTTTGCCTCAGATTAAAAGGAGTTCCTACATATACAGGTAGAATACTTGTGAACCACCATATACCGGTGAGGTGTCTGACAATCCTTTGCATATAGTCAACCTGCATGGGTTTAGAACCAGAGACGATTAGAGATGCTAAGCTTAAGGCATTCTCCTGTCGTTTTGAGAGATTGAGCTAACCAGGCACCTGGTTCCAATATTATATAGCTCATTTATTGTCTAAAATGTAATAGAATATTGCTAAAAAAATGCCAAAGAGATATTTTAAAAACCCTTTACTTTGTGATACAAGCTATACAACATCAAAAAATATCATGTACCGTACACGTTATTTCATTTAAAGTTCAATCAATGACGATTTAATTTTCATCATCGTTTTATATTTCTGCATGTCACAGACAATAGTGTTGATAGTGGACAAGCTATTTCTGAATATAACGATACAAAATACAATACATATACTGTTGTTGTTCATGGCATAATTTCCAGTGTAAAAGAACCATCTAAGGTAAAAATTTATTTCATTATTTATGATGGTAAGGTATATGAAATAAACAATGTATTTTGTTGGGGAGAGGAAGCTGAAGTTAATTCAGAGCAATGTTGGAAGCAAATCCAAAGAGCTACTGCAAAATGTAGTACCAGTAACTATATTTAAAGCAGAAAACAACCCAAACAGAACTGAAGTGATATCTTACCATTTGTCAATGCTTCTATAGGTCTGGACAATAAAATTACCCTGAAGTATTTCCTGCAAGTAGTAAGAGGTGATTTAAAAGAAACAATGGAGTGGTAGATGGTTCCACCATTTCCCAGCTTAGATGCCACTAACTGCACTCATGTAGATAATTATTAACATTATATTTCATCCTATCAATACTCAAAAGCTTTAAAGGAACCACAAGTAATATAATTTTATATTATACGACTCATCCCCCCAAATCCTGTGAAAATGGTTATGTAAATAATTATGTTTTTCAGGATTCTAAATCTGAGGATTCTATATCCAAGAATGTGAGAGTTTGTTTTGATATTCTTCATGACAACATGTCAGATAAAGCAAAACTTTTTGCAAATAAAAAAGGTACAAGATGGACAGTTGAAGTGATTCCTCTATCATTCTCACACAGGTACTTGTTATATGAACCATTTTAATTTTTATTAGTTCATTGCACACTACCAGATTATTCTTTGATTGAGGTTTCCATTAAGATGTGGATATAGAAGAGAGTATTGTGGAGTTGTAATGAAATTCACACGAATATACAAAAACCTTGTTGGAAGTAGCAACCTTTAGCAACTTCCAAATGCTTCAATATAGGCAAGAATCCATTTTTTTCACCATGCTGATAATATAAGATAGGATTTCATTTTTATCCTGCAGGAAGAGGAAAGCCAAAATAGGAATTCAACCCTATGGCGAACCTCGACCTCTCAAGCAGATACCAGTTCCGAATCAGGGGGAAGGTTTTTGGCTTGACGTACTTTTTCAATTTTATATGGACCTGGTTGGTGGAGGAAGCTGTAAGCAGTACTTACATGAACCACCAGTGTGCCAGCAAGCCGTCCAGCAGATCTCTCTCATATACTCATCTTATAAGATTTGAACCCAGGATGTCAGTGATGCATGGCTGGAAATGTATCCTCGCCACTCTACTGATTGTGCTAACTGAGCATCGTATATTCTATCATAAAATTGTGTGTTTCAAAGTCAAAAATTTTCAACTGTAGTGTGCATTGTGATGCCATAACTTGATAGTTTAAATAATTCCTTCCGCTCAATGCTGGGTTTGCTATTACTTCAGTCACTTAAGAAAATTCAAATTGATGGTTAGGTTTCTGGAGGTGTCTGAAAAACTGAAACTGTGTTTCTCGAAACGTCTTTTAAATATTGGAAGTAGCCATTTTTATTTCATTCCACTTATTTACTTAAAGTGATTTTCAGTGGTTTTTGGTATCTTCTTAAATAGGTTCTGATATTCTATTCCAAGCTTGCAAAAGGGGGCAGTAGGCTGCTTGAAAGTAATGTCACTCTTGTTATATTTTATGTAGACAAATGAAAAAAGCTCTGCAGAATATTGGACAAACATCAGATTTAATAAAAAGCATTTGTTTGGGAACAGTTCATCCTGAAGCAATAAAATTGCCAGATGAAATTGAACAAAATATTGTTTCGAAAAGAAAACTTAAAGGCTTTGAATTTCCATTGAATGAAGAGCAATTCAATCAAGAGCAGAAAGCAATCAAATCCAGTTTTTCATTGATTCAAGGACCTCCAGGTATGATTTATGTAGAGTTTTTAATTCAATATATTTTAATGCATATTCATAAACTTTAAAAAAAAAAATTTTGTGTCTCAACATATTTGTGTCTTACATATTTTGAGCATTCTAACTGTAAGAATTATGCTCAAAAAAATTTAAAAAGGGTCTATGTTTAAAATAGTGTCTAAGTGCCTAAAGCCATGAAAATGCTATAAAATATGGTCTCGTTTCCTTCTAAGGTTACAAAGCGCATTCATATGATTTCTATTTTTGGTTGATTATTTGGAAAGAAATATTTAATTTGCCATTTGCGCCATTGCACCATTATATATAATATAAATTTCCACTGGTTTTCTACAATAACGGAAAGTTGATCAGTTTTCAACTACCATTGTTTAACAATTAATTTGGTGATTTTCCAATAAAACCATATGCCAATTTGTGAGTATAAACATTTTTTTTAAATAATGTTATTCACAAGTTTTGTTCTAATAAATCTAGGAACTGGAAAATCATACATGGCTGCACATATGGCCGCAAGATTCGCATATATTAACAAAAATATGGGTGGAATGAAAAAAGTACTTTACTGTGGACCATCCAACAAGTCTGTTGATGTAGCTGCCGGTAACGAAATTTTTTTACTCAACTTTTGCTTCATCACAGGGAATAAATTGTTCAAGCAATATTTATTTTGTGTCCATACACTATTTATAGATACACTATTTAATCATGGATTTTTGCTGCAAATGGGGAAGTAAGCAAAACTGGCCATTTAAGGGTATATGTAAAATAGGAGGTTGCATACACTAGCACAGAGGGGAATTTTGCCCAATGTAATTTAACCTCAGCCAAATATCGTCCATTGTTAATGGATGAAACTTGAATTTTGACATTCACAACTATTACTTGAGCATTAATTTAAGAAGTAATTACTTAAGCAAGTGTTTTGCTTAAGATAGTACTTTGGAGAAATGCTGTGAAATGAATATCAACGGTACACAAAAGAGTCTCATGGGATGGTAAACGTCACTCAATTGGGCCAATAGTAGAGAATTGGATAACTTTGAAAGCATGGGCGCTTCCCATTTGAAAATTCCCCATATATTCAAGAACTGACCTCATGGTTACAAACTTTTTTAACCAAAATCTTGTTTTTTCGAGTAACGAAGTCATCCTAAACCGTTAAACTAAAAGGCCCAAGTTTTTTTGACACAAATTGTTCAATACAAGTGTTTTGAAGCGTTTGCACCATGAACATGCAGTTTTCTTGAGATTGTCCTGTTAGAACGATATGTTTTTGTTGCTATATGCAAATATTCCAGTGTCTGCATTATAATGTTGACTGTTTTTTATGAGATTGCTGATAGAAAGAGAGGCACAGTAATTTGTGGCTAATGCTTGAGATAGTTATAAAACAAAATAAATATTTCATCACACACTTCAAAGTTGTGCTCAGGCTTTGGAGAGTCAAACCACGGGTGGAGGTTTTCAGACAACCGTTTCATCATTTTTCCTCTGCATGGACATGTTTGGGGGAACACGAAGCAGCGCTTCAGCGCTTATGTGAATCACCATGCCCTGGATAGCGTTAAGAACCATCTACAACCATTGTTATCTCGTATATATTTTCTATTATACTATTATGCTTAGAACAATGCTATTTGAATTTTTCAAAGGGTTTTTGAAAGATATAAAAGGATTACGGGTTGTTAGAATGTACAGCTCAGGATTGGAAGAAAAATTGTATCCGAATCCGTTAAAACCAGAAGAAACATCGCTGGATGAAGAAGATGGGAAAAAACCAGATGAAAAATTGCAAAATATGGCTTTGCATGAATTGATACGAAAAATGGATCACAATGCCGAAGCGGCATCAATTTCACAAAAAATTTGTGAAATTGATTCAAGGTTAGTTCATTTTTCATTTTCATGACAACTGGTAGGTTTTAACTCAGAAAATCAGATAATTTGCAGAAATGTGATGCTTCTTACTCTTTTCAGAGTTAAAAGTCTTGAATCAATATTTTCGAGGAATGAAATGGATCATTATCAAGTATTGATTAGAAAAGCGAAGTGCATTGTTTTGAAATCTTGTGATGTCATTATATGCACTTGCTCATCATCAACTAAATTATCAGACTATGAAGGTATTTTAAATAAATATTTTCTTTCCTCAGTTCTAAGATCGTCCAAATTTTTTCTGGCTTTTCAACACAATGTTGCAAGATACTATTTTATATACATAAAGCTCTATTGGTAATCTAGCATTTATAAATAAGTAAAACTAGTTTTGGTTTTTTCAAGCTTAAATTTGATTTTCATTTATTATTTGGTCAGTATTGATTCAAACAACCTGTAGACATTGATCAAAAAATTGAAAAAAACTTAATTTCTTAGTTCATGGAATTGTTATGCTGTATTTCATGTGTGTTGTAAGAGCAGACTAGAAAGAAAGAGACATAGAAAATGGTTTCACTATCACCCTGAAAGATAACTCTCACTGCATTTTTGTAGCAGATCAGTCTTCTTTGGAATTCTATGGAAAAACCATGTCAAAACATCTTTTGCAAAGCATGAGTCACTGATGGATCAC
Source organism: Styela plicata (assembly GCA_963675895.2). NCBI lineage: Eukaryota > Metazoa > Chordata > Ascidiacea > Stolidobranchia > Styelidae > Styela > Styela plicata. Next base: position 2,641,286 of record OZ023150.1, read on the forward strand.
GTCGATGAGACGCGGTTCATCTGTGATGCATTCTTAACAAAATAAAATTTCTCATTGGATGTTATTCGCACTTAGAGTGCAGTTGCTGGTACCGAGTATTACATTTAAGTAGCTTTTTCTATAGAGGAAGCTTTTAGTCGATTCTTCTCAGGTGCTGTTTCAGGTTTTCAATAAATAAATAAAAAATTGAAATGCTTTTCTCATTTTTTTTAATACACTTAAATTTTGTTTTTTCAGATCTTGAGTTTGGACAATGTATCGTTGATGAATGCGCGATGAGTTGTGAACCTGAAACTATTCTTCCATTGGTTGCTACCGAGCCTGATCAGGTAATATTTGTTCAGACAATAATTGCACAATGCAATATTTAAAAAAAATTGACATCTAGCTTCTTGCAAGTTAGTTTAGAGTATTTTGAAACGGAAAGTAATTTACTCCAGTACATGTAAACGCATTGGCATTAGGAGTTTTTGACTTTTGTATATATCTCTCAAACCATGACTAAATATTGTATAAATGTTTAATCTTGAGTTAATACATCCAACAAAAAATAATTTCCAAAAAAATTCGGACTAAATTTTTACATTAACTTAAATTTACGGGTTTGAATGTGTCTTAAATAAGTTTGCTTCGAATAATATTTCTTAAACTTTAATATAGGATACAGAATTTTTTCGTAAACCAAAATGACTATGGAATGAAAGTATAAATATTTGACTGTTTAGAAATAAATGAAACTTCTCTAAAACAAATTGATATTTTTAGTTATAAATTTAGCTATCCAAATAGTAAGCTAAAACATAATCAAATAAGAGTTAATTAAACATTGTATCAGATTTCATTATACTTTATGGTGAACCACAACTTCTTGTGCAGACACCAGGTCCAAATCGGAGGTGAAGATTTTTTGACTCAGTACTCTTCTCATTTTTCCTGTGCATGAACTTGGTTGGTTGAGGAACTCGTATTACTTCAGCTGTCCCTATAGAATAGTTCAGTTTAAGCAACATCCAGTTAAAATAATGGTTGAACATTTTCATATAATTGAAAATTATAATATTTGACATATTTTGCCTATGACATGATTTATGTGTAATTTGGCAATATAAAATTTGATTTGACAATAAAATAAATCAATTTGAAAATAATCAAAGAACGAAAATAGTTTTAATTAGAATCCTATAATACCCGACTATTCTTCGGATAAAAACATCTCAGGTTGTTACATTTCTAATTTTTTAAAAAATCTAATCATATTTAGGTTGTTCTTATTGGAGATCACAAGCAACTTAGACCAGTTATAAAATGTGCAGCCGCAGAGCGACTTGGACTCAGTAATTCATTGTTCCAAACGCTACAGTGAGTTTGTAGGAATGTTGACCAACCAATACAGAATGGTAAGAGACTTAATCATTCATAAAATTAATTAACTAACAGTTGCTTCCTGATTGCTCAATGGAAATATGATTGGGCATTTTTGAATGCTTAGCAATTTTGAAATTTAATCAAATAATTTACTTCAAATATATTTTTGAATTCTAAAATACCTCAAATCATCACCTAATTAAAATAATTCACCGAATCATGTTTGGCCAAGTATGAACTAATGAATTGTGCCGCTGAGGCACGATTCATCGACTACTCATATTTGGAAAACAAAATTTGTGATTGGGTAATGAGGATAAACAAGTATGCGTGTGTTCCATTTGTTGTCATAATGTTCCAGGAAAATTGTGAGTATCGATGTAATAGGTGTAGAAAATATATATATAGTTTGTATAATTTTCCCAGGAAAATCCAGAATAATCAATGATATTTGAGTTACAAATTCTGAGAAAACACCAATTTACACTCAAAACATAAATCAGATTAAATCAATATGATTCAGAATGGATTATATAAATTTTTTATTCATATTGCTCCAAAATGATTAATTTTCCCAACAAAAAGCAAAAAAAATTTCATGTACCCTCGGTTTATTCATGCAAATCCAAATTATTCCCAATTATTTCAAATCCTGCATGGGACGAAATTATGCATGATCACTGTGATTCATTTAACCGCTGGTTATGTCCTCCATCAACAGCCATGTTCATGAGGAAAAATATTTTCTCCTTCAACCTAATTTGAAAATGGAGGCGGCTTGGGAAGTTATGGTTTCTCATATTTTCAATTTTTCACTCCCAGAGGATAGGGAAGAGATCCTATTCCAACATTGAGACTGGACACTCTATTTATCATTTTATATATTTATGTTAAAATATGTCATATGTTTCACAGCATCGCACAATTATGGACTTCCCTTCAGAAATGTTTTATAAAAATAAATTGACTTGTGATGAATCAGTTGAGAAAAGGAAACCAGATATCCTAGATCCGTTCAAATGGATTAAAAACTCAGCAGCCATTTTCTGGGATGTGAAAGGTGAAGAAAAAATACAAAATTTCAAATCTGTAGAAGGAGGGGAAAAATCTAAATACAACATGGCCGAAGTCTGGGCAGTGGTAAGTATGGCTGTTTGTAAAATATGTACAAGAATAAATGCACAGCTGGTGAAAGTAAAAAGAGGTATATGTAGTTTATAGTGTTTTAAGAATAAATGCACAGCTGTTAAGGATTAAAAACTTTTATTCTCATTCTTAACACGAAGATCGATTGAAAATCATTTGAAAATTTTTCTAACAATGTGTGGCATGCTAATGTGATTTTCTAAGGTTCACACCACACCAGTTACTTTAGATCGGCAAGACCTTATGTGTGTATCCTGTCATCTATCATACATTTTAATAATGTTCTGTGCTATTATGTACAATATTATGGAGATGAATAAACATACATACCCACATATGTAGGTTTAAAAGAGTGCCCAGTTCAACTTGATCATTCATAAAAACCAAAATATGGTATAGTTGAGCCTCTATTCATAACGTTGGCATTTCTAGTGAAGCCATCTGTAATGTGGGAAAATGTGAACAAACTACAGCTGAGGCTTATTATTATGGGCTATATTATTTTGCAAAGCCTAATCCGTGAATGCAATGAGAAAAAAAACTAACTGCTGACATTATAAAAACATTTTGCAACACCTGCTTTATTGCTCATTTTTGAAATTACTCTACCTTTATCAATTTAAAAAGTTTGCACACAAAAACAATAGGTAATAATAATATAAATTTTTGTTCTTTCATCCACTTTTTTCTTCGTTTTATCTAGGTTAAACTTCTAGAACGGCTTACTTCCAAAAAGATTTCAAAAAGCCGAATTATGATTATATCACCATACACTGCTCAATGCGCAAGAATTCGTGAACACATCAGGAAAAACCACAACCATCTGAGAGATGTTCATGTTGGAACAGTTGTAACAAGTCAAGGTATATTTAAGATTTCTATTGAAAATTAACAAATATCAAACTTCTGAAGAAACCAACCAATGACTTATTGAAAGCTTGTGTAATATACTTATTTTAGGATATTAGTTGAATTTTGTTTTTCTGTGGGGAAGCCGATAAGCATTTACTTTTGAATTTTGTTGGTGCAGTTTTTTTCTATTGAACATTACAGTATTTTGGTATGTGAAAGCCGTTGTCTGTGGGCCCAAATAAATACTCAGTAGTTACAGTAGTAACGCAATAGAAGCAGTTGAAGGAATTGCATTAGACGCAGGGATCACACATAAATAACAGTTGAAGAAAACTGTGATATCCGGTATATATATCATATTGTGTGCCTACTGTGATTCCTTCAAGTGTTGATGTTCTATGACTTCTATGCCAGCCCTATGATTCTATAAGCCAGTGTTGAGATGCACCAACTTATAGAATAGGTCAGGGCATGACTTTGCAGCACACGGCACATTGAGTATTTTTCTCTCTATCACAAATCTTAATTGTGGCCTTTAACTCTTGAATAACTATTATCATTGTACTTGCAAAAATCTCTCCTCCAACCATTCGTCTTGTTTGATAGAATTTAGACACGAAATGCATTTTTCCCTTTGAGATCACCGGTACTGATACTCAACTTATTTATCTTTTTCAGGAAGTGAAGCTGATTACGTCATTTTGTCCACTGTGAGGTCACTTCCTGATTCTTCAATTATCAGGTTGCCCAATGTACAATGGTTGAGAAGAAATCTTGGATTTTTGATTGATGCAAATCAAGTTAATGTTGCATTGACTAGAGCAAGACGTCGATTGTTTATTATCGGTAAATCATATTCTATTATTATGGAGATGGATTTAATGTATCCATAAAAATTGCTTGAGCGTCCGATTCCTAAACTGCATATGCAGCTACAGGTAAACATAGGATACATAGGATTTATTTTTATTCTGCAGGAAAGCAAAGCCAAAAAGACAACCTAACCTAATTACACTGCAAATTACAGATCTTCTGTTTACTGAAAGTCTCGGTTCCAAGTTAGGGTTTGAGGTTTTTTTTCCACTGTTTTTTTCTTACCATGTTTGGTAAAGGAAGTCATAAAAGTGACCATGGGAACCATCGTACATATTTTATTGATATTCTACTTGTTGATAATAAAACTTGTGAAATATTGTACATTCAATTTTCTACGAAGAATGATGCATAGGATTTCCACTATTTTTGTACTACTGACATTAATTAGAAAAATACATATAATGTTGGTTCTTCAATTCTAGGTAACCGCAATCTTCTTCAAGTTGACGAACTCTGGAGAAAACTGTTGAATTCCTATGAACAAAAGAGAGCAATTTTCGGAAACAACTTGCTTGATCCACCACAATACAGGCATTGAATATATAAAATGAATAGATATTGTATAAAATACTACAGTAATCCACATTTTCAGTTTTATCAATATTAGATAACATATATTGCTTTTAATAATATCTTCCTTAGCATTTGCATGTATTTGCTCAAATAACATTTATACCCTATTTCACAAACAATTTTTGAATTTTTGCTATCATGATTTCACTTCTATCTTATTTGAATAAGCCAGGTATCTTTGTGTACTTTTTGGTGCAATATAGGAATTACAGACCCAGCAATTTGCAAAACAATTATCTCAAGCATCGTTTTATAGTCCGTATAATATACCATGTTATATTGCAGTTGCAGCATTGATGTTGTTTTTAAATAGTGTTTTGTTGAAACTAATACTATCCAAACATGCATAATGCAAAGGAAGAAAACAAACAGTACGATAGCAATTGGGAATACGATTTGAATTATTAAACCAAGAGGTCCTGCAACCCATAGTTGATCATTATTTGTAGATTCCTCGTATACCAATAATTACCAGTATTATAATCTTTTTATAATTTTTGTTAGTTTAGGAGAATTACCGGTACACCCCCCGTCTTATGAAAGTGAAGAATTATTTTTGTTGCCTGTCTTAATTTACTATTGGCGACATGGGGGAATTTTATTCAACTTGTATTTTTATGCCGAGTGTGTAAAGTCATGAATAATCACTGTATTCACTGATTACATTCCCTTTTATTATTCAATTCATGGATTACCGTATAAATGTATGTAATTTTCTTATAATAAATTTTATTTTTGTCATGCATGAGTCAACATTTTACGACTGCCCTTCCCTGTTTGTCCTTAAAACACAATATTTTGTGTAATGCCTAAAATAGTTTGTGAACCATGTTCAATTCACTAAAATTTTATGCAAATATTCAATCTTTTGATGATGTATGATAACGAAAACTGAATTTTATGTGGAATTTGATTTTTTTATAGTTTTCATCTTCTTATTGTTATTACATTTTTAATTCTACAAATTTTTAACTTTTATGATATAAAAGCATTTTATGCAAATATATTCTTTGAAATCGTGTTCCAACAACCAATATCTAACTGCAATTACATTTTTGTAATCTTATCCCAATCAGAAAAATTGGTGATCAAACATATTTTGTTAAGCGCGATCAATCATTGGCCTACACCCAACAAAAGTTCTGATTGGGACATGTTTTATACTTTTACAATTTAAACCATTAAAAACTGGTTCTAAACTGTGGCTATTTGCTTTTTATGCTTCCCGCTGTGTTTATTCTAACTTTTTTAAGAAAAACATATATTTTGTGTATACTGAACTTTTTTCTGAATTGTTTACTCTTAGAGATTCCCAGCTCTCAGCACATAATCATTTATCTGACATACTTGAAGTTGATTAGTCGCTGAACGATGATTTCTAGTGCAAGTGTATTTTGTTATAAAATTATGTCTGAATATAATTGTATTGACTCAAATGCCTAACCTACTTATTATTGACTAAACAATTGAAAACAACAAACTTTTGCCCAAAGAGAAGTGAAAATCAAGTCAGATAAATTCTTACGAAATGCTGATGAGCAGGAGCCTCTGTCACATGATTTATATTTGTCTCTTTTAATCCTACCTATAGATTTTTTCAATGCTGAAATGTAAATAATTGCTCAAGTCATGTTTTGCCAAGCATGAGACACTGATGGAACACCCCGATAAGGCGTGGTCCATCTGTGATTCCTGCGTAGATAATAGTTTTTAAACACCTGTATTTTTAAATCTTTATATAATCAACATTTATTCTTATAGCTAAAAATTAGGTTTATAAACAATCCATAACCAAATGGTGTAAGAATTTTTCAATGGAGAATGAGAATCTCATCTGATTATGATTATGAACCTGGCCATCGGAATATCCAGCATTTTATGTAGAGTTAATCTGTTGCAGACATTGCATATCGTCAAAACAAAAAGTCTTGATAAGGATAATATATCTAGGGATAGGTAATCCAGAACAGTATCTACAATTACTGCGAACACTTTAATTTCTAGACTATAATTAGAACATTGTAATTGTATATTCAAAACAGACGGTTAGAGCATCATGTCTGCCACAGTTCTATTTTACATAACAAGAGTAGAAGTATTTTAGACATTTGAATTAATGAGCACAGATGAAAAATATCGAATTCAAACTAAGCACGTATGAGAAATGAAATGTTTAATCAAATGAGTGTCTTTCCTATTATTTGACACAATTGTGAGAAGTGTTCTGAAGTTGCAGTTTTGAATTTTGATAGTGTAGTATTCCAAATCTCACTGATATAATATTCTGAAATGCCTATGCCCCAATTACATCAAAGGAAAGATTTTTATGGAGGTTGTGGTTTCGGGGCAATATTTGAACATGGTCGCAGTATTAATGGTTTGGATGCCTTTATTAGTGTAGAATGAATAAAAATTAGTTGCTCATTATTTGTGGTCTTGATTGGAACTGGGTGTTGGGCATCAAGTTAAACCAGACAGTTTGGATAAGTGAAATTTGAGTGGCCAGTCTCTACTATTATGTTGAAATTACACGAACAATATTATAACCTTTTGTATGTAATACTTGGATTAACACGCATTAGCGGAATTCAAAAGGGGTGCTGGACATCCACCCTCCCAAACCAACAGAATAATTAGAAAAGTTGTACCATACCATGAATTGTTACCACCAACCACTATCATATTGAAAAAGCAAACGGAGATCTTTTTCTAAATTTATGGTGCCCGGTTAACTCTGCTAGAGCTGGGATGCACTTGCAACCTATGCATCTCTACCATTCTGGGTTAGAATCCGGCAAGGGATGATATGCGATCTCACCAGTACACAGAGGTTCATGTAAGCGCTGCCTCCACCAACCATGTCGATGCACAGGAAAAATGTTAAGCCAAAACCTTCACTCAGACTTTGAACTGGTGTCTGCACGAGAGGTTGTGGCCAGGCAAAGGGCCAAGTCGCATTCTCAGCTTTCTTCTCCCGCCGAATAAAACTTAATCCTAACCTACTTAATCACATTTTTCAAGGCACAATTTCGAATACGTTATAACTCATCACTGTCAAAATGTTCAGAGGCACACAAAATGATGGTATTTCAGGCAAATGATGCGACAAACCCATTTGACCTGATTAAATAATGTCGAATCACAGATCGAACAAATCTATTTCAATTTTCCAAAATGACATCCCACATTAAATCTCATGCTGAAAATACAGGAAAAAGAGTTGTAACTTTTTCCAAACAAGTTTTGTCAAGTATGAGTCCCTATCAGTGACTCATGCTTGACAAAATTAAATCTCAAACTGGGACTGACCATCCAACCATGTCCAGAGAATCCCCGATCGATTAACCCCAAAGCCAAATACACCGATCGAATATTTATTCACATAATAAAAACTAACGAAGTCCGAGAATTGTTATCGGAAGAGAGTCATCAACGTAATACGTCTGAAGGTATAGCCAACAATGGCTTCACCATACCACATGTGATACGGCTAGCATAATAAAATACAAAAATTAGAAATAAAAACTTGATGACGCCGTTAGTAAATTTTCTGCCGTTTCGACTTTGTCGGACTTTTAAACAGAAGCAGCCACCTGTAGCATATATTGAAGAGTGGCGAGAGGACTCGAATAATTGAGGGACAAAAACATGGTTAAAAGTAGGGACGTAACTTTCAGAATATCGAATTGAACTGATTCGAATCAGTTAATTCGAAATCAGTTAATTCGAATCAATTCAATCCTATCTAAGCATTTAAAAAAAGGCATTGTGATTTTCATTGTGATTCGTGTTGTGTCGCTTACCTCGAAAGTAAACATTTTAATATTATTCGGCTGTTTGGTGACTTTTTATGATAAATTTTTGCCAATTCTCTTGTGCGCGGTTGTCAAATCGATACATAGCTATTTTGTTCTTGTTCAATGTTGCACAAATTTGAACAACAATCTGATTTTGGTTTTGTAAACTAATAAAGCATCTTAATATAGTTGGGAAGGAGTTTGTTTCAACAGAATCATATTCAGAAAGATTCGAAACTGTTTTTAAGAGATTCGATTCGAAAAAAATATTCAAAACTTGCATCCCTAGTAAAACGTTTTGGAAATTTGTAAAATAAAGAGCCAAAAAAAACGTATTATTTTAAAATTGTTTTTCCCTTGTTATCAAAATTGAGGGGAACGTCTTTGTCAAGAAAATGATAATTTTTTACTGTCTAACAAAATAATAACAGAACCCAGAATAGGGCATAAATGACACAAAGGCATTCTTTAAATTCTTTAAAAAAAATCATGATCGCGATAATAGTTAGGTGGTACAAATTTGGTCGTGAAAATCTTTGGGACTGGAGCATCTCAGCATCAGGGCCTTGCGAATTCATTCATCGCAGAAAATCGATTAATGAATCTATTCATCTGTATTATGGTGACCTTCATTTGCGACTTCTCTTCTTGTCATCCCTGGAGCGACTGCCACTAGATTCGGCTGGTCGTTTGCTTGCCTAAGTAAAGTGTAAAATATTGTTAACGTACCTAGTATTCTAGCCTAATGCTGTGCTTATAGTTTAGTTCAGAAACGATTTTAGAAATTTACTATAGAAATAGAACGTTTCGACATTTCCGGTCTCACGGAATTGCTGATATGAGAATATAATTTTGCCTATTTGAATCCAAATTAATGATTTAGGTCCAAGTTTTTACAGCATATGCTGAAATTCAGAGAGCTGTTTAATTCCGACCAACTTTACTAGTTTGTTTATCCATAATAAAAAACCTCACTGACCTGTTTAGCTTGTTCCAAGAATTTATTCAAACCGAAAGGATCATCTTCATCACGCTCGAATTGTACAGGACCTTCTCTCTCACGAGAATGATCTGCTCCTTCAAATCCTCGATCCGCAACAAACCTAATAAAAAAATTGATAGTTTGAGTGTGAATCAAATATTAAAAATTAAATACTTTCATAAGAACAAATCGTTGAAATAGCTGTTTTAAAACGTACAAAATGTGGTGCAATTCAGATATCTGAAGCTTTCCAGAAAATGATCGAATTCATGTAATGAAGCACAAAAATATATCAAAAAATTAATGAAGAAAGTTTAATTGATTTTATAATATTGACTTTCTGAAACTGGTTGTGAGATGGAATAATGTCCAAAAGTTGAATTTCTCTCAAAAACGTATCAGAATAAAAAACCTATTTATCATCTGATATTCGAAGATGTATCATGAACTTATTTATTGGAAAAATATATTGTTTTCATTTCACAAAAGTATGAACACTGCCCGGTTATCTCAATCGCCTATAGCGTTGGGAATACGCTTCGAGCTACGCATCTCTGATCGTCATGATGCAGGTACGAATCCTGTGGGGGATGATAAATATATGCTAGAGGTCTACTGGACGCCTCGTCGGTGCACGGTGGTTCACGTAAGCGCTCCTCCACCAATCGGTCCATGCATAGGAAAAATGAGAAATACGATAATCCAAAAGTCTTCACCCTGATTCAGAAATGATATCTGCACAAGAGGTCGTGGTTCGCCATATGGTTAAGCTGTATTCTCGGCTTTCCTCTATTATATCCTATCCTTCCTAACTTCCTCAGACTGCCAGTTTAATCTTGTGTGACGAAGTGCGCCTATGTTCTAACAATAGCTTAAAATAAACTTATAATTTAGAGGAAAGAGAAGATAATATTTTAGTACATATGCTTAATAATATTTCATTAATGCATCTTTAGGACTTCACTTACACAAGGATTGTAAGGAAACAAGGAAGTGCGGCAGGCAGTTTACTAAAAGATATCAATGACTCACTTATTAGATTTAATAATTTTATCAACATCATCATCTCCGTATAGATCTTTATCTTTGTCACCACGAGGACGATAAATACTGTTGCCGATATTTTTTTCACTTCTCCATGCTTGATCATACACATTATACATATCGTCTTCCCCACCAGCGAACCCACTGTCCATTCCCTGAAAAGAAAAAAATACAGATTATATAAAAAAGACGTTTACACCGCGTAAAGTAAATAAATATGAAAATGGGGAATAACATAGCCTACATATTTTTACTACACAAGGGCACAACGTAGGAAATGCTGCCACTTTTAGATTTAAAAATGTCTAAATCAGATTTCGATAAAGGTTTGGAGCAAAAAAAAACATTAGTTATCTCCCAATCGGATATTTCATTTTGTCAAGCATAAGCCACAGATGGACCACGTCTTATCGACGCGATCCATCAGTGACTCAAACTTAACAAAATATGTTTTGACAAAATTTTTCAGATTGGGCTTGCAATTCTTGTCAAATTAGTCATTTACTCAATTATATAATTATATTTTTTTTAATATTATTTAAGATGGAAATGGATGTATTTGCGAAGCGGCAACTCTAAACCAAATATTATTTTATTTTACATATAAATATTACTAACCCTGGTTTTATTAAACAATCTTTGGTCGAACATGGAATCTTGAGATCGACGAGCGTTTGGTAATCCTAATGCAACTTCTTCACTTATGTCTCTTTCTTCTCTCAGACGATTTCTAAACAACAGAACGAAATATGATAAGAATATATCTAAAACAGCGAGCGGCATTAAATTTTTTTAAATGAGAGAAATGTTGATAAAAATTTATAACAACAATCTACCTCTTATCTGGAGCAGCACGAGCGATATTTCTTTCTCTTTGTCTATCACGATGTCGTTCTTTACGAAGCTCTTCTCTCTCTTGTACATCTTTTTCTGTTTCATGAAAAGAACCATATTTAATTGAAAGAAAATATATATTTCGTGTCAAACACAATCAAAAAGATGACTTTTGAATCAAAAAATTTCTACCCAAACATTTTTCTTTAAGTATGGGTTTGTGGGACACTGATGGAATGCGATAATGAGATGCGGCCCATCTGTGGCACATGCTTGATAAAGGTTTCAAGCATGTATTGAAGAAGATCCTTCCAAGTCATTGTTACCATAACACAATTTAATCAATTTTTTTTCACTCTTGAAAATGAAACAAACTAGAAAATTAATTAAATTAACAAATTTCAATCCAAGTAATCTTCAAAAACTTGCAAGGTATATAGAAAGACATGGTGCTAAAATAACTCAAGACAGAGCTTACAATAGGTATTCAAGTGGTGACATGATGGTCATCAACATGTATGCAACATATTGCATGTACTCGATAAAACGAGAGAAATGACTCATATCACACGACTACATTAAACCGGTATCAAGGGTGGTCCTACACTTCCCCGCTCATAATAAAATCTGCTTTGAAAACAAAGATGATTTGTGGTTATAGTTAGTTTATAAAAGCATGTGAAGTGCGGTCTCCGTGGCGCAATGGATAGCGCGCTGGACTTCTAATCCAGAGGTTCTGGGTTCGAGTCCCAGCGGAGATGCATTTTAAAAATGCGGATTAAAGATAATTTTCATTACTTTATTTTTATTTCCCAAGTATACAGTAAACTTTATGAGAATTCATATATCACTAAAATATTACTATCATCTCATTCAATGAAAAATTTATTTTGTCAAGCATGGTTTATGAACACCTCACACGTCGGCAGTGACATATGCTTGACAAACAATATTTCATTGACTTTTTCAGACTTGGAATAGATATTGAGAACCAACCTTTTCCCTCTGGTCTGATTCCTACTCTCTTCATTCTTGCTTCTTCTGCAAGTTTCCTGAGTTGTTTTTCTTTCGATTCTTTTTCTTTTGAAGCAATCTTTCTCTCAACTTGAGCTCTCATTTCTACTGCCTCTCTAGCCTGTTAACAAAACGGAAAAGTTTTACACCTCGAAATAATGATAATTAAAAGTGACTGAAAGTTCTAAAAAAATATTGATGGGCAAGTCAGATTAATTTAAAATACTCAAAATTAAAATTGGTTTTCAGATAAACGAGTATAAACCACAATGCACCACTCGCACTAAAGTGCAAATAGCTCGATGAAATGCAGAACTACGGAACCCACATCCCTGATAGATGTCTATTAATGAGAGTTTTAAAGCCTCGTAGATCAACATGTTCAGGAAAGCTGTGTGAAGGCAAGGAATTCCAAAGTTTAGAGATTCTTGGAAAAGCTTCATGCAAAAAACTGTTTCTGACATTGTGGAACCTCCACAGAGAATAGATGCGAATTGGTAGCCAACCTTGTGAACCGATTAAAAATTTTGTTCGGAGAACTGAGAGCAGAAAGCTCCCTTGAACAAAGACAATCATAATATCTGTAAAATAAACAAAGTGAGGCAACGTTGCGGCGGTGTGCCAAACTTTGCAGGCCGACGAAATTCATCACATGTCATTGAAAACGATCGAGCATGCTGAGAACATTGACAGTGGCACTGCCCCAAATGCGACACCAACACTCCATGCATGGTCGAATCAGTGATTTGTACAAATGAAGAATGATTTCGAGAGTGAGATAACGGCGAGGTCGATATAGAGAGCAGACTTTCATTGAGGCTTAGCAATACAAGTGACATATCCCTTCAAACTCGTGTCCTTAGACTGTGCGAGTCCAACGAGATGAATATTTGAGGATTCCTCCAGAACAGTACTAGATATTGTACTAGTGAAATTTGAGTTGCTTTCATATCAGTGTAACGATTACTCGATAAAACTTTAGTCTTCTTTTATTTTCAAAAGTGAAAGAACATTCTAATTGTATACAATTAGAATGAGTATAATCAACAATGCACCACTCTGATCTGTCAACCAATTTTCAATTGGTTTAAATTTTGAGTATACAATACCCTATTTTATCAACAACAATATTGAGCTGTCTAACAGATGGAAATTGTACCTTTCTATCAGCAATGTATAAAGCTTCAGCAAGTTTAGCAAAATTCTCATTGATGTGAACACTTTGTAATCCTCTGCCATCTGCTGCAAGTCGTTTATCGAGAGGTATTGTGTAACCCTGGATTAGAATGCGAAAGAAATACCAGTACAGTGAAAACATTGCAGGCAAAAATTCCCAGCAATAAATGAAATAAAAATATCTAGTTTCTTATTAAAACTTTGGATGTTATTTACTGGTATGGGTCAATGGTGGATGACATTGCCGAAGTACACAGTACTCGTAAAATAGTCCATACACAAAATAAATTCAGAAAATTCAGCACTAGATACAATTGTGCTACATGAAAACTACATAAATATGAAGAATATTAATGCTCTGAATTCATAAAATTGATTTTTTTCTAATAAATGCTAAATTTACCACACGCCATTTGAACATTAAATTCTTGCTTACCGTACTTACTAGTCCAAACGGTAGTGTTTTTAATAAAGTTGTGATCACCTATACAAATATATGCTCTTGAAAAAAAGAACACTGGGATAAAAATAACGGTCCTGATATTACCTTGGCATTTTTCCAGTTTGAAATACAAGGAGGGATTTTCCAATCTTGTTGTTCTTTGACTGAAACTTTCCTATTTGGTGAATGCATAACTGGTGCAGGTGGACTAGGTGGTCCTCTAGGAATCTTTTTATTCGTCCTGTATAAAATTATGAATACACATCTGATGTTTTTGAAATCTATTGATTTTTATATTGAAACTAATCTCAATTGAGCAAAAACCAAACGGCTATTCCAGCGCCCAAAATGTAGCTCTTCGAAAAAAATTCTCCTAAAAGCATTATTCAATCTCACAAAAAGATAAAAAATATATATCAGAAAATTCTACTGCGGTTTACGTTCAACAAAACGAAACCTTCCAAAACTTTTATCTAGTCAGGAATCTTCAGTTATTTTCAATAAAATCAAAATTTAAGAATTACGCCTGTATCCAGAAAAGACATAAAAATTCAACAAAAGCTCGTACCATTCGGGATTCTGAACAGAATTTAAAAAAAGAATTTCATAAAGTCATACTTGAATTTTGGTGGATCCATAGGATCAGATTGTACTTCTACCATCCTGATCACTCTTTGTTTCGCTCCAGAGTTGAAAGACATTCCTTGTTGTGACGGAGTGTATCTGAAAAACATTTACATTTTATAACTACTTGGAAAACAAAAAAAAGAAGAACATATTTGAACCATTGACTAAAACATAAGTCTAGAAATAGATTAATAATAGCAAAATCTAAAAGGAAAACGCCGTAAATTAACACTGAGCGATGATAGTCTGTTACTATTTTTCTTAGTAGTGATTTAATAATTCTATAACAACTGTGAAACAGATAGTTTATCTATGGTGTCTAAGAATTCAGACAGAGAATAACCCAAACTGAAAAATTTTGTCACAACATCTTTTGTTTAGTATGTGTCACTGACGGATCGCGTCAATAAGACGCGGTCCGTCAGTGGCACATGCTAGACAAAATAAAATTCCTGATTGGGTATTGACTATGAAAAAAGTCAAAAGCGACATTGTCATTATATAATATCAAACCTTATATATTGGGCCGGAGCTCTTGCTTCAGCACGTTTTACTGGCATTGCAGCTGAAATTTTTTCGTTTGTTAACTTTTCAAGGGCTCTTCGGGTTGCTTCAGTTGTCTGAAACAAATGAGCATTATTAAGGTCAGAAAAAAAATGAATATTTAATACTAGAAAAAATGTCGCCTGATAGAAGAGATGTGGTATTAGACTGTCTATTCCTACTTTTGATATCATAATTCCAAGAAAAAATGAATAAAGCTTATAAATATTGGCAGACTACAATGTATGAAAAGTGTTTAAAAGTAGAGCCCGAGCGATATATCGGCCCAATTTTGCTATTCACCGATATATTGGGAGATCATAAAATTGGCCGATAATATCGGCCAACGAAAATACACTTATGGAAACGCGCAATTCTTTCAAAATACCATGTTTTTTTTATTCAAATTGCGAAATTGTGCAACATTTTTGGCTTTCATATAGGGAAATTCGCATGAGAAGAAATTTTATTCCCTCTCCAAAAAATTGTGTAGTAACACATCGAAATGTAATAAATATGCGAGCTTTTTCAACGAGTTTCACGTAAAATAAATATCGGTGGTGAAAAATGTCAAAATATCGTTATCGATTGCAAAAAAGTGATATTGGTCGGGTTCGGGTGCATTATTAAAATTTATTATACAACACAGGGTGTTTTTAAATTTTCTAGGGAAATTTATGATTACTACTTTGATAGTCAGGTTAAATCAAAAAGCAGAAAGTCTAGAGCCAAATCATATCAATAGAAACGGAAAAATCAACTTGCCATCAGATGCATCATGTGAGCAGACCTATAATCTTTAAACTCACCTATAAGAAACCTATATATATATATATATATATAACCCTAATCAATGAGATGTAGGAAATACCTCTTCTACTGCCTCTTCATCAGGTCTCTGCAATTCAGGATCATCTTCATCTAATATCTCTTTGGGAATTAAATCCGAAAACTTGCTGTGAACAACCTGTAAAAGAACGTTGGCGCGAATTCAAATAACTGGAAAATGAATGTGTATTTAGTTGACAGCAAAAGCATGTAGTCAAATTGAGACAGACGTAAGCATAAGCCGTTGGACAAAATATTGCTAGAACAACAGTGTTGTCTCTATTACGTATATCAAATGATAAAAGAAGGAATTATATTCATATATAAACTATACATATCACAAAAGAACAGAAGAGGAAAAGCAATAAGACTTCCAGTAGCACACCTATTAATTTTTGATTGAGTAATAATCAATTTTTTCTGTAACCCAAATTGGACTATGAATATTCAAACAAAAATCAAGCCCTTGTAGTCTTGAAAAAAAAAACCTTGCAATTGGAATTTTATAACATGCTAGGGTTGAAAAAATCTTCATTCTTCAAAAAGATTATTTTATTCTGAAACACTAACTTAAGTATACTCTAAATGGGACGCACACCAAAATGTTCGAATATGACAAAAAATTTGATATGACAAACCAAAATTATCACATTTTTGACGGTTTCCCAAACAGAAACTTTATTTTGTCATGCATATGCCACAGATAGACCGCGTCTCATAGACGGTGGCACATACCTAACAAACTATTAATTAGTCGATTGGGTTTGTTCTGCAAAGTCTATTTTACTGGAGTGGCAATTTGGCAATCCATACTAACCCTGTCTTTACTGTGTCCTTGTTTAGCAATAGCATCATAACGAACTTTTCCTTCTGCATCAAGTTTTACGGCAAGTGCATTGGATTTCTTCGAAGTATTCTGTCCAAGACCCTGGAATAACAAAAATGACATAAAATAAAATATCAAGAAATGTGGTTGGACTGCAATTGAGACTTAATATTAGGAAAGGAAGAACCCACATCTATCAAGTTAACTTTATTGGCACAAGGAAAAAGATACATAAATTTTGAAAAAAATGCACAGGTTATTAAGCCGTTCTACAAGACAAAATAATTTCTCTGTGGATTGTTTTCAAAGATAAAACAATTTTAAACTATGTAATGTCGTCCCATATAAACAAAAAAGATTTTCGCCAAGCATCAACCACCAGTTGGCCCATACATGCCCTTTGGCCCCGTGGTTAAGTTGTCTGATCAAATATCCTGCTGAAATCACAGTTTTAGGCAGATCCAGCCATTCATTCCCCTCAATCTGGAAGTTTACAAGTTGACAGAGATAGGATTATAAATTATGAAATCCGTTGTCTTAACGGAATTTGATTTGTATAGGTACTGAATTCTTGCACATTAATTTTTTTCTCAAATTTAGCAATGTTTTAATATTTGTTCATAATAATAATATCAAAACCTGAGGGTGAAAATATTGATTATAGTGCCTAGTGTGCTGTTATCGACATTGTCACCCAAACAAAGTGACACTTTTGTTTGCTGGATGATGGGGAAATAACACACATATTATAAGAATTATTTGGCCAAGAAAGACACTTTATTGCTACACTTCATTGCAATCTACCAACATTGTGATGTTATTGTTATAATCAGTGTTATAATCACTGATCGAAGATTTCAAATTTCGGCGCTGCGGAAGAAGGGCTGTTCCAACCACTTTAAAACACTGCTTCCAGATTAATTATCAATGGCAAGGTACAACTGGATGGCCTTTTCGGTGCATTTTTCCCTAGGTTGATGGTTGTTTGTGTAGTTTCCAGTCGATTCGATAATTATAGGAACCAAGGTACAATGCCGAATGAGTGAATGAGACGCGAGAAATTGAATGTATAAAAATATTATTCACGAAAAAATGAATTTTATTTTGTTTTTATTGTTTATTGTTTGTTTATTGTTGTTTTTCGATTCACTGCTTGTCTTTGGAAAATTTTTCAATGAATTTCTTGTAATATCGGACATCGATTTTCAAATGTCAAAATATCGGTATTGATATCGGTTCCAAAAAAGTAATATCGGTCAGGCTCTACTCTCGACAAAACATATCTTAAGAATTTATTCTTGATTGGCCAAAACAAAATCACATACCAGAGGATATTGAGCTAAATGAATTTCGGGAAATGCTCCACCATCACCATAATCTCTTTCTGTTCTTGGTATGAATGATTTTCTGTGGCCGTAGGGTGGCGGCTCAAATTTTGATGAAACGACCGCTCTTGATGTTTGTCTTTCTGGTTCTGCATATTCATATGAAACTTGTGAAGGGGCTGGAAGAAGACTGAAACAAAAAAATGCTTTAGATTTGAATGTCAAATTCAGAATTTCGAAGCAGGCAAGGACAGTTTTGTGTTCCTTGAGTGAGTGCAGACTGTTTAAGTGAAATCAACTTTTTTCTGGCAATAAATAGGGTTTCATGATGCTAACAGCTAAATAGAGAAAGCGCCTTCTGAAAAAACAAACAAATGTTTGGCATATATTCCTATCATTTGTAAGTTGATTAATGTTTTCCAAAAACATGCTGAATCTAAATTGGCTGAAAAAGGCAATCTCAAAAAACAAGTCGATTATTGGGAACCACTTGGGGCGAATATGTATTCAAGATAAAAAAAAGATAGCCAAATATGGAAAAGAAATACAGACTGCACGGTGAACAAAACTATATTCCTGCGTGGCAGCAATGGCATACTCTGGTTAGGAAAGAGATTATTCTGTCAAATTGATTTTTTACGTAGCTTTAGCCTCGCTTATACAGTAGGATAAGATTTTATTTTTATCCTGTAGGAGAAGAAAGCCGAGAATCCAGCTTAATCATATGGCGAACCATGACCTCTCGTGCAGATAACGTTACTAATTCCAAATCGGGGTGAAGGTTTCTGGTTTGTCATATTTCTCATTTTTCCTGTGGGTGACCCTATGCTGTATGGTCGGTGGAGGAAGCCGTAAGCAGTGCTTACATAAACCACCTGCACCAGTGAGGCGTCCAGCAGAACTCTAGTTCATCCCTCACGGGATTCGAAGTCGTGTAATGACGATCGGAGTTGCAGGATGCGTACCGGTAGCTGGAAGCGTATTCCCGACGCTTCTAACGTTACCGATCTAGCTAACCGGCACCTAACCCATAGTAGGTATATTCACACGAAAATGGGGTAAGGTACTAAAGTAGACTACGCCTATTTATTGAGTAATTCAACACACCTTGTCAAAGACGCCATCAGACTTCTTGGGCACCCAAAACAACGCAAAAAATCTCGGCGGACAGCACAAACAAGCACGAAAACAGCAAGTCAAAACATCAAATGTCTCTCTCTGGAGTTCGTCATCTTTGGTCAATAGTGATTGGAGTCACCTTTCTTGTTTCCAACGGGTATACCAAAACAAGCAAAATTTTCATGCGTAATCTGTGTCCAAATCTTTTCCGCCATCATGATGGGATAAGATAGGATTATCTTAAGACAGTATGGGATTTCTATGACAACGCACATTTTGTTTACCACTTGTTACTGCTTACAGCACTCGTCGCCATTTTCATAAATTTGGGTATTCAGGTAAACCGAAAAATACAGTAAACTTGTCACTCTTCAGCAGTAATTTCACCTGGTGAAACTGAAACAACTATAAAATGAACTGGTTCCCAGCTTATAGCATACTTGGCGAAAACCTCACCAAGGTTATCCGGTTTCGAATCCTGTGAGGGATGGTAATTATATGCGACAGGTCTGCTGGACGCCTCGCCTGTGCGCAGTGGTTCACGTAGGTGATGCTTACGGCTCCCTCCACCAACCAGGGACATACACAGAAAATATGAAAAATATGATGATCAAAAAAACCTTCACCAATTCGGAACTGGTATATGAACGAGAGGTCGTGGTTCGCAATATGCTTAAGCTGTATTCTTTGCTTCCCTCTTCCGCAGAATAAAAATGATATGAGAGCATTAAATTACTGCAATTGAACGCCAAGTTTACTGTAGTTTTGTTACAGTATAAAACAGTGGTTCAAACCCCTAGTTCGTAGCATCTTTGACTGGAGCTATTGAATAAATAAGCGCGTTTTGAGCGTAACTTTAGGTTTAATTTGCTTTCCTGGTCAGATTTTATTGTTCTTCAATTACCAATCATCTACCGGCATCGCTTTTTATGCTAATTATGGATTCGAAATAAACTCACTTACTGAATACCGTGCTTTTGAGGGCGATTCAGTTTGAGGCCGATGCTTGTGCCCCCCCCCCAAAGAACGACGCCGATACGGTTGAGAATCACTTGTATAAGATATTCCTTTAATAACAATCCGCGTTTGTTCTAGAATGACAATATGTTCGCCTGCCTATTATCCACCCACAGTTCGTTACTAGCACAAAGTCAATGTTCTTATGTGTTTTGTTCATAAGCGTTCGTCCGCGTCCAACGCTTCCGTGGATTGACGTTCCTTTTTCACTGGCGAGTAGTCGCTGACCATGCGTGTAAGCCTTTTTATGTGTCTAAACTTAACATCGAGTATCGAATGCTTTTCAGAATTCTACAGCAACGTTATTTACCTTCAAATGAACGGATTTTTGGTTCTCAACTTGAGCATTTCTTGTATTCACCCCTACTGCCTATACTACAAAACTCCAGCCTTGAATCGTACGATTTGTCCAACGGATTTTTAGAGACCGAATGCGTTACCCAACAGTGTGCGAGATGCATATCGTAAATTTTAAGAATGCCCAAAAGCATTTATTTTTGCACAGATCAAAAACCTTTAACGTTGGGTGTTTTGCTTTGCGATTGCGCCCAGTAATAAAGAAAGCGTTGAGAATAACCTTAGAGCTACGCGTCTCCAATCGTACTGGTGATGTTTCAAATCGGGGAGATGATTTGCATGGGAGAAGTTCGTTAACACCTCACTGGAGCTCAGTTGTTCACTAAAGCGTTGACATAATCTTCCTCCATCGACCATGTACATGCACAGAAAAAAGTTTTAAAGGCTAGACCCAAACCGAACAAGTAGATCCGCACGAGAGGTCGTGGTTCCCCAAAGAGTCGAGCCGTATTCTTGGATTTTCTCTCCAGCAGGATAGAAATAAAATCTTATCCCACTTCAGCTCTCGTATTGTGAACTGAATATGGGACAGAACCATTCATGTCATCAAATTGAACCAAACTCTAGATGCTAGGCCTAGATAAGAAAAATGAATCAGGGGTGAAAAGGATAGCATGGGATTATCCTATACAGGGATGAAATCCAGAAAGATACCTTTACACATCCTATGCAAAAAAATTTTGCTTTCTACTGTATATTTCTAGATCAAAATGTTTTGGGACACATATTTTCACCCTTTTAAAATTTACTCTATATTCTAACAAAGTTCATTACAACTGTTTTGACGAAACATTATATTTCTGTGAAAGTGAAGGGTATGGAATGAAATTTATTCAACTGCAATTGGCAGTTTTGGAAAGAATGGAACAAATCATAGCGAGAAAATAGCAAATAGAAACTAGCAGCATGTTAAAAAAATTGTACTCAATAGTAATATCACAATTTACTTAGTTTGAACAGGATGAAATGGCAGAACTAATTAAGTGTTAACTACATACCGAGATATTTACCTAAAAAGTTACAAAGTTCTCCACAAAATCACCATAAACTGTGATTATAAGTTACAATTAGACAATATTTGGAGTACAAGTTAGATGCAAACCTTGTTCAATTATCAAACAGAAGGAAAAAATATACTGTTAAAAATATATCAGAAGAAATAAGACATATCATCATTATATTACATATGGTTACGCAGATCTAAATTTTTTTCACTTAGCTTCAGCCATAGATGGATCGCATAGTTGAGTCATGCTTAACAAAACATATTTGGAAGCATTTTTTCGGGCTTTGTAAAAACTTAAAACATGGTGCATGGTATAGCGACTATACGAACCTTGCAATAATCAGAGACCAGTAAATTTAAAACAAACATTTGGAAATGTTCTGGGAACATTTTGCTCCCCGGCGCTACGATTGAAACCACAAAACGCAATTCTGCACTGGAATGCTAAAGTTATTTGATAGCATGAGTTGCACTGCTAAAACACACTCCATTTGTGGTTCAGGCTTGGTAAAACAAAATTTCTGACACGAGATTCACATCTCAGTCTGTATTGTTCATCTTCTTTAATATAGCTTCAACTGATCTTCTCAATTGTCGTCTTTCAATTGGAACTGTAGTGAATATTTCAGCGACTTCAGCTTTGCTAAAAAATATCACAAATGAAAACATTTTATCCTCCTTTCTAAAAAAAACTCCACAGAAAACAACTCAAAACACTTTGGGAGAGGGTATTTCAACACAACAGTTATTTTTTGATAAGCATTGTTCTCAAAGAACTCTGTCCCACCAAATTAGTTTTAGTAAATGTAGCAGTGCCCAACAGTGCCAACATTCTTCCGACAGCAGAAGTACCGGTAAAATGAATATTTGATAGTAGTGTGCACTAAGTGCGCTCAATAGCCAATATTTGGATAACAAAAGTCTTGTCTTGTTATGTTATCCCAATCATCATGATGCCTATCTCTAATATATAATATATTTCTGTCAGAGAAAAAAAATTTTCTTGAATCTAAAAACTCTAAGAAACTGATTAATCGCAACTCTAAGATTTACTGGCATTGGTACTACTGGTTTTTAGCGTAGAAATATGTTCTGATATGAGACGACGTATCCACTATAACTGATATCCCCTACACAGATAGAATATTATGCCAACATTTTAAATAAATGAAACTGCTGATATTCGACAATTGCACATTCTGCAGTGAAGTCATGATTTATGTCAAATTTTACAACATAAAACTTGGCATATATCATGATTTCACAGCAAATTGAATCAATTAATATTAAATCAAAACAAGAAATTACCTTACTCAAATAGTCTAGAATACATAACTATTCATATTAGGATACCCTAGCTATATCTGACTCATTTATCTTAATGCATAATGCACACCCTCATAATAGCACACTTACCCGAGGTAGTCCAACTGACGACGTCCAGGTGAATATTCATGAGAAGTTACTTGAAATCCATATTTTAGTACGGATTGTACTGCATCTTCACTTGCATCGGGGGATGAAAGAAAGAACTTGATGTTGAAACTATATACAAAGTAATCGGAGTGTTGAACATTCAAGTCTTTAACAATAAAAATTCCACTAGCTTCTTTACACACATCCACTACTTTCAAATCTAAATCGCACACAATTTAGAAAAACAAAACCCTAAATACGAGATGAATGTGTTTATTTTGTTGATCATAAGTGCGTAAAAGTAGCATGCTCAAGCTAAATTAGATGCTCAGCACTGAAAATTTGACAAAATCTTGGTTGAATTGAATTTTGAACAATTACCATAAATGTTTTTCAATACAAACGAAAAAATACATGAACGCTGGACTGGGTCAGTCTCTGGGAAATTGTCAGGGTTTTAACAGCAGGATTTTCACCCTGATTCTAACCTGTGGCTCATACAGAGGGATCAGTATTTAAGACAAAATTGAACTACCTATCCACTCCGACCATCGTTGGTTGAAACCACACGTCGCAGCTGTTATCTTCTGAAGAAACTGTGCAGGAACAACGTGTGAATTGGCACGATATCCAGTCTATATCATCTATCAATTCATCAACTGCAGATGACAAGATCGACATTCTTCGTAGAAGCTGTTACAAACAAACAAATTATTATTTTATTTCTGCCTCAAGAAAATGACATGAACGTTTCGGATACCCTAGGAAAAAAATGATTGTGCTACTGTGTAAGGGCAAGTCTCACATATTGGAAATGTGCCTTTGGGGAAATAATGGATTAGGCACAATCAACGCATTATTGATCGTTCTATATTTTTTGGTTAATGATAGTTCGCTCTCAGCAAAGCCGAGAGCAGTGCCTAAAAGGAGCTAACTAACGGCCACTCAAATGGCACTACAAGATGAAGAGTCAGTAACTGAACTCTTAAGCAAAAACATCCCATACAAAACTAAAGCACCACGGTAAATTGTAGATTGCAGTAAGTGGTATCTGCCCTAGGAAATTACATCCTAATCAACCACTTTTTTGTTCCCTTCAAGTCGCCTCTTACGAACACAGGAAATGCGTTAGGACTATTCAGAGGCCTGAAACTACAGGGTCAAAAATGATGGCGCACACAAATTGACAGCATGTAAAAAGTTATTTTGGCAATCCATTCTCTTAATTTTATTAGTATTACATGTGAATACAAACACTAACCTGATATCCCAAGACTGCATAGCACAGAATGATAATTTCCTATTTTTAGGACTTTAAGACTTGACAATTACAACATTGAATCATCAGTAAAAAGTGGTAGATGGTGTTACTATTGCCCATGACAGCTACCACGCATAGTGATTCTCTCTAGGATGTTTCTTGAGGATGTTTTCGACTATGAGTGCAGTTCTCTCTAGGATGTTCTCTCTAGGACTTCTCTTGAGGATGTTTTCCACTTTGAGTCCAGTTGCTGGTACTTCATTTTTCATTATCTCTGTGCAACTTAAGAAGCCGTTAGATGGTTTCTTTTAGACACTGCTTCCGACCTTGCTTAGAGCTGATTTCAATAAGAGAAAAAAAAACAGTTCAAGACACGTTTTCCATTTGCTGCCATGTTGGATTCGGTTAACAGTATTGGAAAAATAAAAATATGCTCGGTCTAGGCGTGGACCATCTGTAGTGCATGCTAAACGGAAAAATAAGTGGAATCAGAGTTATTCCTCCGAACCCTATTTAAATTTATATTTGATTCCCATGCTCACACAAAAACAATATCTTCTTACATACCGTTTTTAAAGATGCGAAATCAGGATAATCCACTTTTAGTTGTGAAACTTTAAGGCAATTTTGAATCAACTTATGGAACATCTTGAAATTCTCAACCTCTGATGGAATGACATTATCTGTAGAAAAACATGAAAGATTCGGAAAGTGATTCTTTTGTTGCTCATTTGAGTAATAATTATTTAATGAGCACGGATAAAAATCGGCTGAGAATTGCATATTCTTTGAAACGATTTTTACACCTACGATCAATATCAAAATTGATTTATACCGGAAATATTTTTATTATGTGAAAATTATCTTAATATCAAAGTGAGATTTTTGTCTTGGTCTTTCCTGGCCAAGTGTGTCGTGGTATGTCCAGTTGGCTACCTGAACTTTTGGGCATGATTTTGGACCGTCTCTTTGTTTAATTTTTATTCTGCAGTTTCTGGACAGCTATCAACCACCCATCAGATGAGGGTTCAGTTTTTCAAAAGCCCATTCTAAAAAAATAAGTTTATTTAAACGTACAGTTAGTATGTTGTCAGTTTGGCTCAAAGTAAATCCCACATAATCATTCCCATCCATTCTATTAAAACAGCAGAGATTATAACAGAATATGTCATGCACTAACCAGGCAAAGTATTAACTTCCAGCTTATAAGAGTCAATTTTCTCTCCATCTTTATATTTTTCAAGTTTGTTTTCGAATTCCACGATCAAGGACAATGAATCGGAAAGAAATGAAAAATGCAGATTTTTATCCGATGTAATTGTCATCTTCCACTGAGAGTATCTAAATCATAAAAACAATTAACTCATTTAAACGAAATGTGAAAGAATGGTCGGAAATGAGATAAATAGCACAAAAAAATTTGTTTAATTTTATTCTCATAAATTTTGCAAAGAAAATATTGATGTTGTACTAATCTTCTAACATCACTATATAAAGAACTAGAAGTCCTGATAAATATATATTACAAGAATTATTTACAAAGCTTTCAATAAAGCATAGTCTAACTTCATCGTTTGATGAAGTTAGACTATGCTATATAGAAAGCTTTTGTAAATAAATTATGCATGAATAACGTGAAATAAGATTTTATTTGGTCTTCATTTGGATCCCAACCACAGACCCATTGTTACTAGAAAGGTGGAAAAAAATCATTGACAGCGCCATCTCTCAGTCTCCAATACATTTCTTGGATTGTATGAGAAAATTCAGTGTTTCGATAATAAAATACTTAATAGGTTACTGTAAATCCAATAACAATCCAGCAAAGTTTATGAGTCAAACTCAAACAATGTAAACGTTACATACTTTTCCCACATTTTCCATGACTCGACCATTTCCTTGTGCATTTTTCGTTTTTTGATTTCACCGTCATCACCCTAAAATCATATTCAAGCTATACTGTAAATTTTGTCTTAAGTCATGATTGTGCTACACAATCGCATAAACGCACTCAAAATTTTGATCAGATATCTTGAAGAATATGTGTAATGAATTCCAAGTTTTGGTTAAGCTTAGGGATATCCTTATCTAAATGGTCAGGTATTCTAAAATTCCGATTAAAAGCAAGACTGCACTCTAAAAACAAAACATCCCAAATAGAACTGCGCCACCATAGTGAAGTGCAGCAAGTGGTATCTGCCCTGGGCAAAGGTAAACCATCTATGGACCCTGTTTATGGAATGCTGTAGGTACACCAGTACTGTATATAGAATAAATTTATTTAAAATTTAAATAAATAACATCCTTCCCACATAAATCTAAATACTTTTCTGAAATAATAATAAAACAAATAACACCAAACATACAGGAAGATACTACCCGAATTTTTGTCAAATAAATATAAATAAAAACAAACTTTCAATATCCTGTTCATCATATTCCTCCTTCTTGACCTCATCTCTTCCTTTTCCTTAACAGATGAAGACCGCCCATTCAGCAATTTTTCGTGTTCTGGATATAAATATTTAAAAAATTATATTCGATCATTAGGTGATGAATTGATGCTGAGCTTTCAAAATTATTATGTAATAGAATTTCATTGTTATGGTGAATCGATCCATCGATGTGCATTAAAAGTACAATCAAAAAAAACTAAAATTTTATGATAAAAAAATTTACATGTCCTCATTTTGTGCAAGGATTAACATACATTTATATGGATCAACTCATATGTACAGACTTGAAATCATTTTATTAATAAATTTCCTGCATTTTACAACAGATTACTAAAAGGAGCCACAGCTGTGATGTTATTGTATGAATTTCAGGATAAAAACCAAAGAGCCACAGAAAAGCTTAGTTAGTGTGGTTGAAGGATGGTGGCAGTAGCGTTTTTAATGCTTTGTGGGTAATATTTCTTCTGATGACAGCAATTTTGTGTCTGTGTAGCGTCTTATTAGCACTGTAGAGCCCGACCAATCTTGCTTTTTTGCAACAGATATTTTTACATTTTTGACCATCGATAGATGACCGATAAAGCGAAAAACATAATTGAAGAACATATCTATTGCATAAGAAAGGCAAATGAACATTACTTTTTATGTGTTACTAAGTAATTCTCGTAGAGGGAAAGTGTAATAAGATTAGATCTCACATGAATAACAACTGCTGGGGGTTTCCCTAGATGGAAGCAAAAAAATATTGTGCAATTTTTACCATTTGAAAAAAAAACATCATTTTAAAGAATTGCGTATGCCTGAATGTGCACTTAAGTTGGCCGATATTATAGACCGCTTTTATGATATGCCGATACATCGCTAAACAGCAAAATTAGGCTCTAATTAGCAGAGCAAATCAATCAGAATTAAAGGCATTTGGTCCTTATGCTACATGAACACTCACTTTTCTCTAATTGAGAAAGTTTTTCTTGATTCTCTTCGTATGACTTGGCTTGTGTTTCAGTAGGTGGTTCTTCTTTACCGTTGTATTGTTCAATCATTTTGTCAATATCAATGTTTGCTAAAAGTAATTGACAATGACTATAAAGTTAGTTCAGAACAAGGAGTTCTCACATCAATACTCAAAACTGGTCATGTTACACAAGTTCTTGTTATAGACAACTAGAAAAAATTTGCCAAAAATATTAAGCCAAGTATGAGTCATAGATGGATTGGGTCTTCGACTTGTGATTCATTTGTGACTCAAATTTGACAAAATATAATTTGGTCTCTAGGAATGCCGCTCATAGATTCAAGATTCAAATGATTTGTATAAACTTCCAAATCGTATTATTTCAATATTCTTTTGTGATTCGAAATGATTTAAAAAACATTTTGAGCAAACTTACCGCGGAACCCGAGATTTTATATTTCTTTTAACAATGATAAACTTCTAATCAAAAAAATTATTTTATCAACCATGAGCCACTGATGGACAGCGCCTATTCAGCGCAATCCATCAGTGGTTCATGCTCAAAAAACATATTTTCTGACTAAGGACACCGGAAAAAATTTATCAAATGGTTCATATTTCACGATATATTGTCTCTCGCTAGAAGGTTAAAGTGTTCTTTTGAGTGTCTGGTAGCAACCGAACTGTGGAAAGAGGAAATAACAGTGTTGACGATTTTTAAGCTTTTTCATTCATCCGAAGACAACGATACATTTCGGACAACAGAAGAAAACAGGATTCTGCCACCCTGTGAAACACAAATTCAGAGGACATTGTTCACCTTGTTCAATTTCCTTCAAAGCAGAGTCGAGCAGATCTTGAGGAGATCCTAGTTTCGAAGTTGCAGGTGCCAAATCTTCTTCTAAATATTTCTTCTTGGCTTGGTGCAATCCTTTATACAACTTACAAGCGTCTCTTTTCCAATATGCCTGTACGGAAAGAAAAAAAAAAAACTACCGGTAACTACTCTACATGTACACTAAGACAATATGGAATAATTTGAAACCAAGGGGGACTTGAGGAAAGAACTTCCTCGTGGCATTAAACAGTGAAAATGGTTAACTATGAATGGAACAGTATTCGAAATTCACCATGAAAATTAAATAATGTTGCAACATTTCAGATAAAACAAAATTGCTGATGTTTCGCCATATTTCATGATTCATGTAAAATTTTACAACGTAAAGAGACTTTCAATCAGAATTCCAGAATCCCTGAACATTTTTAAATGTTATGTAAACATAAAATTGCACACATGCTAACAACACAAAAAGTACTTTGAATAATTATGAAATTAATCAGAGAAAGGATCAGCCACAGATAATCGTGCAATATTGACTGTCCGAAAAACGAGCCTAAAACTTGCGTCGTCTCGCCATCTGCGTAAATCTTTCTCCGGTAATTAATTAATCAGTCGATGGTGAGCATTACACAGAACGCGTTCACTCAACTACCGTCCACGCTTGGTCCATCACAGTTCGACGAATATGTTATGCACATTGATTCAGTTTTCCACTGGGCACATTCATTAATTGCGTCTGGCTGGTTAATTTGGTTCAGCAAACGATTTGTGATAGGGTGGTCATGCTATTTTAGGATGGTGCAACAAACTTAAAAATACAGCGAGGAGTCAAGGGCCACCGATAAAAGATTGAAAGAAGTAGGCCAATAGCATCAGTCAATGACGGAACGTATTCAACGATGACCAATTGTCGTTTTTATCAACTTGCCGGTCAGTTGAATGTGTTGTGAACTCTGCAGTTATAGTTTTTAGAATTCAGCGTTTTTTATTTAAGAGTTGAACTTATTATCTATGATATGTTGTTTGAATCGAATTTCCCAACCTAGGCATGATCAGTCAGTCGTTTTCTCAAACAAATATATCCCACAATATGACAAATAAATTAAAAAGGTCTACTTCGCAATTTTAAAGATAGAGAAAAATCAAAATCAGAATATTTATTGCTTGTAATTAAAAGTTTCTCTATAAGTGAGATTTTTCTATATGACATATTGAATGATGTAAATTACATGCAATTTAGGTGTGGTTTGTTGAGTCGTTTTAAAAGGCAAAGACGTCTGTGGTAAAGTAAAGACAACTAAAATCAGTGAGCAGAGTGTAGTACCTGCCCTGGGCGAATATAAACCATCTACCATTTCCTTGCCTCTTTCTACGGCATTGGAAAATTAGTAAGGTTTATTAACCCCCACCACCCTTAAATTTCTTTTTGGGATATAAAAAATAGACTAAGGAGTGGTAGATCGTGCCACCACTGAACAACATCATAACATTACTATACCTTTCCCAGACTTTTACAGCAGGAAGAAAGTTTTTGTAATCTTTCGCAAAGTTCATCGCTCTCATCTCCTTCAATCCGAATATTTTTGAAAACTTCTGGATTATTTTCAGACAATTCTTTCTCAATTTTATTTATGTCTTCTTCCAACCTGGATATTTTTAAAATGGAAAATGTTGTTCACATGCCCATATCTATTCAATTCATGCAGCAAAAAAACCATACACAATAAATTATTTATCTTTGTTCATTGACAATGTACTGTAACGAATGCAGAATATACAATAAAAAATGTATAGCTTTTGATTCAATATTTGGCGGAATGGAAATTTTTTCCTGGAATTTCAGCAAATTTGAATATTGCTTGGATTTGAAATAATTAAATCCAATATTTCCCAATTTGACAAACGATATATATTGGATGGTTTGACATCCCAGTCAGTCATCCCCAACAAGCTTTTCATTTTCAATGCCAGAATTAATCGCAATCAGTTCTCTCTGATTAGACCAGTGAGATGAGTTTTCGAGACAAACCCTGTAAAACACCCTTAGAGGACTTCAATTGAATTTGTGTCTACACATTGTTTTCACAAATGTTCCGTCATCCGCATAGCTTAGTACATATGTTGTGATGTTTTTGAAATAATTAGATAAGAGGTGAAGCAACCTACCTATTATAAGGTTAAGTATCATTGTTGTAAAAAAAACATTCCCCACGAGAACAACATATTGTATGTAAAATTTTAAAATAGCAGTTTTCAATGAGGAAACTTATCTTTCAACTGAATGGCAGAAGTAATAGAACAAAAGAACAACTTAGTGATTACCATTCAATCTTATTCTTCATTCTCTCAACAAAACATTCATTAATTGTGACTTCTTTACTTGTCCAGTTGACTGCTTTGAACAATTCTTTCAATCCAGTAATTTGTTGAGATGCCAAAGAAGGTACAATTATACTCTGTCTCGATTTCTGCAAAAGATTGTCTTCTAATGAAAACCTATGATGGCAACTCATGAAAAGTATTAATAGATAAAAATGTAATACATAAATATGAATCACAATACAGAATATTAGTTGATAATGCTTCTCTAATTTACTTTTATCACATTTGACATAAACTTAGCACATTAAACTTGTTTTAACAAACATATATTGTTTATATATATGAAATTTTATAATTAATTGTGTGGTTTAGATGTGTGAGGCAAATGGGGCTATGGCCTGTTGAAGGGTTTCACTCTCATATATACTGAATCTAGTATTATTAATATCTTTTTTGCTTCGCGATTTGAAATTCCTTAGTAATCGTGTGAAAGAATTGCGATAACAATCATGTTCTTAAAACCTCTGACAATCTAGGCAGAAAAGTGGCGAAACGTACATGTGTTTGCTGGAAAGAACATAAATTCCAAAGCACTCACCTTTAGATTTTTAATGTTGACATGAGCATAATCTTGCAAAAATTCATCCACTGTTATATTTTGATCCTGGAAAAAGTTATTGATCAGTTAAAATGTTTTTTTCCCCAAAGTGACCAACAAAATAACATTACTGATTTCTTCTGATAATTAGAAAGCTTCACCACCAAGTGTTCAGGACAAGTTTCTAGTACCTCATGTGATTTCAGAGTCAAGACCAAAAGTGAAATAAGAAATATTTGAAATAAAATAAATATACGGGTGAAAAATTACACAGCATCATTTAAAAGTATCAGAACATTTCAAGAATCATTTAATGAAGTTAAAATAGTATTCAAACACTCTGTATAAAATATTACAAAGTTTACAATTTCCAAAGTTTAGTAATGTGAAAATGGTGCGAGTGAAATCATTCCATAAGATGACTTGAGTTTCCCCAAAGCCATCAACCAATCTAGTAGGAGTAGACTGCAAAGAGACAACCAAAAATGTGTCACCAGGAAAGTCACATTGATCACACTGTTGATAATATTTTCCAACGTGTTTGGGTACCAGTATCTGAACTATACAACAAAAAAAAAGAAAAAATAATCACAATTAAAATACCTTTTTCTGCGACTGTTTCCTATTTATATCTTCCATGATAGACTTGTCTAATCCTGTTGCCAACCTATATAAAAAGTATGAACTTATAATTGAATTTAACAATATCCTACCATTATATTTATAACAAGAACCAGGTAATTGGGTTAAGGGTCCAATATTACACTAAATTATGAAATTCTTTTTGCGATAATGATAATGACTATTCATGTATAAAACAACACCCTATACCGGTACAATAATTCATCTTTATACTGGAACTACTGCATAGTATAGATCAAAAAATGGTATAATATCTTTTGATTACAGAAGCTATTTGTCCAAATGCAATTTGTTTTTTAGGAATTTAAAACAATTAAATTTATAATTAAGACACGTTTGATCACATCCAGATAATTTGTATTTCAATCATTGCACATAAACAATCAGAAATTTAATTTTGTCAAGCACGAGTAACAGATTGGCTGCTTCGACGTGATTTTATCCGTTATTTTATAACTAAACTAGAAGTATTTAAAAAGAATATTTTGGCCAGTCAGGCCTAGCTTTTTTTAAGTAAGTTTACCTTATTTGTAAAGACTCTTGTACAGGAATGTTTGCTTCTACACCAAGCAGCAAATTTTCATTTTTCAAAAAATTTTCTGATTTTATCTGGTTCATTTCTTTGTGTTTTGTCAGAGAATCAGATTCCTTCGTTTCAATCATTTCTGAAGATATCTTCGGAATTTTGGCAGGTAGTGCAGAATCAGATAGATTACCATTTGATGCTGAGATAATCGTCATAC
The DNA here is from genome assembly GCA_963675895.2 of Styela plicata. Taxonomy (NCBI): domain Eukaryota; kingdom Metazoa; phylum Chordata; class Ascidiacea; order Stolidobranchia; family Styelidae; genus Styela; species Styela plicata. The sequence goes on from OZ023150.1 coordinate 2,674,269, forward strand.
TCTGCATGGAATCTACTTCCTTCATAATTAAACTGGAATCTTGATTGCGCTTCGTTGCTCCTTTTTGTCCTTTCGAAACAATCGTTTTCACAGGAGATTTCGGTTTGGTTCCAGTATCCAAGAAAATGGGTGTCTCCGGTATCACTGTATCTTCTGCAGCCATTTCTTCTTCAGGTTTGTTGGGGCATAATACCAATTCAGTATCTTCAACAACAGAGAATGTTTTGTTAACTTTCTGACCTGATGCTGCTTGTGCTATGTCAGGTTCTGAATCTTTCTCAGTTTTGGTATCCGATGAACTTTGTCTCATGCTGATTTCTCTCTCTTGCCGAGATTTATACACTGCAATAGAGTTTCTCGCTCGTGACATTTTCCTTCTGAAAGAAGACGTGTTCAAAGTGTCATTATCTATATCTTCAGAGTCTCCTGATGAAGGTATTGTATCAACATCTGCGCAAGGTATCCATGTCATGGAATTTTCATCTGGTTTGTTAACACCAGTGTCTATTTCATTCTGATGGTTCTTAGGTTCTTGTGTGTCTGGGACAAAAATGTCATTTTCATCATTCCGGACATCAGCATAACCTGAATTTTCAGAGTGCATATCATCAGGACGAAACAGAGGTTGTTCGATTTGAATTGCTTTAGGGATATCCATACAATCAGTACCAGTGGTAAAATGTTTTGTATTATCATCATTTAAATTGATAACAACAACCGTTTCATTAACCAAGTCTGTACTGTCGGTTCGCTCAACACTGCCTGGACTGTCATTCAAAGTCATTGGTTGAGTATCGGGAACAAAAATACCTTCATCATTGCAATGTATTTGCTCTGGTTCCTTTTGATAGTTAGCATTTACCAAACCTACTTGCTTTGTTAGTAACATGGGTTTTGTTATATCCATTTCATCGGAGCCAGCCACAAAATGTTGTGTTCTTTCCTCATCATTAGTGGAAGATAGTGCAGAATTCGAGCAAACGTTTGATTCCACCGGTTGGTTACTTGTCACAGATTGTGGAACAAACAATGCCTTTGTGATATCCATATCATCAGATCCACAATTAAAATGCTGTGTTTTTTCATCCCCTGCCATGAACATTTCCTTAGCATCAGTGTTATTTTGAGAAGTTTGACTAAATTCTGCGTCTTTATTAGTTGATGCCAGTTTAGTACATGCCATTGGTTTCAGGCCTGTAACTGACGTGAACTCCATCATTGAGTCATCCCCAGCATTAAAAATTTGAGTGCGATCAATTTCATTTGACTCTAACATTTGGTTTTGATTACTTGAGATACCACTAGAACATTTCAGCAGCTTTGCAGGCTCAAAAACGTCATCTTCAACCTCATTACACAATTTTACTGCAGCACTACCGAATGCAGACGTTGTGCAAGTAAAATCCATCCCGTCATCTAGATCAGAACATGGAATATGTTGATCTTGACTTTGGCTTACTTTTTCTAGATTTGGTAAACCTATTTCCGGTAAACCAATTCCAGATATTGACATATCATTCTCAATCTTCGTTCGTGTCATTCCCAGAGGATTGGTGCATGTAATGTCCATCTCCCCGACAGATTTATCAAATATAACTGTTTGATCCATTGGTTCATCTTGCACCGATTCAATATTTTCAATTGAAACATTTTTCTGTGACAGAATTTGCGGTCGTGAAGTCTCTGTATCATGTTCGTCGTCAGGTTCTAGTGGTGTTAACAGAATCGATCTTCTTCCAGCCACTCCAGACAAACATTGTGAATATGATGGTGGATTCACATGAGGACGCATCAGTGCTTCTTTTGTTATGTCGGTAACATTGTTTTTTGCATCTGTCAACTTCAATAATTGTAGAAAATCTTTAGTGTAAATACTTGGCTTCTCAACTTCTAAATTAACATTTTCTTTGTTGTCAATATTCTGTGATGATGGAATAACGTCATCAAAACCCAACTTTGAGTTGTCAAAGAATGAAAATCCAGGTGTAAAAGGTGACTTTTGTTGAATGGGAGGCCCAGTGATATCATTCTGTGATTGTGCGGCCTCAATTTCACTGACATTTGTCATATCCATTGCACATGATCCAGACGTTTCATTCAGCTGAAAAAAACATATTTTTGTGGTGAGGAGTTGGACCACAAGCAAATGATTATCATTAATAAAATAAACTCTTTATACTTTCGCTGGGTGTTTTGAAAGAACTCTTGTCAATATCGGTATTCATCAAATGGAACAGACGAGTCATATTTGTTCAAAAAAGATGGAAGGATGATTATTGCAGGGGATATTGCAGAACAGAAAGTCAGCTAAAAACCTGAAAAAAACTGCTAACAAATGTGGATGGCCAAAATTTAATCGAATATTTTGGAAATCGAATATCTTTCAAGAAAATAGTGAAATACATCAAAATTCATAAAATATTTAATAAAGTTTTTTGGCCTTTTAATTTCGATAGAATAGAAAATACACAAATTCGCAAAGAAAAAATCAAATCCAATACTTTGGCCCTACCAAAGAAAAAAAGTCTACAGAGCGAAGCAATATCTCAAAATATGTCACTTTTGTGCGCCATTATGTCTATCTTGCTTGTGAAACAACTTGTGTATAGAATTCCAAGTGGAACAGCCATGCAGCAGAGGTGTGCAGATACGTTGAAAATTACAAACAATAACAAATGCAGAATATGATTTAGAAGAGAGAAGACAGATATACACACATTTCCAAGGGGAAGTGGCCCCCAAAATTGACAGTGCAGTATATTTGGTAAATAGAGTAATAGTTTGGATCACCTTATCTGAACTTTCACCCTGTTCAACAATTGGTCCTTTCAATAGACTCTGCAAATCTTTAACATCATCTGGCATATTTGAAGGTGTCGGTTGATTTTTTCTTATTAATGGAGTAGTAAGACTGCTGGCATCATGTAACTTAGAAAGACCTAGGAGGAAATAATGTTGAATAATTTTGTTTTCAAAAGTCTTATGTATAAATTTTGTCGTTAATCCAGCCAAGTTATCATTTGTTATTTATACTTAATGAAATATCATTTATTGAATTATGCATACTGGTATTCCAGCAACCTTTTATGATTGGAATATTGCCTCGTATTATAAAAAATAATGTAGTTGCACCTACTATTATCAGAAGCTGAAGAATCATGCCAGTCCTTTGCAATGTCAGCTACACGAATAATTTCTCTAAATGAAGATAAAAACCAGAAGTTACGAAAAATCTGAAAATTCATAACCAACTTATTGAAAATGATGAGTCTCATAGACATAGGATTGAATTTGAACCTCAAAACTGGATTTAACCGATCTGGATCTTATTCCATCTATCCTCTCTATCAGAAATTTTATCTTGTCGAACCTGAGCTACTGATGGATCGCGTTTCGTTGACACTATCCATCAGTTACCCATACCCAACAAAACATGCACAGATGATTGTTTTCTCATTGGGCTTGTTGCATAACATTAAATATTACAATACTTTTAAATCAACTTACTCAGTATATCATACTTACTTGATTTGATTTGTATCAGCAAAACTGACACGCTTCAAATATTTGGTTTGTGTATTGGTGACGTTATCGAACTAGAAACAATAAATTTTAAATAAACACACTTTGAATTATAAAAGCCAATACATTGAAATATATTATGAATAAAGACACCCGATAAATTATAAAAAAAATAGTTGAAAATAAAACACCAAGAAAATGGGTTCAATTAAAAGAAAATTTAGCAAATGGGCAATAAGTCATGATTTTGAAGATAAAAAATGTCTATTTTTGGGTGTGAAATACCAACCAAACTGTCAAAAAGGGTTCAAAATCATCAATACAGACACCCACAGAAAATGGGTTCCAACAGAAGAAAATTAAGCAAACGGGCAATATTTCATGATACTCTGTGGCTGGAAACACTTGTCTGTGTGTCTGGTAGAAATAGGACAAATTTTACTCACGCGAGTATATTCTGTTGGATCTACATTCATATCAACATCTTCAAGTGCATTTCTGCTTGGTGATTTCTTTAATATCTTGAAAAATATACGAGTTTATTTCATATCACATAAACAATGAAGTAAGTCGCTGTCATTAAAAAAAGGCTAAATTATACTGTATATGATAAATCTTATGCTAGGAAATACTGAATAAAATATCTCTTTTTGGGTGTTTGATAAACAAACTGTGGAAAAAGACCCATCTAAAAAATCATCTGAAGAAAATGATATCAATATTGTCAGACAGCCAAAGAAAAACAATATTCTATCATCCTCGGTCGTGTCCACATCAGGGTACATTGGTATCAAAATAAATTTCTCTCACCAAACTGGTACCGTACCATATAGCACAATCAGGAAAACTATTAACTTATGTTCCATTCACATAATTTTTATAGAGGCTAGGCTATCCTAACTTGTTTAAAAATAAGGACTTAGGATGTCAAGTTAAACAAATCTCTATCATATCGTATATATACTCACTGATGACCGCCTTGAATTTCGCTTTTTCGGCATTTTTTATCACCTGCTTTTCAATACTTCGCTTATGATGTGAAAATGAATGAAAGGCAGAAGAGTCAGAAAGAATAGGAAAGCTTGGTAAAACACACAATGTAGGCTATGGCACAGTTCTAGGCTACGCACAGCAAATTCCAACAAATTCTCTGAATCCTGCGAAGAACCCAAGGTCTTAACAGCTTAATAAACTGTTTTATTTAAAAAAACACAACACGAACATTATTTTTATTTATTTTTTGAAAATGAAAGAATATCATTATTTTTATCTTTCTTATTTTCTATAGCTTTACAGTCCTGATACAGGATACTCAACAGCTGGTCACACTAACGGAAAATGATGCTTTACTGTTTAGCTCATACAGTACCCGTACATATAAACGTTTATAGGCTCGTGTTTCCCGTTTTGTTGCTTGTACTGCGTACTTTAAACCAGGGCTTCACGAACTTTTACGCTCGCGACCCCTTTTATTAATCTCCCAAAATTTTCCGCGACTTCCTTCACAGTTAAAATGATAAGCAGTGTGGAATATACACTTGTGGCATTCATTGAAATGAATGGACTAAATTTAAGCGACCGGTATTCAAAACTTATTACTAAAATGATAAGCAGTGCGAAATATAGCCTACATTCGAGACATTTATTGAAAGGTAGAAGTTCACGACCAAGTATCAACACATCAGTACAAATGAAAATACATCATTTTATTTGGTACCGTAACGAAACACTTGCGACCTAATAATCTGCGGAATTCAAAGTAAATTCGATTTTCTAACTTTATATACTGTATAGCATTCTCATGTACAGTGTGAGTTTTGCTCTTTGTAAACTCACAACCTGCTGGTGTTTGCTTATTAGCTCCCTTAAAAAAAAAGGGCAAAAATAAAGCAATTTCTGGGGGAAAACGAGCTCAGGTAAACCTACTAAAAGAAGAGGGGTATACAGAGCAACAAATATCCATAAGGCTTGCCGTTAGTGAAACTGCTGTGCATCAGGCTATAGTTAAGTTTAAAAAAATATGAAAGAAAATACAATAGGAGTACTACATGTAAAATTGGGATACACTCCGCGACCCCAGAACTTCGTTACGCGACCCCAGTTTGGGAAGCCCTGCTTTAAACAAAAAAATGAGGCATTGCAAAGCGTTTTTTTCCGAGACTCGTGGGCTGGCAGTGTGACGTCATAATGCCACTTTTCTAAAAGTCTTGAGAGCAGAAACCATGATTGCTACACGGATACAGGGTAGCATCTGTACTACGGTACTGGAATACGCATGAAAAAATGCGCTACGGTATCGAAAAGCTTTACAGTTTAAGTCAAAGTTTGATTCAGTCGGATTCAGATTGATTGCATTAACGGTACCATATTCAGTATTAATTGTTACTAGCACCATAACTTACTCATGTACCGTACCGGTAGGCCTACTGGTACCACTAAAACTGCTCGAAACGCCTCAAAACGAACGAATTCCCAACAAAAACTGAAAAGCAATTCTGCCTATGCTGTATGCTTTATAGATTGTCATCGTAAAATAGGTACCGATGCGCCCCCAAGGATTATTTTCTTCATGCAGATTACGAAGTAGGTGCACCAGCCGAACACGTCAGCTTATTCAAATTCACCTAACGCACCATAAAAGTGAAATCAGTGCAGAGTGTGGAAACTTCCAGTTTATCTTAGAGGTTCTTTAAAGTTTATTTGTATTCCCGCCATTATAAACTTTCACTAGGTGTCGCCCATGTTCCGAAGTTTCATCAATGACCTAAAACTCTTTTTTATTGAAATTTGCTCAGAGCAAGGCCACAGGAGACGAATCAAACTCGAAAATTCTCCTGAAGCCACTGAAGTGCAAAGAGCTACATGAAATGCAGGAATAGGAACTAAGGAACCCCTATTCCTGATAGATGTCTACAGTACAGTCAACCACCCGACTTAGTGGGTTAAGCGCAGTCGTATTGTCCGGGAAAGCCGATGGTTCGATGCTTGGCCGTTTCACCACCGAGTGTACCCTCCAGCAAGAAACTGCGCAGGTAGCTGCAACATAGAACAGATACACAGTCAATACAAGGTCCGTGCATAATGGTTGTTGGGAATAAGCCCGCCGGTAGGTTCACGGATAGCAAATACACCAAACACAAAAAACTGACAAATCGACCATTAAAGGTATCTTCTTTTACCCAAATTCCACAGTCCACGTAACATTTTACAACAGTACTCAGATGATAAATTTCCAAAAGAGTGGATATGGTACGTGAACAACTGCAGGATGTGCTGGAAACAGCATTGTATATAACTGATAAAATCACAGTTTAATTCCAGCAGGTGCCAATAAAATAAAAGAACGACGAATTCAGACAATTCTTGCACGAAAGGTATAGCAAAATTTACTCAGTTGTGTGAGCCAAAAATGAAGACAACATAAAAACCGGTCTACGAAGAGTTGACTTTTTGAGGTCAGATATCGAAAAAAAACCTAATAACAGTTTCATTTAAATAGGAGACAGGTAGGATAGGATATGAATTAATTTTTGTCCTGCGGAAGAGAAAAGCCGAGAATACGGCTTAACCATATGGCGAACCACGACCTCCCGTGCAGACACCAGTTCCGAATCCGAAATGAAGGTTGTAGCCTAACATTTATACTCATACTTATCCTGTGGTTGGACATGGTTGGTGGAGAAAGCTGTAAGCAGTGCTTATGTGAACCACCCTGCACGAGCGAGGCGTTCATCCCTAATGGGATTCGAACCCAGGACGTTAGTGATCGATTAGTGATCACTTTACCGGTTGAGCTGACTGGGCAACCCTGTGCATAGTGGCAAGGTACAAAGGGCAAACACAGACTTGAAAATTTTGTGAAAAAGATGATCATTTCTTTCGTAACTGCCCGCTCGAACAAAACAACAAACAGTCCTGCAACTCGGATCGGATCAATTAAAAATAATAATAATAAAATAATTACCGCATATGTAAATAAACCACCCGGAACTCGAGAAAACATCGAATAGATGACTTTGTTACCTAATAAAATTACGCAACCTATCTGGGTATCAGCAGATCATGTCGAACCGAACTTTATATCAACACCAGCTAATAAAGTTGGCCATGTTCGACATGGTCAGGCGACAGTATTACCCCAAATAATACGAATTCCCACAATACAGATCTTGCAGATACTACCCTCCTCCATTCATCATATGGAAGGGACGCATGGTGGCAAGATTAGGGAATTTCTAATCATCAGACTTATTAACCAGAACCTTGAATATCTGAAGTATCATCTCTATGACATCCACTTTGTCGCAGTTCAGTACACAGACCTCATCTCTCCTTCTTAAAGCCCATCTGATTAACTCCCTCATACAGCATATCCATGTCATTAAAACTCGCACCTTTTAACACGACTGTGCTTGGTAATAAAAATAAAAGATCAACCGTTTTCAAGAGAAAAAACTACAGTATCATCTTTCTAGCACTTTCCCATGGTACATCTCAGAACCGTGGAGTCGCAATTTTCTTCAACAGAAACTTAAGTTTTTCCATCCACCAGACGATTACCGATGACACGGAGAGATTTATTATTACGGATATCGAAGTGGACAAAACCAGAATCCTAGTGGTAAACATTTATTTTTTTATTCGATTATTTATAAATAATTGTCAAATAAAGAGGTAAGTTAAGTATAGATTCTGAGATGAGATCAACTGGTTTTGAGCAAATAATAAGAACTCGAATTTCTTTGTTTGTACCTGAAAGCAAAATAAAAGTTGATCAAATAATTGTCAAATAAAGAGATAGAACAGGTTTTTAACACATAACCTATAGAGCCGATTTTAAAATATACCAATTCAGCGTTACCCGAGGACAGCAGATCATATTGCGTTCGTGCGCAAAACTGTGTAGTTGAAAGTGCCAATGTTTAAACATATACGTGCATACATACATTAAAGCTGAAAAGTGATATTTTACAATGTTTTTCATTATAGTGTTGGAAGATTATATCGCTCCTCGACAGGAATAAATTCTACCATCGATTACAAATAAACTCATCTGTATATATAGGAGTCGAACTCAGAACTATATGCATCTCTGATGAAACGTCACGGCCAACGCTGAACATAGCGTTCCTGCTTGGCTTAATCAATGAGAACGCTAAAAATACTAATCTCTAATTGTCCTGGGCGAATTCATTGCGAGATGATCACATGTGAAAGAACTGATTAACACCCCGGCGGTTCGCGTAATCGCTGCTGGTTACGACTTCCTTTGGCAACCATGTCTATGTGCAAGTAAATTAGTGGAAAAGATTTTGGGAAAACCTCACCCAGCTTCGGAACTGGCATCTGCGTAGATGATCGTGGTTTGTCATGGGGTCAGGTTCTATTCTCAGCTTCCCTTTCCCATAGTATAAGAATGAAATCCTATCCTTCGTAACTGAAGCTTCGATTCAACTTCGCAAGCATGTTCGAGATAACTTTTTGGGGATCAGCGAGGGAATTCGCGAGATGGTGCACGAGGGTTTGCACTGGAAGCAAAAAAGGTTGCTAACCTGGTTAAGGTCTATCCCAATGGGTGAAATTACACGGAGAGCAAGTCTATTGGGTGCAATTCCAGAGGATGCAATTCTACTTGATGCCATCCTCTTTGTGCATGATGCTGCATGGGTTCAATTACACGTGGTGCAATTCTCGTTGTGTGCAATTCCATTGCTTGCATATCTTAATGTAACCCTACATGGTCACGCCAGCAGTCAGACAGTTTTTAACTGCAGAAAAATAAAACAGGCAGCCAACAAAACTGCGCAACCTAATATGATTATCTGTTATATATATATATATATTTATTTAGTTGTTAATTTTAAAGTTTATATTGAAATATTGGAACCACCACCTGCTGAAGAGTTAACTAATGGTCAATAATAGGATAACTTAACACAATATTTTAAAATACGAATACCTTGTATATACGAAAACGAATAGACTTTCTCTTCGAAATCAAGAGTGAATATTTCGTAGAACTAACACAAAATCAAAATTTTAACTGGTATTTTGCTTGCATGTTTTAATTTTGATTGCAATTTTCTGATTGGTCGGTCTGCCAGTGTTCGTACTATCGATTAAATTTTATATCAACGTTCAAAAATATATTCTGGCCTGGAATTATTGCGGGCCCAGCAAGAGCAAAAACAGCAGACAGAGTAAGGCCACTTGCACACGAAAAAAAATTCGGCCGGAATTGGACAAAAAAACATTTGCGCCTTTCGAGCAAACGAATACATGATTCCGAGCTCTCATAGCGCAAAAATATAGAACCTGCTTTTAATGTGTTTAAATTTATTTAAATTTATTTTAAATTTATTGTGCGACTTGAATACAGACCCGTGTGAACGAACAAATACGAATGTGCCGCTGAGCGATTTTTTTCCTTGCAAAACTCTCGTTTTCAAGTTATACCAAAAACGACACGCTCGCGTTTGGGTCCGGACATTGTAACGTGCGTGTGTCGTGGGGGCTGCAATGAGTACAAAATATAGATCATCAAAACTTGCAGAACATTCTTACCGTAAACTAAAGTTACCAATGCTAGATTAATCCAGGCTTATGACATTGCTTGTTGGGTTAAAATTAAACTTTTAACCCGAGATGTTTTACGAAATTCATGGGTATCGTCGAATAAGCTACATGCTTATTGGACAATACCGGACCGGAAGTTATTTGTAATTGACGTCCTCTTTCAATATTATATTAAACTGTTGAATATACACACAAGATTGATTTGATGTAGGTTACTAGCCGTCAGATACGGCATTTTTCTCAACGCTCGAACAAAAATTAACCGTAGGGTAGTTGTCTTTCATCCTACACGACGTCCCCTTTCGGCTGGACCCAAAAGGCAGCCTGATTCGTCAGGGACATATGACGAAAGGAGAGAGCAAGTGAGAGAGAACATAAGTGAAAAAGTGCACGAAGCGTTGATGTAGACGCGGCACAAATCGAACGAATTTTTACTCGGGTTCCCGGAAAAATGTTTTAGATATATATTTTGATTATAGCATTGTTACGTCACAACGTCCCCTTCTGGTTGAAAAATATTATGAATTATCACTGTAAAGTTAGCAGATATATATGCGAAACAGAGGTAATAATCATGGGGTCTCCGTGGCCTTGTCGACAAATGGGTTCGCAGCCTCGACTGCCTTTTCCGGGAAATAGGGTATCTAGTCCGTATAGTCCAGAAAGGGCTTCGTCTTCCCCGGAATTTTTTTCTGGAAAAGATTTGACTCTAGAAACCGCGTCGAATGACGATGTTAATCGACATCTGTCTTCCCTATTCTCATTTTATCCTGGATTATTAGAAGAATATGTGATGAAAAATATTAGGAGTGAAAATATTTCTAGATGGCTATCAAAAAGAAGAGCAAAAGAATATGGCAGTCATCTTGGAAGTACAGTTGATGTTGAAATACCGCAAAGTGACGTAGAGCAATCGGTGCCGAAGGTGGAGAACAAAATGATAAATAAGGTACGTGCATATTTATATCATCCTGTAACTTATATAAAATTTTGCATGGTACGTAAAATAATATAACATAGGAATAAATCAAAACTACATTATTATTCTAAATATGTATGCATTAGACATATCACAATTACCTTACATTCCAGAGAAAAAAAGTGTGGGTTCACGTCGAAAAATAAAGTTAACGTTAAGCTAGAATTTTTACAAGCGCGTATAACGCCACCCACTTCACAATGATATTCGCAAGATATGAAAGTTTTACGTTAAAGGTTATTAGATTTGAACAATTAAGATTATTTTTGTTAAAAGAGATACACTACCAAATATACCTGACGTTACAAAAATTGATTATTGTTATGAAGTTTCTCTCTTTCAAGATTGAATCCGGTGACTACATGCGACCTTTGTTTTCACTTTCGTCCATTCTATGTCAGATGACAAATTCCTCTGGATTTAATTTATATGGGATAGGAGGAATCGGGAAAACCTTAGTAATGTACAATCCTGAAATACCACAGTGGGATCCAGCGCAATCTGGACAACGAAGGTAATCTCCAACTGGCAGTTTTAGTTTTATTTTCCTCTCATTGTTCATATCACTTCGGTTTATTATATATATTCTATGTTTATACATGCCAAATAGCGACTACGTTACGATATAAATAACTTTTTCTTCTAGAATTAGCGAGTATATTGCGTGGATATGACTTCTGCAAAATTCCACGAAAATCTTGCCTAATTTTCGACGTAAAATGCTAAACGCAATGCCAATCTTCACAAAGTCTTTCTGTCTGTTCATATTTTTGCGAGTCCAATAGGAAACCCTATTCCATTTGCTATGTTTGCGCCTTCGCGCCAGCCTTAATTAATGAAAAAGTGACGCGCTCAACATCGTATATGAATATTGAAAGCAACGAACTTTTTTTAGCTTCCTCATTTCGAAAAAAACGACAGTCTCAGGTCACGTCGCGTTGACTCGGATGCCAGTTTGCATTGAAGATGTTCACATGGATCCGCGATTTCCGAAACGAATCGGAGCTGACGACTCGAGTGTGAACGGTATTGCTGTCCTCTGTGTTCCTGTAATTTTACCGAATGAGGATTTGGTGGCTGTAGTGGAGTTATACAGATCTTGGCACGAAGCTTGTTACACTCCGAACGATTTGCAATTTGTACAGGTATTATTATGTGCACAAGCTTGTCGACCTTATCTATAAAATCACGATGAAAAATCCCCACATTTGACCACGCAAAAATATTATCAACAGAACCGGTTTTATTATTTCATGTTCAAGTAGTATTTTCTCCAATATTTATATGAAAAGTACCATGCAACGTTAATATTATAAACAATAGGTAGACAGAAATGAAAAGACATGAACGTCATCGAGTCACCAAGACCTAACTGCCATGGCTCCACACTATATCAGAGAGACTCTGCTTAAGCAGCTGTTCAAAAACGAGAAGTTTCATAGTAGTTGTATCTTGAAGATGTTTCTAAAATAAAGAAAAAACTGAGCGCAAAATATACACAACTATTAAATCCTAATGATTTGTCTAATTGCACTTCAGACCATACTAGAATGGAATGCTCTAGCTATCCACAAATCGGCAGTATGCTCCAGTCTAAAACAGCAGACAGAAATGAATAATTTTCTTTTGGATGTTTCTAGGACTTATCTTGATGATATTACTCATATTGACAATATCATCGAGCACATCATGAGGTAAGTCTTTCTTTTTCATCCCTAATTGCTGTGAATATCATGAGTCACAAACGGACCGCTCCTCGGCCGCGCGATTTGTCTGTTATTCATGCTTGACAAAAAAAAACTTTCAGTCCAGTTTTTCTGGGTAAAATTTTCAGCTGTAATGAATTAGCTCAACATTACTTGGCGTGCGATCCTATTATAGTGCGGTACATATTCGACAGGCTAGTGTTGTCAGATATTTTTTCTAACCTGTTTGCAATTTTTCAGATTTGCAAAAGCTCTCGTCTCCGCAGACCGTTGTACCTTGTTTTTATACGACAGCGATAAACAAGAACTATACAGCGATCTGTTTGACAATGGCGAAGAGGTTGACGGAAAATCAGTCTTTGAAAAAAGAAATGAAATCAGGTTTGTGAGCTAACAACAGCGGAGAACAAATGGGTAATCGTTTCCTTGAAATAGGTCTTCTGTTACTACTATAATTTTTGCAACTAGATATTTGGGTAACCGGTGTCTAAGTTTTATTTCTTCATGTCGTTATCGATTATCTATTGCGTTTCAAATTTCCATGTCAAATTTCAAATGTCAAACGTCTCTTGTCTTCTGTAAATTTTCCTGTGAACTAAGTTCTATCTGTTTACACTACAGATTTCACGTATCAAAAGGCATTGCTGGGCATGTTGCTTCAACAAAAACTGTCGTAAACATCAGTGATGCTTATGCTGATCCAAGATTTAACAGGGAGGTGGATAAAGTCACAGGTAGGTTTGGTGAATTCAAATGGAGTATACAAAATGCGTCATGGAAAGTGGTATTTCCGAATATTTCGCATAATTTTTTCGAATGTTCAAATATAATCTATTTTGCAATTCTTTTGGTCGGTAGATGACCTCAGGGCATATCGCGATCGCATCTTCAAATACACTAAAGCGAATAATTAAAATTCATCAGGTTATTTAATTTCCCCATTTTCTAAGCCTATTTCAAAATAAACCGATCTAATTCACATTATGGGACAGGTTCAAATATTGAAATTGGTATAATATTTAACTGGTGCGTTGCGGTCAGTGTGCGATTTATATTCAACAAAATATCTATGAATTTTTGAGATGTTCAAAAAATGTGCAATATTTTTCCCGACGGCGCATTTTTCTATAGCTTCCTTATAACGCGCACTCTTCTTGATGTGCAAATTCATATCACAGATTGTTATTGGCTATTGTTTTACATGAATAATTGTTCTTCTCTATTCATATTATCAATGTAGAGTCCGTCTAGTCTTATGCATTTTAGCAGTTGTAGTAATATTATAATTTTCATTTCACAATAAAAAAGATTGATGATGAGTTTTTATTTCAGGTTATACTACGAATAATATATTATGTCTACCCATAATGAGTGAAAGTGAAGTATATGGAGTCGTTCAGATGATAAATAAGAAAACCGGTGGTTCTTTCACAAAGCTAGATGAAGACAATTTTACCATGTTTGCAATATTCTGTGCGCTTGCTCTCAGATATTCGAGGGTAACTATTTTGTAGATAGATAGTATTAGACATTTACATATATATATATATATATATATATATGAATACAGTTTACTTACTTATCGGATCAATCGTACAAGCGTCAAACTTACGCGGAGTGAAAAGGTTTTATCACAGAAATATTTTTATTGAAATTCGATCTAAGTAAAATCAGAAGTTTCTACAAATATATTTAAATTACTCAGGATCTCCAACAATTCATATTTACAAGAGTATTCTCGGTAATTCAAAGAACTTCTAATCCTCCAAGCAGTGTAACGGCATTGGGGTACCTGTAGGAAAAAGAACTAGCTCAGATAACCTGACTATTCTCGAATATCAAGTCTGCAACCGTCAACATTTCAGATGAATGTTTTAAACTTAGATTCACGCCAAATTGGAGAGTGAGCACAACAGCCATATGGTAGTGTCAGAGCAGTTCAAGAATAGTATGAAAGCCCCTGAAATTGAAGCACAGATTCTTAGCAAGCAGATTGTCGAAGGAAGTTTGTCAGAAATACCAGTCGATTTCGAAAGGTATTGGTTTTTAGGTTTTAGAGGCATGAACAGCCCAGCCAAATAATTTATATTATGCATTGTATGAAATTAATCTAGCAAAATAATATCATCATCATCACAATCCGATCCCAAGATATCAAAATCGATACGTTCTTATTCACTGTCAATTTGAGAAATAAAGCGAGTCTGATCACATAGGCATTTTCGGTCAAGAGGGACAATCGCATAAATATAGTGGTACGTGAAAAAATGAACGAAACATTCAGCAATCAATCCCTCTTAGAATCAGATAGAAAAAAGTCTTGGTATGCTATAAATTATTGTTTTGTTTCTTGAATAAAAAATATGGTTTTAATATATATAAATAACATTTTATCCCCCAACGGGAGTATAAAAATGCTGTCCTTTGGTGCCCGACTGTCATCTATATAGCATACGCAAAAAAAGATATAACATACGACAAAATTATTCATTTTGCAATATCTCTATCTCGATTTTAAGGCTGATTATTCAACAGCTGGATTTTGTAAATATTCAGAAGAACGAATAATGAAATTTTAACCACTATGTTTACTCAGGTTTCAATTTTCTATTACATCTTATGATGCTGAACTACCAGGATTCTTCATACATATTGTTAAAGATCTCGGTTCTCCAGAATATCAAATTCCAGCAGATTGTCTAGCACGGTTCACGTTGGCTGTCCGCAAAAACTATAGAGATAAGCCGTATCATAACTGGAAACATGCAGTTACTGTCGCACATTGCATGTACTGTATATTGAAACGCAATTTTGGAATTTTTTCTAGATTGGAAGCGCTCGGTTTAGTTGTTGCCTCTATAGCACACGATGTCGATCACCGAGCATTTTCCAACCAATACTTGCAAAAAATCGAGCATCCACTTGCAGCACTTTATCCAACTTCGACAATGGAACAGCACCATTATGCAATGCTTTTAACTATTTTAAATCAAGAAGGTCATCAAATTTTTTCGCGACTGGATCAAGAGTCTTATGATTTTCTACTTGGACTGATGAAGGACGCAATATTAGCAACAGACTTAGCATTGTTTTTCTCAAATCAAAGGGCACTAAATGATCTCCTTGTTAACGAAGAATTTGATATTACTGTACATCACCACAGGTACTTATTATAATTATAGAAATAGTCACTCGGTAGAGTGAGTCAGCTTACCTAAAGCCACATGCCAGCGGACATTCAGACGAGCAGATGGAAAGACGCGAACAATCCACTTTACGTCGCTTAATCAAGCCATTAAATTCTTTATAGAAGCGTTCGACTTGCCCTGATTCAAATCCGAGATCTATAAATTACAGTGCCAAAATCATACATAGTCTCCAAAACTATTGAACCCAAGTACTTAGCTAACTGAACCTACTGACTATAAATAGGTGCGTTGTACACTACAATTTATGTATGTATTTGCCATATTTGGGTCTTTATTTGGTTTCTTTTCGGTTCTTCATCAGCCTTGCCTAGGGAGAATTTCAATATGAAAAAAAACTTTTATAGCGCCTAATACTAATTTTAGGCGCACTCTTATTGGGATCATGATGACCTCGTGCGATTTATGTTCAAACGCAAAAAGTTGGGAGGTTACAAAAGCTACAGTGTATGATTTGTATGAAGAGTTTTGGGCAGAAGGAGATTTGAGGAAGAAACACGGATTTTCCTTCCTGCCAATGATGGACAGAGATTTGAAATACGATGTACCAGAAGGGCAGGTGATGTGACCAAGATTTTATTAGCAAATATCTATTGAGGATAACAATCCCATTTTGGTGATCGCTTAAAACATTATTTACTTCCATCTTTTGTATTTGTGATGAAAACCAACGACGATGGTATCTGAGACAGGACAATATTTATTCACAACCCTGTCAGAATAATTCTGTCCATCTGTGGCTCATGCTTGGCAAAATAAAGGTTCTGATGGAGAATATGCCAACCTCTTGACTTTTCAGTCTTGAAACGTGGAACGTCTGCATGGTGCCATGATGTTTCACCCTAATTTATCTTAGTATTAACGCATAAAAAAAGACCGAAATTTTGCGGTATAGCAGTGACTGATTTACGGCAAATTGCATTGGAATAAAAATTTGCGATTTGAAATAATGCATTAATGTCTACACAAATGAGCGAGTCTGATCGCGCGTAACAGTTAAAATTCAATGTTTTCAAAAGAAGTATGACCAGCTTGTTTGCTTTTTAACTGACCCGGATTCATTTAGGTGGGTTTCTCGACAAATGTGACGCTTCGTTGCTACGAGACATTGGCACAAGCACTTCCAGAATGTGAAGACTTGGTTAATCTGTGCAACGCAAACTTGGAGGTTTGGAGAAAAGAAGCAGAAAAGGTCAAAGAGCAAATTAGACTGGCGGAAGAGGAAGCGGTGAGAAGAGGGTCACAGGGTCTGGCTGTAGATGATGGAAAATCGGGATTAGGAGTAATGCTCAGAGGCGGCATGTGGGTCATTGAACAATCTCGCCTGGAGGGTGAAGAAGAGAAAACAACTAACGAAAGCAGCTGATGAGATACATAGGAACATACCTTTTTTAAATGATAGTCTGAGCTGAATAAAACTGTGCTAAAGTTAAAAAACACAATTGTGTGAGATTACGGTTCATTTCATTTCATTTGCCGAATCTTTCTTATCCAATCTCAAGACTAGGATAAGAATTATTTTTATCCCAAAAAAGTGGGAAGCCGAGAAATGGACAACGGTCACCTGGTGTCTGTCAAAGGTCGTTCCTTGGTCCAACTTTGTGTTTGATATATATAACGACCTGCCTGATAATTTGATAGTGTAATTTTCGCTGACGATAGATCTCTTTTTTCTTGTCTCAACAAAAAAATTCCGTTTCCGGAACAACGTCTACTTCTGACAAAATAGTTCGAGTCTGATTTGGCCATAGTACCTAGTAACACTTGGAACGTAACTCCTAACTCGAACGCCAAAATTTCATCAAATAACTGTTACAGTAATACGAATGCGACTAAAATATCACTACAGTTCTTGTGAAATCCTTAAATATTTCGCGTATGATCAATACGAATTAACCCAAGACTTCTCCCAGTCGGCAAAGCTTGACACATTGTTGCCTCACTTGTTATTTTAAGGTATTTCAATAGCCTTTGTTTACAGTAGCTATCGGTCCTCGTTTCTCCAAACAGCAAAACATTCAACCTGTCCGTTCGAACAGCTTCCAATTCACTGTAGTGGTTCCAGGAGACTTTTCATGTTTCAAGTATAACGCGTCTCTTGCAGCCTTGCTCCAAGCTCATTTTGACCAAAATAATTTATATATACACATATCAATCAAGCATCTACAAACATCTGGGTTATTATTCTCAACATCAGGGCAATAGCAAAGATTTACATGATAGTGATGATTGAGAACATCTAAAATGCAATTTTAGTTCAGCATTCAGCGCATATCGTCAAACTGAATAAGACGTGTTATAGCAGTATCTGTATAATCTTGTGAAAACCTACTTTTGCCCAACCATGTTCCGGGCAGAAAACTGGAGCAGTAAGCGCACCAAATATTTTCAGATTTTAGCAAATACTAAGCACTAAACAAACCTTTCGTAAAAAATTTTAACAAGCCTAGACCAGCAACTGACACCAAATCACAAAGATATGACCACATATTAAAGATTCCCGATTTCAATTCCATGAATGTAAACTGATAGAGGGACAAACCATATATGTATGTGCATCTCGGGCTGAATGTTATTTTTTTCGGGTGTTCAAAGCGTCCACACCATTTGCTTTGGATGTACAAAAAGTTTCAAACCCATCAACACTGCTCTTCGATGGCAGTATCGATGATTTTGAACCTTATTTACAAGTTTGACAGCACGGGACACCTCAAAATAGACAAATCTTTTTGCAAAAGGTATATCACAAAATATTACCCATTTAGTAATTTTTCTTCAGATGGAATCCATTTTCCATTTGTTCAGGCAGCAGGGTAACATTCTGCCAGTCCGGTGCCTCCCCACAAGAAACAGACAAGCAGAAATACTGCATGATGATTATATTTCAACACCATCGAATAAGATTTCACAGTATAAGTATCACTATCCGTAAGATAGTTGTCCCATTTCGCATCAAGAGAGTTTTACCCTGAACAAGAGTGGTAGTATACAATTTCAGCATTTTACTTGATTTGCAGTTTAATGAAGCAAAAAAGAAAAAAACACAACGGACAGCATAAAAGCAAAGAGATTTAGATAAAAAATAAAAGGAATATTCAAAGCATTACAGGTATTCTCAATCAGAAAAAAGTATATCAGAATAAGTTCGTCAAGTGTGGGCCACTGATGATAGATCAGCCAAGGTCCAGTCAATCTGAGGCGCAGACTACAAATAAAACTTTTGATTAGATTACAATATATCCACATTAAAATTTAATAACCATGGCACACTAGGAGTTGCGTCAATGAATTCTTCAAAAGAAATCATTATCACATATAATGCATTGCATTGCACATTTGTATATGTGACCACAATATTTTCGTTTGCGAGGGGATACATGGCCTCTCTCTGTCTCTGAATGTGAAATAGTCAATGAACAAAAGTGGTGTTACAAAGAAGGGGTATGCTTCACAGACAATAAGAGTAAGTCTGAAAAGTTCTGAAGAACCCTGAACCGGAAGAAATAAATGCCATGTCAAGTCAAATTTTAGTGTGAATATATCGTACATATTGCAGCTAGGCCACCAATAAAATAACATAGAATATTTGCTTATGACATGGCCCACAAGGCACAATACAGATTAAAAATACGTTTAAAATTTAATATACTCTAAAACGAGCAAAAAAAAACTAAGAAAACCAGTACACATTTTCTCCTATATTTTGGATATTAAACGTCAATATTAGTGTCACTGCTTGTATGTATCAGTCCAGTCATAAAAAAAAACTTCATCAGTTTTGTCGTGTATGATTCACTGATAGATCACGCTGTTCAAAAGCACAATCCGCCAAAATCTCATTTCGACAAAATTAAATTTCCAATTGGGAGCATATCCAGGAACACAACTTATCTGATATATGAACAAATGATTCTGAGCACAGGTGCAAAATTTAATAAATATTACTTTTTTTTCTCCGGAACAAAAGAGAGTGGATTTGATGGCAAATTGCACTGGAGACGTATTTTCCGTAAAAAAAAACACATTTTAGGTCAAAAATAGTACAAAAGCATAGCGGAAAATTCAAAGCTGCCTGTTAAACCACAGAAAATTGTTAAAGACAACAAAGTAACCTCAAATACGTTAGTGCTCCTTGTGCCCAATAATAACTTTGTTGTGGAGGTTTTCTCAAGAGCCATAATAAAAAAAATAAGTGTGACTTTCATATATAATTCAAAGAATGCAATAACAAAATGGCATGATTCATCGAACTTTTTCCTTTATTACAAATTCATCTAACAAAAATTATTAGAATTTTCGTTATCTCTTCTTTTTTATTAACCGTTTCATTCTTTCCTCTTCTAATTTGGCTTCTCTCGCATCTTCTTCTCTTGCGATTCTTAAACTGAAAATTAAAAATACATAAACTTCCCAACAACAGCAGTGTTTTGACTGCATCCCACATACAATGGTCTTTTTCAGTATAAGAATTCTAGTATTGAAACCCATGGGCAGAATTGCCATTGAGGTTGCCCTTGTAGTTTAGTTTGAATGGTATTTCAAATTTTGAAATGCCCCAAACATAATTTTAACCCATATTTTTGTCCTAAGTAACACGATGTAGTATAGGATTTCATTTTTATCTTGCGGAAGAGGAAAGCAAAGAATGAAGCTTAACCATATGGTCAAACACAACTTCTCATACAGATACCAGTTTTAAGTTTAAGGGAGGTGTTCAAATTTATTCTGTACATGGACATGGTTGTTGGAGGAAGTGTAAATATCTGTTTCACAAACCACTATGCGACAAAAGGTGTCCAGCAATCCTTTCGCATACAATTATCCCACACTGGATTTGAACACAGGATGTTAGTGATGCGTAGCTCAAAGTGTATTTCTTATTTCTAACGACTTCACCGACTGAGCTAACCGAGCACCTCTATGATGCAGTAGTAGGTTTTTGTCATCGTCAAGAGTGAGTGCACTCCACCAATTCCCAAAATAAGACTAGTTTGTGCCTACATATTATATTACCTCTTGCTTGGTTATTAAGAATGTATGCGACCGAATTAACCAACATTAAACACAAATATGACGAAACTATAATAGCACAAACAGGAAAATACAATTTTTGTAATAGATATATATATATATATATTCATACCTTCTTTTCTCTTCTTTTTCAATATCTTTATAACTTGCATCCATTTTTGATAATTCCCACTCACTCTCTCTACCATATTTAGATTTGTCGTAACCAAATATTGCTTTTATATGCGATGATACATCTACATCACCATCATCATCTTCAACTAAAAAAATGAGGAAAGTTCGTTAAGAAAAAATTTGAACAAATATCCAACATGAGCAAATGAATTAATAAAGCCTTGAAAATTCAAGCATATTTTATTAATAATATATCAACTCATTGCCTGCAAAGAAGTGGTAGATGGTTTTACCATGGCGGATACCACTCACTGTGCTTTACCATGGCGGTTTAGTTTCATTTGGGGTGTTTTCCGTTTGCAGTTTCTGGTACTACATCTTTAAGTATCTCTTTGCTATTAAGTGGTTTCTTTTGGGCAGTGTTTCTGGCCTCGCTCAGAGTGCATTTTAATAATAAAAAAATAGTGCTCCCTTTTGCATCTCAATAGTCTTGATCGAAACAAAAATAATTGAGTTCAGTAACAATTCGGCTCACATCACTTTTAGAACATTTTTAAATTTTCGTGTTTGAGAACTTGGCTACACTAAACATTACAGACATACTTTTATGCATGTGAATAATGCACAGGCATGACCATGGTTAACAATCCCCCAAACTCTACTTATACCCATTAAATTTTTTATATTCTTATTTCAGTTCATACCAAGGCATTTATATTTTGACAAAATACTGAACAAAGCTCTGTTGCTGGTATTTTACAGAAATGAACCCATGGACGCTAAGATTTTTCATGAACTTCTGCTCAGCGCTATCTAGTTTATAATAACAGTCACAACGAGAGTGACTGGTTTTCTCCGGCTGGACAAAAGAGCTTCATAATCATGAACACTGCTATTTCATAGCAATATTTTTGATTTTGAAACTTTTTATAAAGTTATGTTGCCACCAGACGCTTGAAATAAGCATTATCATTTTTATAGCATTCATCATAAAATATTGTTGTTTTTGTGAATTTTCCTCTGATTAAACTAATTTTCTTTGGGTTTCTGGGTAACAGTAACTAATAAACTTATATTCTGATCACAACCTTGCTCTCCATCGTCATCAACAATAAAATCTTCCAACTCCGAGTCGTAATCATCACTATCATCATCTGCAATAACGCCGTAACGTCGTTTTGTTGGTGGTGGATGTGAACGCCCCACATTCATTGGAATTTTGCCTTCTTGTTGTAGTTTCCTCATAACAGCAGCTTTGTAACGAGCTACCATTTCTGGCGTCATTTTAGCTGAAAGAAAAAAGGGCAATATGTCATTACTCATTTTAAATTCAACCTGATTTTTTTACTTCGGATTGCCTTGAACCTTCGATATGAATGCTTGTTCCCTTTCTCTTAATAAAAAAGGTTTTGAAATCATCAACAGTGCTTTATATAATAGTGTAGATGATCTTAATGTCTTTCGGGCAGTTTTATTATCATAAGCTACTAAGGTGGTAAAAACATCTTTGTCTTGAAATAACAATCTCATGTTAATATTTTAAAATAGTAGTCATTTGCTAGTGTTAGTTTTTATTGACAAGCGGGTATGACTTTTGAAGGGGCTAGAAATATCAGACATATAAAATACCTAATGCAAAGGAAATGCAATTTAGTTTCCCCCAGAAATTCTGAAACTTCCATTTACCTTGCCAGAAGATTAAAAAAAATCAACATTTCCCTGAGTAGAATTGTTAATAATTATTGAGCTATTGTATCTAGTATTTGTCAAAACACCAGAGGTTTACACTGGGGTGGCCAATCTTTGTTGCCTTGACCAGCTGAATCAGATATTAATAAGGCATTCAATAATGAGAAAAATCAATGCAAGAAAAATCAATAATTGTGCGATAATATCCCATATAAAAGAATAAGAAGCGGTATTTGGATTTAGCTATTGCTTGCAATCCCAATCGGAAAATTTATTTTGTCAAGCGTGAGTTGCAGATAGACTGCATTCCTACATCACGATACATAAGTGTTTCATATCTAAGAAAAATTTTCCAACAATTTTTTTGGCTAGGTGTTTTAAGTGCGATTTCCCCGCCCGGCCACATTTTATGTGACACAGACTAATTAATATTCATTAAGTGGTGGGTGGATGATTTCACATCGCCCATATAATTGTTCAATTTTTACTTAAGCATAACAAATTTTCTAAAACATAATACAAATTGCCAATGTAATCTTTGGTTGTACTTACGCATGACATTTCCCGTTTTTTATAACCCTGTGTGTAAGGATCGGCCTGGGCGACTCCTGGATAATTGGTTCTGACGGATTCACTTGTGACGCTCAAGGTACATTTCCCTGTTGGTGGAGGTGGGGGACCAGAAGATTTCTTTTTCTTGACAGTGTTTGAATTAGAATCAGCACCTAAATAAAAAAGTAACAAGCTCAGGAAAAATTTCAACGTCCAATATTGGAAATAACTACAACATTAAAACATGGTAAACTGTATGTCACCCAACTTTCTTCTACCAAAAAGCATGCTATTGTACTGTTTCAAAGAGCTGCATGAGGCATGCAAGAATAAAAAAAATTCAGGTGCATATTAGAAACACCTTTAAACCAAATGTAGGCGGCGGGTGGGCTTTGTTGTCTAATGACATTGCATAAGTTTTGATAAGTCGGTATAAGTGAGCCAAAGACCAGCTTTTGTTGTTACTTGGAGCGATACTGCATCAATCTGTGAACTAATTTAGGGAGTAGGCCACGAAATCCTGGTGTCTCGGCATTTTGGAAAACTTAATATAGAAAAATACT
Source organism: Styela plicata (assembly GCA_963675895.2). Lineage (NCBI taxonomy): Eukaryota > Metazoa > Chordata > Ascidiacea > Stolidobranchia > Styelidae > Styela > Styela plicata. The sequence continues at coordinate 2,698,207 of OZ023150.1, forward strand.
CAATAAGCACAAAATTTCCTGAACCCTGTTTGCTACTTCGAGCTAGTCGAACTTCCTACCATACATCTAAAATTACAAGCATTATATTAAAATATCCACTTCCTACCCTTGTTTGACTTTTTCCACGGATCAACCATAGAATCAGCAGCTCGTTTAGTTGCGGTGTTTTGTTTGACAACGGTATGTTTGTAAGGATTCGTCACACATTTCTCTTCATTTCGTTTATGTTTCGATGACGAGGATTTTATATTATTGTTTTTTTGCGATTGTGAAATATTGCTTCTGGGTTTGAAATGATTTTCTATTTGTGTCTGCCTCGTCTCTCCATCAGATGAGGGTCTTGAACGATGTTTTTCTTTGAAAGATGATTGTAAATGTTTCGCTGGCAACGTTTTTGAGGAAGATTCTTTGCCATTAGCAGTGTTGCTTTTTAACCTTTCACTTTTGCTTCCTGATGAATGATGATCTTTCGATCGCATATCTTTGAACCCATTGGTTCTGTGTTTTTTATGCTCTTCTTCTCTTGATCTTTTATCTTTCCGTTTTTCAAGTTGTGTCAAAGAAGGAGTAGAATGACTTTTGTGCATTTTCTTATCAGAATATGAAGAGTTTGTTTTGTTGGAATTATTAGACGATTGCTTGATTTCAGTTTTCTCGCCATCCTTTTTTCCAGATGATGACTTTTTCAGCTTCTCCATCAAAGCTTTGACCTGAAGTAAAAAAAAAATTGTTTGAAGCATATTGGATTGGATATTGAAAATTGACTGCGGATTTCAAGGAGGTCATATTTTCATCACTCGAACTGAGTAAAAATCACCAAAATGATGTTTGGTATCTAAGGGGTGGTCAAAATCGAATGTCTGTTGAATTCAAAATTGAATCAGGTAATTTTTACAAATCGAATTGAATATTCGAATCCTAAGTATCATATTAAACCAACAAAAACATTTTCGAATAAAATTGCTAAAGACAGGAAAATAAGCATTAATTTTCCGTAAATGATTACTCTATTGAATTTGTTAATTTCGAATCACTAGTGAAATCGAATTTGTATTTCGATTTAAAATGATATTGATAATTTAATATACAGGTACATGAATTTGTGTTCCAAGATCTCATGCTAGAACAATATCATGTTCAAAAGATAAATCTCATTTTCAGTGGAACAAAAGCCAAATTTCAGTTTGTCGCAATAGTACATGAATATCAAATCCTATTTGTTATTGTAAACGTTGATAAGATGATTAATTAAATAACATATTTAATTTTCCCACGTTAAGTAACCAAAACAACACATATTAAACTGCACCAATTTATCACTGAACTATATTACCTTAGCACGTTTGCTTTCTTCAGACATTCCAGAATTTAGTTTACCAATTTTAAAGTTTGCCAGTGAACCTGTAGATGGCTTAGAATGATGATTTTTGCTTTGTGTGGGCAACACTTTCTGAGCTGAAATTGTAGTCATATGAATATTAAGAGTGAAAGCATTATTCAATAAAAGTAATGCAAAAATTGCACTGAATTTACAAAAATGTTCGATATTATTTTTTTTTGGCATGTTGTTTCGCCAAGCTGGACATATTTTGATTACACGTTTCACATGTTTTGTTAAGTATGAGTCACTGATGGATCGTGCTACTTAGGCACAATCCATCTGTGGCTCATGCTTGACAAAATAAAATTTCTGATTGGCAGGAAGAAAGAAACTCACAACTTGCACTTTTCAATCTCTCTTCTAATTCTCGTCTTTTCCTCCTCTCTCTCTGATATTTTTCTTCAGCAGTCAGCCGTCTCCCATATTTATCTGTGCTGCCTAAAAGACATGTTGATTAACACAATGAGAAACAAACAAAAACGTAAATTGAAATAAATAGCTGTAGAGGGGGCAGGGGTTTTCATAAATCACATGTAACAATAATCTGATTAGTCTCTAATCATTATACACATTCTGTTACTAGTGTAGATCACCCTAAGCAAAGCCATACACCACAACACCTAGCAATTTTTGAAGAAGAGATTTCTAGCAATAATGATCATTGCTTGTACTACCCCTCATGAAAGATTTATAAATGAAAGTAACATGAAAACAGCAACAGCATGTGTTTGTCATCTTGCAACAGTCACTATAGGGATTTCAACGTAAACAAATTGAATAATACTGTTTATTCTTATGCCTTCGAAAATGACAAATAAAGCCAATAATACTTATCATTAAAAGCAAGGATCTACGAGTTATGATCCTAACTAATTTCTCAATGCGCCACCACCACTGTGACGTGTATGACCAGAATTAGAATTATGAAAAAGATATCCGATATCCGTACACAAGTTCTTCAATTAACCCTGGATTGGACTGCTCGGAATGGGGGACCCATGAACCAGACTTAACTAGTCTCGGAACCAAGATCATTTATCAGCAATACCGACAAAATGACCTGTTCACTAGGCCATTGCATCAACAACTGAACGAACATACTTTGTGAAAACATGAATCGCAATTACCGTCAGACTCTTCTCCTGAGTCACTGTCTTCGTTTTCTGACGTTGACGAAGAGTCATCAGGTTTATTCTTATTTTTGTCAGCAAGTTGAAGAAGATCGCTGAATTCAAGATTAGAAGCAGATCTTGCTTTTGCTTTTTTCTTTTCTAATTTTCTTATTTTTCTCTCATCCTGTTCGAGAACTGGTTCCTTGTAAGAATCTTCATCGCTTTCATCATCGTTCACACCAGGAACTTTCAACTTGATGTAAAGATAGATTTTAATTTATCAAGTACTGGTATGTTTGTTAAGTAAAGGCAGGAAATGTCCGAAACAAACCCAATATTTGTGTACATATATAAACGAATATGATTTCATAATATATATATATACATATACACACACATATATATATATATACAGATATATTTAGAACAGTAGTTTTCATTTCAACATTTGTCAGCTTTACAGCATAAATTCATTGAGATTTTTTTTTCTAATCAAATTTAAATATGGCAGTATGCACAGAGTAAAAGAAATAATGACATATTGATAGTTTTCCCTGTTATATTTAGAACAATAACTTGAAAATAGCTAAAAGTAAATCTGTCATTCAAAACTCTGCCAAATTTTGATACATACATATTCCAAATTACTTCTTCAGTATGTTTTTGGCACAATATTCAGCATTTGCCAAACTTGGCTAAGATTGAGTACTGTCAATGTCTTAGTCTTCTGAGAAGGAGAAAAAACATAAAAATGCAATGTAATGTTTAAATTTACTTTGGTTGGAAAAACATGGATTCATGACCCATACTAGCAAAATGTCAATTACTCTGCTATTCAGACACCCAAAAAAAAATTGCGTATTCAATTCGAAGAAAATTTGACAAACGGGCAATAATTCAAAATATATCTCTTGTTAAAAGAGGGTATTGCCTCTTCGCGATTGTATGGCAGCAACCAAACTACAAAAAAAGGTTCAAAATCATCAACACTGCTAGGAAATAGCAGTGTTGATGGTTTTGAAGCTTTTGGTCACCCGAACGAAGTAAAACAAATTCTGTTACCTGCCACCACGCAGTTTAATATTGTTTAATATTGCTAGACGACAAGGCTGAAAAAGTCTTCATCCTTAAAGTCAGGTATTTTTAAATTTCTGATTAAGAAAATATTACTTAAACTAATTCATTGATTCATCTTGCAGAGAAATCATGAAATATGTCAATTTTACAAGATAAAATTTGATATAACGTAAATCATGCTTTTGTACCGAATGAGGAAAATATGGTCAAATATCAACAATTTCGTTTATCTGAAATATTAAAACACAATTTCATATATACAAATAGCAAATTTCAAACAGTTAAAGTACTAAACTACAGGAAAAACTCTGGATACAACATTCTCAGTATCAAGTAATCACGCCAGCCATTACGCCATCTAACAAATTTACCTTTGACATATTTTTCATGAAAGCTTTATGTTTTCTATCTGCTTCTGGGGAAAGAGGAGGAGGGGAAGGGTGTCCTCTTCTCCGCCTTCTCTTCTTTGGCTCTGCATAGAGCCCCAAGACATCCTCGCCTCTGTAAACCTATGGATTAACAAAGTACATTTCAGTAACGCCAAGAAGGTTAAGATTTCATTTTTGCCTACAGGAGAGGAAAGCCAGGTCTGATAATACGACAAACTGAATTTTTGTAAGAATAACTTTTTTTTACAGGTAAAAAATAAAATTTCAGCCATTTGAGCAAAGCATGAAAATGAGAGTACTTGTTGTACAGGAAAGGTCAAATCACTTATTAGTAAACAGAGGTAAATCAATCACTGGAGTCAATAGTCAGTTCAAATTAAGAGGTCAGAACCTCCAGAATAACTTTATAAGACCATCAATCGCTTGTCTAAAAATACTTTATCATAAATGAAATAAAACTGGTCAACGGATATATTTGACGAGCTTCCTCTTCTAAACTACCAAAACGTTTTAAACAAGATATTTTTGGTTTGAGTATTGCTGATTTCAAATTTGGCCACCCATAGGCTTGATGAAATCATAACATATTTTGTTAACATACACTAAATTGCACAAGTGTCCAAAACATAAACATAACTATATTATGATATATTTTCACGATCACATGAGCCTAGATCAAAACGTTTATCTCCACGCCATCACCAACATTACTACTAAAACAATTTTATTTGATTTGCTGATGATTGCGAAACCTCAGACGACCAAGAGAAACATTCTATTGATTTATCTATAATTCAATACTGGCTTTTTTGGTCAAGCTTTTTTTGACGATACACAAATTTATTTCTGGCAAAAATGAGCTACAGATAAACAGTGAGTTGCCACATACTGTCAGAATGGCAGCTACTCTGCTACACACCTGAAGAATATGTGGCTCCATCAGAAAAATAGCATTCCGTTATTATATTATAAAATAGAAAAGTCACTTTCAAAAGGTTCAAAACTATGAAATAGCAGTGTTGATCATTTTGGAGCTTTTCCTCAAGCCAAACAAAATAACCTGAATATTTCAGACACTCGAAGGAGATTCTACCACCTTGATTGCCAAATAGATCTACCAGTGACCCAGGCTCAATAAAAAGCCTTTTCTGGTCGAAAAAGATATGCTTCTGACTAGCTGACATAGTGTCAATCTGCTGAGCACCTTGAAATTTCACCAGTCAGTTTTGCGTCTCATACATTCAAAATTTTTAGAAAAAATCTGAATTCAACCTTCAAGTTATCTTTTGTACGTTTCGCCATTGAATTTGCTTTTCTTGATGTTTTTGATTCAGTTCTTAATTTTTGAAGTCCTTCCTTTTTCTTTTGTGCTTCTACCACTTGATAATGGAAAAGATATTTCAATTAATTAAGAGCATGGCAGCTGAATACTTGTCGATTTCCGAAGCAATCGAATCTACCGATACTACTTTGGATCAACCCAAACAGATATATACTAATGAATATTGTTTTAAGAGACAATAAAAACAACTCATTTCTATGATTTGACGTTTTCAGCAAAAAAATTAAAATCCATCTGAAAGTGAGAATTGATGTTAATAATATGACACTGGAGAGCAAAATTTGACCAGCATAGACCAGTAAATGAATTTTAATCCAGTCAAAAATATTACTCTGTTATCAGGAGGTAGCAGAACTCTAATGATAAAATTAGAGACGTAAATCAAGAAGATTTGATGGTAGGAGTTGTAGAATTCCCTTTCAAAAAATGAACAAGCAGTTTTGAGGTGATTCAAATCATTTTGTAATTTATGCCTTTTTATTAAGAGCCCAAACCTAAATGAAAACAGTCACACTAAAGTGTGAACAATTCCAGTTTATTATGTTTAAGAAGATACCACAAATTTTATGTTATAAAATTATTACAAATCAAGATTTTCTGTACAAGGTACCAAATATATCCCTGGAGCAGGAATTCACTTACAGTAATGTGAAATTATGAAGCATAATGTCATCCCCAGTAAATAACATTATTTGTTATTAAGTATGAGTCACTGATGGATCGTGCCGACTAGGCACGGCCCATCTGTGGCTCATGCTCAACAAGATAAAATTTTTGATTAGGTCGAGAATGCTTATTGAAATATCAACATGTTTTGAAACAAACTTTTATTAACAATAACTCTTGTATTTTGATGGAAATTTTCTTTCTGACGACGGGTCACTTTGTTCTGACAGTAAAAAAGTAACTGACATGTCCCAATTTAACGGAAGAAATCAAAATATTAGGTGTAAAATGTACAAATATTGACCATACCAACTGCATTTGCATTCTTACTCAAATAGGACTGCCAAAGAAAATAGAAAACAAAGAAAGGGCAGATATCATGACCGTAACTCTAATATGTATCTTTTTACAATGCAAGCAAGACCACATAGGACTGCCAAAGAAAATAGAAAACAAAGAAAGGGCAGACATCATGACTTTAACTCTAATATGTATCTTTTTACAATGCAAGCAAGACCACATAGGACTGCCAAAGAAAATAGAAAATAAAGAAAGGGCAGATATCATGACTTTAACTCTAATATGTATCTTTTTACAATGCAAGCAAGACCACATAGGACTGCCAAAGAAAATAGAAAACAAAGAAAGGGCAGACATCATGACAAATTTACCAAAAAAAAAGTAAAAGTTATTAGTAGTAAATGTTTATATAATTATCGCACGACTAGCATTCCATCTTGGCCATTGATTGACGGATAATTATGGTAAGTTGAATGGCCAAGATTTCGTGGAAGGGTGAAATGCCGCTATTGCCTATATCATACAAAAACAAACCACTAGGGTAAATCTATGATGTGATATCGGCTGATAAGCCGATACAGATATATCAAACCGACGCTGGTATCGGACCGATATATCAGTTGTGCTCTAATCTATTTAAATACAACGTTAATTACATCGAAAAATATGGCACATATTCAACAAAAAATATTCATACAATTCTTTACTTCTTCATTCTTCTTCTTCTCAAGAAATGCTTTGATTGCATCTGGATTAACATTTGGACGAGGTAATTTCTTAGCAGGCCGTACATCTGTGCTGTATTTGTAGGACTGTAAAAAACAATACTTTCAGTCAGTTTTTCTAACACAAGACGTTTCATCAATTTCTGATACAGCAGAACGCAACTTAGTTTTCATCTGGGCATACTAGCAAATTGCCAGCTACTTAGACATCCCAAGAAAATAAATTGCATCAGAAGGAATTTACCAAATAGGTAATATTTCGTGATACATCTGTGGCTAGAAAATTATGTGTCTGATGGTAACCAGACCGAACAAATCGCTTGACTATGCATCTGGGTGCCCAAAATTCTGTCCCAAGGTAGCACATGTCAGAATTTCATTGTCTTCTGATTTTATGCAGCCTTGTATAGGATTCGAGATAATTAAAATACAATAAAAAAACTACGTATTACAATATTGCGTACCACACAATTGGTAAAGTCACATACCGGTTATCAACACACAAAGAAACAGTAAGGCATCCCTTTTGTTTACAACTGGGTGGAACAGACATGTTATTAACCTTTTTAGAATTTCAAGATGTGCTCTTTATATTATGAAGGCACGCTGTTATCAACATTTTCAAAAAAACGAGATTGGCCACCAATTCGATATTTTTCAAAGCTTATATGAGCATGATTCAGCTTTCCACTGCGGTGTTGCACTTTTTTATTCTCGTATGACAATCCAATCAAACAAACTATATCCATGTTGAAGAATAGTTCAAAAACATCAACTCAAAGTAATGATACCAACGCCAAATATCAAGCTAAAAACATAGGGCCTTACGAAATGAGTTCTGAGTCAACACAGCTCAGCTTAGGATACCGGTACCGTTAATACAGAATACATTTAACCTTCAGTTACATGATACGGATGTTCTACCGCACATTGATACTCACAGTATTCGGTTCTTTGGCGTTTTTTCTAGCTTGATTCAATATATCATTCAAATCCATTTTCCATATGCAAAACCTGAATTCGAAGATCATGCGATGCCTGGCTTATAAGCTAGTTCCGGGAGGCACAAAAATACGCGAAAGTCAAGCGAACAGGTCCCTCCGTGCTTGCGTGCGTTGTGGATCACACAGTGGACGTCAAACAGCTGATGTAAATAAGCGTGACGTCATATGAGAAATAAACCGCGCTATGCATGAGTAGGAAGGAAACAACGACTGTGCCAATTTATTATTTTGACCGTTTCTAAACAAATTTTGTTCAAGTATTGACCATTTGCGGACATTTGTTTAGAAAATATATAAACCTGCCCTAGGATTTGTCATTTTTGTAAATCGGACAACTGGTCCGATAAAGAGATATAAATTTTACTCATCAATCAGAGAACAACATATTTCAACAATAAATAAAAAATATGTAAGTTTTCGGTATAGACTGAAGGGCAGCAGCGATACGACCATTTGGCCATCGAAGTCAGCTACTTGCTGGATGGATGTGTGGCATAATAGAATTTATAGTGTAACGCAACAATTAACCACCAATAATAAAATTGTTTTGGGGTTGGATATTAGTCAAATTTGAGTTAAATAAAGAAAAAAAAGAAAAAGGAATGACTATTTACAAATGGTTGGCCATTCATGAGAAGAATAGACAAGACAGTGGGATTTATGATTTATAATTGTTGCGCCGAGAAAAGGTAATCGAAGGGGAGAGAGTTTTTTATAGCCGATGAATCTGACAAAACACAACAAATTTTCAATTTTGACGCATCTCAAGTCTCTTTTATAAATCGGACATTAACTCCTTATATTTATATATAACTTATATTTATGTTATATTTATATATACGCCTAAACGCAAAACCGAACTTAGACGTAAGCTCTAAATCAAACGTAAAACCCATAAATTTGCCTTGGAATTTTGTCACATTCATAAATCCGTCAAGTTGCAACATGCAACTTGGCAGATATGTAAATCAGAAGCAAAATACACCACATTCATGAATCGGACGCTGACTATACCTTCATCATGTGTCCCAATATCACCAAGCATGGAGGACGCTGTTATAGGATGACTTGTTCAGGGTGATCCACTCGAATGGATTGCTGTAAAAATTGAGTAACCGTTTTCGAAACGAGTTCATTCTGCGAATTCCATTCAAACTTTACTTAGGCTTAGTTTTTAATTTTACACATTGTTTTCATGCCCATTTACAACACGAGTGACACTTGTTCCTCAGCAGTCTTGATTATACTTTCACAGATTAACCTTTTCAGTTTTCAGAAAGAAATACGAATGAAAATATCGATGGGTTGAAATTGAAGGAACCATGTATGATTTATCTGGAACCGGATGCAATGTAAACGAATCTAATCCCTTGATTGGGGATGAGAAAACAAGCTGCGAATGTTGTTGTAAATATACATATTTTATGTTTTATCGCTCTATAACAGACCTATCCGAAAGATGTCAGAGGGTCAATTATATTTTGAGACGCTAGTTGGAGTGTGTTAAATTAGGCTCTTGTAACACTTCAACCGCAGTCAGTGAACTACTTGGATGTAGTTAAGGACGAGTTGACAAAACCTCTATGATAAATACTATACTCTTTCTAGAAACAAAAAATCGCATCACTCGTACGGTATGTGATTAATGACTTGAAAATAATTTGAGGCAAGTGGGGTGTGTCCGGTAACAAATCTAGTAATGCGCTCGCTGTCTGTTTGATAATCGCACTTGGGCAAATTTTAATTTTGCAAATTGCGAGGCATAACTAAGATATGATAGGATTTATCGCGCACGATTTCAAGGGTTTAGTTTGGCCTCAGTCACTGATAAATTGCGCCGTTCAGTCGCGATCTATCTGTGGCTTGTAAGCACAAAAATAAATTTCTGATTGGTAATCGCTTATGTTCTTCATTTCATTAAACTGACTATTGAGAGGGGGTACACTGAAATATATTTTCACAATGAAAATAGCGTTTATGTCATGTCTGCGACGCCGTTTTTGTTAAATAAAGCTAAACATCAATTTTTCAGCTTAAATTAAGAAAAACTATATATAGCCTAGAGTCAACTACAATGAAATGCGCAAAAAAATTGTTTGAAAAATGTCGTTAATTTGAATGTTTTCCCTATGAGTCCTACTATTTTCCCGGTGGGCTCTCGTCTTCCTTGTCCTCATACACCTATGCCTATATCGCTTTTACCGACTGAGATATTGGGCTCTGATAGCTCGTACCCAATAGCTAGTGCAGAGAAACTTGTCATCGACGACGTGGGCCAGAATTTGAAACATTCGCTGCTTTAAATTCAGAACTATGAAATTATATTTTTTTTTGATTGAAACCTTCAAAATGTTTGTCGTACATCAGCGTAAAACAGCCAAACGTTTACCTCGGTGGCTCAAAATTTTTTTAAAACAAAGTAATCGAAATAAGTAGTGTTCGACTCAAATATGAAAAGCAGTATTGCCTATAACTAGCTATACGTTTGCTTCACTCACTGCACTTTACGATTTCCCTCATCATCATTTGGTAGTCAAATTTCGAAGTCATAATGGGCGCCGTAGGCAAAAAAGTTTTTCCCAATAAAACAGCACTTTCGTTGTACAAAAGAAACCGAAAATCGCCCCGGAGATGCGAAGAGGAATCATGGTAACATGTACCCCTAAAATCAATAATGGTTGTCGTCCCCGTCTCCGCGCTTCTAGCAGCCCAAGCGAACTTTTGGAAAAAATATTCTTTCAAATCTGGAAACCATTGCTGATATCTTCCAAAGGTATTGGTTGCGTGACGTTCTAGCGTTACTAAAACGTCGATGCGAGTTTACGTGTTTGTGTGGGATCCGCGATCAGGAATTTTATTTTGTCAAACATGAGTCACAGATTACCGCACCTCGGCTGCGTGATCCATCGATGTCGTATGTTTAAAAATACGTGTTTTGGACAAACTTTTCTGCTGGGAAAAACATGAGGAAGACAGCAGTCTATGGCATATTTCTGATTTGTTGAAGAACATTCGGTTTTAAACTTCGTTTTGAATATATATAAAGGATATTTACGTCAGATCCCTTTTGGCATTGCTATCTGGTCTGTCTGGCCTCTTGAAGTGAGATTGCCTGGTTGCAATGGCTGAAGGAACTAAGCTCGATGAGCGCCATCATTACATTTGTTGGCAGGTAAGTTTAGGTTATATATCACCTGATATGATTATGAATATGGAAATCCGTTGTCATGTTCAGTGTTGCCTAATCTGATGTAGCCCGAAGTGGCAAAATTTTAAGTCAGTCGAGTACTCAGACACTCGTAGAAAAGTGCTGCCATAAAAAATTATCGAAAAATAAATGTCTCCTTCAAGTGTATATCCGAAGTTTCAAGATCACCTCTGCTGTTTAGCTTAAGGTCAGTCTTGATCTGGGGTGGCGGATATCGAATATCTTTTGGTTTCAGAATCAAATCTAATAGTTTTCCTGAATTGAATGAAATATTCAAATCAGAATTTAAATAATAAACAAACAATGACATCTTTTTCTCAGCTTCTAATTTAGGTGAAAATTAACTAATATTTTTGAAAAAATTCAAATTATCGTGTTATTGATTTTGAATGGTTGCAGAAATCAAATCGAATAGTTTATGATTAGAATAATGCGAATCGAATCGAATATTTTCGACAGTAGCCTTTGGAATTGCTTCCGAAATACCTTTATATTCTTAAAGATCGAAATATCTTAGCACCACATTGAATACAGATAATTCAGTTCCTATTCGATATTAGGAATATAATTGATAATAAATCAGACCAGTAGCGGCTTTTAAGCAGGTTTTCAATTTGCGGCAAATTTTATTTTCAATTTTCTTTGTCCCTTGATTGTTCATGTCGTTTGTTTGTTTATACTATTTTATGGGAATCATAGTAACCAAAATGAATATGTGTGTTTCAAGGAGTCATATCAATTCAGTGTAAACATTAAATATTAGCCAGTCAAATTGTAGTTGCTTAATAACAAATTTATTTATTCAGGTAGGATGCAGGTAGGAGTCATATCAATTCAGTGTAAACATTAAATATTAGCCAGTCAAATTGTAGTTGCTTAATAACAAATTTATTTATTCAGGTAGGAAGCATCATTGGAATGGACACACATGAGGTTGAGTCAATTCTTTTGAAAGATAAGAATGTAAGTTTTTTATTTACTTGTTATGGTGTTGCCTGTTGTTTATGTATATTCACTACTTCCCAGGGAAGATACCACCCACTATACTTTATTAATATAAATAAAGTAGTTATTTTCTGGTTGTTTTTACTTAGAGGGCAGTTACTGGGACTACTTTCGTGCATCTCACTGCCTTGAAGATATTTTGTTTTAAGGTACTTCTCTTGATTTTGACTAAATAGAAAAAAACGGGTGGAAGATGCACTGAAATTTTTCAAATTGTCAATTACAAAGCACTTGGTAAAGATCTCGCACCCTCTTTCTAAGGAGATTTTTTAGCTTCAATGACTTTAGGTCTGATTACTGTATGAAGGAACATCTATCAAGCTAGGGTGTAACATAGGTAAGCCTGGCAAAACCAAGAACCTCAGGTCTTCCCAGTAATCCTAGCCCTATACATCTAAAGCAACTGGTAGCATTTAACTTCGGCAGGTTTGTCCACAACCACTCAAATGAGTGATTATAAAGAATGTACAGGCAAAACAAAAGCGTAACTTTTGCGATCTTACATGCTGCTTTGTCAAATATAGTGGATTTATTGTTGTTTTCTGTTTTAAAATGCAGACTGTCCTCTGACTTCTTCTAAGAAATTTTTTGTTTTTAAAGTACATATATTATTTATATTTTATACAGTTTGGATTTTTTCAAGAGTTTTTTCGAATAGGAGGCTGTCGTGTTCTTACATTATTTTATCAAGAGCATCAGCCAGCTTGGATGATACAGCAAAAGAAATTTCAAAAACCTGACAGAGGAAATAGACCTCCACCTGGTATGTCTGTATGTTAAACTGAGCGTACATGTATTAAATGTTTTTCAATTGTCTAAGTTTTTTTTCTTTAATATGCGACTTACTTCTGGATAGAATTTATTATTACGTTCAGGTCTTTTTTAGACATATTTTTCATGACATAAGAATCAGAAAATTTCTTTCAATTGTAAAATCACAATTGTCAAGCATGTATGATGTGTTGATAGAGGTGAAAATGCAAAATATCCAGATTATGACTCATGCTGAATTTTGTGCTCTCAAATATATTGCTTAATTTATTTACAGCCAATCTATCTGACAGAGGTGCTCATGGAGGACAACAAACGAGTACTGGACCTGCCAAAAAATATTTGTTTCTTACAAAAGGAGATACTGAGGTTGGATGCATCTATCAATAGTTTCCTCAATATCATAATTATTAATATTCATTTAGCGCTTTTTATCTTTTCTGACTTGCATTTATAGATAGCCAACTATCCAAATCCCAAACTGCAATTACATGTTAGTATTAGTATTCGATTGGAATGCAATATTGGTGTCAAATAATAGGGGCACATCAACATCACTCGTTCTTGAATAAACATTTCTCATAAATCGCTGAATACGTTACAATGAATAAGGAAATATGATTCGACATTCTAGATTCGATTGAACTATATATTCCAGGTTGATTCTGGAGTAGTGAAGTAATACTGAATTGTTCATCCCTAATGTTATGTTAGCTACTCTTCTGCTCAGACATTAGAAAATATATAACCAACGAAAATTTTTTTTGAAAATTTTGAATTACCTCATATATGCAATGTTAAGCATGATAAAATTAACTATTGATCTGATTCTGAGATCATGATCATTTTAACAAAAGAGATTTGCTCAAGGTAAGCTACTGATTACAAGTGCAGGCTTGCAAATTTGTTGGGTTATGGCTTTTGATTAATTGTTTTAGAGATAAAAGATTGATTCCACGAGTTCACTAATTTTTATTGTAATGTAATTTTATTCTTTTGTAGAATGGTATTTCTAATGTATTTCCTGTGTGTCCTAAGAGGCGACTAAAAGGAAGCAAAGAAGTGGTAGATGGTTTTACCCTCACCCGCGGCTGATACCACTCACTGCACTTTACTATGATTGTTCGGTTTAATTTGGGACGTTTTCCGTTGCTGGTACTTTTGGTAGATCTTAGATTGAGTGGCTGTTGGTTGGTTCCTTTTGGGAGTTGCTTTGACCTTGCCTAGAGTGAATTTCAAAAAAAAAATCTGGGTATTTTGTAATCTTGGGTATTCTGAAATTCTTATTAGCAATATTTTTTATAAGTTGCTTACACATAGATCCACGCCACAGAAAATCACTCTTCAAACAGAGTTGCCTTCATGTAGATTTGCTGCCCTGGGAATATATCAAATAGACAAATTTAAACCAAACAAAATTGCCCCACACAGAGTAGCCCCCAAGCAAAATTGCATACTTTCAGGTTCTGTATGGGAAAGTGTGGAAATCCTTTGGTACCTATTCCACCTAGGTAAAATGTCACAAGACAGTTACCGTAGTTAAAGATTTCCCATTGGTTCCACAGACAAGATGCAAGATAAATCTCGTAACCAGATGCAAATATAAATGTTGTTAATTGCATACTGTAAAATAAAGTACATTTCATTGATACATCTGGTCTCATATAGCATTGTTGGCGGTTTTGAAGTTTTTTGAAATATAGTAATATTGATAGTTGTTTGGAGTTGGAGATATATCTGAGAGGAGTCATCAATTTGCATCATCATTTTTCTGATGGAAACCATTTTTATCTAAACCATTAGGATCAGCTGACTTTATATCATTTTTTTTTTTTACAGCCATTAACTGGTTGGTGCTTTTTCTTTGTTCGGCATTCTAATGAAACATCAATTGATGTTGGAAATGTTCACAAAGACACTTATTTCGGAAACTTTCTTGTTGAAGATGGGAATCTTCTTGATGCGATGAAATTTTATTTGTCCAAAGTAATCTATCCACAACTCGCAGCTACAAAGGTAATTTATTTCAGAAGACATTGTGAAGCTCCACTCATAGGAAAGGGTGGTAGTATGGTACGATACAGAATTTTTATCATACTTCAAACCAGCAAAATAATTTTGTACCAGTACCTAATTTCTAACCATACCTGCCCGTGTTTTTCGTGTTGTACAACATTTTTTTGTACATCGTATCGAACATTGTCATTTATCATACTATTATGAACTGTACCCACTAACGATGTCCAAAAGAGACCAATCTGTAAAATCTAAACCTCTTGCATCGAATCACCAATATTTTCAGTTATTTTTGTTTATACGAAATTACGCAACTATCCTTCAGCCTTTTTAAATTTTTCATCATCATCACAATTTTTCATTCATGCTCCTGATTTAATTTCAAAATTACTTAGGTTAATACTATTGGAATGTGGAGATATGAAAAATAGTACGGTAAGGTACGAAATAAATATTGAACTTCATACCATACCAAGTATGAAAATGTCAAAATGTATCGTACCATACTATTGTGCCAGAAAATACAGACTTACCGTACCGAACTTCGTATCGTAGTGCCAGCCTTGCTCATAATTTTATAATTGCATTTTTGTAATGAAAATTAAGGTTAGAAGTTTATGTCTTTTTTTGGACTAACTTCACGTTCCATTTTTAACATTGTTTTGTCAAAGCATAAAAAGTCTGATTCATCAAGTTTAATATAAGTGTTGATTAAACCGCTTTTTTTTAATGTCAATTTTTATTAATCGATGATATAAATTACTCAAATGAGTAGAAGGCTTGTTATAGTAATGCGTATAAATTGCCCCAAAATATTCTCTCTATTATAATACTTGAGATAATAATTGTGACATTGTGTTTTGAATATTTCATGTTTAGTTATTAAATGTATTTATATATTTGTGATGCCTTTTAAGGAACTTCTTGCAAAATGAGAAAAGCAAGGATTTGTGTTTACTATTTATTACCCTTAAAAATATGCCAGTGAGATTTTAGCTTAGACAAAACCCTGCTATGTGTTTGAAATGAAATAAAAAATACTATCAAACATAATATTTCAACATATTATGTTGAATAAATTCACTTCCATGCTATGATTTTTCAGAATTGGGGAGTGTTAACAGGGAAAAGAAAAGATGATTTGCAAGTTTGGTTTCTAGAAGAATTTGATAGATTTATACAATGCTTGGGAAATGCAAGTGCAAATCTTGAAAGTCAAAGTGTGAAGCTGACTCATATTGATGTTGGTGTTGATGTCAAATCTGTTCCACCCAGTCAACTCTCTGCAATAGGTTAGAAGTTAAACTACCAGTAGAAATTTTCGTTAGTTCAAGAGTTAAACTTCAGCAGGAAATGCAGCTGTACGGAGAATGATATGAACGCTAAACACAGGTTACCAGAATTAACCACACCATTAATCAGGGTACCAAGTTAGTTCAATCGGTAAAGTTTTGTGTTAGTCTTCGAGCTATGCATCTCTGCTCGTCCTGACGTAGGTTTGAATAGACACCATGAAGGATGATGGTTAAATGAGGGGTACGCTAATTGAACACCCATCTGAAGTTTCTGTTATAATGACATTCTGTAGAATGCTCATTTCAACGCAGTCTTTATTGTTTTTTAATTTAGTCAGTTACAAAAACTGTACAAGTTGTTTAATAGGCATGTCGGTAGTGTGTTACAACTGCAGTATTTATTAAGACTACTTTTATTCAATTATACCAGCTGCTGATCCACAGATCCTTGAAAATTTGGAGAAGCAAATGGAGATTTGGACCAAAGAAATAGACCAGGTATACTTCTGAATATTTGTTGGTATCAGTTGATAATATAGATTTTCATATTCAAGTAACAATGTTTTTAAACCTAATTTTTAGTTTTGTTTGTTTAGCTTGGTCAGCTTGCCCGTCATTAGTTTTCACCAAACATGTGTCACTTATGCAGATTATGTAGTTGAAATGAACCTAATTAGAAAAAAGCAGAAAAAAGAAAATTAAAATGTTTTGTTAGGTAGGTGTCACGCAGGCCAGGCATGATCCTTCTCCGGCTCTTACTTGAACAAAATAAAATTTATGATTGAGATATAACTTTTATTAATAGGTCCTTGTTACAAGTGAACAAATACTATGTGAAGCAGATGACTGTGGACCTGCAGCAGAATTGGAACATTGGAAACGAAGAACTGCACAATTTGATGGACTTTTAACAGAAATAAGAGATCCAAGAGTGAGAGCTATTTCATCAGCATTGAATGCTGTCCGAGCAAAAAGTATCAAGAAGTGGAAAGAGATGGTATGCATATCAATATGAAATATATGAAAAGAAATTTAATAGGTGTAACATTGGATATATTGAGAAACCATTTATGTGTTTTTCATAAACAAGTAAATGAAAGGTCAGTGGAGAGAACAAAAAGTGAAATTTGAACGACTGATTTATGATTGATTGATTCAATTATTTCCATGAAGTATGTCGCAAATAATATAAAAATAATCATTATAAACTGAATAACCATACAGAATGAAATAATGATGATGCAGCATTACAATGTTGCAGTTCAATGAAAGATTAAGGTCATTGCTCTTTCGATCGCCATGATGATAAGTCTATGGTTACCAGTCCAATAGGTTAGGCCAAATTTTAATTTGTTGGGAATTGAAAACGAATTTATAACAATCAAAAATTCAATCAAAAGTACCAATTTTGTTGTAGCTGAAAAAGTTTTGCATCTATCTGTCTGATCTATGGAAGCATAGATGATTAAGGAACAGATTTCTATGTATTAACATGCATTATAAAGCCTCATGTATTGAAAAGTAATATTTATTGAGAATGTTTTATTTTTTAAATATTTCAATTTCAAACATTTTTTCTTGATATTTGTTCTTTTTCCAAGGATGCTCATATAACTGATGCAACAAATGAAGCTAAAGATAATGTCAAATATCTTTATACTCTTGATAAATTCTTTGGACCACTCGTGAAATGTACTCCCTTGGCTATGATTGGTTTGTACATTCTTCTTTACATGATTATTAGATAACTTTTGACACATCAATTAATCAACATATCTGTTACAATTCCAAAAAAAAGATGAAATGTCTGACTGGTCAGATTTTTTATCCCTTTGAAGATTAGGCTTGATTAGAAGATCAACTTGCTATATATGACATTTGCTTCAAACCTTCAAACCTTTTGTTAGGTTTTGTTTGTACTCTATGTCTTCTGTTCAGCTATATGTTCACTATATACTGTTTTCATCGTTAGTCTTATATCATATTCTGGAGTTTTTTTTAATAGTAGTTTGGATTTTCAATTGAATGTATTGTTTTACATAATAGACTAACTGCTATACTTTGTAGTTTTGGTCTGAAATTGATCCTGGCTGCGTTGCATGACAAACTGACCTAGGATTTTTGATCACATTAGGTATCAAAAAAATTTCTGTGAAAAAATAGCATGGATTTTTATTGCTCTTTTGAATGACAGCTATTCGATTTTTCCTTAATGTAAATCATTTTATGGAACGGCATTTTTGTTATACAAGGTGTTTTAATTATTAAAATTGCATTCTCGATAGTTGTATTCTCTGATTGTAAGGAGTTACATTAAAATCTAGTAAATTGTGTGTATTATTGTATTGTGTCCAGCTGAACTGGATCTTGCAGTTTGTGTTTTTCAGATCATGTTTCTTCCTTGATGAATACAGTCAGGATGATCTACAGCATCTCACAATTTTACAATACTTCGGAAAGAATGACTTCACTGTTTGTAAAAATTACCAATCAAATGGTATCAACATGCAGGGCATTCATTTATAAAGATGTGACCAAAATTTGGGAGCATACTCGGTAAACTGGAGCATATTATTTATTATCATGAATTGGTTAATTCTTCCCACTGAAACACCAAACTCACAATATTTACAAAATTGTCATTGATGAATGTATGAAAAACCGTAAATATGCAATGTTTATGAGAATTTTTTACAGAGCAGTTGAAGATGAAAGGCACATATAAATATACAGTTCAAATCGAGTAATGATGATGGTAAATGCATCACTTTGAACTAACTGTTTTGAATTTACAGCTATAAAAACATTAATACAATACACTTTTATAATGATTTTTATTATAATACACTGCGCTGCACTACAGAAGCAAAAAATATTCTCTTGAAATTTAGTAAAACTTATTAGATTTAATGTTTAACCTGCAAGCAATTAAATGTCCTATTCACTAACACTCACACACACACTTCCCCAAAATATATCGATCTACAACAACCGAAGTCGAAGAGTGGTGGAGAAATTATTATATCATATCACAGAGTTAACAGGGAAGCAAATAAACCCTAAGGTAAAGTTTAATATTTGGCCAAGAGAAGTTAAATAAAATAAGGATTCATAATCTGAGTAACATGCATTTACCCATCTCAAGTTAAAAATATATAAGTATCATACATCACACTGGGACCCCCACCCCCTAAAAAAAACTGTGATGGCTCCCACCACACATACAAACGCATATTATAATTAAAGTTAAAAAGCTCAAAAAAGCTTACAGTTCAAAAACAATAGCAGATTTAGGCAATGTTGCTAACCCACATTGACCTGTGCAGGTGTTGCTCAACTCAGGTATTTGCACTTCTATTCTCTAATTTGCACAGCATAATTCATGTGATCCAAGTACAATTTATTGTGCATATATCTTGTTCTATTTGCTGCAAATTATGAAATTAAACAGAATTTTAGCATAGAAACTTCGCTTCGCAAGTATCCTATCATTGTCTTCTTTTGAATTCCTCAAAATGAAATGTGCACAACACTGTATTGTAATGTTTTTAATTAAGGTTGTTCAAGATTAATACTCAAGGTGCTGTGTGTCTTCCTGACAGGCATCTGTTACATAGATTTGAATTAATATCAATAACCTGCACAAGTGTTTATGCTTTTCCTTTAGTTTTTCTATCTGTTGTATCTGAGAGTTTGTTTCTTTTATAGTGGATGAGAGCATTTTTTAAACTTTACAGTTTTGCCCATTTTTCTAATTTCTCTGTCTTAGTTGATTTTGTTTGCTTGTTTTTTTGTGCCTGATCTGTTGACAGTTGATCTGAATAAAATTGTATCGCAACAAAACACATTGTATACATAATAAACTAAAAGTAATTGTTTTCCAAGTTTACTTTTTCTGCATTGAAATATGGTATATCTCATTGTTGTGAAGTTGTAATAATTTTGAATAAAACATTGGTGCATTTTATAGGGAGGAACTCATTAAGCGTATTGATGAATGTTTGAAACTTAATGAAGCGTATCAGAGTCAGTTTCAGAAGACAAAGAAAAAACTTCAAGAAAATCCAGCTGAGAGACAATTTGAATTTAGCGAAAATTATATCTTTGGGAGGTATTTTCTAGCATATTAATAGCGGTCAGCATATTAAAGCTGAACTATTTTTGAAGGGGTCACTTCTTTTAGCTATTTTACTTAGATTTTCCGAAAAAATATTTTAGGCTATAATTGATCATTTTTGTTATTGAACCATGTTAATGTTCTGCATGCTCAGACACAGTCTATGATTGATGGTTAGCATTTACATAATTCCCCGTTAATTCACTCGAACAAAATATTTTTCTTAGATGTGTGATCTGGACCTTTCTGTATGGTTTAGTTTAAAGGTGATTCGAAAAATTCGAAATCGCAAAGTCATATATCATGATTTTAATGCAAAATTAATAAATTTAAAAATTATTTAAAAAAAAATTCTTTTAGTCGGAATTCTTGAATACTCGGTATCTGAATTTTTAGATAAGGATATCCCCAGGCTGGTGTACACAAAGTGATTGTATACAGTAATAAGTGGACATTCCTCAGTTTCCTCAATTTATTTGTGTGATCAAGGGGGAAAAAAATAAACAACTACTATCGTACTATTATTACATCCTATTGAGGATCAACAAATAGAAGTGATGATGACAATGCATTGTGTAATGCTCTAATGATCTTTTTAATTTTTTTTAGATTTGACACATTTTGCAAAAGAATTATTCAGATCAGAGAAATGGCAACAACAATGGAAGCATTGTCATCATTGCCCGATATTAAGATACAGGTACATGTTCTTTCTTTTAGAATGAAATAGTAAATCCTTATACTGGTACCAAAATTGTATTGTGAGATGAATTATCTATCCTCTGCCCAATCTCTCTTGTGAAGATGAGAGTGTATATGATCTCTATCACAAGGATAGTTGAATAAAACATTTTATCAGGTACTGGTATAGCATATAGTGGAGTTTGATAAAGTTGGACTAAGTTATGGGGATACCTCGATGAATAAATTGTGTGTCTTTTTTATTGAAATATGCTTTAGGCAAGTCGAGAAGCAGTGCCTAAAACAAACCAATTAACGACCACTTGATACCGAAGAGCTACTGAACGATGTAGTACCAGCAACTGCACTGTGAGTAGAAAACGTCCGTAGAGAAACTGAACCGTTGTGTTAAAGTGCAGTGAGTGGCATATGCCGATGACAGCAAAACAATCTACCACTTCTTTGCTTCCTTTTAGTTGCCTTCTACGACGCGCATGAAATGCGTTAGGTGTATTCTGAAGCCCGATTTATAGATCGTGATTCTTTGTTGTCTTTTCAATATTATCACCGTTCTATCTACAGTAACCAATCTTAAATTGAGTCCGGAGCTCAACCCATATATTTTTTCGTGTTCATCCATCCATTGATATATCAGCAGATCATTAAAAACGACAATATTGATAATATTGGTTATTGCAAATATACGCATATCTGTGCACAATTTTTCCATCAAAATTGATGTATTTTTTCCAATTAAAACCCTTCCTTTCATTAGATATATTTTGGGTTTTTTTCATTTTCTGTTTCATTCTTCAGTTTTTATATTACTGAAATCAAGATTTATATTAGTAAAAAATTAGAAATTATATTTCGTCAAGTATAAATCAAAGGTGTAACGCGCCTAGTCAGTGCAATACATCTTTAACTTGAACTTGACATAAATTTCTGATAGTTTGATATTTTATTGAAAAGGGACTAGAAAGTTACGCTATGAAGTACAAAACCATTGTTGCAAATGTGAAGAAAAAAGCCTATGATCATCTCAATCATCGGTCTCATGAATTTGATGTTGAATATTCTGATTTTAAGTCTCAAATTGACAGTGTGCAGGAAGGAATACAGAATCTCGTTGAAACACTGTTCGAGAGGAATATGTCGGTTAGATTTAAAGCTTTTGTTTTTATTCAATTTGCTTTTTAATGAAAAATTCAAAGTCTTTCCAATCAATTAATTTTTAAGCATAAGTTAATATTAAATGTGTTTTTCATTGAAACAAATCAGTTTTGTAATGCCATATATTTCTGTTCTATTGTATTTGTTTAATAATATTCATTTTTAATTAATACTTGCTAATATGTCTTTACAAAACTGTTATTACCAGACAATCATATTTAAGTTTTGGTTGTTTTCAGCTTTTTTATGTTAATTCATTTTTCCACTCCATGCTGTTTTCGATTCAGTTCACTATCAAATTGTTTACCTATCCATAGTCTTTGAAAAAGTTTTTACCTAACTTTCAATGCATGGACAGGGTTTGTGCATTGTTTGTCTGACAAAGCAAAGCGGTTGGACAAATCGTCCCACTCTGTTGGGCATTCGACAATCATCCAATTTATCATTAATTACCTTTTGTATGGCTTAAAGCTGAATATCATGTATTTTTCAATTACAAACTTCATAATTTTGGAATATTACGGTACTTGTAAATAATTTAATGCGAAAAAATATCTTCTAGTTTATTTAAAATTTGTAAATTATTTTAAATTTTAGACAGTTGAAGCTTTCAGACTGATATCAAAGTTTGAGCTTGTTAAAGGTGTGGAGATTGAACTCTGGGAGAAATATTTAAAAACATTGCAGCAGTTCACAAAAGAACTAGAAAATACCAAGAAAATTTATGCCAAACAATGTAAAGATCCACCACTGTCTAGGAATGCTCCACCAGTAATATAATTTTATGATTTTTTTATTGAATCTAAAATAAAAAATTATAGAAGAGAAAAATAGCGAAAGTAAAACAGTATAGTGATGTTTTTCTTCATACTTAAATATTCACATTAGTTAGTGTTTATTGTTGATTGTGATATCTTATATCAATATCAGTATTTTATTCTGAGTTTAGAATAGGATTTCATTCCTATCCCATAGGAGAGGAGAACCCGAGAATACAGCTTAATCATATGGCGAACCACGATTCTCGTGCATATACCAGGTTCGAATCGAGGTGAATGTTTTTGGCTTATCATATTTCTCATTTTTGCTGTGCATGGACCTGGTTGGAGAAGGAAGCCATAAGCAGTGCTTACATGAACCACCATTGACCGGCGATGCATCTAGCTGACTTCTTGCATATCATCATCATCCCTCACAAGATTTGAACCTGCATATTAAGGATCAGAGATGCGTAACTATGAGCATATTCCCAAGGCTTTTCTGATTGAGCTAACCGTACACCCTTTTTAGCATGCAAGGGAAGCATGGAAAACACCCATTGAATAGGACCTGTATGCATGCTTAATAGCATATTGATGAAGCTCAAGTTCCTCACCTAGTATTACAGACTGCAATATAGATTGCATCAATCTCTCATATAATACAAATATAATCAAATTGGTACAGCTTAGTTCTATCTGGAACATATATATATATATATATATATATATATATATATATATATATATATATATATATATATATATATATATATTGATATTTCTGAAAAATATATATTTATTGAGTATCTGAAACTTTTGTTTTCTTTTGGTGAATCAAACAGCTACCAAAGCATCAACTGCTATTTAATGGCAGGATTGATGACCCTGGAGATCTCGGACTAACTAATGTTTAAAATGTAGCTAATTATATTCAGTCTCAAGCTAGTGTAAGAAATTTTACTTGGTCTTTTTATTCATGGTTTTCAAGTCAGAGTTTTTAACAATGCAATACTATTTTACTTATCAGCTATCTGGCAGAATTATGTGGGCGAGGCAACTATTCCGACGTCTTGAAACGTCAATGAATGCCATGCAACAGCAGCCTGATTTGATGAAAAGCCAGGAAGCAAAAGCAGTAATTCGAATGTACAACAAAGTTGCTGCTTGCTTGCTGGAGTATGAGGTAATTTGACATTTCGATTAAGTATAGGTATTGTGGATTACTTGGTACTTTACATTAAGTCGATTACTTTGATAAAATTGAATGGAAACTTGGAATGGAATACTTCCCAAAATGACAATTCGGACTTGTATCGTTCACGAGGAAAAGTGGGAATCTGTTTTGAAATGAAAATGACATCTCTATGTATTTTTTTATTGAGCACCAAGTGCGACGACGCAGCAGTATCATCCAATATTGACTCATACCGAACCAAAATATATTTTGCCTATACTCTGTTATGTAATACGTCAATGAGCAAAAATCTAATTGGAAATTGGAAAACAATCATTCTCATATATTTTTTTTTCATCTTTTGAGAATAGTCGAATCAACTGAAGTGCTAAGATATACTTGAAGATTTCTAGTAAAGGTCTATTAGTTGATACATGCCAATAATGCAGTTGCTTTTATTTTGTATTTTTTTAAAGGTACTTTTCCACAGAACATGGTGTCGTGGTATTGAGAAAAATCGAAAAGGCCTGATGTCATCTTTGCTTGTACGACATCCAGAAGAAAAAACATTGCATGTCAACTTTGATCCCAAAGTGATGGAACTTTTTAGTGAGACTCGACACATGAGAGCATTGGGACTTGATATTCCAGAATTTGCTGCAAAAATGGCTGCAATGGATGAAAAAAATTTGAAAAGAAGATCTGATCTGTAAGTACGGA
Source organism: Styela plicata (assembly GCA_963675895.2). Lineage (NCBI taxonomy): Eukaryota > Metazoa > Chordata > Ascidiacea > Stolidobranchia > Styelidae > Styela > Styela plicata. The sequence continues at coordinate 2,723,124 of OZ023150.1, forward strand.
CAAGGTTATACTAAGACCGTGTCAGAAATTTTATTTTTTTTAGCATCAACTGCAGTTGGACTGGCTCTCAGTAAAGGTTGTGACATGGTTAATGAGTTATATACATGATATATGAGTTAAATCAATTTGCATACATTTCGGCTCCGATGATTCTAATACTCCTCTTAGTGATTTGTTAGTATTATGAACATTTTTGAGCAAAATTTTGTCAACATTTTCTTCTGGAAAGTTTTTTATAAATCCGAAAGCAATCCACCCTGCGCTCAACGTTGCAATTAGTGATGAAACATGTTTAGACAGTATTTTTTTTTTGATTGGATATGTTATTGAAAACTACACCAGTGAACATAAGGAATGTTAAGAAAATTCAGCTTCGAAGATTTATAGCATTGAGCCTTACCTTCTTAATAGCATTGAAAAATTGAAATAGTAAACCTGTCTTTTAATATTATCATCAAATGTCTTGTTGATGTTTTGAGTCAAAATGCCAGCCACAATGGATACCATCAGAAGAAAATTGACCTGAAATGTCCTATGATAAATTTTTTACCAGAAGCTTTCTGGTGAATTGCCTTTTTGTGTGTCTGGTGCAAATAAAACCATGAAAAGCTTTAAAATCATCAGCTTTACTATGAAATGCTATGCCAGAAGAACCTTTTGAATAACCAAAGGAAATCTGCCTCTCTGGCATTACATGAGTATTTACAATTCTTTTTATTTTATCTGACCAAGAATATGACGTGGTGTTTTATCAAATATTCTCTATTGTCTCATTTTGAAGTTTGAACATGCTAGTTGCCAATTCTTTGTAAAATCATTACTTTGCTATATTATTGGCCAAGAGCATTGAAAAACAGCAATTCGATGGACTGAATTCTGTAAGTTAATACAATCAAGGGTATTGTGTTTTGAATATCAATGAAATGATTTGTTTTTAGGTTAGATTGAATGCAGTGAATCAAAAAAAAAAATAAGCAGTTGTTCATTTTTTCATTCCACAATTCTAGGTTGTCTGATCTTATAAAAGGTTTTGATAAAATGGTGAAGAATATTACCTACCATACTACAACCATTGATGAGAAGTCATGTAACTCAACTTGAAGATGTTTTCACTCCTGGACTCACAATATTAAACTGGTGTTCACTAAATATTGATAAATGTAGGACTTTTTAGAAAAATAAATATGTATCTTTTATTGTATATGAAATAAGCCAATAGTTTGATACTTGATTATGTCATGCATAATCTTCAGCAAGGCATTCTGTGGGTAGCTGAAGCAAATAAGAAATATGCAGGTCTTTGTCTATCAGGTGTTGTGTTGTGTCTATCAGGTGCTGTTCAGGTTTTTCCTCATTATATTGTTGAAGATAAAATAGCCAGCTATGGCTTGCTGAATTATACATGTCAGTGTTTTCATCAGTTTTATAAAAATATTGCATTTGGCTGGGTATTCCGATGCATATTACAGAATTTATCCGAAGTCAAATCTTATTATGTTGAATAGGGATATATTGGCTTCTCTTTTTTGATGTGGCACTTGCCTGACTGTAGCATGCTAAACATTCTATAACTTAAATGATATAATTACAGTTTATTTTTTTTCAACATATTTTTATTTCTCATTTTTTAACAGTCATCAAGCAAATTGAAACTGCTGAAGATGAATTTCAATTTTTTCTAAAACAAATCAATGATACATTGGAATATAGAATTGAAAAAATATTGGAAAAAATGTCTCAAACTTTGTTTGTAAATATTCCGGAATCTGATCCTATTGACATCATGGCGTGAGTAGGACTCATTAGTATATAAAGATGACAGAATTTTGTTTTTCTTCTGGTGTCCTAAATATTTGTGTCATTTTCTTCGGATGGACAAAAAATTTTCAACACCATTAACACTGCCATTTCACATCAGTATTGATGATTTTTTAAACCGGCCGCATGATATACCCTATGATGACAAGGTTTCTTGTAACCCTTTTATACGTAACCATGCTTAATAAGGAAGTTCAAACCTGTGTCTTTTGTGCAGGACAGCTAACTGCTAGAGGGACACTAGCTCTGAATGTATGCTGTAAATTATGTTTACGCATTTATACTGTGATTCTGTTCAAAATTTTATTCCATATTTATCATTGCTCAATTTCTGACTTATTTTAATTTCAGCGATATTGTGTTTTATTATCGACTGAATTTAGCAGAAAAATAGTTTATTGACATTTAGTAACACACGATTCTTAGATATATCGAGAGTTGTAATTCTTTGTACATTTAACTCAATCGAAAGTTGCCCAAACATGTCTGTCAAGCGAGATAAGGAATTTTTGTATTCTTAACTTGTTTATCATATTGTCTCCTGCTTTGTAGTAATTTTCACTTCCCACTTTCTCTGTTCGTTCATTATTATTTGTGCTGGTCGAATGACGTAGAAATTTTTTCGTTTTAATTTCTAGGTGCAGCGGCGGGCTTTTGTGAATTTCTTAATGGATGGTGCAAATAATTTAGTTTTATGCGGACATCATTAGTCTGATATACTTAGCAGTCAGTTTGAGTTTAACCATGTATGATCCACTGATGTTGTAGACATATTTAGTCGTTGTCCATACAGTTGATTTGTTTATTTATAATGTATCAAACATTAAATTTGTAGGCTGTATGGACATAAAGTTCTTTCATCATTCTCAAATTACAATTTATTAGTGTTCACCGGTGAATTTTTATTGCCTTTTTCACAATTTCTGATATACGTTCCTTGAGGTTCCAGTGAGACATAGTGACATTGTTGAGAGTGGATAAAAGCACATTCGGGAGCAGCTTATAATATTCTTAAGCTTGGCTTGTGATCGGACCTTCTCACTGCGGCCGCAAATATAACAACACAGTTTATATTCCTCATTGAGCCATATTGTTACTTTACTTATAATGCCATCCATGTCACTCTCAGAGAAAAAAAGCCATTTTAGTTGATAAATTCATTATTTTTGCCCACCACTAGTCATAGAGTAAGTGTGTGGAAATTATTCACTAATTTTGTGCTTCAAATTTTGAATGAATATGAATTGTGTATTCCAAGGTTTTATGAAACAGCTGAAAAAGCTATTCATACTGGAGTTACAAGCTTGATTCGACAAACATCAGTTGTTGAAAATTGTGTCACTGAACTTGTTGATTCACTGATATCAAGATTGAAACAAGCTGAACAGGCATCTTTATTTGTAAGTCATTTAAATTTTTTTTTTGCTTTAGGTTTGACTTTATTTTCTATAATTTAGAATAATATGCAATTTATGCAATAATATGCAATAATTTATGCAGACATGTAATACTTTTTTGTTTTGTTACCTGCAAAAAAATTTATCGGTAAGACTTCTTTTTTTATTGTGGCATCAAAATTATAAGGTTTGAGATATTTTCACAAGTTGATCAAACCCTAATTTGTAACAAGTTCAAAGTGAATTCTACTATAAATTTCTGATATATTTTACATATCTTACATTATTTTTCTGCTTATTATCTAGGAACCATATTTCTGTACACATCATGAAGCAAAACTGAAAGGACAAAGATGTCAAGAATGCCAGTCATGCCTTGTATTCACAGCTCTCAATTCATTCTGTCAGAGAAATACAGATTCTCTTATCAAATGTAAGGTTTAAAAATATGTTCTTGAGCTTTTGAAAACTATATTATTTATTTTTATTCTATCCCATCATTACCCTGCTGCCGTGTTCTTACATTGACATATTGGTGGATCTCACACCTTAATTTTCATGAGTATTATTCATGATATGTACTTTTTGTTGCATTTGTGATATCTCCTACTGCTTATTAGATATGATCAAACATTTTTGCTGAGTATAAATCACAATGAAGATTTTCTGATTGGTGTGTTCCATTAGCAGTTCATGGTCATCAAAATATTATTTTGTGATCTTTTCATAAGTGGCTTTTTATTTATTATGTTCTACAATTTATATACTCATAACAAAGGTACAAAATTGTCTCTGGAGAAGTTGAAGCGTGCATTGAAGGTCAGCTTTATTTTTTGTGTAAAACTAGTGATTTTTTATTTACTTCATAAGTATATTGTTAGGTGTTACTCAACTTGTTCATTTTGTTTTTGCTCTCAAGACAGCTTTAAATGGTTATGGTTGCTTTGTTTTGCTCAACTTTTTAAGAAACTATACTAGGAATAAATGTATATCCTGAATATATGATGAACTTTCAACTTGGGTTTAGCACTTGCTTGTTTTTAGTGTTTTTTAGGTTATTTTTTTGAATTATTTGCTATGTGAACCTACCGGGGGTAGGTTTCATCTAGTTTAAATTTCAAATTTGAACAATTTTTATTAAAAATTTTATTTGGAGATACGATATCATTTTTATCCTGTCAAAGTCGAAGAAAGGCATATTGTAGATATCCTGTGTGAATTCTCATTGATGTTGGCAAAATAAATTCTATTGAAAAAAGACGATATCACATCTTCTACTCTTTGACTCCAATTCCAGGTAAGAAGAGGAACATCAACTGATAATTTGAGGAAGAATGATGCTCAGATGATATCATCACCAATATTAATGACTGATATAATATTATCTTTACCAAATATTGCTATCCAACCAAGTTTGGAAGAAATTCAACATTTATTAAACAAGGTACCGGTAATATTTTGTAAATTGCTTACTGATGAACTTACATGTTGCACCTATAGAGTAGTAGTTAAACTTTTCCAGTTAGAATCCTGAATAATCCATGTTCTCGGCCCAAGACGAGGCACACCAACTTCTCTGAATTTATGGAGTTGGTTAGGCATGAGCTTTCTAACAACAGTAGCTGCAAACATCTCATTACCACTGGTATGTGGTAGTGCAGGATTTGGCTCACATAATTTTGAAAATGTTTTTCCTGGTATTATTTATTGATCCATTTATAGTATATGATATTTGATTCCAAGTGTCTGGAACAGCTAGTTTATGTTGAGCAAAAATAGGCAATGTTATTCAAACTTATTTCGAAAAATATTTTTGGTGTTTTCTAAATAGGCTATAGCCTATAGGCTGACATAATTTTGCTTTTGGGGTGTCTGAATTTCAAGCAAATTTATTTTTTGTAATTCAAAAAGGGTATTACTTAACATAGCAGTGTTGATGATATTGAAGCCTTTTGATTATTGATGCTAGAAATGAAAAAATTGCAGCTGTATCTCATTGCATGTAATATAATTCCAATAACATCTTTTGTTAAATTTTCTTCTGATGGCATTAATTTTCTTCAGGTGTCCAAGTAGCATATTGTTACTACCCAGGGTGCTCGGTTAGCATAATCATTTGTTGGGATTACACTTCGAGCTGCGTACACTTTGATATCGTCCCGACTCAGGTACATCCTGTGAGGAATGACTATGTGCGAGAGGTCTTGCCGGCGCACAGTGGTTCATATTATTGTTACTTACGGCTTCCTTCATCAACCAAGTCCACGCACAGAAATATGAGAATAATGAAATGAAAAACGGGATATTTTTCATGATTAGGAACTGTTGTCTGCACAAGAGTTTAGAGTTTTCTACATGGTTGAGTTGTATTATCAGCTTTCTTCTCAAAAAATGAAACCCTATCCTTCATTATAGAACAGGGGTGGCCAACTACTCAGAGACCAAGAGCGACATTTCTCACTTTGTTACTCCAAAGAGCCACACCATGCACAAGGTCACACATGCACATCAGATATACCTTTGTTCAGCTCTGCTAGAATGCTAGATTTATTGTAAATGTTACACACCAACATGATAGCGAAAAAAATTACAAGCCATTTATTGTCATGTATGCTTCTTAGTGGGACTTCTGGCATTCCTTGGAATCCTCTTTAAATCTGGCTTGTATGTCGTTGTTGCAAATCGAAGCAGTTCTACTGACGGCTTCCTTCATCAACCAAGTCCACGCACAGAAATATGAGAATAATGAAATGAAAAACGGGATATTTTCCATGATTAGGAACTGTTGTCTGCACAAGAGTTTAGAGTTTTCTACATGGTTGAGTTGTATTATCAGCTTTCTTCTCAAAAAATGAAACCCTATCCTTCATTATAGAACAGGGGTGGCCAACTAGTCAGCGACCAAGAGCGACATTTCTCACTTTGTTACTCCAAAGAGCCACACCATGCACAAGGTCACACATGCACATCAGATATACCTTTGTTCAGCTCTGCTAGAATGCTAGATTTATTGTAAATGTTACACACCAACATGATAGCGAAAAAAATTTAAGGCCATTTATTGTCATGTATGCTACTTAGTGGGACTTCTGGCATTCCTTGGAATCCTCTTTAAATCTGGCTTGTATGTCGTTGTTGCAAATCGAAGCAGTTCTTTTACATGGGTGTCAGTCAGAACAGATCGATGCTTTGATTTCACATGTTTTAGGGTAGAAAACAAAGATTCGCAGACATATGTTGAAACATTGACAGTATCCTAAGCACAGTCCGTTTCACATTGGGGTATTTTTTCATGGGCACACTTTTAAATAACTCAATGGTCCCTTCCCTTAAAGAACGTTTCAGTTGGTCCTCCTCATGGAGAAGATCGATCTTCTCCAACTCAGTTGCAGCCTCATCTGAGACTAGAGTGAATTTCAAACAGTTCGTCTCAGAATTAAATGGGTCGTCGAGGAACGAAATCTGAGGCCTTTTAAGTTGCAGATCACGGAACAGCAGCACAAAGTTCTCTTTCGGGGTTTCAAGAAGTGTTGCATATCTTGCTCTTTGCTTATTTAGGTCTGCGATAGTGAAATCTCCTCTTTGAATATGTGCCTTGAACAGGTTCAGTTTGTTGACAAACGCAAACACACTTTGCACTAGGTCAGGCAGAATTTTTAAGTTCCCCCGCAAATTCAGGTTCAATCTGTTGAAGTGACACAGCATGTCTACCAAAAAGGTCAGATCCATGACCCACTCGAGATCCGAGAGCTCGGGATAGTTCTTGCTCTTCTCTTCCATGAACAGTTTCACGGCATCTGAAAGCTGAAAAAAAGAAGAGAGTACCCGACTTTTTGACAGCCACCTTACAGTGCAGTGCAGCGGCAGGTCACCTGGAAGCCCTTGGTCCAGCTCAGCAATGAGATTCTTGAATTGCCGATTCTTGAGTTGACGATTTCCATCACAGTCTTCATGACTATTAACTTTGGCAGTGATGTTCTGTGGTCCATTTATACAATTTGCATGTAATCTAATCTGTAATTATCATGTAGAGATTAATTGCATGTATTTTATCTTTATCCCAGATATGCAGAGGAATGGCAGAGCATGAGGATCTATATTTTCATCATTTTGCATGTTGTAGAAGACTAATTTGATACTCATTTTAGCTTGCTAACTTTTAATGACATTACTTTTGCAGTTTGCAGTTTTGCAGTTTAACTACTGGCTTACTAGATCGAAATAGGGAACATGTATAACCGTGTATTTTATCTCTTTATCTAGCTAAGCTCACATGTTAGATTTAATGTTTGTTGTTTGTTATTCGCTGTTTGATAAGTTGAGATAATTCTGTTCGTGTTCGTGACCTTTGAAGTGCATGCTGTATCTGCCAGTCTACTGCCTCCTCTGCTTATCTGCATACAAATTTATAGTAAAAAGAATTGCCTGGGAATTTACTTAATTGCCTGTTGCCTCTCATTAATATTCTCCGTTGCTTATATTTATAGAGCATAGTTAACATAACATAGCTCTAGAAATTACGCTGCATGTGCATGAATGCGAATCCGGCTCTACTGCATGTTTCAATCACTTGACATATACAAACATTTGAAGTCACATGTACCTTCACTCGGATAGCTTAATAAACACGAATGGTCATCAGAGAAGTAGTAAGTGGTTATTCCATTTGCAACTTTACATATTAGCTTAAATCTAACATCAGGAAACCGATCAGGAAACCGATGATGGAAATACATTAGAAATAGCGAATCAACTTACTGGAATCGATGAAAGGCTGACTACGTCTCAAGTGGCAGTGAGACCGATCTCTGAACGTGATGTCAGGACGAGAGAAAGAAACGCATTCAAAGCAGTGAGTTCTTTTAAAAAAGGTTGTGAAGCGCAACCAGGAAGCACCGATGCGTTAACAATGGAAGAAGTCCACCAACTTCTATCTCAAGCATTGGAAAGTCTAGAGAACCTAAAGATGATTCAGTCACAAAAGGAATTAGCCTCAGACGATGATGAGGATAAGGAGTATTGGCAACAGACGGTGATTCTTACAACTGGAAGAATAGCAGATGTTCTACAACAGTATGAGAAATTTGTTAAAGATCAGAGCGGACCTTCTAGGAGTGGTAACTCGGCAAGTCACGTGTCAAGGAGGAGCAGAAGATCTTCAAATCACTCTAGTAAATATTCTGGCGCTACGGTGTCAATTTCCAGTTCAGCCAGAGCTCTCGTTGAAACAGAGCGACAGCGCATTGAACTGGAAAAGAAGAAAAAGGAAAAAGAGTTGAAATTATCCCTTGCTAAAAAGAAGGCACAGCTAGATGTACATGCTGAAGAAGTAGAGTTACAACTGGCTGTGAATGATTGCACTGCAGCCTTGGAAATGGCTCAGGCTCAAGTAGAAGCTGTTCATCTTGGTAGTAGTCATAGTGATGCGGCAGGAGCAGTCATGGTAGACTCAAGTCCGCAAGCAATAGTTTTAAATGATAGTTTTGGATGATTTTGATGAGGAGATGCGTTGAGCTTGCGCAATCTTCTAAGTGACCTAGAAAGATGTAAAGTTTTGTTGCGGTCAAGAGTGCACAAACCTCACTTGAATGCGACTAACACAATACAAGCTGTTATTCGTCGTTTGCCGGAACCAAAGCAAACTTTATTTGCGAAAGCTACTAGTACACTGGTGAACCCGTCAGATCTAGGATTCCAATATTTGGTTGATTTCGTCAATGAGCAATGTGAACAGGCATTGAATCCATTCGCTCCTGAGGGCGGCTGCTATGGACGCAAGTCTAAAGATTTGCGCAAGGCGCGTATCAGTCGTATAAATGCTCTAAACATGGCGAATGGAGCAGAACAAATCAGACAAACAAAGGGAGATATTGGTTTGAGCCTGGATCAAAGAGGAACTAAGAAATCAGCTTGTCCGTTGTGTGCACAAGGGTTCCATAGGCTTCAGGATTGCATCCGTTTCAGAGATATGGGTGTGGACAACAGGTGGAAATTTGTGGAGAGTGGAACTGGAATATGTTTTTCGTGTCTTAATGAGGGACATAGATCTGCCAGTTGCAAGAGCAAATATGCATGCAAAACCTGTAAGTCGCGAAGACATCATTCAATGTTGTGCAGAAAAGACTATAATAAGGTAGACTCTAACAATTCTCAAGTTCATCTGAGTGGGAAGTTGGACACTGGACAAAAGTCATCAGCCCCAGATGAGAAAAGCCGAAATTCATGTTATGGGATATCTAGGCCATCACATGTATACACCAGAGTATTGCCAATACTGGCTTTCACAAAAGATGGCAAATCTACGGAAGTTTATGCTTTGTTAGATTCTGGCTCTGATACAACTATTGCCACACACGCATTGGTGGAAGATTTAGATCTGGAAGGACCAAAAGGCGAAATGGAACTGAAGGGAGTTTTCCAACAGGACAATCTCCAGTATACAGAAGTAAGTTTCCTGGTCAAAGGAATTGCTACAGCTGATAACATTGCTTATACACTGAAATCGGTTTGTTGTGTGCCGAAGTTGACTACATTGCATCCTTCGATACCTCTTACGGAAGTCGCGAAGAAACATCCACATTTACAAGGATTACATTGAGAGAAATGGAGTGGATCTTATCATAGGAAAAGACAATGAAAAGTTGCATAAAATTCTGGGAAGTCGTTGTAGTCCAGGAAGCGGCTTGTCTGCACATTTAACACCTCTGGGATGGGTACTTTCTGGACCTGATTTACAGAGTGATCCAGGTATTGATAGGAGATGTTGTAACTATGCAAGGAATGGCAGCAAATGGCAGACTTGTAATTGTAAATTGTTGCAAGAAACAGTCCAGGGAATGTTTGAAGGTTTTGCGACCACATCAGATGATGAAAAGAAGGCCCTTTCTGTAGAAGATGAGAAAGTACTTCGGATCTTTGAAGAAAAGATTACCAAAGTTGATGGTCATTATCAGCTGCCATTGCCTATTCGATGCCCAGGAGAGATTATTTTGAACAACTTTGAACAAGCCAAAAGAAGACTGTTTTCCTTGAGAAAACAACTCAAATGTGATGAGGGTGCTTACGAGTTTTTTAAAAATAAATTTCAGTAATATTTGGATAAAGGATACTTGATTCCTGCAGGAGAAAGGCTCGGGAATCGTAACTGGTACTTACCGTATTTCTGTACTTCTTTAAGTAAGCCACGGATAGTATATGATGCGTCAGCACAATACAAGGGCATGTCACTGAACAAAATTCTTATGAGTGGCCCTGACCTGATGCAACCTTTAGTGGATGTACTTGTACGATCCAGAGAGGAAGCGGTGGCATTCGTATGTGATCTCAAGGAAATGTTTTATCAGATAAAACTTACAACCAAGGGTGGCAGTACGGTACGTTACGAAATTTTTATCGTACTTCGAACCAGCAAAATAATTTCGTACCGAACTTCGTACCGTACCCTTCGAAAATTTTCCGTACCGTACCGTACGATATTATTTTTTTCGTACATCGTACCGAACTTCGTACCAGTACGAAATTAAGTTCGATTAATATTTTTCATTTATCGTACTAAATTTCGTACTAGTACGAAAACAGGTACGATTCGCTGGGCAGCAATTTCGTACCGTACCAACTAACGATGTCCAAATCAGCTTTTTTGTAAGATCTGGCCAATGCAAGAAACATCACCAACATCTTACATCAAAGTGATGCAGTTTTATGCTATCTGGTTTAAAATCCAGCACAATAAAACATGGGCGTAACTAAGCATATGTGACCTCAATATCATTGTTCACATAGCGCATAATATGAGAATGTTAGACCGGTGGTGATAAATAGTGGTAGGGTTATAAGAACATTATCATTGTGCATTTTTAAATCTGGTATTTCTGGTGCAATTTATGTTCTCTTTAAATTACTGAAAATTGCTATTTATTTTTTAATACCAGACAAACGTATTCCCGACATGCCTCGTTGTCTATATCGTGACTTGGCTGTTTTTTTTACAAAATATATCTTCTAATTAAGATGAGCTTCATCTAACACTCAACTTAAAAAAGCCTAAATATATCTTTATATTCGGATGAGAATATACTTCTGCGTGTCTGAGTACAAACAAAACGTAATAGCGGTGGTTACTTGTTAACTTAGCTGCATAGTTGGTCAGGGGGAGGGAGTTTTTAAGTTAATTTTCATATAATTTTCGCGAGCCTGCGTTGCGAAATATTTTTCCCTGATTAATTTTGTATATTTCGTAGCATTTAGGCTTTAAAGTGAAAATTTTTATATCCCAGATTTACAAAAATTTCAGGCTTCGGGCGCGCAGGTACATTTTCCTGTCTGGTAATGTTTATTTCAATCTTAAAACATGTATTTTTGTTTCGTTCTCAATAAAATTTTGCGCGCCTCCGGCACCCTAATCTTTTTGTAAATTTGAAAGCCTATGTTTGCATGTTGGAAAAAATGTGCCCCCCTAAATTTTTTTCTGGATTCGCCACTGTATTTGGGCAGTGCTTCCTACTCCACTGTGAATTTTAAATAAAAACCGGTCAAAGCACATCGGCGATGCTAACGGTATATTCAGAAACTACACCGTGATTTTTAGTATTATGAATGCTGCTTATCTTGTCGATTTTAATCGGGCTATCACAACTTTCGTTATTACAGAAAAATGCATTCAGTTTAAGACGTCATAAATCAGCGGCCTATATGTATTTCCGAGCAATCACAATGTTTTACGCCACTGCAGTAAAACCGATATGCGACATAGCTCATTTAATCTAGGTGAATCAGTTGCATTTTTATTACCATAAAAATTACAATTTATATTATTATCGCCCTTTTATAAAACGGCATAGATGTCAAATAAAAATATTTTTTTTGAATTAATTTGAAAAGAATAAAGTGTAATGCCAAAGTACGAAAAATAGTCTGGTACGAAATAAATACCGAACTTCGTACCGTACGTACTAAGTACGAAAATTGAACCGTACTATCGTACCGGAAAATTCAATCGTACCGTACCGAACTTCGTACCGTACCGTACTACCAGCCTTGCTTACAACAGATGATCAAGATCTGACAAGGATTCTCTGGTATGAGAATGGTGATCTTGACGGATCAATCAATATCTATAAATTTACTGTACATCCATTTGGGCTCAAATCGAGTCCAGCAGCAGCGAATTACTGCCTGCGACAATGTGCACACAAAAGTGAAGGTGTTGTGTCTACTGAGACTTTGGAAGCTATACTAAAGCAGTTTTACATGGATGATGGGTTGCACTCCACAGTAACAGAGGAGCTTGCAAGGAAAAGGCTTATTGAACTGAAAATGTGCATTTCAATAGGTGGGTTTACTCTAGGTAAGATAGTCAGCAACAGTGCAAAACTACTATCAACACTAGATAAAGAGGAACCGTCATCCGAACTGAAGGCGTTTGACTTTAAGCAGGGTGGGATACCACAACATAAGACACTGGGAGTGCAGTGGGACCCAGCATCTGATGAATTGATAGTAAAAGTGGAGTTACAAGAACGGCCAATGACGAAACGAGGTGTGCTGTCTATGCTGAGCCAGGTATTTGACCCTCTGGGCATATGTCAGCCGTACATTTTAAAAGCTCGACTTATAATGCAGGAGGTGTTCACTGGCCATCAAATGCTGGAAGTGGGATGGGATGCTCCCTTACCGGATCATCTCGTACGAAGATGGGTGGACTGGTTGGACAATCTAGATTCACTCAAGCGGATGAAAATCCCTAGATGTTACGTAAATACAGTAACAAGGCCAGGGGTATTTGAAGTACATACCTTTACAGATACAAGTACAGTTGGGCTTGGAGCGGTTTCTTTTCTTCGCTATAAGAGTGGTGAGAAATGGCATATATGCTTCATACGAGGAAAAGGTCGCATGATTTCCAAGAACAACAATGGATCAGTTGCAAGATTGGAATTGGAAGCTGCAGTGATGGGAGCGCAGTTACATCATGATGTACTAGATGCATTGACTCTCATAATTGACCAAGCACGATGTTATTTGTGGACGGATTCAACAACTGTGTTGACTTGGATTAAACAGATGTCTAAGCGACCCAAGGTATTTGTGGCAAACCGTCGTAGACGAATTCATCAGCTCACAGAAGCAAAACTGTGGAAATATGTTGGATCAAAGGACAATCCTGCAGATGTTGCAACTCGCAGCATTTCACCGGCCAAGGCCTCGCCCGATAGTTCTTGGCTACAAGGTCCAGCATTTTTAAGTAAAGATGAAACATCCTGGGATATTCCTGTACCTCCCACGGTACAAGACTCTGATTTAGAATGGGTAGTGCCAAGCGTGGTTGCTACATTACATTCTCAAGATAGGGGACAAGTGGGGGAAGCTTCACCCCTCTATACTTTACTTTGGAAATATTCCGACATCAATAAATTGAAGAGACGAATCGCATGGTTAAATAGATTCGTTCAATGGTTTTCTAATAGGAGGAAATTAGAGCAATGTCCTGCAGATTTAACCGTGGAGGAGCTTGATGCTGCCACCCTGGATATTGTTAAGCTGGCTCAGGAAGAGGCATTCTCCAAATCAGTAATTGACAATATTGCTGTACATGGTCTGCAAGCTGCAATTGGAAAATGCAAAGATAGATGTATTGCGTCGGAACTGAAGTCTTTTGTTAAACTATGTCCATTTGTGGATAAAACTGGACTATTAAGAGTTGGAGGTAGACTTCAGAGGTCTGACTTCCCAGATTCCACAAAACATCAGTACATCTTGCCAAAACAACATCATGTTACACGACTTCTGGTAGAAGAAGCCCATTGTCGTCAAGCACATTTTGGCGGAGCACAGCAGACATTAGCTTTGCTCCTGCAGAAGTATTGGGTTACCCCATCTTTAGTACAGTATTACTTACGAAGATGCCTGATCTGTGAACAACTCAGGGCGAAGTGTGGGAAACAGATGATGGCACCATTACCACCTTACAGAGTAGAAGAGAAAACTTTACCTTTCAAAGTAACGGGGGTAGATTATTTTGGACCAATATTGGTGAAAGTGAATCGCGGAAGCCAAAAGCTATGGATTGCTGTATTTACTTGTCTTGTTACTAGAGGTGTGCACATGGAAATAGTGCACAGTTTAACCAGCGATTCCTTCATACAGGCATTGTTGCGATTTAATAATGTCAGAGGAAATCCTTTGCGGACTCTAGTTTCAGATAATGCAACAACATTTCATGGGGCAAATGAAGAGCTCAGGTCAGCCAGAAAGTTGTGGGATTGCAAGAAGACCCACAATCAGTTACAAAGAAGAGGCATTGAATGGAAATTCAATGCTCCATTGGCGTCACACCAGGGCGGTGTTTGGGAGAGGTTGATTCGCTCGATACGAAAGATTTTGTTTGGATTGCCAGCATTTGATCGAACAAACACCCACTGACGAAAATCTCAAGACTGTCGTAAAGGAAGCGGAAGCGATTGTAAATAATCGACCTCTAACACACATTAGAGGAGACCAGGATGAGTTTTTGGCACTTACGCCAGGGATGCTCTTAACTGGACATATTTCGGAGACAAATCCATGGAACGGATCATATGGAAATGATCAACTCAAAAACAGTTGGAGATACACACAGATAGCGACGGAGCAGTTTTGGAGCAGATTCAGGAACGAGTATCTTTCATGTTTACAAATTCGTCCAAGGTGGTTTGAGGATGAAGCAAATCTCCAGGTTGGAGATATGGTTTTAATAACGAATGAAATATGGCAAAACAGTTCTATCCTAAGGCGTTGGTGACTGAAGTGTACCCAGGGATAGATGGGAGAGTACGTAATATACAAGTTCGGCTACCAGACGGAAGAAGATTTGTGAGAGATATACGCAAAATTGAACCATTGGAAGTTGCCAATGGGCATATATTGGACACATAATTATCATGGGACTAAGAAACTGTTATAACTGCATATTGTTATTATGTGTTTATATTTAACATCACTGCTGGGAAATTAATTTTTTAAGAAATTGCCAAATTTACACATAATTTCTCAATTTCTGGGCGGGCTATATTAACTTTGTCAGTGATGTTCTGTGGTCCATTTATACAATTTGCATGTAATCTAATCTGTAATTATCATGTAGATAATAATTGCATGTATTTTATCTTTATCTCAGATATGCAGAGGAATGGCAGAGCATGAGGATCTATATTTTAATTATTTTGCATGTTGTAGAAGACTAATTTGATACTCATTTTAGCTTGCTAACTTTTAATGACATTACTTTTGCAGTTTGCAGTTTTGCAGTTTAACTACTGGCTTACTAGATCGAAATAGGGAACATGTATAACCGTGTATTTTAATCTCTTTATCTAGCTAAGCTCACATGTTAGATTTAATGTTTGTTGTTTGTTATTCGCTGTTTGATAAGTTGAGATAATTCTGTTCGTGTTCGTGACCTTTGAAGTGCATGCTGTATCTGCCAGTCTGCATACAAATTTATAGTAAAAGAATTGCCTGGGAATTTACTTGATTGCCTGTTGCCTCTCATTAATATTCTCTGTTGCTTATATTTATAGAGCATAGTTAACATAACATAGCTCTAGAAATTACGCTGCATGTGCATGAATGCGAATCCGGCTCTACTGCATGTTTCAATCACTTGACATATACAAACATTTGAAGTCACATGTACCTTCACTCGGATAGCTTAATAAACACGAATGGTCATCAGAGAAGTAGTAAGTGGTTATTCCATTTGCAACTTTACAATGACGTTGTCCAAATTCAATGATTTAGACACGAGCTGCTCCCTGTGAATGATACAGGGAAAATTCCAAAACTCGGCTTTGCACAGCCCCACAAGTCCTTTCACAGATCCGATCATGGCTGGCGCACAATCCTTGGTAATTGCGGTTAGTTTTGATATGGGCAGATTTGCTTTTGAAAGTGCAGCCATCATTGCATTTTTCACTTCTATGCCACGGATTCTGTCTTTTAATGCCACAATATCAGGGAGTTCTTTGATCAAGCAATCTTTTCAAACAGACCGTCCGAATATGGCCAAATGAGGCTTGTCTTGTATGTCACAGCTCTCATCTAGTGCGACACTAAAATACTCGCATTTTTAGAAGTCAGAGTGTAACTGTGATTCAATAGCCGTGTTAATGTCCGATAGTTAGACATCTGGCGGGATAGTTGGACATCTGATACCATTCTTTTCAGTTTTTTGTTTTCAGGAGAAAAGATTTCAACAAGGTCACAGAAGCAATTTTTAACGAACTCCCCATCACTGTATGGCTTTTGGGCCCGTGCAATGTTCCAAGCCGTTTGATACGATGCAAGCGTCACAGTCTCTGAGTGCTTCATAAATTTATAGAAAAATTGTTTTTGCTTTTCTGACTGCCTGACTTTCCAAATTGGTCAACTTGTGCTTGCGAAGTTCAGTCCCTTTCGGAAATTCTTGGTCGATGTTACCATGGAGTGAAATGAAGTGGCGCTGAAGATTTGAAGCTTTGAAATACGCTAGTGACGCCTGACATATAAGGCAGAAAGGCTTGTCAATACGTTCAATAAAAAAATATAAGCTCTCCCACTCTGTTAAAATCGTCCGGTGTTCATCCTCATATTTTCGTTTTGCTGGGCATTTTTTCCCTGCCATTTTGAGAGCGAATATTTACCTAATTATACTAATACAACCTAAACAAGAGAGCAAAGCTCAAATATATGGACACGAATATTCCAGTCCAAGGGCCTAACATGCAGCTACGCTAGCGTACTGCACAAACGTGACGAAAAAGGCGCACGTTGAGGCGTGTAATATGACGTCATTATTCTTGAGTTATTACGAATTGTTGATTATGTTTAATTACTTACTCGTCACCAATAAACGCTTCTCACACCAAATAATGCGGTTGTGATGTAATAATGGACGTTCCATGGTAAAGTGGATGAAGGCGTTCGTGTCTCTTCGACATAAAAGAAGAATACACGATGAATCATAATATGTTTTTTATTCGAAACGTGATGAATCGTAGTTTGCAAGTTATTTTTTCCTTAGAATAACCAAGCCGAAAAGACCCGCATGAAACCGGTCAAAGAGCCGCATGCAACATTAAAAAGTCTTGGTGGTAGTGTTTGCTTAATAAATTTCATTATTTTGTATGTCATTGTAATATAATAGTAATTTTTTGTTAATTACCGTATAGATTGTACAAAACATCATCAACTGTTCCAGCAAACTTCCACAATGGAAACAAAGTATAAATGCTCAACGTGAAGCTGAATTAACACAAGGAGATGAATCACCTTCACCAATCAAACCAATGCATAAGGTTAGAGGCATTTGTAATGTCACTAGGAAATGCTGAATCTGAATACATATCTATTCAAAAAATATACTGGAAAACTTGAATGAAATCCAAAATATTGAATCCTATTCTAAAATCTTCGATAGTTGTATTAAAATGTGCAATTGTTCATATGAAGCGCAGGGTTGAAGAATCGAGTCTGTGGCAGAATCTTTAATATTAAAGGGATAAATCAGCTAAATTAAATCTAATGATAAATTAAGATTTAATCATTGCAGTAAAGGAGAAATGTTAAACGAAACAAAAGTGATTCGATTCTGTGAAATGAACATTTTAAAAATTTGATTTTGTTAAACATTGTGTATTTTTATCATTTTAATTTTTAATATCATTTTCATACATTTTTCTTTGAAATTTGAAAATTATTGTTAAAACATAAAAAAACAATAATAAACTACTTATTTTTTGTCAAGATTATCGGAGATCACAAAGACATTACAAAACTAACGTCTCAATTATCAACAACCATAAGTTCGTTGAAATCAGAATGTGGTCAAGTTCTTAACAAACTGTCAGAAGCAGGAGATTTTTCTGAAATCTGGGCAAAAGATGCTGAAACGAAGTTGAAAGATTTTTCGGAAAATAATCCTTTTTTGTCAGAATATCAAGAACAAATAGTTTATTATCATGTATGGCTCAATCTTTTTTATTTAAAGCTTTTAGTCACTTGTAATGACCATGCACTTTTTATATAAGTGCATAACAAGGTGACAGAGTCTTGTTTTGCTTCGGGTGTCTGAAATATTACCCTCGTTTTCTTCAGATGGATAGAAAAAGTTCAAAATCATCACTACTCCTATTTCATAGCAGTATTGATGATTTTGAACCTTTTTCTGTGGGTTGGTTGCTACCCAACCTAAAAAGAGCTATTTTAATCGTATAGCGAAAGATTTGTCATGAGATACCGCCAAATACTGCCAAATTTTCTTCTGACGACAGTCATTTGCTTCGGGTGTCTGAGTAGCAGAGTAGCTGTCATTCTGCCAGTCTGGTGCATAGGGAAGCGAAGAACTGATGTATGTTCATCAGTCATTTTGAAGATAAGTTGGTCGATGCTAAGCTATTAATTGATCTAGTTTCTGCGTTTTGATATACATTTTTCTACCAATATATATTTGAATATTTTATATACGGTAAGTAATTTGAGTGTAGTATTAGCAGGATTCAAACTGTCGAAGCCTGAGTGATGAAATAGACTCACAAACATACATGCAATTTGTCACTAATTCACAATTTTGAATATTTTATCCAAACTAAAGTTTGTTAAAATGTGATTTTGATTGGTGTTGTTCAGTATCACTATGGGTCTCGATGGGAATAACGATACTCTTTAGAATATTGATATTGGTAAGTCTTCTATGGTTATATAGTCCAATTGAATCTTTTGCACAGAAACTTGAAGAAAAAGTGGACAATATCATTGAAAGTCTTGTGGAAGGTCCAATTGTGTTTTCAACCAAACAATTAAAACTTGCATTGAAGATGGAATGTAGGGCTGCTAAAGTTGCTTTTGGCAAAGCATTGAATCAGAAAGCTGGTCAAATGATGGAGGTATGATTTATATTGTTTTGATGACATATAGCAAGATTGTTTTTATTTTTTTGTTTTAAAAATAAAAAAAAGACTTTATGGTTAGTGAATCTGGTATTTCTCAAACTATTGGCTGAGATTTCCATTTGTGTTGCCTGTGTTTTTTTTTAAATTCATTGAATTTGCTTATAGTTTCACAACTTTTTTTTATAGACTTACATTGAATGGAGTAATATTTATCTCATATTGCTGCACCATATTCATAAGGATAAGGAAAGGATAAACAATCTGTGGTCCACGCTTGGCAAAAATCTTTCTGATATGTCAAACAATTTGCCCAGAAATTCATCAAAACATTATGTAGTAAAATACATCTTTGTGGAAATAGTAATTTTGTTGAGTTTTTGAAAACCTGGTCACATCCTTCGATTATTTTCCCAGTAGAGCCATTTTCGGACTTTTTAAAGCAATTTTTGGATTTTTAGTTAAATGACCAATACTGATATTTCTAAAATTAGATCGATATATCAGTGACCCGATATATATGGTTGTGCCCTAATCACTGCATGTATAAATTTAGGAAGTATTTGAGTTTGTTGATTGCATTGGAAAACGTGTAACAAGAACATTAGAAGATCTTGATGATGTTCGAATAACAATGCAGGCATTAGAAGAAATTAGACAGGAAGAAATTAGAATAGATTCAACTATTGGCCCTGTTGAAGAAGCATACAATTTGTTGAACAAGTACAAGTCTTCTTTATTTTTGTCATAAATCTAATTTATCACTTCTGCCTCATAATTTATCAACCGAAAAATTATTCAATTCTAATTCGAAATAATGATTCTATTTAGACAAGTCAACTTCAAGTCAAACTTAAAAAATAATAATAAAAATATTGATTATCAGTATTAATTATCTTTCGTTGATAAACTTTATTATTATAATTTTTAGATTGGAATTAAGTTTTGGTGATGGAAATGCTGAAACTGTAGACAGTCTGGGATATGCTTGGAAAACATTATTGAATCAAGTAACTGAAGCTCAAGATAATTTGCTTGTTGTTCAACCAACATTCAGGACAAACCTAACACAATCTGTTGAACAATTCATTGAAGATAATGAAGCTTTCACAAAAAGTTATAGAGAATCGTAAGTAGGATTACCTTGTACAGATACATTTATTTTTTAATCAAATATTAAAGCATATCATCTTGAATTGAATTTTTCTAAATTTGATTCTATTTGAAAAATTGAAGTTCAGATTTAAATAATAGCTAATTTTTTTATACATATGGTTAGTCTTTTCCAAATATACACATCGAAGCACAATATATTGAATCAAATTATGTTCTATACATTCTGAAATATTTTGTGTACACATGCTTTTGTTGAGCTTAAGTCACTGATGATTATGCCACTGAACTTTATTTCTGACAACATGAAATGTTTTAATTGAGAAGGACCTTTTTGAATTATATCGAGTAACATAAATGATTATTCGCATCACCAGCGTTGGTCAGGTATTTGATTCAAATCTTGAACCAAAAAGTGGCATATGTTCTGTAAGACATAGTATAATTATTGATTACTGCAAATTGAATCAATTTAGGAATAATTCAAAATCGAAGCTACTTTCTGTCAGAGTTCTAACATAACTGCTCCTTCAGACAATGATATCTTTAAATAAACACTTAGATTTTCACCTTCTGTATCTGCTAACTTTTGCTTCTCAATACTAATATTTTCTAAACAGGGGACCAAACGAGGAAGGTATTGCTCCAAGAGAAGCCAGTGATAGACTAGCATTGTTCCAAGGAAGATTTGATGAATTGTGGAGTAAATATCAAACATATTCTGCAGGAGAAGAATTGTTCGGATTAACTGTGACTGAATACCCAACATTACATAAAATCAAGAAAGAATTGAATATGTTGTCCAAACTATATTCATTGTACAATGCTGTAAGTTTTAGGACTGGGCAAAATTGAATCACTTGGAATTTGAATTTGATTTGAATAATTTTTTCAATTTGGATCGAATCACGAATTCGATATAAATAACAGGAATCTAAAAGTAGCATTTCTTGTTATATTTTCAACTTCCAAATCACACATTCTATTTGTATTATTCACTGTAATTTCCTTATCATCAATTTCTCAGGTTAATAAAAGTGTTGATGGTTACTATGAGATATTATGGCAAGATCTTGATATTGAAAGTGTGAATACTGAATTGGTAGAATTTCAGAACAAATGTAGAAAACTACCGAAGGGATTGAAAGAATGGCCGGCATATAATGTTTTAAAGAAGAAAATTGATGATTTTAATGAATGTTGTCCTTTGTTGGAAATGATGGCAAATAAGGTAGTAAACTAACTAGTACTGAACTATAATCTAATTAAACTGAATTGTTGAATGAAATATCATAAGTTCATACATTGACAAAAGAATACAATATAGGCAGGTATGTTTCAATGCCAGGATTTTTTTGATACCTTTACAAGTGCTGATACCATCTCTAGATGAATAAGTCAATATTACGGTAAAACTATAGACGCTACTTTTTATTTTTGAGAATGACCTATTCTGTATACAAGATAGAATTCTTGTCCATGTTAGGATGAAAGTTTTTGTTAAATAAGTGAAATTTTAGTGCAACATAACTGGAAGTCAAATTTGAAAATTTTCAAAAAAATCATATTACAAGTTTTTCATGCACTTCGTCGCAACATTCTTTCTCAGTAAATTTTGTTAAAAAATTAAATTTTCTAAAGCCAAGACAATCCCCAGAATTATTGAATACCTGGTGCCTTAAACCACTTTACATTGTTTGTGATTGAATGTCAGATCTCCAATGTCCACACATTTGGACGATTTGAAATGAACATTGTGTGCACCATAATATAGTTGATACTGGTACATCATTAAATTTATGTAAAACAGACAAATATGTTTTAAATTAGTATCAATTCCACTCCACATAGTCCTCATTTTGTAATATTTAACTTCCACCATTGCCCATTCCACCATACATTCATTATTTGGACTACTAGTATTAACTACATTACGTTGATACCGAGCTCAGAAGCCTTTGAAACTTGAACATAGTGATTCCTGATCTTTTTCTTTTTTTAGTAGTCTGATGAAATTATTGGGTATTAAATTAACTATAAATTTAGAATTCACTACAAGCAAGCTCGAAAACTGCTTCCAATGAAAAACTAATAACTACTAATATGGCAAGAATCTTTTTGTGAATTTAAAGATAATGTCAGCATTTTAGGCCTGCTATTTGTTAAAACAATTCATGAAAAATTCATTTTTCTAAATAATTTTTTTTGTCATTCTGTAGGCTATGAAGACAAGACATTGGGATAGAATTGCCAATCTCACAAGTCATACATTTGAAATCGAATCCGATAATTTTATGTTGAGGAATATCATGGAAGCTCCTATATTACAACATAAGGAAGACATCGAGGTATATTATTTTCTCCTATTATTTAATATTATTCTATTATTTTAGTTGTCGATAATAACATCGGATGTAAATTTATGAATAAAATTTCAAAGAGGAGGCAAACCAAAGGATACTCTGATTTCTCCTATGTGGCTTCCACTGAAAAGATGAGCTAATGAGATATTTTCACCAATAAAGT
This sequence comes from Styela plicata, assembly GCA_963675895.2. Lineage (NCBI taxonomy): Eukaryota > Metazoa > Chordata > Ascidiacea > Stolidobranchia > Styelidae > Styela > Styela plicata. Next base: position 2,745,880 of record OZ023150.1, read on the forward strand.
ACAGCGAAAGCTGAGACAAACATGTATAAATGATACAACAAGGGCAGATTGAAGAATTGTGGCAGAAAGAATCAGATGAAAGCACATCAGGATGCAAATGTTATGTCTTGCAGCAATTGAGAAAAATTTGCCAATATTGCAATATCTCATCCATCTTGATGTAAAGTGCATCTTAAATTAGTTTTTGAATTTGATATTGACAAATTATTTTACATTGCAAGAATGACCTTCGATAGAGGTTTGAGTGAGGAAGACAAGGAGTTTTTGGTAGATCAACGAGGTCCTAGGATCGCTACATTTGGGGAGAAAGATAAGCAATTAGGAAAATCTTTGAAATGCAAACAAGGTAAATTTGATGCTGCAGAAAAACGAATAATAATAAAAAAATGTTCTGACTGCTCTGATTAGGGAGAGTAATGGAAACGTGACAGGCTCTACAATTAACAAAAGTTGAACTTACACAGTAGAGCATTACTAGAAATCTTGTGACGATCCGCAGCAATCTCTGGGGCAGATCAGCTATTTTTCTTGGAACTTGCAGTGTTGCATAATCTGATAGTGATTTACTAGATGTTGTGGGCAGTTGCAGCAATCCACTTCTCGACGTTGTTGAACTAGCTTCACTACTCAATATTCCAGGAACTTACTTAATAATTGTATCCATATCCATTTAAATTAAGATACGTTATTGATGGCTCATCGTTTTACTGCACCATCAACTTTACTTACCCAGCTTTATTTGCTTTTCAAAGCTTTTTCCAATTGCTTTGAGTTTCCCTCCGAAGGTAGCGACATTGAAGGTAGCGACATTGATCAAACAAAAACTCCATGTCTTGCTCACCAGTTCACTCAATTTATTTTGTACATCATTTTTTTAGATTAATTTTTCAATATCAGATTCAAAGTTTATTTTATATTGCATTCTACCTTCAGTTGGATAGGATATTGCCAACGAATATAAATATCAAACTTTGGATCGGGACTTCATGTTCATTACAAAAATTCAATGATTTATTATAAATTGTATTTTTATAACATTATATAATTAAGATCTGCAAAAAATATGTTTACAATAGAAAAACCAAGCACACATGTTTCGCGTATTGTTTCAGCAGGAAATGACATATTTTATTCCTTTTAATCACATCTTATAGTATGCAGGAAATATCTTAAGGTAATTCTGAAGCTCGCACCTACAGTGCGATTTATCATAATGCACAAGCCTGACTTTCTTATTGTACGGTAAAAAAAAAGTTGTCAAAATAGGGTTTGGAAATGATTTAATCATTTTTAATATTGAATGTCCTAAACTCTTAATTGTATTTCTGAACAAATTACCCAAAATAGTTGAAAAATAACAAAAAGTTAGAAAAGTCGTAAAATTTTTGCCATTGCCAAATTTTGCTTGAAACTGAATATTTCAAACCCCCCACTTCAAATCTTATTCAAATGAGCTGAAATTTTTATGAGATCTTATTGAACCAACCTACTGCCCATTCTCATCAAAACATTTTTCAATAAATATTATCTGTCATGAAATTCGACAATGTTTCAGAAGTTTATATCTTTTAAATATTCTTTTTGTAGGATATATGTATATCAGCAACTAAAGAAAAAGACATTGAAGCAAAGTTGAAGGCAACTGTTGCAGAATGGGAAGGACATAATTTCACATTTGCTGCTTTCAAAACTCGAGGAGAACTACTCTTGAAGAATGCTGATATTCAAGAAATTGTTGCATTACTTGAAGACAGTCTGATGGTTTTGGCATCGCTCATGAGCAATCGGTAGGAAAATCTTGATTACAAATTTATGATAAAACCATCAGTAAATGTGTACATTGAAGAACAAATCAAGTTCAATCAAGAATTTCAGTTGGTGACGAGCATTTGTTATGAGTTTCTAAGTGTTCCTTAGAAAATATGATGACAGCTGTCGGGGGCTTTGGAAAGTCCTCATAATATCAGCTGGCGAAAGCCTGTCTGTAACTACAAATAGAGTCACAAGACTTATGTCGGTTTCCCCAACAGATATCTGCACCAATATTTTGGCAACTTATAACCAATCATATCTGCGCATGAACTTCAAAGCAAAACCTAGACTACGCAATGAATGACAAAATATAATGAAGAATTGATTTTGATCTTAGAAATGCATCGTTTCGATGGAAAATCTGCATGGACATGCTGCATCAAGAATGACCCATACTATTAGAGTTTTTGTTATTTGCCGATATATTGGTGCAGAGGAAAATATTGCAAAAATACTGGTCCACCAACTTTCACCAGGGGATATAGTCTCAAAAGACTCTAGCACTCATTGAAAGCAAAGTGTAGTCAGAATTCATTTTTTTTTCTATTAGATTATGCGTAACTTTGTTTGAAAATGGAAGTTTTTCAATCAATATTTTACAGTTACAATGTCCCATTCAAGACCAAAATACAACTTTGGGTTAACAAACTATCTGGAACAACAGAAATTATTGAGCAATGGATGACAGTACAAAATCTATGGATTTATCTTGAAGCTGTTTTTGTTGGAGGAGATATTGCAAAACAACTGCCACAGGTATCTGCAAAATTTTCTGCTCAAAGCACAAGACCATTTTTATTCTTATTTCAATAGTTCAAATGACCTCAAGTATTTTTGCACTATTTCTGAAAGTTGTGCTTGAGTGAACTTATTTAAAAAATAGGCAATTTTGGGTCCAAAATATTGTTGGAATCCTTGTTTTCAAAATAAAGTTCTATTCAAATTATAGATTTGTTCTGCTAAAAATTGTCTTCATTTATTTTAGGAAGCGAAGCGATTTTCTAACATTGATAAATCATGGCAGAAAATAATGCAACGAGCTCATGAGACTACTAATGTTGTTAATTGTTGTGTTGGTGATGATATGCTGACACAACTTCTTCCACATTTACTTGAACAACTTGAAATTTGTCAAAAATCATTGACTGGTATGTAGTTTGTAAATTGTTCATATTTTTAGAAAATACATTTTTGTAAAGACCTCAAGATATATGCAGACATGATGGAAGACTTTACTCCATGCCATTGCAGATACCTCTATATGTTTTATACGATTGCAGTTTAGTTTGAACATTTCATTATTATGATTTTTTTTCGGCTACTCTTCTTCCATATGCTCCGATGGTTCTTGGTACAGTTCAAGAAAGTACATGAATCTCTACTTCGGACAGACATACTCATACATAACATGTATATAACTCAGGGAGATCTACAGAAGGATTATAAGTGGTGTGATAAAATAATATTCGCTAGGTTTTTTCGTTTCGTTCTGTTATACATTGGCCTTTTTTATATAATTGTCTCTTGTTATTCTTCAATTTTTAATTTCCAGGTTATCTTGAGAAAAAGAGGTTAGTATTTCCGAGATTTTTCTTCGTATCAGATCCTGCTCTGTTGGAAATTCTTGGACAAGCCAGTAACTCTCATAGTATCCAGGTAAATATTTCAATGTAATTGTCACAACAGCAAAGTCAAGTTAATGAAGGATACATCCATAAAATAAGTTCTTATTTTACTCCAGACATTCATGCATATTATGATTTACCTTTTGTCGTGCAATTGTATGGGATTTTTATTTTTGGAAGATATTTTATCAAACCAAGTTTAAAAGCTATGCAAGTGCAATACAGAAATTGTTGCTTTCGTTGCATTCCCCACAATATCAACAGTTTATTTTTTATTCCTATGGTAATATAAAGTTAATTACAATTCTTTTGCCAACGTCTTGTTATTTCTTATAATATGATCCTGTATTTAATCACTTCTGATATCATGCTAAAATATTTTATATTACTCAGGCACATTTGCTTGGAATATTTGATAATGTCTGCACAGTCACATTCCACGAAAAAGAATATGATCGAATCATTGGTATTAATTCTCGTGAAAATGAACATATTGACTTGGAGAAACCTATTGTTGCTCAGGTATGCAATTTGTTCGATAAAAAACACTGGTTTATTAATCTTGACTCTACTAGTCTTGGCAATGTCATGTTGTTTTATTTGCACAAAGTAAGAAGCAAAAGGGGTAAGTGCCTCCGTACCCAGGAGAGGTTTTAAGCGTTTAAGATCTTTCTTTTTGAGTAGAAATTGAAATAGTTTGTTTCAACTTTTGTTAATAAATTTTGTTGTATATTGTAAGTTTAAATATTGTAGTTGATGAATTTCTGTTCTAAAAAGCTTTGACAATCATAATCTTCAGCAAGTCACTTTTCTGAACAACTTATTGTAACATTATCAATCATATTTTTTATATTTTCCACAAATAATGATAACATCTTGAGCTACGCATCTTTAACATGCTGCTTATGCACAGTAAGTATGCACAGTAAAAAGCAGTAAATGTATAAGCAGTTGAGCGGTTAAGCTGTATTCTCACCCCAGTCAAATCTTATCCTATATCCTCTATGCCATATTCTCAATGTTAGATTTCTAGATAATTTTCTCTGTATTCTGTTCTTCATACACTTATCTCATTTGTTTTTAAATATTTTTATCAGGGGAATGTTGAAATGTGGTTGGGATCACTTCTGAATGAAATCAAGAGAAGTGTCCATGGTGTTATCAGACAAGCTTTCTTCGGTATTGAAGATACTGCTTTCAAGATGCTGGAGTTTCAAGTGTGTAAAAACTTTTTCATAAATATAAATTGACTAATAGACTTCTTCCATTATTGAAATTTGCTCTACTGGAAGCAGCAGCTAAGTAACTAGAAGGAAATAAATTACAATCACCTATATGACAGAGTACCAACAACTATGCTTTTCCAAATAGAATAGTATGGTGTAGACTGTTTTTGCTTTTGCTAGTGTTTGGCACAGTAGCATGCTTGGGAGGTTTTTGGGGTCCTAACTCACTTAATTGAAGAATGTGTTTCTTATGATAAAACAATTTTTTTTTCTTTATCTTTTTCCTTCACAAATTCCATCTCATTTGTTATCGGATCCTTTGCTGTTACTTTTTTACTTGTATTTGATGAAATTTGCATTGCAAAACTATCATTGACAGCATTATCATTAATTTTGAATATGAGTCTAACGTGTTGCGGAATCTTGTTTAGCATTTTGGTGTTATCCTATTCATCTTCTCTATCACAATATTTTTACCTTGTTTGTTATTAAAACTGTCACATTTAGTTTTTACGAATAGGCCTAACGTATTTCCTGCGTGTCGAAAGGTTCCAAAAATAAGCAAAGAAGTGGTAGTTGGTTTTACCATTGCTCATGACAGATACCACTCACTGTACTTCACCATAGCGGTTCAGTTTCGTTTCTGATGTTTTTCCTTTAGAGTGCATTTGCTGGTACTATATCCCTTAATAGTTCTCTGCTTTTAATTGGCCGTTAGTTGATTCCTTCCAGATACTGCTTCCGACCTTTGCTCGGAATGACTTGTAATAAAAAAAATTTGTGATTTAATTTCGCCAACTCTATTCACCATTTATAAAACTGGCAGCACTATAGAAAACATGCAAGCACAAAATCCACCACCAATGACCTATTTCTAGAATTAGTATTAGAATTGTCCCAACCTGTGGTACGCGTACCACTAGTGGTACGCGAAGGTCTTTCAGGCGGTGCACGAGTACATTATGGTAGGTAGTTCTTAGATTTCAAGGACCAAATTGCACTGTCGTAGAGTTTATTTCAAAACCGGAGGCGTTTGTCCTGAAGTTGGATATCTGGAAGAAGTACGTGAAGACCAAGAAATCAGGAATGTTTAAATTCTTGACAATCCTTGACAGCGCTCCCAATGATGAAGTTTCCCATGAAATCATTGATCACCTCTCACTGCTCAATGCTGAGGTGAGGCATTACTTCCTGGATGTGACTAGTTGTGCATACGTGATCAATCCATTCTTTGTTGATCCAGCCGACCTGCCTGTCGGAACTGGGGAGCAGGAGGGACCTAAGATATCCAGGCTGACCAGACAGCAAAGACGAGATACAAAGATTGTTCACCTATAAACTTCTGGCTTTAGCATGGCCTTCTCGTACTCGATGCTAGCTTCTCATGCTATTTCCCAGCTGATAATTTTCCTTTTTACGTGGGAGTGCGAGCAAGAATAACCCTGATAACTATCAATTTGATGACTTTCGATGCTCTGTGAGCAAATGTATGCCACGCATCGACCAGCTGGTGGAAAATAAACAAATGCAGATATCGCATTAACTATTAACTAAATTGGCTTTTCTTGTTTGTTGCTATTTCATTGTATTGTTCTTCTTGAGACAGGTGCTTAAAAATCATTTCCATTCATCTCATCAACCCGAGCTGATGCTACCAAGTAATAGAAATTTTTTGACCGCCTTCATTGCGCTGACTCATGGAGGTGGTACACGAGCACAGCATAAAACTTCAAAATGGTACGCACGTGAAAAAAGTTTGGGAAACACTGGTTTAGATACATTGTGCATTGCATTTATGTGCGGAAATAATAATAGAATGCTTTTTTTGCTTTTTTTTATAATAGTCAGCGAAAGGTTGTTTAAAAAGATAAATATGAATCATGTACTCATTTCAGAACATCTTCCCGGCACAGATTGGTCTTCTCGGTATTCAAATGATATGGACGAGGGATAGCGAGAAAGCTTTGAAAAATGCAAAATCTGATAAAAAGGTAGGATTAAAAAATCATCAACCAATAATATTATATATTGAATTAGAAAACTCATATCATCTTTTGCCTTATTTTGCAAAATGGGCTGCACAAACATAAGGAGAGCGTTATTTAAAAGAGGTATTATGCTTAACAGGTGTTTTAAAATTCGCTACTACTCATTGATTATCTCTTTTGCATTTGCTTGGTACGTCAGGTGTAAAATTCCATTCTGTAACGGACTGTCATCACCTGTCAGATTTTAGTCCCACTTTACCATATTTTGGCATGAACCACTTGGTTATAACTTCAACGTCATGCAGAGTTAAACCTTTATCTTTAAACATACTTGAACTTGACATGTCTGATCTTAAACTGTCTCCTACTAGAACCTTATATTTATTATTTCTGACTAAAATTGAAGTTTTCTAAACATATTGTCCCCTTTTTAAAATCAAATATTATGTCTCAGGCCTTTAATTTCCTTATACAATACACATTGCAATATTATGTTGGACTACCTAGGTGATGCAGACAACCAACCAATATTTTCTTGATATGTTGAATGAATTAATTCAAGTAACGACAAGAGATTTAACGAAGATGGAACGAGTAAAATTTGAAACTCTTGTTACTATACATGTTCATCAGAGAGATATATTTGATGATCTGGTAATTATTTTTCTTTAACTTTGAAATATTGAATATAGATATAAGAATGTCTGCTAATATGTTACGCTGAAAAATATCTGGCATAAGTTCTGTACTCAGAAGAATATCAGCAAAGGGATAGATGCTCAAATGGCAGAGGATTTTTTTATCAAAATCAAGGATCTTGAAATGAGATTTGCTGTGAAATCAAGTTGAAACCTGTTGGTTTATTAATTTACAAAGCTTTTATTTCAGAGTTGAAAAGTATCTGAAAACCACCAGAGTTAACTAACCGCAAGTCACTTACTTTGATGGTCATATTTATTTTGTAGGTCAGAATGCATATCAAGTCTCCTATAGATTTTGAATGGTTGAAACAATCAAGATTTTATTTTCAAGAAGATACAGATAAATGTATTGTATCAATTACTGATGTTGATCATAGTTATCAGAATGAATATCTTGGTTGTACTGATCGACTTGTTATTACGCCGTTAACTGACAGGTTGGTTACACAAAGATTGTGAAAATACAAATTCATTTGAAATGTACAACAGAGTATGGCGACATAATATATTCTGCTGTGTTGTATGGCATATTGTTTCTAAAAGATAACTAATTAGTTTGGACACCAGGAAGGGTATATTCTGTTATAAAATATAGAATATTTTGTGCTGCTTTTGTAATTAGATATTCTGATCTAGAACAATTTTCCGGGGCTGTGGAAAAAACTTGCTTATCAATTTGCAGGAAATGTTGTTTGTAATCTAGGAAAAGCAGCTACTTCAGTATTTCAAGTTCATTTTTTGAAATAGTTTCGTTTCGAATTGATTGGTGATGAAAACTTGATTGAATTGGTGAAAAACAATATATTTCATGTGACTCTAATGTTTAGAAAATAAAATTCAGAAAATAAAATGTTTAAGTATGCATCACGATAATGCATATATTTAACACAGCATGCTTGGCCAAAATCAGGGTGACAAAACCTTGATTTTTTTGCGGGTGTCCGAAATGTTCATGTCATTTTGTCTGGTTGCACAAAAAGCGTGTCTCCGAACGACTGTCATTTAGAAGACATCGTACAAAAAGTTCCAAACCATCAACACTGCTATTTCATAGCAGTATTGACGATTTTTAACCTTTTTCTAGAGCTTCGTTGCTACCAAACAATCAAAAAAATACATTTCTTTTAATCTTCTAGCAACATGTCTATCTCGAAAAATTGCCAATTGGCTGAAATTTCTTCTGCTTTTGAACCACTTTTTTGGGGTTTCTGAGTAGCACAGTAGCTGGCATTCTGCCACCCTGCTATCTCTACTGACAAGTTATTATTCTGTGGAGCAAATTTTTCACATTTCTAGAAAATAGGGATAAAACAAAAAGGATGACGACGGAATTTCAGATTATGAATAGTTTAATTCACCTCAGTGAAATCTTATTAATTATTATTTACAGATGTTACATCACTCTTGCTCAAGCACTTGGTATGAGTTTAGGTGGAGCACCCGCTGGACCTGCTGGTACTGGAAAGACAGAAACTACTAAAGATATGGGGAAATGTCTTGGAAAATATGTCGTTGTTTTCAACTGTTCTGATCAGATGGATTACAGAGGTCTTGGCAGAATTTATAAAGGTTTGTAGTTGTTTTGTTCAGTACTCGAAAAATTTTTAAGACAAGAAAAGAAAAAAACAGATTCGTCAACGCATATTTTGCAGAAAGTGATATTACAGTGCCACATATATGTGTAATATTATTTTGTGAAGTAGAACTTTTGTAGAACTCCAGCAAAAACTTATAAATTCCTCTTCAAGGCAATCACGGTAGCCCATCAAAAGTAAACTAACATTTGCGGTAATTTAAGACATATAAATTATTTTTTAACAAAGGAAACCATATTCATTCATTACATTTGATCATTTAAAATGTTATTCATCTATACAGAGTCATGATGTTACTTCCGTTAAAATATGTGTCACAGGGAAATGCATACCATCTCAGAATTATTCGCCGTATTGATTGATATTATTTTCAACAAACAGGTCTGGCACAATCAGGATCTTGGGGGTGTTTTGATGAATTCAATCGAATCGAATTACCTGTGTTGTCCGTTGCTGCTCAACAGATATCTATTGTTCTTGTTGCAAAGAAGGAAAGAAAGAAACAATTCATTTTCACAGATGGAGATGTCGTTTCTTTGAATCCAGAGTTTGGATTGTTTTTGACAATGGTAACTTATGAGTCCTCAAAGTTCAGCTTTTTGTTTGAAATGCTGATGATGTAATGCTTGACTGTTTCACTGCTGAGAGTGTCCCTCAGCAATGCGCTTCGCGAACGGCTGTAACATAGAACAGATACTCATTCGCTACAAATGTCCGAGCCTAACGGTTGTTGGGTATAAGCCCTCCGGTTTTTTGACTGTCTGATGGCAACCAAACTGTAGAAAATAGTTCAGAATCCTTAATATTGCTATGAAACAGCAGTGTTGATGATTCTGAAGCTTTTCTGTTCATTTGAAGAAAATGGCATCAGCATTTCAGACATTCGAAGAAATGCAATTTTCTATCTCCCCTTGACCACTGTAACTTAATGGAGGAATCTGAAGTTTTTTGTCAAGTTTCATTTCAATCAGACACTTAAAGAGGATTTCCCAGTGAGAATAGTTTTAGGAATAGTATTTTTCTCCTGTTGACTGTGACTGACAACCAGTCTGGAGCATACATAATTTCGGTATTTTTCGACGATCTAATTTTGTGAAAATTTTTTTCAGAATCCTGGGTATGCAGGGCGACAAGAATTACCAGAGAATCTGAAAATCAACTTTCGACTCGTCGCTATGATGGTTCCTGATCGACAGATTATTATGAGAGTGAAATTAGCTGCCTGCGGATTTGTGGAAAACATTCATTTATCAAGGAAATTTTATACTTTGTATAAGTTATGTGAAGAACAACTTACTAAACAGGTTATTGAATTAAATGATTTTAAAACCTTTTTTTAGGACTTGAATCAAGCTAAGTGAGGATTGCTGACAGCTACCGTTCCTTACAAAATAAAAAGCTTTCCAAACGCATGGTGTATTGAAAGCATGGAAAATACCTTTCTGGGTTTAGGTGTTCTGGCAAAGAAAAACAATTGAAAGCTTTAAATTCTTCTAACTCACATATGTCATTGTAGCAAAAACTGGGAAATACTTATTTCATAATCAGCCCATATTCGAACTACTATATTTCGTCGAGAGTATTTTGATGAGGGGTGGACAACTGAACTTCAGTGTAATCTTTTTTATCCAATCATTGATATGCAAATTGTTTAAAATTTGTATGTAGCATGTATCATCTGTTAACTTCAAATCATAATTATTGTGCACTTCTGTATGACTTGATCTTGGTAAAACTTGAGTAAAGCATATCATATAATCTAAAATGCTGGAAAAAAGTATAGGAAAGTTTACCACATAGTCATGTTGTATGTGTAATGATAAGTTAATGTTAAGTTCGATTCTAATGTTATTTTGGGTATTTAGGTTCATTATGATTTTGGTCTTCGCAATATTCTGTCAGTCTTACGTACTCTTGGTGCGAGCAAAAGATCAAATCCTGATGATTCTGAAATGACGATTGTGATGAGGATTCTTAGAGACATGAATTTATCGAAACTTGTTGATGAAGATGAACCATTGTTTTTATCTTTGATCAATGATTTGTTTCCTGGAATTATTCTCGATAAAGTGGGATATCCCGCTGTAGAAGCTGCTATCATGCATCAGGTATGGTTCGATTTTATATAGCATGTCAAATTTAAATAAAAATGGAAACAATTGATACAAATGAATGAAAAACTAATAAACTAATGAAAAATTGTCTCCATTAAAAGATTGTTTAAAATGAGGAAAAATTTGAAAATGCTCGAGAGATGGTTGTGTTTTAGAAAAAACTCATGAAGATATTGGTGACATGACACTACGTTTAGAATCGAGCGAATCGTACATATTTTCATTTTATTGTCAACATCATTGTACTTATTTTCGTACCGGTACAGAGTTCGGTACAACGTACGAATGTTATATCGTACACTATGGTATGAAAATTTTTTGGCAGGTACGGTACAAAGTTTGGTACAAAATTATTTTGCTGGTTTGAAGTATGATATAAATTCTGTTCTGTACTACCAGCCTTGACTGAATAAAAGTTTATGTTATATACTTGAATAACTAATATTGGAATTTTACAATCTTGATTTATCTCAGGTGGAAGAATCAGGTCTAATATTTCATCCACCATGGGTATTGAAGTTGATCCAATTGTATGAAACACAGAGAGTCAGGCATGGTATGATGACATTAGGACCGAGTGGTTCTGGTAAAACGGCTTGTATCCATAGTTTGATGAAATCAATGACTGAATGTGGAAGGTTTGTGATATGTTCTATTTTTGAAGAATTTTTTGTTTAAATTTACTTTACCTAAGTGCATTGCAGTTTGGATTTACTTGCATTTTCTATTCAAGTTGTAAAACTTAATGCAGGATTATTTTTTTTATTTATAGCCACTTCTTGGAGTGGATCACCCTGTCCAAGGCCCTGTAACAGCAGCCATTTATAGATGGACAGGGTTACAATTACTGGAAAGATATGATCTTTTCCTGTTTGGCTTAGCCTACCCAAGTTATTACACCGTTATTGATATCATGTTGGCATTGCTTGTTGAAGATCTCGGATTCGGGTCCAGTCAAGTCCAGGTTGCTAACCCATGCCCACCACTCAACCCATAGTGTAATAACTTGGGTAGGCTGGGCTGAACTGGAAAGTTAATATCTTTCCAACAACACTAACCCTGTACACCTATGAGTGGGAACTCGTAAAATGCTTTAGCTATAAAAAAGTATACACATGTAACCCAGCTAATCATTTTTTACAACACTTTTTGCATTATTTTTTCCAGTCCTCACAGAGAAATGCGAATGAATCCAAAAGCAATAACTGCGTCACAAATGTTTGGATTACTTGATGTTGCAACTAATGATTGGACTGATGGTATATTCAGTACATTGTGGAGAAGAACTCATAAAACTAAAAAGGTATAGTAACTTTACCCATCGAAAGTGTAATGGAATATTGTTTAGCACATTCACATTGCTTGAAGATCTTGCTTCCTCGTTTTTATTAGTCTGGTTTGTGAGTCCATGGCCACCATTCAACTTGGATGTATCGACTTGGGTAGGTATGGCCGAACCAATAAGAACTGATACGGCTGATGGAGAATTTGTTTGTCATACCATATCTTGAAATATACTGTTGCATCAACACATCATACACCCTAAAGTGCCTGAAACAAAAATTATTGCATTTTAAAATGTTCAACTTATCTTTTCAATAGCAATACCAAATAAATATATGAAAAAAAACCCAAAAAGGCTTGTGTTTTAAACTTACAACTTCAGGGAGAAAATGTCTGGTTAGTTTTGGATGGACCCGTTGATGCTATTTGGATTGAAAATCTCAATTCAGTGTTGGATGACAATAAAACTTTAACACTTGCAAATGGTGATCGGATTCCTATGGCACCAAGCTGCAAGATTATTTTCGAACCTCATAACATTGACAATGCATCGCCTGCAACTGTGTCAAGAAATGGTAGGTTCTTCGTGTGAAACAGATATCTATGAGAAATTATTTTTTTTTTGGTATTATTGAAATTCACTCTGAACAAGGCCGGAAACAGTAACTAAAAGGAATCAACTAACAGTCACTTAATGGCAAAAAGCTACTATAAGATGTAGTACCAGCAACTGCACTCTAAACGGAAAACGTATATTTTTATTTTATAATCCTCTTTACAACCTATGATTTATTTTACAAAAATTTCAAAATTTTTTATAATAATTATAACACTTTCTGTTTGCTCTGGTGTATCATCAGATTAATTATTTTGTCAAAAAAATATCGCAACATTAATAATAATTTCTTATAAGTCAAATAGTTTTCTGCAATCATTTTTTTTTGTCGAACACGGGACATCGATGGAATGCGGCTGCAAGTGACCTATGGTTGACAAAATCAATTTTTTAAAATGTATGAATAAATTTTGTGATTGCTCATTGGAAATTCTATTTTCAGGAATGGTTTACATGAGTTCTTCGATTATGGATTGGGAACCTATTACAAAAGCTTGGTTGAAGAACAGACCAAGTATTATGTCTGAAGTTTTACTACCGGCTTTCGAGTCTGTGTTTCCAGGTGCTGAATTTTACATGCAATAATTAATTTTCAGTTTTGTTCATTGCTCATTAATTTGAACTATATGGTTTTTATTAAATGTTAAAGTTAAACCATGGAAATACTGTTTTCACCGCAGATTCCTGCATTCATACGAATGGCCTATGTACGGTATGTTATATTACAATAGTCTTTTATATATCATTGTCGGTTATTTAAATTTTGAAAAATTACATGATTTCAATGTTAAATCAGAGTAATAAGAAAGGCTGGTACTGCCATGAATCAGATTTGTGTTGTTCTGATAGTTTAGTGTAGTATCTGAAACTCATTATATGAATCTAAAAATGTTCTCAAATAAATATATAAATAAAATATAATTTAAATAGAAAAATAAATAAAAGAATACTCAAACTTACTCTTTTAAAAAATGTTACCTAATTTAGTGCAAAATCCTGATTTATTCCGAATTTTACACAAACTAAAATTTGGCATATATCGTGATTTTACTGCAAAATGAATTAGTTCAAGAATTATAGGAAAAGGAAAAAACTTTTATCAGAATTCCAGAATACTTGACTATTCGGATAAAAGACATCCCTAAATTCAGTTTTGGATCTTATCTAATTGGAGCCTTTTTATGTTTCTAGCAACTTTTCAATACATGTCAACAATGCTCTTTGCGAAAATGGATTTACTAGAATGTATCTACGTACAACAAGCATTAAAACTAATCAATGGACTTCTACCAGACACAGAAGATGGAAATAAACACATGAAGAAATCACATCTTGAAAGGTATAATGGTGGACATTAGAAATGTCTTCATTTGTATGAAGTATGTAGTTGTTGAATATTCAGAAACTCTTTTAGGCTTGTTCTAGTACTCTGAATTGTGATAATATTTTATACCCAATGTACATTTTACTAAACTGATGACATTAAATAGTTTCACTACACAGTACTACATACAAGACTTAATTCGGATATTCATATTGAAGCACATTTTATTCTAAAACAAATTTTCCTCAAATAATTGAACAATATAATGATGTGCAACTCTAAGAGCAGCATGGACATTGTAACTGTCCTCGGTTTCTCCTCAAATTTATTGTAAAACACACTTAAGCTCGTCATCAGATGAAGATAGGCTTGGATTATCTTACAAGATGGGAAAGAGAATCCTGCCCAGGGTTATGACTACAGTCTGGTTTCACAGTCAATCGTTTCAGTCTAGGATTTTGTTTTTATATAAATTTTTGTTAAGTATCCTCCTGATTGGACTATTTTTATTTTAAGTGTTTGAGTAGTAGAGTATCTGTTGTTGAGACAACCGAATATGTTTTTGTTTTGAAGGTTGTTTCTCTTTGCTATCATGTGGTCTCTCGGTGCATTACTTGAATTACCTGATCGAGAAAAACTCCAGAATTTTCTGTATGAACATAAGAAACAACATGGAGCACCTGATCTACCTGTTATGCCTGAGGGTTAGTTTTGTGTGGTTTTCTTATTTAAGTGACTGGCGATGATAGCCAGAATAGTATATTTTACCATTTTGAGTACATTTTCAAAAATAATTTTGATCATAGAATATTGAATAGATTCTACTAGATTTAATTCATTTGGGATACAAAAAACGACTTTTTATGAAAAAAAATCAAAAAAAAAAAAAATTAGAAAATCATCAATATTGTATTCTCTGTGAAAACTATTTTAATTTAGATAAAACAACACCAAAAATTTTGTAAATAATTTACACTGATAAATGAGGTAGAAACATTGATTTTAGATCTTGGAAATTAATATCTCTCTATTATTTGATACATTTTGGGATAGAGAAAAATATAGGTTATAGTTACCTCAGCTTCCCTATTTTCCAAGGGAAAAAATATTCTATTTTAACCTGTCTTAAGGTATTTTCACTTCTTTCCAATAAAATTGCTCAATTGCAATATACTCCCCTTATTCAGGTGAATCTCACACAATATTCGAATATGTTGTCAATGACAATGGTGAATGGGAACACTGGTCGAAAAGAGTTCCTGTGTATGAATATCCTACTGATAGTGTTCCTGAATATTTATCAATTCTTGTCCCCAATGTTGATAATGTCAGAATGGATTTCTTGATGCATACTGTTATGAAACAGGTAACATAACAATTTAATTTTTTGAGTTATAACAAGTTTATTTCGCTATATTTCATAGAGAATAATGATGTTTTTGTACAGCTAATCTTGAGGGTATCACCCAGACCAAGGCCATGTATGGCATAGTCAGACAGGGTTAGGATTGTTGGAGAGACATGATCTATCCAGTTTGGCTGGACTTACCCTACCTATGTTATTGAGTGTTGAGCATAGATTTACGAGCTGGAATCGCCAGGACTCAAACACAAGATCTTCAATCTGTGATGCCAACATGAAAATCACTAGGCCAGAGCTCGTCCAAATTTAAGAAACTAAAAAAATAGACAATATTTAAAAAATTGAGAGGGCAAAATTTTTGAATATAAGATGAAATACTTCCTTAAAATCAAAGGGGTATTATCGTTATCTACAGAAATTATGCAATACCTCATCTATTGATCAACAAAAATTTTTCTTTGAATTCCAGGAGAAAGCTGTGTTGTTGATTGGAGAACAAGGAACTGCAAAAACAGTGATGATTAAAAGTTATATGAACATACAATATAATCCTGAGGTTCATATGACAAAATCCCTCAACTTTTCATCTGCCACTACACCACTTATGTTTCAGGTAAAAGTTGTATGTCATTGCTGTTTTCTTCTTAATAAATTAGCTCTAAGTAATGTTTTAAGATCATTCTATGAAATTTGTTAGATGCCAATGAAGCACGTTAGACTACAAAAATATTTGAAAAAAGTTGCTACGACCTATGTGGAAAACATTTCATTGAAATAAATATATTGAACTGCTATTACGGGAAGCACTGATTAGGATCTGCTCTATACTAGTTAGTTTCAGTAGTTTTTCAGTTGACTTGCTTTTGATGTAGGATCAGAAATATATTTTATTAATCAATCCTCTGCAAATAGCCACTCACTTCACTTCAGTTCTCTGATGATTTTGACGCTTTGCATATCATGTAAAAACTTACCAATGTTGTAAAATTTCCCTGTTGTAATTTTTAACCTATTTCTAACAGAGAACAATTGAGAGTTACGTTGATAAAAGAGTTGGAACTACATTCGGACCTCCCGCTGGTAAAAAGATGACAGTTTTCGTTGATGATATTAATATGCCGATTATTAACGAATGGGGAGATCAGATTACAAACGAAATAGTTCGGCAGTTGATGGAAGCTAAAGGGTTTTTCAAGTAAGGTTGTTTTGTTCAGGTGTTTGACACTTGCAAGACAATCGAGTTGTTAAAACAAGATAAATAAATAAATGAATAATTCTTTTACGTAATAAAAATAGGTATACAGTACTTAGTTACACTTTTTGAGTTTATTTTTTTTGCACTTTCAAATTGGAGTCAAAGTTTCATCGATTCTGTACTGAAATCATTTAATTTCATTCAGTTCTCATCGCAAATTTCATAAGAGTCAAAAAAGTATCAACTACTTGGTTAAATGCAAACAACAGGACACATTATTCTTATTAATATTTCCAATGAAGCTTTACCACTGAAGAAGGTTAAATTTCCCATTGTTTATTATTTTTCGATTTACAGTCTTGAGAAACCTGGAGATTTCACAAACATTGTTGATATTCAATTTGTTGCTGCAATGATACAACCGGGTGGTGGAAGGAATGACATTCCACAGAGATTGAAGAGACAATTTGCTATCTTCAACAGTACTTTACCGTCTAATGCCTCGATCGATAAAATATTCTCGACTATCGGATGCGGATATTTTTGTGAGGTACCAAATCTTTACTTATACTAAATTAAAGTGTTTTATGCAATTGCATCAAGAAGAGTAAAAGTGACATACATACAGCTGAAGATTTCCTTTTATTCGTGTACTTTTTCAAATAAGCTTTATCAACATTGGATGCTATCTTTTTTAAGATGCCAGAATTTTGTTTTGACTTCTAAATCAAAAACATTAGCAAGAGATTTTGCAGATTTAAAGAATAGGTAAAGGCACAGGAAACCAAACATACAAAATATGATTTGTCTTGAATGCCCAAAACTAAAAATCTGTTCAGGATGGTGGGAGAAATGTAATTTTTGCTTGGATTAAGGATAACATTCTTCATTGTGGGGGTGGGTGATCTAATCAAATATTTTGAACAACTGAACAATATGCTAGAGCTAAGTCAAATATGTTAACATATTTCATAAATTCGAATCTAATTTAAATTTACAGTCCAAATTAAAATATTGACTACGAATTTGAGAGTGTTTAATTTCATGGATTATTTTTATGTCCAATTACCACTAGGAAAGAGAATTTGTTGAGCCAGTCACTTCACTTATCAAAAAGTTGGTTCCTGCAACTCGAAAATTATGGCAACTTGTTAAAGGCAAAATGTTACCAACACCTGCGAAATTTCATTACATTTTCAATCTCAGAGACTTGAGTAGAATATGGCAGGTACAGTAAAGTGATAAATTGACCCAATTTTAGTATAGTTTGATCGTCTACTTTATTAGCACAATTGACACAGTTCTTTTTAGGAGTTCCTGAACTTGTTGAAGCCAGGTTGACAGAATTTTGTTTTTCTTCAGGTGTCCGAAATGTTCATTCTTTTTTTTCTGGATTGACAAAAAGCTTCAAAACCATCAACACTGCTATTTCATACTTGAAACGAGACATTTGAATCTTTTGGCAAGAGTTATATCATGAAATTACTCTCATTTGTTAAATTTTTGTCTGATGGAACTCATTTTTTTTGATTGTTTGAGTAGCAGAGTAGCTGAAATTCTGCCAGCCTGATTGAGACTATGATCCTTCGTAGATGCCAACAAAGTCTCAACCACCTCTGTACAATATCATAATTTTTGCGGGAGGAAGGCTCTGAAAAATTTAGATTAAGTAACTGTTATTTTAAAAAATTAAATGTTTTTAAAACAGCCAAATACTTTGGTGAACAATAACCAGCACAAGTGAGGAAGGTAGAGTCTAAAAAAAACCTAATAAATATAATATAAAATATTGCTGTTGAATGTTCTACTTGAAATGAAGTTTATTTGACAATATGCCATTTAACAATATTTACAATTTTATCTGGTTACAAGATTTGTCTTGTCATTTCATCCAGTGTCAAACCAATGAGGAACTATTTATTATAACTGATTGAAGCTTTTTATCATTCATAGACCTTAACCATACTTTGTCAGGATTAAAACCTGCATCATTCACTAGGTGTTAAGTTTGGCAGCTATCATTGGTTTCATTATGTAACCGCAGAAGGGAAGGAATAGTATACCTATTCATAATACTCCTATCCAGAAGGAATATTATTCAAGTTTATTTCAATGATAAGTAGTAGTACACTCATCATTCCAGGGTATGTTGCAAATGACAAGTGAAGTTGGTTGTTCAGAGGAAGTTATTATCTTACTTTGGAAACATGAATGTACCAGAGTTATTGCTGATAGATTTGTCAATGCTCAAGATACTGCATGGTTTCACAAAACTTTGAAAACAGTATGTCTTATCATTGTTCTGCATTAATATATAAAATTAATCATTTATTCAATACACTTGACAAATGCCAAACTTATCCCAATAAGGGAGTATGAAATGAAATTCTGAAGACTGAAAACCGGAGGACCGTCAAAACCCAAAGACACTCTAACACTATTTATCTTATAAATATAAAATAGATAGTGTTGGAGGATCTTTGATTTCGAGCCTTTTTATATTCCTATTTGCATGTTTTCAGAATTTTATTGAATTCTTTCCTCTTAAATTAACAGACTTGTATTGAGGACCGGTACTAAGAAGAATATTCTTCATAACCTGAACTTCTTCCTCCCAATTTTAAATATAATATTGACAAAAGTTTTTATAGTCCCTGTTTGAGTTGATCACTGGTACCAAGGTGCTGAACCTTATAGATGGATGTGGTCAGAGCTGTTGAAAAGATATGATCTTTGAGGTTCGACACTGCCTACCCAAGTTACTTCACCCTGAGTTAAGTGGGAGGCATGGATTTTCAAGCCGGATTCGAACTTGATATCTTTAATCTGCGATGTCAACATGATACTTAGGCAATCGCGTCCGAAAAGATGTCAAAAGATGGCCCTAGAACATATCTTGAGTTATTGTGTTTCTGTTAAAGGTACATTTTAAGATTATCATCACATGAACAAGGGCAGTTTCATTATCCCTTTTCAAATATTTAATATTTTCTCTTGAATAACTTGAAGGTTGGTATTGAAGTTCTTGGAGCTGATTCGTCTTCTCATTTATCTAAAGAACCTTACTTTGTTGATTTTCTTCGTGATGCTCCAGAAATGACTGGTATGGTTATTAATTTTATATTTAGTAGCCATTACATGTAAGTAAAGCTCAATATAAAATTATGTCATCCTGATAATCAAACTTGTGGAAAATTTTATCAGTTGCACATATTTACCAAACGTTCTTGTAAGCCTGGAATTAGGAATTAAACTAAAACATATTTTGTGTGTACTGTAAATGAGCAACTGATTGGAAACAAAGAGTGGTAGATGGTTCATCTTCAACCAGGGCTAATACTGCCCATACACTCTTGTATAGTTCACTTCTAGTTCACTTGGAATGTTTTCTACTCAGAATAAAGTTGTTGCCATTATGCTTTGTGGTATTTTGCTGGTTACTTGGTTGTTAGTCACGTGTTTCCAACCACTGCTTCGCTCAGAAAAAAATCATGTTTCGCCAAATTTATTCCTGTTTGACAAGGAAAATAGGAATTTAAATGATCAATTTTAGTGTAAAAAGTTTCACTTTTATCATTGTTTTGTCTAAATCCCTTATTATATTAAGGCGAGGAAGAAGATGACGCATGTTTTGATGCTCCTAAGATATATGAACCAATCAGTTCGATGGATGAGTTGAGAGATAGATTGAAAATGTTTATGGCTCAATATAATGAAGCAATCAGAGGAGCTGGAATGGATCTTGTATTTTTTACTGTAAATATCATTCATTCATTTATTTTTTTAAATTCATGAACACAATCATATTTGTTTTTATTAAAATGAAGCATATTTAAAATATTCAAATAATTGTCAACATTGGACTCTCACAAAGTCTTTCTCTAATATTCTCAATCTATTTGGTCCTCAGAACATGATGCCTCATTTTTCGTAGTCTATAAAGTTGAATACTATAGAGCTTTATGGCACGCTCCAGAACATTCTTATTGTGGACATAGATTTAGTGTAAATCGTTCATCATTTGTTCATATTTAAATATAGAACCAATACCGCAGATTTCAGCATGAAAAAAGGAAAAGGAAATTTAGCATATTTAAATAGACATGCTGATTATTTGATATAAATTTAAATTATCTTCTTTTCCAGGATGCCATGACACATCTGGTTAAAATATCTCGTATTCTGAACACACCTCGGGGTAATGCATTGTTAGTAGGAGTGGGAGGATCTGGAAAACAATCATTAACTAAGCTTGCTTCTTTTATTGCTGGATATAAATCATTTCAAATCACATTGACAAGGTAAGTTGGAAAAACATTTGCATACCCGACTCATGATGATCTTACACAATTTAATATTTGTACCGGTACTAGAAAATATGATCTAAACATTCAGATTATATTTTCTTGTAAAATTATTAAACTGTGAAACTTTGCAATAACATGTGAATGCCATGATTGAATGAAACAAATGGATCCCATTTCATAAATTTTGTATGTATTTTTGACAGATCGTACAATACCAGCAATTTACTTGATGATCTGAAGATATTGTACAGAAATGCTGGATTGGAAGGTTTAGGAATCACTTTTATATTCACCGATAATGAAGTCAAAGATGAAGCTTTCTTGGAATACTTGAACAATGTTTTAGCTTCTGGAGAGGTGTGCCTATATTTTTTGTTTTTTAAGACAGAATTTGGGAACTTGTATTTAAAAATTTCTTTCTAATTCCACAAAATTTTTACTTTCAAATGTTTGCTTTATAACATTTAAAATTTATTAGTAAAGAATAAATTTATTGTTTAAACAGTTTCAACACCAAACCGTCAGAGCTCACCAAATTAAGTTTTTTTTTAACAAATGTTTTGATACCATTAGGTTTGTTTCAGAGTTTTGAAAAAACCAAGAACATTTTTCCAACTTCAACGGGATTGGTCATGTTTTCACAGTATTTTATGGTCATGATGCAGATAAATAAGATAAAAATTCATTTTTATCCCGCGTGATAGGAAAGCTGACTTGACCATGTGGCAAATCATGACCTCTCGTTAAGATTGTGATTTTTCCTGTACATGGCCAATTTTGGTGGAGGAACTCATAACCAGCAGTTACATAAAACACCGCCACCTAGGTGCCCACTGAACCTCTCATTTATAATACTTTCTCCCCGACATTCCATGCTATACAAAGAATGTTAGAAATTGGTATCCTGAATCTTATCCTTTACGCCTTTACTGATGGATGAACCGATCATTATGTGTTCAGTTGAAATAAAATTTGATTCCATGTTCGGAGTATATTGCTAATATAACTGGGTTGCAAATTTGAAAAAAAATCTTTTAATTACGTAAATTTTAAAGAGAAATATTTAGTTTTTTTTTAATGTCTTCAACATGCAGTTGTTATAGGATACTGAATGACATTGACAAATATGATTTTTTTTAATTCTCAGCTTTCCAATCTGTTTGCTCGAGATGAGATTGATGAAATAACAAATGAATTGATTCCTGTCATGAAAAAAGAATATCCGAGACGACCTCCTACAAACGAAAATCTTTACGATTATTTCATTAGTAGAGTTAAAAGTAATCTGCATGTTGTGCTGTGCTTTTCTCCGGTTTGTGATAATTTTTTAACTACTTTTGCACATTTTCCACAAATTTCCGTTTTTTATCAACTTATATCAAGAATAACTGAAAATCCTATTTTTAAATTAAATTTGTATCAGATAATTTTAAACACATTTATGAAAATAATGAAATACCGGAAATTATTACCATTATTACCGTATTTTGCGGCGTATAAGCACCTCCGTGGTAATGGTCGCAAAGGGTAATTTTTCTAAAATTTTGCTATTTTGCACACAGACATGACGCAGCGCCGTAATAGTCGCAATCGGTGAACCACTCCTCAAAAACGCTTATCAAACCTTATCAAACGCTAAAGTAATAACGTACAGTAATTCATTAACTCAGACTCATGGAACGCAGTATTGTTTTTGTCCAGGTGCGCAATGTCGTTTCGGCCAGGTGTGCAGGTGTGCAATGTCGTTAGGCCAGGTGTGCAATGTCGTTCGGCCAGGTGTGCAATGTCGTTTCGGCCGATGCCCGTAAAACATCGTTTTTCTCCCTTCAAAGTGTCGCGGTGGATTGTTGAAGCATGGGAACAAGTGAGCCCAGAATGCCTAGTGAATGGTTTTAAGAAAGCTGGTATATTTTACTCCCTTTCAGACAAAATTGAAGTGCCGATCGTTACAAACCAATCACCTTTGTATGATCTGTTTTCCTCAGACACCGAAGAGCCATTTCTTGTTGTTGTAATTATTGTTTATCGAGATACACATTTTGCATTTTAATACATTGCCTACCAAGACGTCATGTCGTGAACATAAACAAAACATAATTAACGGGAGCAGTTTCTACAATAGTACAAAGCATTATCACAGAAACAGTGTGAAAATGTACAATTGTGGAACTTTCTTGATTGATTGATTTTGTTGATTAAAGTGTGCCGTCGATTGCGTCATTGTCAAAACGTCAAAGTAATTCGCGCCGAACCTTCCCAGTTTAAATTCCTTAGGGGGTATTTAAAACAATATATTATTGGCAATAAAATAATTTATTCTTTTTTATGAATCAGGCTTTTAAATACCAAAATATATATATTTCGATGTCACAATTGTAGATTTTTCCTTGTTTCGTTAATTTAAAGGCTGGCGTAGATTGCGTCAAAACGTCAAAGTAATTCTGGTCAACTTGCTAAGTTTAAATTCTTTGTTTCGTTAATTTAGAGGCTGGCGTCGATTGCGTCATTGTCAATAAGTCAAAGTAATTCTCGAACTTGCTAAGTTTAAATTCCTTGTTTCGTTAATCTAGAGGCTGGCGTCGATTGCGAACTACATACATTCCCTTTCGCGCCCGTTTTGCAATGAATGATATAATACTGGCCGTTCCGATTGATGATCACACATGATCGGATCGTCATCAAATTAAATCGCACGTATGACGATGTATGACATGTATGTACCAATGAAAATTCACTAATGTCTGCAAGCGAAAAGATCGAGCATACGCGGTAAATTTGGGTGCAGTCTATTATCAATTTAATTCAAATCTCTCTACAATTTGACATATCTTGAAAGTACATTCGCTGGCCGCGTCATCTATATATGACTTATATATACCTAATATGAAACGCTCCACAATTCGCTGTGGATCGGGAAAAAAACAATAAATTGGTCGCAGCAATGTAAAAGTCTCAGAAAGAAAACTTTTGGAAAAAAGTAGCGACTTATCCGCCGCGAAATACGGTACCAATCCACAAGGTGTCTCAATCCAATATTGACTGACACTTGGGGATGTTTTGGCAGCGTATTTCTGAGTCTTTAATAGGTTCTAATTCATTACAAAATTTAAAAAATATGGATTTTAGCACATGTAATAATTTTGTTGTACAGAATGGGATAGGTTTCCATTTTTATTCTCTGAGAGAGGAAAGCTGAGAATATGATTTAATCATATAGTAAACAAAGCCCTCTCGTGCGAGGACCATTTTCGAATCAGGACGAATGTTTTGACCATTCATTTGACTTATTATCCTGCCCATGGACAGAGTTATTTGGGAGCCATAGACAACGTCTGGCATGTGATCATCATTTGCAGGATTTGAAAGTTCGACAGGACGATCAGAGATGTTCATCTTGTAGCATAATCAATATGTGTTATCTGAGATAAATAAACAAACGAATGATTTCTAGAAAATCAAATTCTCCACATATGCCAATTTCAGTGATAGTTTAATATAATTCCTTTCCAATTTTATTTTTTTTTCATAACATTATTTTTTCTCAGTGTGTTGTATTATTTACCAAATGACGAAATTAAATATTGATTGATTTATTTAGTCAAGGAGTCCACTATATTATCTACAGTGGAAGGTTTATTTGAACTCCTCAAAAATTATGACTTCGCTGTAAATATATTGATATATATATGGTTTAAGTAGTTTTGTTAATTTTTATCTCAGGTTGGTGAAAAATTTCGTTCAAGATCAATGAAGTTTCCGGGATTGATTTCTGGTTGCACGATTGACTGGTTTTCAAGATGGCCGCATGATGCTTTGGTAGCCGTTGCAAAACATTTCATCTCGGACTTTGAAATTCAGTGCACTAGTGAAATGAAAGAAAGTTTATATCATGTGATGGGATCATTTCAAGTATGTTTTCGATTCTTTATTCATTTTCATACCCTGTTATACAATTATATATCTCATTGATCTAGACGTATGTTATAGTGTGTTTACCACTGGTCTGGGACATCACACTTGTAAGCAGATTATGCCTGTTTACAATAAACAAAAATTTCAATGTGAAGCCCAGAGCTTGACACAACCACATGATGACCACAACCCCTCCACCATCAGTTCTGAATCTGAATTTTTTATTTTTCCAACCAGTATAGCTGTTGAACATGGACATAGTCCATAATCATAATAAGTTATTGGAAATAATCTGAACCACTGAAGAATCCATAAATTTAATCGCAGTACATAAGTTGGAGCGTCTTCTCAACTTTTAAGCTTTAAATTGACCTAATCAGGCAGCTTCAATGAATATTGTGTAATATTGTATTCCAGGACATCGTTGCTGAAACGTGTACAGAATATTTTGAGAGATTTCGTCGACAAACTCATGTCACGCCCAAGTCATATTTATCATTTCTCGACAGTTACAAAACTATTTATGCCGAGAAGTTGAAATTTATCGGAAATCTTGCTGTAAGAATGAATACAGGTACACAAAACATCAAGATTTTATATTGTTCAATCAAAAGTCCAATGAAGCAAACATGGAAAGTGATTATATTATAGTCTTCCCGGCAAGGTTTTTTTTAGTTAAAATTTTTTTTCAGTACAATTGAACCAAAAATTGGAGTTTGACAATTCAATAGGGCTTTCAAACAAACAAAAATGGTCTCTATATAATGACCTAAGGAAATACTATGGATGACCAGTACAATTTTTATCTGAATATTTTATTTACTTGAAAGCCAAATGTTGCGTTGGGTGTTGCGCATCAAACTGTCTAATCTCTATTCCACACCTCTTGTAAAGATGAAACCGTCTGCGATCAAGGCCGCAAGGATACTTGGATAAGATGAGGTCGAGAGTTGAACAACAAAAGATCAGAATATTATTCCACATATAGTCTAGCTTAGTAAGGTACCTGGCTAAGGTACCTAATGAATGCTCTTGTGAAAACTAGGTAAATGGTACTTGTAATATGTGAAATAATATTCAGATCTTTTGTTGTTTATCATATCTACCTCTCGATTTTTTTGAAAAAAATGTTTGAATGACAATAATTTTGAACCAAAAATGGGTTAAAACTGTTGAATATTTGCACTTTAATGCAAAATATTCAGGATATTTATTTTTTTGCCTCATTTTTACCTCATTCAAAGTAGGACCAATCCATTTACAAAATCATATTTTCTGATATATTTGGCTGAAACAGGTTTGAACAAGCTAGTAGAAGCAACACAATCAGTAAATCAATTATCAGCGGAACTTGTTGTGAAAGAGAAAGATCTCGTTGTTGCATCTAAGAAAGCAGATGAAGTACTTATCACTGTCACTGCGTCTGCTACAGCTGCTGAGAAAGTCAAAGCTCAGGTTGTTTGTAGGGATTGATAATATGATTATTATTCTTTGTAAATCAGACAATTGACTTTGGTAGGTACTGTATGTATCACAAATGACAGTGCCTTGGCGTTTCATACATTGCCAAAACAGATTTTGGCAGAATGATTTTGATTGTAGTATTTTTCACAAGAAATTTTTTGGTGAACCGTATTTACTTGATTGTAAGCCGTCCTTGACTGTTAGCCACATGTGATCAAGGGTGGCAGTACGGTACGGTACGAAATTTTTATCGTACTTCGAACCAGCAAAAAAATTTCGTACCGAACTTCGTACCGTACCTTTCGAAAATTTTCCGTACCGTAGCGTACGATATTATTTTTTTCGTACATCGTACCGAACTTCGTACCAGTACGAAATTAAGTTCGATTAATATTTTTCAATTATCGTACTAAATTTCGTACTAGTACGAAAACAGGTACGATTCGCTGGGCAGCAATTTCGTACCGTACCAACTACCAAAGTCCAAATCAGCTTTATTCGTAAGATCTGGCGACCGCAAGAAACGTTACCAACATCGTACTTCAAAATGATGCAGTTTTATGCTATTAATGCTGGTTTAAAATCCAGCACAGTAAAACATGGGCGTAACTAAGCATGTGTCACCCCAATATCATTGTTCACATTGGCATAATATGAGAATGGTATACCGGTGGTGATAGATGGTGGTAGGATGAGCACAGTAAATGTCCGTTGTGCACCACGCATTTTAATACCAGACAGACGTGTTCCCGACATGCCTCGTTGTCTATATCGCGACTTGGCTGTTTTTACAAAATATATCTTCTAATTAAGATGAGCATCATCTAACACTGAACTCAAAACAGCCTAAACATATCTTTATATTCTGATGTTACTGCTCTGATAATATACTTGCGCGTGTCAGAGTACAAAAAAAAACGTAATAGCGGTGATTACTGGTTAACTTAGTTGCATAGTTAGTCAGGGGGAGAGAGTTTTTCATTTAATTTGCATGCAATTTTCGCGCGCCTGCGTTGCGCAATATTTTTCCCTGATTAATTTTGTATATTTCGTACCATTTAGCCTTTAAAGTGAGAATTTTTATTCAATTTTTACAAAAATTTCAGCGGGCTGCCGGCGCTCAGGTACATTTTCTGGTAATGTTTGTTTCACTCTTAAAACATGTATTTTTGTTTCGATCTCAATAAAATTTTGCGCGTCTCCGGCACCCTAATCTTTTTTGTAAATTTGAAAGCCTATGTTTGCATGTTGGAAAAAATGTGCCCCCCTAAATTTTTTTCTGGATCCGCCACTGTAGTTGATATATTCAGGCAGTGCTTGCTAAGCCATTGTGAATTTTACATAAAAACCGGTAAAAGTACATCGGCGATGCTGACGATATATTCAGAAACTACCTCGTGATTTTTAGTATTATGAATGCCGCTTATCTTGTCGATTTTAATTGGGCTATCACAACTTTCATTATTACAGAAAAATGCATTCAGATTAGGACGTCATAAATAAGCGGCGTATATGTATTTCCACGCAATCACAAAGTTTTACGCCACTGCAGTAAAACCGATATACAACATAGCTCATCTCATCAGCTCAAGTGAATCAGTTGCATTTTTATTACCATATCTGCGCCGCTTTTAATCATTTTAAAGTTCTTTCATAGACACAATTTATATTATCAGCTCGTCGTTACGAAACTGCATAGATGTTAAATGAAATTATTTTTTTTTTAATTAATTTGAGAAGAATAAAGTGTAATGCGAAGGTACGAAAAATAGTACGGTACGGTACGAAATAAATACCGAACTTCGTACCGTACCGTACCAAGTACGAAAATTGAAAAATGAATCGTACCGTACTATCGTACCGGAAAATTCAATCGTACCGTACCGAACTTCGTACCGTACCGTACCGTACTACCAGCCTTGCATGGGATTGTGTTAAAAATTTAATGTAAGCCGCATATACTGTGCTTTTGCCTTTATGGGTTTTAGCATATCTGGGTGGGCACAAAAGTAGACAGAGTATCAGCATCACAAAGAAAAAATGTAAGCAGCCTTTGAATGTAAGAGCCCCTTGAATTTGAGCCGCGACATGATGGGAAAAAAGCTATATAAGTCGTGGCTTACAATCGAGTAAATACGCTAATATGCTCAAATGTTAGGATGTTTTTGCCCTCCAGGGGGGAAATTTTCTACTTTTCATAGAAATCTTACATTGCCGCAGCGTAGAATATCACTCAACAAATGATTTATCGAATTTTTGAAGATGCAATCTATGAAGACTTTTGCAAGTAACAAAACCAAGTCTTACACGTGACGAAATGAAATCTCGTGAAACTTGAAAAAAATGAATTTAATTAGGATGACTAATCCATCTGTCATAGCATTTTCATGTGGTGAGAAATGAAAAATTCACCCATATTAATTATACCCTGTATCGAACTAGAAAATGTCAAATCATATCATTGAGCTTCAGAACGCTGGAAAGCACAACTGAAAAATTTGCTTTGTTAAGCATGAGCTACAGATGCATCGCTCTTCAGAGGCTCGGTGTGTCGGCGGCTCTATCTCAGGCAGAAATAGTTTGTGCACACGTTTTTGTTAAGCTCGAGTCACTGATATATCACGCCAACGAATTGAATGAAAGAAATTTCAAGTTGATTCATAAGCACAGGGTGTACTTGTAAGTCTTAAAATGTAATGTAGCTAGCTGATTGGGATTTAAGTGGTCCTCAGCTGCGACTTTCCTTAGAGAAAATGAAACATGAAATTTTGTACTGTTGTTTTTCAATAATCTTGTCCTTAATTTTGCATACATCAATTTATCTATGCAGTATCCAGTATAATACTTCTAACATGTGATGGTTTCTGAACTGACAATGCCAATTTTGTTTATGTTATTCTGCATCGGGCCTAATCAGTCGCTAAAGGTTCTATATACAGATTTTTTCGAACATCAACAGAAAAAGGTGATTTTTGAGTTTCGGCCAGGGAAAATAAAATTTCTCTCAAATTTTTTTACGAAGGATAATGAATCGCCTTTTCTCGGTTTTTACACAAAAAAGCGGCCTGTGGACACTTTCTGAACGTCTCACTAGGAATAGAAAATGCCCCCCCCCCCGTTCTGCTTTGAGTTTTCCTCTTAGGTTGAAATTGTTGTAACTGCATTTTGTAGTAGCTCTTTGTCATTCAAGTTTTGTTATGGTACTTTTTAGATGCTGATTCTGGCCTTGCATGAAGTGAGTTTAATTGAAAAGAAGTAAATTCGTTTAAATGATTTGAATAAACATTAAAATATTCATTCAATGCTACTAATATAACCAAACATAAGAATGATTGATATATGACATTTTGTGATATCATTGTGTTTATGGAGTCAAATGAAGTTATAAGTTATGTCGGATTTGTCAGATCCCAGTATTCTATATGTATCCAATATCTCACGTATTATACACACAACTACTACATAGGTTTGGTTCACTGTACAACTATAAAACCTCATAGGTGACAGGTGATTGCTATCAAAAATTGATGTTGTCTTAGGTACAAAAAGTGAAAGATAAAGCACAATCAGTGGCAGATATGATAACAGAAGATAAAACACTTGCCGAATCGAAATTAGAAGCTGCCAAACCTGCATTGAAGGCTGCTGAGGAAGCATTACAGGTATGTACTATAGAAATTTAACATGCAAGTCAATATAATTAGAAATGACTTCACTTTTGGTTGCTTGCTGCATAAAAAAATTCGCCTGTCAAAATCTTTGTTGAATTAAAACCCCAAAAACAGGGTTTCCATATACGATAAATATTTAGAATGAAATTGAAAAGCGAAAATGCTCTTGCAATTTTACCTGCAGTAATTTGTATAATATTATCAGAATAAATAGTTTTTTGGGTAACGTCAAATATTTTCCAAAAAATTAGTAAAATCTGCCTTTCATGTCGAAATTAAAATTTTTGCATATTCAATTTCAGTGGACAATGCCCTTCATAATTTTCATGCATATATCAGATTTATGCATGAACCAGAAACAGGGCATACTTTTGTCCCAGAGTTATAAGTGTTACATATTCTGCAAAACATAACCCAACCCAATAACCTTTCTGATTATATTCTGTGGAGCTTTTCGATACATGTTATATCTAGTATAAGTTTATGATAGATGATAAGATATGTTTTTTTATTATTTCAGACAATCAAACCTTCTGACATTGCAACTGTGAGAAAACTTGGAAAACCTCCTCATCTCATCATGAGAATTATGGATTGTGTACTGATATTAATGCAGGTCTGTCACAAAATAAAATATTTTAATATTGATAGTAAAATCCCATAATGTCTCAATAGTTATTACTTATTTTGTGTGCCCTCCAATTTAATATACTATATATTAGATGCGAGTGTAGGTGATCCCGAATCCTTTTCTATAATATTATCACTGTTATGGTGCCACTTCTGTCGATATAGAAATGCTTTATTTTGAATTACGATTACTGCTTTTTAAGTAATTACTTTTGTGATTTCTTTTAGTGTTATGATAAGTGATATTCTACTGTTCTACCATTCAAATAAAATGGTAAATGTACATAAAATAAAAGTTAGCTGGTGGGGACCCAAGTTTTTCGGTCGCATGATTCATCACTGCCACTTGTGGTAGCCAAAAAAATATTGTAAATATATTTTGATTTCAAAATCCAATCAAAAAGAATTCCAATCATAGAGTTATGATAAAAATAAAAGTTGGCATTTTAGAATATTGTAAGATACATCAAAATTTACATATGAACTATCAAAATTTATTCACTTTGGATTTTGAATTGCCGAAATAATTGAATTGCATAATTTATGAATTCTATCGAATCCAATGTTTTGGACAGCCCTCACTGCCACCTACTAAACAAAACATAATGATTTTTTTACTATTGCGAAAAGAATGATCATTCAAATATCACAAAGTTAGTACTGGTAAATTTATTGTGTCCCAATGGAAAACTTCGCTTTCGTAAGTATTATTGTCATGTGAATGAAAGGCTTACCTATCACTACCCAATCAGAAAATCTGGGCCGCAGCGTGTTTTGTCAAGTCACTCGCCTTCGAGGCGTCAAGGCGCGGTTCATCTGTGATGCATGTTTGACAAAAATAAAGTTTTTGATAGGTTACACAGGATACTTAAAATTACACAATGCTGCTTTTGGTTATTGACTTCAGTGAATTAATTTCTCTATATTATTATGATTTCAGAGGAAAATAAACAAAGTTGAACAAGATCCTGAACGTCCCTGTATAAAACCATCATGGAATGAAGCTCAGAAATTATTGAATGATTCGAAGTTTTTAACTTTGTTATTGGAATTTCCAAAGGTATTTCTGTAGCTGATTTAGTTGTATTTTTTTGTAGGGACAAGGATCCCCTTTTTTTAATAATCATGACTCAACTATTATATTCGGATTCGCATTTAAATTCAATACTACATCTACTACAACAGGTGTACAGTTAGCTTGTGGGTGCTCAGTTAACTCAGTCGCTAAAGGCGTTATATTATATGCTTCAAGCCACCCATCTCCAACTTCCTGGGTTCTAATATGCGAGAGGATTGCTGAACACCTCGTCTCACACTGTGGTACATGTAACCTATGGGTACGGCCTTCTCCACCAGCTATGTCCATGCACAAAAAAATGTGTAAACGGCAAGGCAAAAACCTCATCCCCGACTCGGAAATGGTATATGAATCTTTGTTCGTGGTTTACCATGTGGATAAGCTGTATTCTTGGCTTTCCTCTCAAACAGGTAAGAATGAAATATTATTCTATATTGAGATTGTAAAAAAAAATATTTCATTGCCAATGTCTTCTGATTTCTATCATTGGAAGTTATCTGCATTGTGGACTGGTTGGTGGATTTTTAATCTATTTATACAAATTTTATCATAGAATATGTGACGAAACATTCTTGCTTTTTTTACAGGACACAATCACTGCTGAGACAGTTGATTTAATGGAGCCATATCTGTCACAGGAAGATTATAATTTTGAAAGTGCTAAGAAAGTTTGTGGAAATGTAGCAGGTTTGTGCTCGTGGACTGAGGCAATGGCAACTTTCTATGGAATAAATAGAGAAGTTTTGCCCTTAAAAGTAAGTTGTATTGTATTCAACTTGTATATATATATATATTCAAATGTATATTTAATGGTCGTTTTCCACTTAAAGTCTAACAGGGTTAATGTTTTTGAAACACATGGACTTTCTGTTTCACCAAGCATATCTTATTCAATAGTTTAGTGGGTGGTATGAATTGATTAGCCAAACTTACTTTGACTTAAACTAAATTGTTTTTTTATGACCTAGCATCAATGCGATGGCATCCAGATCAGTTTGTCCTTGTTACAACCCTAACCCTGTCCATCTTAAATAGACTCTTTGTGAGATACTAGACAAACCTACTCAAATTGTGCCACCAATTTGCCCCTATTCCCTGTGGAGGTTCCACATAGTCACAAACAGTTTTATGCAAGAAGCTTCTTTCCAAGAATCTCTAAACTTCTTGCTGCTTTCCTGATTGTATTGATCAGGCTTTAAAACTCATGTTAATAGACATCTATCAGGGATGTGGGCTCCTTAGTTCCTATTCATGCATTTCATGTAGCTCTTTGCACTATAGTGGCTTCAGGAGAATTTTGAAGTATGATTTCTCTCCTATGGCCTTGCTCTGAGTGAATTTTAATGAGAAAAATAAAAATAAACCAGAGTATGTAGTTTTTACATTCATTCGTGGTTCTCTCCGCTAACATCAATATTATTTTGTCAAACATGAGCCAGTCGAAAAAACAATTTTTTTTTTCTAGGATATACAATTGCACATCAGAATATATAATTGTGATATACTTGAATAATTCCAATTTTCTAGGCCAATCTCGTTGTTCAAGAAAAGAGACTTACACTTGCAAATGAAGATCTTGCAAACGCCCAAGCTACACTCGATGAAAAGCAAGCTGAACTGGATGAAGTACAAGCTGTTTATGATTCTGCTATGCAGAATAAGCAGGTCTGAACGCTGGTGAAATGAAATGAAATATTTTCTAGTTTTGCTAATTTAGTACTATACAAAAACTTGAATGAGGCATACCAACTGTATTTCACGAATTATATTATTTTATTAACAGTCATTTTGTGAAACTGTATCATTATGTAGATCGATAAGTTGTGTCATAGTATTCAACAGAAAATTAACTTTTTCATTAGCGCTCGAACTTTGTCAAATTGGACATGAATAAGTCCCCAGAAATAAAAATACACACTGTGCTTTATTTGGGTGCCCGGTTAGCTTAATCGGTAAAGCGCTAGGAATGCGCTTTGAGCTACGCATCTCTGATCGCCATGACGCAGTTTCGAGTTCCGTGAGGGATGAAGATTATATCGAGAGGTCAGCTGGACGCCTTGTCAGTGCATAGTGTTTCAGGTAAGCGTCGCTTACGACTCTCTCCACCAACCAGGTCCATGCACAGAAAAAATGAAAAATGCGATAATTAAAAACCTTCACCCCGATTCGAAACTGGTATACGCACAAGAGGTCGTGGTTCGCCATATGGTTAAGCTGTATTTCCAGCTTTCTTCTCCCGCAGGATAAAAATGATATCCTATCCCTATTAGATGCTTTTTATGAATCGATGCACTTGGTTCTGAAATTACGCATGTCCTTATACGAATAGTCAGGTATTTTAAAATTCTCATTAAAAATTTTGTAAAATACATTAATTTGCTGCAGAATGGGAAAAATATCATCTAGTATCAGCATCTTTGTTTATCTGAAACATTGAAAAAATACTCTATTTAAATAATAAATTTCCAATGTCGTTTAATATAAAACTAAGGTCCCTGTCTCACTGCTAATTTTGCCGGAGATGTCAAACATTTTATTGGCTCTTTAGCCTAATCGATAATCCTTGGGAACATGTTTCGAGCTACGTGCCTCTGATCTTCCTGAGGTAGGTTCAAATCCCACAATGGTTGATTATATGTGAGAGCCAGGTCCATGCAGCGGAAAATTGAAACTGGTGTCTGCACCAAAGTTTGTGGTTTATCTTATTCCAGTTTTATGAATATTTTATGTATTTTATTTATATATATTTTTATTTGGCATTTGCAAATATTTTTGTAGTTTTTGTTTATTACTAATTACTGTATGGAGGTTCGTTTACTGATCAATGTGAAACTCTTCTTCTGTTTTTTAGGCCCTGATAGATGATGCAGAAGCCTGTAAAAGAAAAATGACAAATGCAAAAACTTTGATTAATGGATTGGGAGGAGAAAAAATTAGATGGACAGAAGCTAGCAAAAGATTTCAACAAGTTAGTAAAGAAATTAGCTTGCATCATTTAGCAATCGTGTATTCGTGCTTTTGGTAAGCTTGATTCACTGAGCAGAGCTGCCAAAGCACTGACATTCTACACAGTTTTGCTATGAAGGCACTTTACTGGGATTTTATATCGATACCTATAAATTTACATTTGTCCAGAACAAATGAAATATTACTTACTTTACGTTATTAATATTTGAACAAATTTAACTAGAATGTTATATTTGTAGGAAATCAATAGATTAGTTGGTGACATTCTGCTTTGTTGTGGATTTTTATCCTATTCTGGACCTTTCAATCAAGAATTTCGAACTCAACTTCTGAATTCCTGGAAGAAGGAATTGAGAAAACATAAAGTCTTGTTTTTCGAGGTTTGTGATACAGGATAGTTTATCAAATTCATTCGTTCGTGGTAATTGTCTAATACATCTTTCATCCCCTATTTTTGTAGATCTTAATGTTCAAAAAACTAGACCTTTCATATATAATATTTCCTGATAGTTTTTAGAGTTGACGATAAATAAAAATAACGAAGTGATTTTGTCGTACTTTGCAAAGAAATGAGATATAACACAGTAAAGGTCAAGCCATGAAAAAAGTACGTTGTATCAAACATCAGTTATTGACATGTAGATTTATGCCATAGACATCACTGAATAATGTATTAGATGTAGAAAGACTTGGATATGTGTAATGTGCCATATCAATTTCACGGATCATTTTTTCACACGTTTTTGTTGAAATTCATAATTTGTTGTTAGAAGTTGCACCTGAGATGCACTGACTAACGAACGACTGACCACAGTTTCAAATAGAGCTGCATAAAAAGAGTAAACTTGCACTGCATGGAGATAGTATAATATACTGAAATGATCATTCTATTTACAACTTCTTTTGTTTTTTTAGGTCTTTTTACACTACACACAGTCAAAATTTATTAAGAACACGTAAAGATTTGCTGCATAGTATTTACAAGAATAAATGCACAACTGGTTGTGCAACAACAGTTGTGCATTTATTCTTGTAAATACTATGAAATTACCTTGTGTCAAACACTTGCGATTTTCTACATGTTAGTGAAAGCTAACCATTTGAGATACTTGTCATTAATATTTTTAATTGTCTTTACATTCATTGGAAGCAAATCTAATCTATAATCGTTTATTAAATTTCATCATTTCATGTGGTTTCTACTCATTCGTTCAGTTTTCATTTCACCTAGTTCATCTAGAAGATCACTTCATAAAAGGTTGGTACCGACAGAAAAAGTATTTCATTTTATTATCAATTAGAATATCAATAGAAGCAATAAATGGTTTTCTTTCATTGATTTTTTTCATTGTTTCCCACTTTTCTAGTGTATTTTACTCTTAACTACTTTTTCCTTCCTGGTGGGCATAAAAGCAGGCGGCTGTGGCTGTTACTTGAAAAAAAAATAAAATCTTTAATCAGATATCGATAGATGAACAAAAAATATTGGATAAGGTGACCAAGCGAGCGGTTTTCTCATTTTTGGCAAAAAATTTGCATGCATTTGAGAACTGTGAATCATTAAGATTTTAAATTCAGTCAATTCTATTCTTTTTTTTTTCTTTTTTTTGAAAAGGGTACTTCTTAGCTAAAATATGTCTTTTCATTTAAGAATCTCAACATTTCATCAATGTTAGAAGAAAGTTCAACAATAAATGAATGGAATTTGCAGGTATATAATATTTTCTATTTCTTTATCACAAAACTCAAATTGAATAAACTAACAATTAGGGTGACAAAATATCATTTTCTTTGGGTGTCAAAAATATTCATGTCATTATTTTTGGGTGACCAAAAGGCTTCGAAATCATCAACAATGCTATTTCATAGCAGTATTGATGATTTTAAAACTTTTTGTACAGTGTAGTTGCTGCCAAACACAAAAAAGCATTTTAATCTTCTAGCGATAGATATCTCAGGAAAAATATTTTGTCTGTCTTTTTCTGATGAATCCCATTTTTATGAGGGGTGTCTGAGTAGCAGGAATGGTTGACATTCTGCCAGTCTGGCTATGGTATTGGGCCTTTTTAGAGTCACTCTTCCAGTGGTTCATCTGCTATTTCATCTGGGTGTACACCTTTATCACATTAACTTTTACATTTTAAATCAGGGTCTACCTAGTGATGATTTATCAGTACAAAATGGAATTATTGTTACGAAAGCACTAAGATTTCCACTGATCATTGATCCTCAAACACAGGGAAAAACTTGGATAAAAAATCGAGAATCAAAGAATGATTTACAGGTAAAAATTGTTGATATTTGTTCTGATCAAAGCATTGCTGTAATTATCCCCTAAATGGAACCAAATATTGGCAATGAGCTACTAAAAGAAATCTAGTCTATGTGGGAAACATTTCATTTCCCACTTAGACTATATTTTATTTAGTAGCTCATTGCCATTAAGTGGCGATTAGTTGGTACCTGAGTGGTATCTGACCTGGTCACTTTTTTATTACCTTGCTTCTCAAATTCTAAAATCATCATATCTCATATTATGACATATTAAATGCCTGTCTATGGATATTTTTGAAATATTTGTTGGTGTTCCATGATAAGCCTGCATAATATGGTAATTAAAATTCACTCCAATCATAGTGGACAAATCGCCACATGTTATAGTAGTGAGATATTGCAAAATGTGGTGTCAGCAACTGCACTTCTTGCAAAAAAAATTAATTTTATTGAAACTGCTGTATTAGTGTGCAATTAGCTCTAGGTGTTGATAAAGCTATCTGCAACTTTTTTTATTTTCTTTTAAGTCGAATATGATAACACATAGGAAGTATTTTGAAGGAATTTAAAAACTTACAATCTCTTCTAATCTAATTTTTCCAATTCATTCAATCAATCCTTAACCATAATTTGGAAATGATATTATTGAACTCAACATTATTGTTGATACATAAATTATGATTTTTTATTATATCATAGTATTAGATTTGCAGGAATTCTCGAGTAGCCAGTTTTTTTTTACCAAATTCGTTTTGGCCTGATTCTCGATTTGGTATATTTCCCATAGGTTACAACTCTCAATCACAAGTACTTTCGTACTCATCTTGAGGATGCTCTCTCACTTGGACGACCATTGTTAATTGAGGATGTTGGAGAAGAAATTGATCCGGTGCTTGACAATGTTTTGGA
Source organism: Styela plicata (assembly GCA_963675895.2). Lineage (NCBI taxonomy): Eukaryota > Metazoa > Chordata > Ascidiacea > Stolidobranchia > Styelidae > Styela > Styela plicata. Next base: position 2,783,935 of record OZ023150.1, read on the forward strand.
GAAGAATTTTATAAAATCAGGATCTTCTTTTCAAAGTAAAGCAATATTGTATATCACATACTACAATAGGATAGCATTTCATTTTCATTCTGTAGGAGAGGAAAGCCGAGAATAGGCCTAACTATACAGCGAACGACCACCTCTCATTCAGATACCAGTTTGAAATCGAGTGATGGATTTTGGCTTATCCTATTTCTCATTTTTCCTGTGGATCTGCCTGGTTGGTGAGGGGGAAACTGTAAGCCATATGAAGCTATTTAAATGGCTACTTTGCTTATATTCATGACTGCTCTGAATTAGCTTGTTCATATAAGGATTCGAAACATTGTCACACCAATTTTTGAAATGGATTTATGAGTTAGTTACATTAAGGTTTTTACATGATATCATGCAACATAAAGGCGGTTCCTTGGCTTTGAATTACTACAGTCATACTTTTCCGGAATAATAGCCAATTATCAAGCTGTATTTGGGTTATGTAGACGCAACAATGCAAATTTAGAATATTTCCCAGACAAATTTAGGTATGAAAAATTAAAAAATTCATTTGAATTGTTTTTTTAAGTTTTAGTGTTTAACACGATCCTTGTTGTGTACCACCCTAGGAAACTCAGACCGACTCATATAGGTGCTGTGACGCTCAATTTGAGAAACACTAGTAGACATTATTTGCTTTCACTGGTCGAGTTTATTTTATTCTCAAATATAAATTTATCAGTGGCAAAATACAATTTTGCTAGATGTATGTTAGATGGTTCTGAATTGTATCACTTAATTTTTCCCATCTTTCTCAGGTGAAACTTGGTGACAAAGAGGTTGATGTACAATCTGGTTTCCGGATGTATATAAGCAGTAAGATGGCAAATCCAGCATATACTCCTGAAGTTAGTGCTCGGACATCAATCATTGATTTTACTGTTACTATACGGGGTTTAGAAGATCAATTACTTGCCAGAGTTATTGTGACAGAAAAACAGGTAATTATCACTTATATCATAACAGTGAATTCCTTACTAAATTATCTTAACTTGTGTACCTGTCAGAACTCGGAGGATCACAGTTGAATGCAGTTATCATGGTGGCACCCACTAACCTATTCAGGGGGGTGCCATGACCTCTCATGAAAACCAAAGAAAACTGGACTGGCAGACTGCCCTTTAAAGTACTTCAAATCACAAAAGTTTTCTTGCGGCTCAAAATCGATAGGCACAAATGTGAGGTTGATTTTAATCCCCACGTTATCTTCCTGTTCTTCAGTCATTTTAATTGTTTATTCAACTTTTTTTTTCCAATAGGAATTAGAAAGTGAGAGAGTAAAGCTTCTAGAAGATGTTGGTGAAAATCGAAGAAAAATGAAGGAATTGGAAGATAATCTTTTGTACAGATTGACCTCCACTAAAGGATCTTTGGTTGAAGATGAGAGTTTAATTCAAGTTTTGCAAGTGAGATTATGTTTTTATTTTCATTTCTTGAGCTAAATATTTTAAATTAAATTGGACATTTTGAAATTATTCAAATCAGTTCTGTCACGATTTTTCAATTGGAATAGGGTCACCGTCATCAGAATTTTTATATTGAAATGTACTCTGAGCAAGGCCTGTAACAGTGCCTAAGACACCAACGACAAAGATGTATTACAATATTTTCACTAATCATGCCGTTTCATTAAGTGACGAATTCCAGTTTCAACCCTTGACAAATTTTTGATTATCATGTTTGGCAAAAATAGGCAACATTCATATGCCGTATTACTCTATCAATGTAGGTATAAAAATATTCCTGTAAACAAATTATTTGGAAGTTTTGCAAATTTGTATTGCATTTTGCATAATCATGAGAATCTATGTCAAATCTAATAAAAACAAGTTCCATTATTCATTTTTTAAAATTAACTTTCATTTGAAGAAATTGTATTCGTAATGTGTAGAAACTTTCTCTTTTGAATAAGCATAACATTTCATTTTATCTAGACAACAAAAAGAACAGCAGAGGAAGTCAGCGAGAAACTTAACATTGCAGAAGAAACAGAACTGAAGATTAACACAGCACGCGAAGAATATCGTCCAGTCGCAACTCGAGGATCTATTCTATATTTCTTGATTACTGAAATGAGTTTGGTCAACGTCATGTATCAAACATCACTTGCTCAATTCCTGAATATATTTGATCTTAGCATTGTGGGGTAATTTGTTTACACTGTAAAGTTTTATATTGAAGAAGCCGTTATCCCTGGAATTTTTACTCCATTTTCCTCGTGAAAATCAAAATACGTCATTATCATCAATACTGCTATGAAATATGAAGTCTTATGAAGTCTTTTGTATAATTTAATCATTATAGTACGCCAACAAATCCGTTTAATCCTCACAAATCAAATATCTTAAAATATTGCTTTATTTGTCCAAATTTACTCTGATGAGAGTCTCTTTCTTTGGATGTTTGAGTAGATGACATTTGGCTTGACCAGGGTGGTATAAAAACAAGAATACCATTCATCATTGAATCCTTAACTTGTATGCTTGAGTTGAAATTGTTTGTCATATATAGTTGATTATACTGTTTAAGCTACTGGAAATGTTTGAAGTTTGCCCTATCGGTTATCTCGAATAATCAGAAATTTGCTTTGTTAATATGTCAGTCTTGTAACATCTAGCAATGTGTTGAAGTTTTTTGTTCAGTTTTCTTGGTATAGGATAATCAATAGATAATTTTGTCCTTGCAAATATTCAATGACAATCTATCAGTGTTGTAACCCATAGAAATATTGATAGTTTTAGACTTTTTTGCTTGGGTTCATTATTTTTGTCTGATAATCAAAAGATCATTTTTAGTCTTTTTGCAAACGATCAAGGACTTACTTTTATTCTTTTTGGATTTGTTTGTTGTCCGGGTGTTGGTATCTTCATGATGATAATATTGGCGATTCTTCGTTATTCATAAAACTTTTGTTATGTTATTGCTTTTTTAATCGCTTTTCATAATTTTCTAGATCGCCACGTTCTCCTATACCAGCAAAAAGAATCGCAAATATAATTGAGCACTTAACATATGCTGTGTTTTGTTATACTGCACGTGGATTGTACGAAGAACATAAATTTATTTTTACTTTACTTCTTGCATTGAAAATTGATTTGCAAGGTGGAAAACTCAACAGACAAGAATTCGATATCCTTATTAAAGGTTTGGATTTTGTATAAATAAGAATTAATCTAAATGCTGTTACCATTTTTTTGACGTTTTGACACCCAATTACTCTGTATTATAGTGAGACATTTTTGCTCTTGTTTTTTTCATTCTGCTGCAGGATTGTTTTGTTGAACTAAGCCTCCGTAATTCATATTTATGACTTTGTGAGCTTTTATTAAAGGTTGTGGTAGATTTTGCTACATATAAAAATATTTTGAATTGTCAGAAAATTTTCCCATAAGACATGTTAAGTATATGACAACACAAAGACATGCCACCTTTTATGATACATGCTTAACAATACTAAATATTTCTTGAAATACATTGTTCAATACCTTAAAAAGCCTTTTTGGTCAATATTCTTGAAAGTACATTATCAATTTTAAATTTTCTAGGTGGAGCGTCCTTGGATCTGAATGCTGTTACACCTAAACCGAAGAAGTGGATTCTTGATATAACATGGTTGAACCTGGTACAACTGACAAGTCTTAATCAATTTAAACAAGTCACAACACAAATTGCTGCCAATGACAAGTAAGATACTTGTAACTGATTGCATATGTTATGCACTTTCTGAGTGCTAGCATCTTGCAGAAATGTATTTTGCAAAAATGCTATTTTACAGGATTGATGATGTTGCAAGAGAGTAATCTGCGTAAAATTACTAGTTAAAATTAGAATAAAGAGAAAGTAAAGTAAGGGTTTCCATTGGTTTGCATTGTACTGCATGTTTTACTCATTCTACATCTGGGACTGTAATTTTACTATAGTAATGCAACTCGAATCAGTCATATTCGAAAACGATAGGATTCAATAAAGCATGTCTCTGGTTTACAGATGTTGTAACTGTGTTTGTTTATCTTAGCTTTTCTCTTTTGTACCGACAAGGAAAATCTGCTGATGATATACATGTGTGAATGCTTTTGTAGAGAGTCAGAATTTGTCATAATTTACGCATCTCTATCTGCTATTAAAATTAGAAGTTTTAAATACGTTATATTTTTCTTTTTAGACCATGGAAGCAGTGGTTTGATGAAGAAGCGCCAGAAGAATGTGAAATACCTGAAGGATATAATAAATCACTGGATACATTCAGGAAATTATTGTTGATTAGAAGTTGGTGTCCTGATAGGACTATGCCGATGGCTAGATATTATATTTTGGAGTCATTGGGAAAATCAGTGAGTTTGCTTCATTAAATTTACTGAGGAATCAAGATTGACCACATGGCGAAATACGACCTTTCATATAAATACCAGTCCTCAGTGGGGTTTTATCTAACTGTGTACTGTTTTTTTTTCTTGGACATGGTTGGTGGAAGAAGAGTAAGTTTTGTTAAGCAATCTATCACCAATCAGCCCGATATAATCAAAATTTGTGATTGTGTTCATCGCATGTTGTGACCAGAATTGCGTATTACAAACATTACCAAATTCCTAGATTCAAAAAATTGTGAAAAAATTCCATGCTTGTAAAATTGAATATTTCATAGTAAATTATGCAGAAAAATACAATCAAACTAATAAATCTGTTTTAATCACTTTAGTTTGTTGAAGGAGTGATCCTTAATCTTGAAACAATGTGGGAAGAGAGTGTCCCATTAACACCAATGGTATGTTTATTATCTATGGGATCTGATCCTACTGAAGCTATCGAGAAATTGGCAAAGAAACATAGTTTAGGTAAGCTCATGCTGTCATCTTAACTTTAAAAATCATCTTAAAATTAAATTTTCCTGGCAGGTAGATACCGATATTTCTGTCTTTTCAATGTTGGATTTCATTTTTTATGTAAATGATCTCTATCAAGCAGAGAAGCAGTTCTAAATTCTTGCTGTCTATTAAATTCTGTAGTGCGAGTAAGTCTCAAGTTCTTTTGAAAACTTATATGGCCTATCATTTACATCTTTTTTCTAGAATGCTAATGGATTAAGTATACCCAATATATCCTTTAATGAACTTGTCATCATGCATTAATGTGTTGTGTATTGTTCTGAATTTATTTCTTGTGTATTTTCTCGTAGTATGTCAAGCAATATCTATGGGACAAGGACAAGAAGTTCATGCTCGACGTTTATTGCAACAATCAATGACAGAGGGTGGATGGGTTTTGTTTCAAAATTGCCATCTTGGCTTGGATTTTATGGATGAATTGCTTGAAACAGTGAGTTGCATGTGTAGTGTACCACAGTGTCGGGAAGACTCAAATAAATGACTCTACCTGAGTCACACTCAAGTCAACCTTTCCAATAACTTGACTCAACTCGAATCATCTTAGTGAAATAACTCATAATGGACTTGAAAAAACGCAGATGAGACTTGACCCAGGACTTATTAAAAATTGATCCTGAATTTGCAAGATGTCGGTTTGTGACTCGACTTGACTTGTGATTCGAAGGTACGGTAACTCGAGACTCTAAAGTTAAGTGACTCGTTTCAAACACTGGTGCACGGCATCTCAGATATATATGTAAATAACTAGTAGACTATTGAAAATGAATTGGCCCGAATGCTTTTAATTTTTCAGATATACGTAAGAAATAATTTGTTTAAGCTTAATTTTCCTAAAATGTACGGTAATTGAACCCAAAATTGTAGTGAAAATCTTAAAATCTTTATTGGACATGAATGTTCCAACTGGTGCCTTTTATAATTGTTTTTGTAGATTTCCAACTAAAATGCTCAAAATATTTTCACTCAAGCAATTCTTCTGCTGATTAAAATTAATTTTTTTCCTTAAATGTATTTCCTAAAAAAATTCTTGTGAACGCCTTATCCAGATAGTCAAACATCCTAGAATTCTGATTAAAGTTATTTCATTTCTTGATTATTCTTTTATTGACTAATTTTGCAGTGAAATCATGATATATCAAATGCCATAAATCATGACTTTACTGCAAAATTGGAAAAATATCCCATTCAGAACTAAACCACTATGGTACAGTGCAGTGTGTAGTATCTGTCTGAGGTGTTGATAAAACTGTTTTCCACTTCTTCAAACTAACAATTTTGTTATAGTTGCAGGATACGACTGAATGTGATCCAAGTATGAGAGTTTGGATAACAACAGAAGTTAATCCGAAGTTTCCCATCACACTGCTACAATCATCTATTAAATTTACTAACGAACCTCCACAAGGAATGAAAGCTGGATTGAAACGGACATATGGTGGTGTGTCACAGGAATTAGTACGTACAATTGCGCTTTTCATTATTAATTTTTGGGTCATCAGTGACCCATTGAACGAAATATATTTGTGCAGAAACTTTCTGGCTGGTATAGTAGCTTAGTTCCGTATGGAATAAAATCCCTGTTGTATCAACAGTGCAAAAAATCTAAATTTCTAACGGGGATTAACCCAAAGCAAACTGGGAACCACCATGCGAAAGGTATATATATATACCTTACACATCCTGCTTCCAATATTGCCTAGGGTTAATCACAGTTGAAAATCTTTATTTTCCGTATCTTCACATTCTGCAGCTGGAAGTAACAAACATGCCGCAGTGGAAGCCGTTACTTTATACGACAGCATTTGTTCATTCTGTCGTTCAAGAAAGGAGAAAATTTGGTCCATTGGGATGGAATATTCCGTATGAGTTCAATCAATCTGATTTTACAGCAAGTATTCAGTTTATACAGAATCATTTGGACGATATTGATCCGAAGAAGGTTAGTTAAATTAGAATGTTAGAATCGATTTTGAACATATCACTTCGGTGTTCTTTTTATTAATGAAAGTGAGAACTATAATCTTATTCCGCATTTTCAACCAAGTTTCTCACACAAGCTTTCGCTAGATCATAGTGTAGCTTTATCAGATCGTTAGCACCATTATAGGTCTCTGTTTTATTCTTTCTTATTCAATAATCCTTGGGACCAACGTACGGATCTGTTTTCACAAGGACAGTGGAACATAGGATAGGCAGTTTGTCACACAACTAGGGCTCGGCAAAACCGAATCATTTTGAATCGGATTCGAATAATTTTTTTCGTATCTGATCGAATCATTGATTTCATAAAAATAACAAATATCCCATTTTTGCTATTACTATTATAGTCTCCGTTACGATAACTGGGAAATATACAGATACGAATTACAAATATCAGCAGAAACTGACTTGAAAAGCGATGTATTTTCATTTTAGCATCGAAATACAATCAATTTTAGTCAAATTTGACCGAAATCATTTGCATTTTGTCGTTAAAAATGAAATTAAAAAACAAATTTCATTTAGCATTTTTTTGTTTCTATAACCGATTCACAATTGATTCGAATAATCTGTACTTCGAATCACCGAATCCCGAATGCGATTGCCAAGCCCTACATACAACCCCGCGAAACATTTCTTTTTATTGTTGCGATTAAAGCTTAGATAGAAATAGAATTTTCACCAATTTTCATCATGTATCATGCTCAGTATACTCTAGCTATCCACAAAATAACTTGCTGAAGGACCTGATTACTGGTAAGGGAGTGGTGCAGAACTACTTCTAAGCTGAGCGATCATTGCAGAATAATTACCAATACTTCCGTTGAAGTATCCGAACTAGTAACTCTGATTTATATATTATTCATATATTTTCAGGGAGTTTCATTCAAAACAATAAACTACATGATAGGTGAAGTACAATATGGTGGCAGAGTAACGGATGATTATGATAAGAGATTGTTAAACACTTTCTGTAGAGTTTGGCTTGGAGAACACATGTTTGACCCAAAATTTGCTTTCTTTGCCAAAGGTATGATGCTTTATATGTTTGCAAAATTTTAGTTTGAAGGAAGTTGTCTTCCAAAACAGTGAAATTGGGAAAATAATTCAAAACACGATAGTTGCTGACTTGTTCAGGATGAAATCAGAAGGCTTTATTACATTCCTTGGGAATTGTCACCTAATTTATGAAAAATTAACTTAAAATCCAATACAGAGTCAAAAGTACCGCATGTCAAATCTGTAAATCGACTTAAATCCCCGCTGGAGATCAATTGATGAAGGAAACCTCAAAGAGTGTGATGGCCTACTGTTTATCATGTTGGCATTACAGATTGAAAATCCCGGGTTTGAGTCTCAACAAGTCTGACTCATTGATCCATGCCCACCACTCAACCCAGGGAATTAAAATCTTATGCAGGCTTGGTCAACCCGGAAAGTTTACAACTTTTCAATATAACTAGGCCTGTTTGCATATAAATGGCCTCTGATACAGGGTCAGGGTGATTAACTCAGATGAGTGAATATAAAAAGAACAATGTACTCAGGGTGTTTTTGGGTGAGGCATTGCAATTAAGGTGGTCATTATAGTTCGGTTAGTTTAACGGCATTTGCAAATCATTATATAAATATAAAAATAAAAATTGCTCAAATTTGACCATATTTTACCCATTTTGCAGCAAGGTCTTGATTTATGTCAAATTTAACAATGTAAAAATTGGGCATATATCATAATTTCACTGCTAAATAAATCAATTTCAGAATAATCGAAAATATGAAGTTATTTTTAATATGGAATGTAGAATATTTAATTTTTTGGATAAGGACAATTTGGGGACAATGCTCAATAACTCTACCAGTTCCTCATCGGTTCTGCACTGAATAAAATGGCAAGACTCAAAAAACCTCAATTTTTGTCTCAATAAAGTTGTGAATATTATTTAATTGGAATACAGTGGAATCAAAGTTTATTTATCCCTTTAAGCAAAATGTAAATCTAGATCTTATACCCAATTGTATAACATTTTTTTTTCAGGAGGATATGTGATACCACGATGTTCGAATGTTGAAGATTATCGTTTACAAATAGAAAGTCTTCCCGATGTTGATTCACCAGAGGTATTTGGATTACATCCAAATGCTGACGTCACATACCAAACCAACACTGCTAATATGGTAAGCATTTGATTAAATTTTATTGCTTGTGGTAATTCAGAGCAAGCATAAGCGCTTTGCTTAGAATTTTCATTCCTCTTGTTAATTATTATGCTTCAATATATCACCCTTTTTAGAGTACCCCTTACCATCGGTAAAGCGTCAGAAATACACAGTTACTCATCTTTGATCATCCTGATGAAGGTTCGAATCCTATGAGGAATGAATATGTGTGAAACCATGTGCAGGAAAAATGAATAAAATATTGGGCCAAAACCTACACGCTCACCACTCACTGCACTTTAACATGGCGGTTCAATACCGTTTTGTGATGTTCTCTGTTTAGAGTGCAGTTGCTGGTAATGCAGCTTTTAGTAGCCTCTGGTATTAAGTTTCACTTCATAATCATCCTTAACCACAAAACCAATCAGATTTCCTTGGAGTTTACTAGAATATATTTCAACATACACGGGTTTTAGGTTTATTTTGTTTTTGAATATAGAAATCATTTTAAATGACATAACCCAAAAACCATTTTTTTCCAGGTGTTTCGCACAATTCAGAGTATTCAACCAAAAGACTCATCTGGAGGTGGTGGTGAGACAAGAGAGAGTGTTGTTGAGAAGAGTGCTAAGGAAATGCTGGATAAGCTTCCTCCTGATTATCTTCCTCATGAAGTTAAAGAAAGATTGAAAAAGATGGGAATACTCGAACCATTAAATATATTTCTGAGACAAGAGGTTTATTTCTAAGAAAATTAGGGAAAACGCAAATGGGATTAGTTATAAACAGTGTCAGGTTCAATTAAGAAATGAAATTTAATATTAAAAATTGCACCATTAAGTATAATAAGTATTCAAGATGATATCCCTGTATCGCAAATAAGGATTCTAGATGATATCCCTGTGAAATGTAAATGAAATTTTCGAAAATAGTGTATTGAGCTTTTTAATGTCCGGGATGATATGCGAGTGGATTACTGGACACCTCGCTGGCGCACTGTGTTTCATGTAAACGATGGTTCCTCTAACCATGTCCATGCACAGGAAAAGTCTGCAAACGGTTATGCAAGAACCTCATTCCTATTTTGGAAATGATATCTGCAGGAGAGGTTGTCGTACCTTATCCTAATGCTTTTGTCATCTAAAACTCTTGCAAATGGATGCAATATTATTGTGCCAATTATAAAAATCTCATCTCTCTGCGCACCTACTTATCTGCTTATTTTAATTTGTCAATTGTGATTCAACGACCCACCTGCTTTTGGAGAGATTAATAGTATTTTGTATCTGTTTTCTTACTTGTGGCATACCATCAATACATTGGAAATATTTCTTTCTTCTTTGAAATAGGTTGACAGAATGCAGAGAGTTATAAGTACAGTACGTACAGCACTCACTGATCTTCAACTTGCTATTGAAGGAACTATTATCATGAATGAAGCGTTGAGAGATACCTTGAATAGTATTTACGATGCTAAAGTACCGGAATCATGGAGAAAGGTACGACAATACCAATCGAAACTTTTATTTCGCCAAACTTGAGTCACAGATGGACCGTGCATGGCAGCGTGATCCGTCAGTAACTCATGCTTGACAAAAGATATTTATAAAAAATTGTGCTGAGCGGGTATGTGTTTTTGAGAACTAGATTCAATAAATGCACTTTAATTTGAACAAAATATATAGAAATTATTCACATTTTTTATTTTATTTGAATTTCTCTCAAGGCAAGTTGTAAGCAGCATCTGAGTAAGTCCTTCCTGGGATGTTTTCCACTTAGAGTGTAGTTGTTAGTAATACATTTTTAAGTATTTCACCCTCATTACAATATAAGTGACATCTTTTTTGAAGCGCTGCTTTCCGCATTTAGAATCTCATTGTTTTTTCTACCAAAAATATGAGAATTTACACAGTGTACTATATGTATTTTTAGATATCATGGGATTCAGCAACAATTGGATTTTGGTTCACTGATTTACTGGATAGAAATGCACAATTTCGAACCTGGTTGTTTGATGGAAAACCAAATCAATTCTGGATGACTGGTTTCTTCAATCCTCAAGTATTTGATATATATTATATGTTTGTAACACTAGTGGAAAAAGCCATTTTCACTTGATATAGCTCACTGTTATGAAATGACTGTTTGTGTGTCGATTCTTCGGCTGCCTAATCTTTTAAGCTCACTTGGTACTTGCTATTTGCATTGATGACAATGGATTATATCTATACATAAAAGTTTTTGACAAGTGTCATTTATCATATCTAGTCGCTGAGTGATATTTCAAGACACAGAGAAATGATCCTTTGTTTTGGCCTCCTACTATGTCAGTGTTTTTGTTTTGTTAGTTTATTTTTGTTTGGTTTATCTAGGTTGCTTTTTTACTTCTTAAAATTAAGGTTTAATAAAGCTGCTATCATCTTCAAAAGTTATTTGTCAGGAAATTTCTATGAAGAAATCGTACACAGAAAATTTAGCCGCAATGTTTCAAATTTTTATTTCTCGAGTTGGCTTTACATCGTGATAAAAATGATATCCCATTTATGTCTATTTTAAAGAAGGTCACAAGCAATTTATATCATCCTCACTAAATCGAGTCAATGCTTTTCAAATCAAATAAGAATCCTAAACTTGAGTGATACTATCTAATCCTATCTATTTCACCAGGGCTTTTTAACAGCAATGAGGCAAGAGATTACTAGAAACCATCAAGGTTGGGCCCTTGATAATGTTATGTTACACAATGATATAACGAAAATGCTGAAAGAAGACGTTTTATCTCCTCCGGATGAAGGAGTTTATATTTATGGATTATTTCTTGATGGTGCTGGATGGGATAGAAGAAATATGAAACTTGTAGAGCCTGCAAATAAGGTACTATGAGTCGCAATTAACTTTGTTTCATTTTTATAGCTGTGCACGAAGTGATATTTTGTTGGGCATGGATCACTGATGAACCGCACCATCAAGGTTCAATAAAAAATTAATTTTTTCTCTGAGGCAGGCAAAAAAAGCTGTGCTGTGAATGGAATTGAAACTTGCACTCACCATCCATGTCACAACCACGAAAATGTATTATATTAGCTTTATAATAGTCCTAACGTATTTCCTTTGTGTCGTAAGAGGCGGCTAAAAGAAAGCAAAGAAGTGGTCGATGGTTTAACCATCGCCCGGGGCAGATACTACTCACTGCACTTTTCCATGACGGTTCAGTTATTTTTTGAGATGTTTTCTGTTTAGAGTGTCGCTGCTAATACTACATCTTTTAGTAGCTCTCTGCTATTGAGTGGCTGTTGGTTGGTTCCCTTTGGAAGCTGCTTCCTGCCTTGCTCAGATTGAATTTCGATAATAAAAATAAAAAAAAATATTATCTAAAAAACTTGACCAAGCAAAAAATATGTTATAACTCTAAAACACAAATTTTTTTCTCTTTTTTGCAAGCAAAAGTATATTTATAAATATATAAAGCAATTATAAAAATTGGATATTCAACATTATTGTAGCAAAAAATGACACATCGACACATATAGGCACTTTGTCCGGCTGTGTCCTCATGATCACTTAGTATATTTATATTTTTCAACGTACAATATAACCTTTTAAACCACACAGGTTTGCTTTAACAGCTGCATTTACTAGTCTCATAATCATAATATTTTGTATATTTTCTGACAGTACTGTAAGTCTAGTAACAATAAAGAATGGAACTGAAAGAAAACGATTATAAACAGATAAAATATGGACAACAACTATTGTTTGATGTATTCTAACCATTCTTTTTATTTTGTTCCAATAGGTTTTGTTTGCAAATCTACCAGTTGCTCATGTGTATGCCATCAATAGCACAGTGGGTGGATCATCTTCAGTTAGACCGAGATCTGGTTATGCGTATTATGAATGTCCTACGTACAAGAAACCATGTAGAACAGATCTTACTTATATATTTCCATTGAAATTGTGCACGACCTTGGCTCATGGTCCTGACAGATGGATTTTACGCGGAGTGGCACTTTTGTGCGACACAAAGTGAAAAATATTTGAAATATATTCTCCCAATTATTAGTTAGTTAGTCATAGAAGTTTATCGTTGTTTTCTTATAATAATGGATTACAATTTCACAGGATGTATTTCTGTATATTTACTACCTTCCTTTTACTTGATAAATCTGTGTTAAAGTGTCGTTTCTCAAACATCTTTTGATAAGTTGTGGGTGTCACTGCCGAGGTGTGAACCACAAAATTTTTGTGAATTTTTTGTTGTATTCTTCTGTCATTGTGTATCTTTGTTGGTAGATTTTGTAGTTATGTATGATAAAAGGGATAACCAAAGAGCAAATCTTGTATATCCTCAATTGGAATTTTATTAATTTTAATATAATAAAAAAAAGCTTCCACAAATTTTGGTTTTAAAACTAAAATTTGTTTAGTAAAATACAATTTTTTGGTTAATTTGGAATTTTAAACGACTTCCAAAGCGAATTTTTTAATGTTACAAGCATGATGATTATCTCATCACCTCAGAAGATTTTGCCCACTCCGTGTGTTTTATGTATAAAAAAAATTAATAAAATAGGAACATAGAAGGTTTTATTATAAGGTGAAGTCTGCTGGTGGTTTAGAAAAATTTAATTAGTTAACAAAATATAATATAACCGTAAAAAAACATCATGCCGACCAATAATATCTCCAGTTGTTCAAAGAATAATTAATTGTTCCGTAGGTTTAATAACATAACAAATTATCACAAAATGTCTATTTTGTTTGCTGAAATCATGCCAAAATAGTTTTTGGCCTAAGACATTATGAATGTATTGCATGTAGATAATGGAATATGGATGAACAACGTAAAATTGAAGTTTAAAGTCCGCCATATTAACATTTTAAAATGGTTTTATTCGACAAAAATTTCTTAGAATGAATTCAATAATATTCAAGTCTGGCAGAAAATTTGATATGTTATTGTCCCAATAACTTCGGAAACATCATTTCAGGATACAAGCTTAGAAAGTGCTCCAGCTATTAACTCTCTCGATTTTGGGGTCGCGAAATTATAAGCAGTCCTATTAAAAATTCTTTCAAATGATGTCAAAAATGTCTTCTGCTCCACCGCTTGTCGAGCACGATCATTAGCGGAGTATCTGAAAACTTTAGGTAGCAGTGTTGAATGATTTTGCGATTATATTGTGACGCCATAATGCAGGACGAGGGTAGAAGTTATTGCTAAGACTTTTTTCATTGTAAAATTAGGAAAATTTGCGTCACAGGCGAAATAAAATTTCTCATTCAGGAAACTTAGTTAAGCAATATCCTACTAGCAAAGAACCGTATTTTCCATAAGCAAGGGAAATAAATGTTCGGTAGGAATTGTCGTTTCCTCTAAGTTTCAAACGGGCTGTCTCAAAATGCCGATACTGTGCTTGGCGCACTAGGTTTTCAGTTGCATTATGTCGCGCACTTCGTCCTATACTCACTTAATGATTGTTAAGAACAGGCCAACACCACCACCGGGATGTAAAAACTTTGGTAGATTAAGGCGAACAAGAAAAGAAAAGGTCATATCTTTCTAGCAATTCTAACCCTGTCGGTATATAAGTTGCCCCTGGTACAAAACCTTGGCCATGGTGATCCACTCCAAGAAAAAAAAATAAAAAATAATGTTTATTCACTATATAAACTACTACACCGTGACACCGAATTCTACCATCGCAACGGTCCTCGACAATTAATTTCGTTTATTTTATTAATGCACATATCTTGTCTTGGGTGTTAGCGCACCCACTCATGATAACTATAATTAGACAAATCATAGCCGTTCTTAAAAGACTCATTCCCACCAGAAAAAATCTTTCATTTCTTTGGAAGGCAAAGCAAAGTGAATACCACACGAAATAATATAAGCGGGAGCAAAAGGTACATATAAGATTCGGCCCTACCTTTGTACTCATTTTATTTTTTCTGTGGTTTTTCTAATATCAGTGGATTAAGAGAAAACATTGCTTCTGTCTAATATTCGGTTGAACATACCTGACATCTCTGCGAAACGAACCTCAATCCTGGATTCTCCGAACCTCCACCACCATCATATCTGTGCAAATGTCGCTTCTGACATTGGCGCCGTCCCAATTCTTAGTATATTCTTAGCTTTCAAACCAGCATGATATATCTTTATAGATGAACAAAATTTTAATCTCTTATCTCTCAACGAAATCATTCGATATGAGCGATTACAATGCACATCAAAATGCAGTACCCGGTTAAATTCAACTACAACTGCCGCTGATTAAAATCACAACAACATAGTTTAACATACATTATTTTGCAGCCGCAGTTAAAAATTGGTGCCCGGGTAGTTCGGCTACGCACCTATGTGGAAGTACTATCAGAGGTTCGAATCCAGTGAGAATGATTATATGCGAGAGGCTCGCTGGACACAACGCCTGCACACAGTGGTTCACGCAATCGGTGCCTCGCCTCTCCCTCCACCAATCTTGTCTATACACGAGAAAAATGTGTGTAGCAAGTATTATAGCCCACTGAGTTCGCTTTAATTTGGCCAAATTCCATTATAACGCGTAGCTAAATAAAGGTAACTCTATTTAGAACAAGCACGAACCGAATTACCTAATGCGCCTTCAGAGCAAGATTTGATCTGATGAGAAATAGAGGCCCCAGCTTAGGTATTAGGTCAGGCGGTTTTACTTCCTAATAGAACGATAATAATATCCTAATAAATATATTGAAAGTTTGGTTCTAAATTCTTGAATAGCACCAGAACAGCTGGACAGAACAATCAACAATATCAATACCAACAAATGCTTCTTTGTACTATACACTGGTACAACAAAACAGTCTAGAACCAATCAAAACCCTCCAGAACCCTGTGTTTAGAGGAAACTAAATCGATCCTCCGTCACTCCGCCCAATCCTGATACAAAATTTTAAAAGCAATACTCCTTGCAATAGGCAACACCCCTCGCAATATTTTTGAAGGTGGCAGTCCCCCAAAATTTTATACAAAAGAGGCAAAATATCGAAAATAGGCGATACGTCTTCCCGTTTTGCTCCCAAAATGGCTTATTTTTATGGCCATTTTCTCAAGATTTTCACCGCCGTGGGTGGGTAATTGCTATTCGTGACCAATTATTCCATCGCTTTTAGCGTTGGCCTACCTACACGGTTTAGGTAAATCTACAACCGCTTCAATACTCCACGTTTAGTTGGTAAAAATCCGTCTTCTCCGTTAAAAGTAGCTGAACAAACGTTCTTTCGTAGACGGGGAAATCAAAATCAACTTTCATCAAAAATCTGTCAAATGTCAGACAAATGCGATAAACATCTTCATATTAAATCAATTTTATTAAATAGAGTTTTATTCAGAAAATCTTGAAACAAAGTCAAAGACAGCCAAGAATGAGAGCTGGAGACAATGGGGAAATTGGAAGTCGGTGCCAGATCATAAAAAATGCAATAGCTTACCGATTTGATAAAGGATGCGGACAGAAACCATGCTGCTGCTGTCAGATCCATGTAAATCATGCAACCAAAATCAAACCGGCGTACCTGCTTCTTCCCGGAATTTCCATATTTATATGTTTGTATGTGCTTTTTGTAATGTTGTTTTATATGAGTTTGCGAAATAAATATATATGTATGAAGAAGACTTTGAAAGAAATGCAAAAAAGGACAATGAAAGGTGAAGAAAATAATAAGAACCTATCTGAAGCGATGGATATCTCGAAGTACATAAATCGACAAACCCACAAAAAAAAGATGCGGAAATCTCATTCCATCATTTAAACTTCATATTCTTATATTCATATATTCTTTAAATTACGCTTCCGTAACGTCATGTTATTGAGTTCAGAAACCATGGTGAGCTTTGTTCGGCTTCTCTATGCCAAATTGGCGGAGAAAAGTTTTTATATTTCTTTAAATGATGACCCAATTTTTTCGAAATCCCAGTTCTGTCCAATTTAAAAAATTGAGGTAGGTGTGAGGGTTTTCACACTTGACACATTATATAACTCAGTTGTTGGCAAATTAGGGTGATAGTTGTTATATCAATAAATTGCTCGAGTTTATATCCCGCTATTTTATTCTCATTTCAACTAAATCAACGGCCGTCGGGTCAACTTAACTTATTTAGTCTGTTTAAGAAATCCCACTTTTTGAAATTTTCACGCGCCTTCGATGCAATTTTGGTATGTTTTATAAGGAAATACAATGAAAAACCTAAAAACCATCGGTTCCTATTATGGCGTCATAATTATACTTTGAAACTTTTTCAAATGAGGAAAAATGAGAAATGCAATAATCAAAACCCTTCACCCCGTTTCGGAACTGATATCTGCACGAGAGGCCGTGGTTCGCCATATGATTAAGCTGTTTTCTCGGCTTTCCTTTTCAAATCGTTGCATTATGGCCTTTTGTCGTGTAGATTTGATGTTATCTTCTGTTCAAAATCCCCGTTCTCTCTGGTATTAAGGTTTAATGTATCCGGTTTCTCGCTTTTCATAAACATACAATCAGACATTTGAAATCTCAGCTCGCCTACTCTACGTGTTACTGAAAGCGCAATAGAGAAGATTTCAAAATATTTTCAAAACAGCATAATTCGTTTATTTCGCCAACTAGTTGAAATTGCGCAAATTCACGCCGTGCAGGTGCAGGTGCAAAGTGCAACACATGCACCTCAGACCAAGCCTGAAACAAATGAGAGTTAGGGTTAGGCTAACTGATCTTATAGTGTTGCGTGTTTTAGTGTGTTGCGTGATTTTATTATGTTGTTGCAAAACCGATTATGCTTCCTTGTTTCTTTCGCCTCAATGATTTACTTAACTATTGGTTGGCGTGGTTAGAAGTGCGTCGGTAGTTTTTCTCCACGAAGCATAAACGGGTCTAGTTAAGTTTAGGGTCATAATAAGTTACGGTACCTTTGAAAGGTCGCACAATTGTGAAATTTGGATATATTCTTCAATGTCAGACCTACACTCAAAACCTTACACACCAACAATGACGTTACTGCGACCAAAACAACCTCTAGCACACGTTTTCCGATGTAAGCAAACGCGTGCTACTTTCTTCTAATGTTTCTTTGAAACTTATTCCGTGGCACGCTTTCAAACTTTCTTTTAGGTTTTGTTTTCTTTTCTGATAACTCTATGATGTTATATCTTTATTTGTATGGCCTTTTGTGCCGACAGAGGTGTGGAAATGAACTACGGTATGTCTATGTCCTGAACACACGGTGGTGTCTAACTATATGTCCGTATTTCATGATTGCGGGACCACTGGAAGGTATTATGCCTGGAATAGGCTACTCTCTACTACTCAGTACTAGGGCACGCAGTACAGAGTAGGCCCCACTAGACCCGACCTAACCCACAATACAGAATAACTGTTAACACACTTCTTTGCCAATGTTTTTAGAGGTCATTTATATGCCTATGGCTATATGAAATGACAATTTTAACAAGCTTGAACCTGTGAACAATTGCACCATTTTTCTCAAATTAGATGACCTAACTTAGTGTTTAGTTACCGTATTCTCTAGTCCGCCTATGCAGTAGACTGTAAAGTGTATGATTCTATCACGTCTTTTTTGAACAGGTTTATCAGTTTATAGCTTAACATAATAATTTGTAATATCATTTATAAAATGTGCTATAATTTGCTAATGTAAGTTTATATTTTCTTCTATAATATTTAAATCTCTGGTGATGCCAAAGAAAGATCCATGTTTACGTTTTGCATGTGAAATCCAAACCTGTTTAGAAAGAAACTCTTACCAGGAATCTCGATGCCAGAAAGCAATACAAAACTTGCATGACTGCTGTGAGAAATATTCTCATTTGAAATTGGTTTGCTGCTCTGGGATTCATACAAACAAGAAAGAGTCGTCATAAGTTTAATACTAGCATGATGTTTCTGCGAATTAAAATGCATTCACAATTATCAGTATTGTATAAAAACATTCAAAAATACACTGCCTTGGCAGTAATTCCATGTACAAATTTCCACAGTGGTGAACTTTTGCACGAGAAAGCCAGGAGTAAAAAAATCGGTAACAAGTATCTTCAACCAGTACCTGAATTAAAATATGCTCCTCCGATGTGGAAGCATCATTGGTTGTTGTTAATGAAACGAAAAGCGGAAATTGAAGGTGAAGAAGAACCTCGGCGACGATCTGATCAGTTGAATTGGAACTATGCAGCAGAATTACGT
Source organism: Styela plicata (assembly GCA_963675895.2). Lineage (NCBI taxonomy): Eukaryota > Metazoa > Chordata > Ascidiacea > Stolidobranchia > Styelidae > Styela > Styela plicata. The sequence continues at coordinate 2,803,215 of OZ023150.1, forward strand.
GCTTTCGCTCATCGATTGCATATTCGAGTTCATGCGGATACATTGAAAACAGCATTCACTGAACCTATGCCACTTGATGATGACGTATCTGATACTGAAAATGGCGTCTCAAACATTGACAATAATATTGAAATGGCTGGAGCTGGAAAAACTTTTTGTCTTCATTTTGTCAGTCTATTTGTAAAGTCAGCATTTCCAGATATAAGCGCTGAGTGTGCGGAAAGTGTTGTAAATTACCTTGTATCGGAGGAGCTTATATCATATTTAGCGAAAAATCTTGGTTTTTCTGACCTCATACAGTCACAAACTTTTCCTTTAACTAACACTTCATTAGCTCAATCATTCTTTGCAGTTGTTAGTGCGATTTTGCAAGGGCCGGGTGGGAAAACTGAAACTGCGAAGTTTATATATGATTTTGTCATAGTAAATCTGCATGATAAAGACATTGTTCATGATATTTGGAAACCAAAAGATCCCATGAAGTATTTAGCGCAAGAATTGCAGATTCGCAGAGAACCACCACCAGAGGTTCGCATGACAAAACAATCTGGTATTACTTCAATGTTGCCGATTGTTTTTGTAGGAATATTTTGTGACAAAGAACTTTTAGCGGAATCTGGAGGGGAGTCTGTGATAAAAGCAGAATTAGATGCCGCGAAACTGGCACTAAAAAAAATTTATGGTGTGCACTTCAACAGATGTGTATTAAACAATGACTTATTTTCTGATGCAGAATTTATGAACCAAGTGGAATCGCTTGATATAAGTAAACATGTTTTCCTAGAAAATGAACCACTTGATCGGAGTGCATCAGTTTGATGTTGGATTGATATTTGATGCTAAAAATTATTTCAATTTTATTCTGATGTGTTTGATAGCACTCACGTAACATGGAAAATCTTAATCCTGGGGGTTATATCATGATTTAAGTTTTTTTAGGTAGGTACGTTTCTGTAGTTTCCTTTAAAGCTATTTCCTTTGAGTGTCTGTACAGCACTAGCAGAAGACTGTTGGTCGTATGCCAGGTTGGAGCAGGCACATTCTTAAAATATCAGACATTTAATGACCAGTACCGATTTCTAAACTGGGTGTTGATGGTAATTATGGAGACCTGTTTTATTCCCTGCTCTTTATCATGGCGTTTCAGTTTCGTTTGGAATGTTTTTTGTTTCGAGTGCAGTTTCTGGCACTACATCTTTTAGTAGCTCTTTACTATCAAGTGGCCGTTAGTGAGTTACTTTTAGGCACTGCTTCCGGCTTTGCCCAGGGTGAATTTCAATAAAAAAAAAACATATTTGACTAAATTCATTTAAATGTTCAATCTTGAACAACAGAGTGTTTAAAATTGCTAAGTTCTGGAATAATTATTTTATTTCAGTCCAAGCAAGGCTCGCTGGAGCGGTACCTGAAAGGAATTGATAAATGGCTGCCTATAAAACAAAGATACAAAAACTTGTAGTACCAGTAATCGTGTGCTAAATGAAAAACATCCGAAATTGAAGATCATATTTTCATCTCTTATCACTATTTTTTTCTCAGTTAATTCGTACCAAGAAAATGAAACCATATTTCATTATACTGAAAAATCTAAATAGAACCCATCCTTTTTAAAACTATGTTTTTTTTTGCCCTTTATTATTCATTAATTGTGGTCATGTTTTTTTTTCAATTCAAAGTTCTGGTATAAATATTGGCATAAGCTATGGTTCTTGGAATACCATTAGCAAAATTTGTACCTGAAATATACAAGACTTTCTCGAAGCCGTTTGTTAATTCTTTGAAACGAAATGTTACACGAAGTCCATTTTGGAGAGACACAGTATTTATACCAGTGGCAAAATGTAAGACTATTCAATATTGTTTTATCATATTTTTTGCTTTTTTAGCCACCTACTTTTAGTCATGGTGTTAGGTGTACCTCTTGCTAAGGCTATTCCTCTTGTATTTAAAGTAGTCACCAAGCCAATGGTTGATTCTTTAAAGCGGAATGTGAGAAAAGGTGGATTTCTAAAAGATTCTGTGTTTATACCTTTAGCCCACTGTAAGTAATGAATGATACTGAAGTGTTAATACATAATTAGATGTGAGGGCATAATATGCCATTAGAACATATAATTTTATAGGTCCTTTTAACTTTGTTCAGTGTTTTGATTTATAGCATGGCAATATAGCAGGGTTACCGCAATCCATAAATCGTTGGGAATACGCATCTTTGATCGTCATGACACGGGTTTGAATCCCACGAGGGATGATGATTATATGCGAGATGTCTGCTGGACGCCTAACCAGCACGGTGGTTCGCGTGAGCGCTGCTTACGGCTTTCTTCACAAAACCAGGTCCATGCACAGGAAAAATGAGAATCACGATAATAAAAAAAATCAACACCCCGATTCGGAAATGGTATCTGCATTAGAGGCCGTGGTTCACCTTATGCTTAAGCTGTATTCTCGGCTATCCTCTCCCGCAAGATAAAAATGATATCGAAATATAGTGAAAACATAACTAAAATATGTGTGAAGCTGTGACATCATAGTACTTTACATTGTGCATTATTATGATGGCATCCACTGTGTCTGCCTGTTTTGTCCATTAATTACCCACTCTACCTTGTTAAATGTGTTTAGACCGTGATGCTTGTACAGTACTACTGAAATAAAAACTATAGAAAAATGACATTGAGCCCAAATTTTACTATCAGTACATCAGCCTAATTATGCTACGAAATGTGATTGGGGAAAAATTTCCTGACTGAATCAATTCAACTTTGTGATTTTTTCCAGACTATAACAAGTTATCGGTGCGAACTCGACTCTGGACACAGGGGATTCGTCGAAGTAAGGAGCAAATAGAGAAGTCTTCACAGATGTCTGATGAAGCTGCTATTGAACTTGGTGCAGAAATTGTTGCAGTAACTCTTACATGCTTTATCAGTTTCACTGCAATTATAATGCAACAATCGATTTCCGCAGCTACTGAAAAGAAAAAAGCTGAAGCAGAAGAAAATGTTTTACAGAGAATAGAAAAAAATCAATTAGAACTTCATAGAAAATTATTTGATTTAGGGCTTGAACTGCAAAAACAAGATGCTAAAATAAGAGAACTTGATAGAAAAATTATATCAATCCCAGGATATGGAACTTTACAAGAGAAGTTAAAAAGTATAGATGAACAAAATGTTTCCAAACCTTTAAAAGTATCTTGATGTTTGTCAGGACCGATGCTCGTTTTTGTTGTCCACTATTGTGCTAGAGCTGGGCGGCATATCGGTAGGATGGTAAATACCGATATTGAGTTTTCCAAAATACTGTATTGCGGTATTCTTAGCAAAGACGGCTTGCTGTGATACCGGTATTTCGTGACATACCGCCTGAAATGCTTACAAGTCGATGCATTACCGTGTCAAGTAACGACAAAAACGACTCTTTATCCTACTTGCTGATATACCTCAATTCAACTTTTGCAATGTCGTGAAACAACAACCTGCCCGCATTTAGAGATATGCATCTGATTTTTTTTTATCTAGGTCACATGAGTCTTCAAAACGACACAATAGCATGCTTTTTGATAGCAGAATAGCTTGGCTTATCGGTACAAAAAAACTTAATGCCACCCAGCTCTAGTTTGTGCCATTAATTTGATAGGTAACTTTTTGCGTATCAAATTTTTCATTTTTCAGTATTGCTATAATTATTTTTTAACTTTCCTATCTAAAATTAATCCACTTTTTGATCAAATTCTAGTAAGAGTAGTAGCTGCTAGCTTTAAATGATTTAAATAGTGTGTGCCTGCCTAGCCTAAGTGTTATGACTGGTTGGTGATATAAGCTGAGGTGCTATGCATATGTGTCTTATACTCGACAAAATAGAATTTCCGACTGGATGCAGTTCGATCCGAACAGCATACCAGAGTTATATTTTGATGGCGAAGGCTTTCAAGACGTGGGTAAGTTTTGTTGTTGAAACATATAGCAGTTTTCACATCTCAATGCTCACCCCTAAAAATTAGTTTAGCACTGTGTACAGAAATCACTACAGTGTTTCAAAAACTGAATTTCAAGTATTCATTTATATCGTGTTACAGGGAATGAGAATTTGTCAAAAAGGAATTCCGTACTAAGTTTATCGGACTGGTGCTTTATTTGCATTATATGGCCAATATGTGGTGATAACAGTTCATACATCTTGGTATGTGAGACCAGAAAGTTGTCTACTCTGACACCCTAAGATGATGACTGGCATCTGGAGATATGTTTTTTTTAAAGTCACTATACGGATCTCAGTGCATCACAAGCCCGCTCGAGTTATTACTCCAGGCTGTGTGGTAGGTATGGATTAACGAACAGAATCCAAGGTCTTTGACCTGCGCGATAACCATCACGGCTTTATTCCCAGTAGGAAGCGCTCGGAGTTGCATTCCATCAGATGGGTTCAAACAGTGTCTCAGTTCCTGACCAATAAAGTGCATGGGATTTCTTTCTATTGATTTGCTGGTCTAGATGTCTTCAAAAGATTAGTGCGAATGTTCCGAAGCTCATAATTAGATTAAAAAAAAAACTCTATACACTTACGACAGAAGCACTTGACTGCAAAAGCTACCATCTTCGAAGGTCCATTTCAGTAATGATTCAATTTGTTTACACTAACCACAGGTTAGGAGTCTTACTAGACTCTTTGTTTTATAGCCACTTATAGACAGACAGGGTTTACAAAATCGTTTCCCTGTTCGGCCTAGCCTGCCCGAGTTATTTACACCCTTTGGTGGGCATGGGTAAGCGAGCCGCACCCGAAATCTTCAACACGTTTAATCACTAGGCCATCGCGCCCATAGGAAGTTAGGGCATGAGTTCTGCTGGGATCTAGAAGGGCAAGCAAAGAAGTTTTTTTATAGTTCAAATCTTTATTATAAAAATAGCAGCAGTATATATAAAATAAGTTTCTAGACACACAAAGAGTGAAGTGAAAACATTAATAAATACGACAATTCATGAGGAACAATACAATTTAAAAAAGTTATAACCATGGACCTGATGTGTACCATCATTGTGTGTTGCTCAGAAAATTCTTTGCTCCAGATGTCGCCAATTTGCAATATTGTTTCCTGTTGTAACCAAGAGTTTTAACCTAGGTGTTTGGTAAAGCAAAATATCACGAGAACCCAAAAAATTTCGGGCTTTTAAAAACTGAATATCTGGTCTCAATATCGTTCCTTAAACGCTGCATATGCAAAGAGACTACATGACAGCATATCGAGATAATTGGAATAGGGCAATGTTTCCCAGGAATCATATTATTCTACAAGTTAAAAACTCTCTACCATTTTCTTTGTATCAATACAATAAATTTGCCCACATTCATTATATTGTTGATTTTGAAAATTCCTGATTTGCTTTGTTCAACAATAAACCCACCAACAGTTATGTCTAAATTTGATGATTGTGCTTCAACAGAATAAATGGCTTAATGCTTTGCCAATTAAACATTGCATTTGTATGGCGATCATTTCATATTTTATGACGGTTTCATTCATGGATTCAGGCTACTATTTAGCTGCACCAAGGTCCTGCATGTATTGTTGCAGGGCATTGAGTCTAGCATCTATTTCCGCCATGTTGTCATCATATTCCTGTTCTTCTCTTGAAGGTCTGCTGGTGTTTGGATGATACCTTTCTGGATCAGGAGTACTTGATCTTTTTCTTATTGGTCGTGGATGATCACGTTCGGGTGTGTCATCCCACGCAACCATAGGCCTGATAATATAAATTATATTAATTATTATCAAAAAAATTATAGCTCAAGAAGGTGTCACCATGAGCAAAAAAGCATCTTCATTATGCGGAATCAGACTCTTTTATAGTCTGTGCAAGCCAAATTACTCTCAGTATAGCAACTGATATACAAAACAACCCAATTGAATATCTAACAATTAAGGATTGCAAAAAAACATAAGGCTCGTGCAGACATGACTCTTGCCTCAGTATAGGTCGATACGATCAGCATGTTTCTGTAGGCACTTTTTTGGTTGGGTTGCTGGAACTATGCAGAAACTATCCAAAAACACTCAGTAGCAGTGTTAAAAAGGATCAGATTATTACTAGTACTAAAAAATATTTTCACAAACCTTTGCCTCGACCTAGAAATTGATCCATTTGATGATCTTCTACTTTCAATAGATGAACTTCTGTCTCGCAATATCGAACCTCTGTATTGATCTCTAGATGACGATCTTCTCGCAACTGCAATAGCATTCATTCTAGCTCTCGTTCTACCCCTGTGTGATTCCCCAGAACCAGGTGTGAATCCATGCATGATTTTTCGTTTTCTGTGTTAAATGAAAGATTTGGTTAGTGATAATATTTATAACAAATACTTGTTTTGGGTTAAACGCTGCCCACTAAGAGGGCGTTTCCGAAATTTTACTGTGTGAATTAGGGCAGAAAACTCGAGGTAATTCTGTAGGTCAATATCTTGGTTTTAATCAGACAAAGTGAAGTACATCTGTGGCTTGCTATCTTATACAATGTGGAGCGACCTCACTTTTTTTTAGTTATCATACAAACTCAATATCTTGTGAGAAAAACAACTTTAAAGAAGAACTTGAAAGAAAAAACGTTTCCACATATTCAGTGTCTCTGATCTTTCATTGTTATTATTCTTGGAAAATGAAAATTATATAATAGTAACACAATCCTAGAGACTATCCATTGTTTGTAAATTGTAAAAAATAAATAAATTGCTTGGTAAAACTGAAGAATTGTAATTCGTATTTGAACCTAAAGAAGTACAATTTGTATCAATCAAGTTGGCAATAAATTTCATTCTCACAATGAAAAATTAGATAATTTTAAAGTACAAAATATCATGTTCTCATTCCACAAAAATATAAGTAACTTATATTTCTGTGGAATGAGAACATGATATTTTTGTTTATTTGGTTGATATTATCTCAGTCGTGTATCCTTTCGTAGGCACAATGGCCAAGTGGTTAAACATGTTGGCATCGCAGGTTGAAGATCTCGGGTTCGAGCCCCGGCGAGTCCGGCTCGCTTATCCATGTCCACCACTCAACCCAGGGTGTAATAACTTGGGTAGGCTAAGCCGAACAGGAAAACATTGTATATTTCCAGTTATTGTAACCCTGTCCGTCTATAAGGGGTCGCTGTTACAGGGCCTTGGACAGGGTGATCCACTCTAAGTGGCTATAAAAAAAAATCTTAGTGAATTCTCTCACACGTGGATCCAGGATTTTAAGGAAACCGGGAGAAGGGATAGGTAGTTCATTGCAAAATATCAACGAATCATGCAAATATAAAAGTAGTTCAAACTCACTGTTTCTCTTGAGATTCTCTTTGTTTTCTCTTCTTTTCTTCAATATAAGAAGTTGGATCAAAACGAGGTGTTGGTGTTCTACTCCTATTTCCCGATCGACTGCAAAAACAGTAATGTTGGTTTTTTCAATTAATATTTGCAATCAACGTTTTGATTGAAATTGATCTTCAATCACTCAGTAGTTAGAAATAATGAAGGCAGGATTATGACCATGAGAATTTTGAACTTGTCATACACTTTTAGCAATAAAAAGGTCAATTCCTATATCAAAATCATTGCGTAAAGCATCAAATTTGGATTCGTGAAAATAATTAAATCTATTATAAGAACTAATATACGGTACCCAAATTACCTCAAGTTCAAAGGCCTCCTTTCTTTCGATAGTGATCTTTCACGCATCATTGAACGAGATTGAGGTCTATCTCTTGACTGTGATCTTGATTGTGAGCGTAACCTTGAGCCTGACCTATTGAAAGATGATGATGATCTATCAGCAAGGCGTGAGGCACCTCTCGAATGGCGACTGGCACTGTTTCCGGTCATGGGTCTTCCTGAACTAAGCGGTGTCCTCCTAGGTTAAAAAAAATTGATAAATAGCGACATGTAAGACTGGGCGGCATATTGGTATGGTGGTAAATTCCGGGTTGAGTTTTCCAAAATACCATGTCGCGCGAGTCTTCACAATGCTGGTTTGTCTTAACACCGGGATTTCTTGGGATACCGCCTAAATAAGTTAAAGGTTGATGCAATATCACACAAAGTAACAAGAAAAAACGGGCTTTGGCCCACTGATATTGCCTTATATGCCTCATTTGAACTTTTGCAATGTCATGAAATAAAAACCCGCCCACATTTACAGTTTCCTAATAACCACCGATCTTTTTCAATTAGGGTATGCTTCATACAGCACTTTGGAACGACAAAATAGTATGTTTTTTGATAGCAGAAAATGGCGTGACAAACCGGAATTTTGGTGGCGGTTTGCGGTAGAAAATATACCCAATGCCAAACAGCTGTAGCTTCATGACTTTGGATCAAATCGAAAATCAGCAGAATAAAATAATATACATATTACAGAGCTTTAGAAAACAAAGTTATAATTCAATATAAACTCATTCCTACTTACGATCTTTTATACATTGCCAGTTCATTCGTTAAACTCTTCACCCTGATTTGCAATGTTCTTTCTTTAGCTTGTACATCTTGCAACTGATAAAAAATATATACAACATATTTTTTACTCTGGTTCTCAGACAAGCCTCAGAAAATAGCTTCTACCTCAGCACAACCCTGTGCAGAAGTCATTCAAAGAAACAGAGAGAGTTTTCTTGGAAACATCCATACAATATAGTTCTATATCCCTATGAAATGATAAGTTAGAGAATCAAGTGTTGCATCCCTTAGGACAGTGTTCTGAACCCCTTGCGTTATGGCGAAAGGGTTCATCCCTAGTGTAAATGGCATACTGCAAAATTGAAATATTTTCAAACGAAATACATGCAATGCACAGCTTCACCGTATGGTTCAACTGTATTCTCTGTTTTCCTTTCCCACAAGATAAAAATTATCCTATTTATCAATATCTAGTAAAATAAAGAAACACACATCACATGCTAATCGCTTCACTTCAGCTGTTTTCTTAGTTAGTTGACGTTGGTAACGATTCTTTTCCTTCACCATTTCCAATTCAAGGTTCTGAACAACTTTCTTCAAAATTCGAACCTGAATAATGTGTTTTATTATTCACACAAAACATGAACAAACATTTATAATGAGAGCAAATTGAGTATTGTAGTAGACATTCTGCTATTCTTATACTCACATAACTCACACAATTTTTTTTAAGATTATAAAAAATTATGATGTAAAACCATTTGAAACAAACTCTCAAAATCCTGACCTGTGTTTAGCCAGATGCTGCGGGTGATCAAATTAAAAAAGCGGTACATATTCCATAAACATGTTTTATAAATTTCATTATATTAGGCATAAACAAGTCATTGATGGATCATACATTGACATCACAAATCATCAGCAACAGTGACCCATACTTGACAAAAGTTCTTTCAGAAGAATGAAGGACACTCAGGGGTGACAATTTTTTTAATTTAATGTACTATAGATAGAGCGCAACTACAGCTGGAAGGCATTAGATTTAATGCTGGTATTACCGGTATGCAAAGCCAAATCAAAGCCATGCTATTGTGTCATTTAAAGAGCAACGCGAGGTGCGTCCCAGTTAAAAAAAAATCCGGTGCCTCTAAATGCGGACGGGTTGTTGTTTCCTGACATTGCAAAAATTCATTGAGGCATATCAGCAGGTGAAAGTGGGCTAAAGACCAGTTTTTGTCATTTCTTGACACAATAATGCATCAACATGGACCATTTGAGACGAAATGTCATAAAATATTGGTGTCCCGGTTCATTGCAAGATTAACACAACACAATATTTTGGGAAACTATCTATTTACAGTTCAACCAATATGCTGCCCAAAAACACATTAATATTCTGTAATTTTAACCAGTGAAATATGTGAAGGATATTTCAAAAAGGTTCTCACTTCTTTTGATACTGCAACACTTGTGTTGCCTTTAACTTGTAGTTTTAAATTTTCTAGTTCCATTTCTAATTGATTTTTTTCTTGCAAAACAAGTTCATATCTGTGAGAAAAATAAATCAAATTACTATAACACAACAATAGCTGCTAATCAAAATTTATCAAAAAGAGCCCACGCTTCGGTAAGATATATTCGACAAAGCATATCCTCAAAATTCTGGGAATTGAGAAAGGTCGAGTAAATGAATCAAGGTTCAACTCTAATATAGGTTGTATGTAGACATTAAGAGCGTTGCATATGAGTTTCCATGTTGGCATCACAGGTTGGAAATCTCAGTTTAGAGTCCTGACGGGTCGGGCTTGTGAATCCATGCCAACCACAGCGCATGGTTGGAATCGGAAGGATCAAATCTTTCCAAAAACTCTAACCCTGTCCGTCTATAAGTGGCCGCTAGTACAGGGTGATCCACTCCAAGAAGTGGTTATAAAAAAAGGACCGGTCTGGCCTGGCATATTACTGACCTAATTCTAGACCTAGGGGATGTCCAATGGTTTTTGAGTGAACTTATTCCCACATTCATAAGGCTATATTTACTCTTACAAAGTGTACTCAACCTGTAACTGAGTTAGTTCAGTCACGTACCGTGGCACGGATGGTGGTATTGGTTCATTAGTAACAGCTGCAGACTTAAATCAGTCTGAAAATGATTTCAAAAGTACAAAACATTCTCACTCTTCTTTCAATTGTTCGTAATCTTCATCTTGCAATCCAATTTGTGCGATTTTCAATTTTCTAATTTCATCATTTAGCTGTCGAACTAGATTTTGTAGATGTACCGGATCAGGTTTTCCCTGATAAGGGAGAGGCAGTGGATAGTGTATTCTGACAGAAGAAAAAATTATTGTTAAATATAAGGTTAACAGTAACAATACTAGAACAAAATGGGTGTATGAGCAGAGACGAATGGAAATGAAATGATAAATAAGATGTCATAGTTAGGGTTGAAACTTTCAGTTACCTACATTCAGACTGATAGAATGCCAGCTACTCTTCAACTCAGACACCAAAATAAAATGGGTTCGATCAGAAGAAACTTAGCAAATGAGCAATATTTTATATAACTCTTGCTAGATCATGAAAATATCCCTTTTTAGTGTTGATGGTTTTGATGCTTTTTCGTCCAATCAATAAAAATAATATGAACATAGCAGACACCCAAAGAAAACAAAAGAAAAAATAAATGGAAAACAATATATTATAAATTGCTTTATGATACTGACCTATCAAATTCCACAGAATATATTAGAATTAGGTATCTTTTATTCTGTTGAGCCAGTACTTGAGAATTAGGAAGAGGTTTGGTTGATCCAACTTTTCGATTTCTCAATAATTCCAAGTCAGAATATGTTAGAAGATCTAGAACTACGGAGTCACTGTTCTGAAACAGAAATTGAAAAGTATTTATAAATTTCATGTGAACTAAAAATATGCTTTCATCGTTTAACATAAGCGAAAGATGGATCACAGTAGCCTCATTCTCCAAATTGCACACTAGGCAAGAATCGATTCATAAGAAGGATCCTAATAAATCAATCTTCTAGAAAAAGAATCCATCTAGTATCTGACGCGAGTCAAAGTAAAGCTCTTTTATGTACCACACCAGCTTTCAAAAATATGCTAAAACATGCAAAATATTAGGGAATTGATTATAGAAGGAATTGAGAATTTAAATATCCTATTTTTTATAAATATATTTCATAATTTCTAGTATTGTGTGCAGACTGACAAAGGCCAGTGGCTCTGCTACTCGGACACTTGCAGTAAATTTAGCCAATGGGCCATATTTCAGGATACAGCTCTCGCCAGAAGATTAAAAAGTCTCTTTTCGAGTACTTGATAGCAAACAAACTGTAAATAAAAGTTTAAAAGTATCAGTGTTGATCATTGTTTCGAAGTTTTGACAGAAAATGACATGAACATCATCTTATAGCAGTGTTGATGATCATGAAGCCTTTGGCCAAAATAAATCATGGCCAGATGGATAATGAAACGAAATAAATAATTAAATCATTATAACAAAAAAATTCAAACCTTTTCCAACGCACTTTCCAGCATAGATACAAACACCGGAAATTGTTTAAAGTTTCCAGTTTTTCTAGTAAGGTCTTCAATATCTATAAAAAATTATATGCGGAGCTGAATTTAAAATCATGTTAGTCAACTACTGATTGTCTTCAATTCTAATTCTTTATTATGATCATCAAAATAGACAAGTGTATAAAGAGACAAGAAAATTTCCGGAAAAGGCAGTTCTAGGACGAAATTGGAGATTTTCAATTTAGTAAATCGTTCCTCATAATACAGAAAAGATACCGAAAAGTACTTTAAAGGGACTCGAGAGTTGCATGGCGACTTCGCAAAAAGGCCTTGCGCTTTGAAACATAAGTATGGTATAAACTAAGACACCAAAAATAGTGTTAGAATACCTAAACCAGAAACCATGATCTTGGTCATAATAAAAACTTACAAGTGGCATCAAACTTTCCCCTCCATTGATCCGCTGTTAACTTATCTTCAACTTCAATAACTAATGTTCTTCCATTGTTGATTGTATTTGCTGAGACAACGTATTCTATCCCACGAAATATGCAAGGAGACCGTGACGTGTATCCGTCTCTCTCTACCTCAATGTTGCTCCGACCAGTTTTCATTTCAATAATTAAATACCAAATTGCCTTGGGGAATATATAGCGCAAAACAATACATACGATAAATCAGCAAACGTTAAAGAGAAACTTGTCGAACTTGCAAATGCAAACAGTCTCACTGCAAAAACGAATAAACCGCCACTCGCAATTGTTTGGCGTTGATGACCTATGACCTGAGTTATGCCTCGACGATCGTGGGAAACGGAAACAAAAATTCCGCACGTAGGATAGGATAACATTTTTATCCTGCGGGAGAGGAAAGCCGAAAATACAGCTTAACCACATGGCGAACCACGACCTCTCGTGCAGAAACCAGTTCCGAATCGGGGTGAAGATTTTTGGATTATCATATTTCTCATTTCCTCTGGACCCGGCTTTTCTACGGACCGGGTTGGTGGAGGAAGCCCTAAGCAGCGCTTACGTGAAACCCCTATGCACCGGTGAGGCGTCCAGCAGATCTCTGGCATATAATCAACATTCCTCACGGGATTCGAACCTGCGTCATGGCGATCAGAGATGCCTAGTTCGAAGCGTATTCCCAACGCTTTACCGATTGAGCTAACAGTGCACCCCAATTGAGCTAACAGGACACCCCAACCGGATAGGATAGGATTCCATTTCTATCCTGTTGGAGAGGAAAGCCGAGAATTCAGCTTTATCATATGGCGAACCACGACCTCTCGTGTAGATAGCAATTCCAAATGTCAAATATTACATTGTAAACTTGATACAAATCACGACTTTGCTCCAAAAATACCTAAAAGCTCATTCATCTTGAGACATCCAAGTATGTCTGTTTATTTTGTCCGCTGTAGTTCAATTATTATGGTTGAACAATCATATGCTCAGACTCAGCTTTGCGCTCCATTTATAGGCTATAAGCTGGTACTGTCAGGCTCGTTCATGAATATTTTTATGAACTTTCGCGGATGGTTTACAATTCACTGGTCCCCAACCCCCGGTCCGTGGGTCAGTTAATGCCGGTTCTAAAAAAGGAACTGTTAATTGGTGGGGGAACCCCCCTTATCACATCATAACCTAGGTTTATTACATCACAAGCCCTTGATATGCTGAAGTTCTTGAATTATTATTTTGAGCGTATCAGCTAGTTTTCCCAGTTTAGTATCCCTTTAGTATCCCATTCTAGCAGCCGGATGCCCTTTAACCAGGAAAGTAAGCTTGTTACATTCAGTTTTTTGGAGGCTTTTGTTTTCACAGGCTGGGATTTATAACCAATAATTCAGAGTATTTCATGCTGAGGTTTGCGGAATACCCGGATATCGCCACCACAGCGCCTAAAAGCCTATTACCATTTCCGACATCGCATATGTGTGAAGCGGGGTTTTCTGCTGTGGCAGCAACCAAAACAAAACAACGGAATAACCTGTACGTAAGCAAGACACTTCGACTGTCATTATCTCCCATTATCCACAGATGGAACCGTCTCGTTGCAGAGAAACAAGCTCAGGGTTCTCATTAATTTAACGATAAATTGGAAATTTTGCAATTTAAATCACTTAATGTTCGTTTATGGTTCAAATGATTTAATTTTGAATGCGTGTTCAAATACAAGTTAATTAAAAACAATCTGCCTCTCCCTCTTCCTTTTGGTGGGCCGCTGTAGAATTATCAAACGTGGACCAGTCCGCGGAGACAAAAAGGTTGGGGACCACTGATTTACATCCCCAGATAGTGTGACGGCACCAGAATATTTAATGATGAAGTAATCTGGCGGTTAAAGACATTACGAAATATGCCGTTTCACCCCTTGTCGCAAACTGATAAGACTGGCAATACCCTGACTTAACGGAGTCATTTCCTAGCACATCACTTCAAGCAAATTCGAATGGGACATATCATTTTATAAAAAAGCTGGCAACTCAAAATCAATGATAACTTTCGAAGTTTATGAACATGAAAAGAGGTACGGAGTAGAGTCTTGTGTAAGCTGTAAAGACGGATTTCCTGCGTATTGGATGCAGTAAAAACAGTAAACCATTATGTATTAAAAATATAAAATTGGATCTTGTATGGAAACTATTGTGAATGGTATGAACGCAGCGATGCTAACATGACCTTGTGTTCTGATATCGTGTAATATAATTGTAAAACTACACTATAAATACACCTTAAATTGCTGACTGATAACCCACCCAACCCTCGATATAAAATATAGAAGACTTATTACTTTCATAGTGAAAACAAGAATAATTTTGGTGAATATTTTCAAATCAATTTATGAACACAGTGCATGAAATATGTTAAAGTGTACACGACACGATATTGGGCATTGTACAAATGATCAGATATAATAAAAAATGCTCTAATGCGGAATCCTTCCTTCGCTTATCACCAGAAAACAATAACAATTTAGATTTATGATAGGACATCCCAATCGAGATTATATTTTGCCAAACAGGATTCACAGATAGGCCGCTTCTTGACGACGCGATCCATCCATCCATCCATCCGCGATCCATCAGTGACTCATTCTTAACAAAACATGGTTAAACACTATATTTCTGACTGAAATGCCGAAAATACAAAAGTCGCCAAGAGCATAAAATTCCGTCAATCTTCAAATAATTTATGCACTGGGGTAATGAATAGGGTAATATAATGGTGTATGCAATTAAAAAAATTCTATTTGGAAAGAAAGTTCCTCATCCCTGGCTCAGTTTTTAGAAACTACAGCTGAGGTGGGATTGAAACAATGCAATTTGTTCATACATTACGTTATCAGGTGGATGCGTATTGCGATTGTTCAATAATATGGACATTGTCCACATATCTAAAAATGTTATACCCTTCTCGTTTGAGATTTCGCTTTTTAAAATTGCGTTCATTCGATATAAAAGCCAGTGATAATCAACCCCTACCCTGTTATGAAAACCTTTTATGAAAACTTGCGCAGTAGGAGATCTTTGAGTCAATCGTGCTATTGCTCTCTTGATAATTAGAATTCGGTTCAAGAAACTGTCAGGATTTGTTGTGACGAAATGTTCGCCAATAGAAACGATTATGACAGGATTCTCATTAGTTGGAATTTCATCTAAAGTGTCTGAAATGAACGGTCTCGAACTTGGCGGTCCCGTGTTGTGGAGAGGAGGTCCATGACTCCTATGAATAAATAATCAGAATTTAAAGCAAGCAGCGACTTTTGTATATTGACACTGGATTGAAAGTGCACCATACATTTGAAAAATAAAACTGAAATAAATAATAATACTCGTTGGTCGGTTTCTTCTAGGTTCTGCCCCGGGTAAATTTATTTTGATCTTGATCGACGCGATTCATTAGTGACTCAAGCTTAACAAAACTGTTTTAATAAAATTGGGAAATAATGCTTGAATCAAATTTTTCGGATTGACAATCATGGCACATACTCTAAAAATGATATATTCGATTAATATACCTGTAATGCAGCGAAATGTTGAAAACATTTGAGTAAGCATCTCGAGCACCGGACCAACTTTCAAGTTTTTTATAAAATGCTTTGAAACTTTTTTCCCGAAGAAAATACCCGTACCAGCGTAAAATGATTGAGTCTCCGATTACATAAACACTACGATTTCTCAAGCATTCCATTAATGATGTTATTTCCAGTGGCCTATTTTTGCATTTGTATGATATCCAATGCCCATTACTGATCCATCCGGTAATAATTTTTTCCTTCGACGTCTCATTGGAATTGGATTCTGCCGAACAATTTTCTGTGGGTAAAATGCGCCGGTCGTCTTTTTTAAGTTTTGGTAAAACTTTAAACTTAAATCCGGAGTGAGCTATCCGTGCACCGTTGGGACCTGTTTCCGTGGTATATGAATCTATATGTTTTCGAAGAAAGGTGGATTTGTGTAATTTGTACTGAGAAATAATCGGGTTGCATTCTCCTGATGGCGGCTTGACACAAAACCACGGTTCACCATTTGTTGGATTGGTATAATCACACAATTCATCATCACTGAACAGATATAAAGATCATTGCTGGATTATAAAAGTTTATTTTTTAAGCATCACTTACACTGGGACAATAGAGGTGGCCAATACCCAAATCAATTGGTGATCGATTCTGCTTGAGATAAATTTTTTGAATCATGTAAAAGTAGTAACGAATTAATTGAGAGCAATAGTAAGAATTAAATTATAGACAATATGTCGGTGTCTGCAATTTAACTTCAACGTAAAAGAAGGCTTTGTCGGGAATTTTTACTATATAACTATATCATCATATCAATAGAACCATATTCCAGAATCATTTATTCGTGTATTTTAAAATCTATGGCGACCTGAATAACGGTCAATGGCGTTTGAAATATTTTTCTTCATATATCGTCACCTATTTGTGGAGAGTAGGTCTACAATTGTTTGTTTGCTTTCTTACCTTAAATCATCAAATGCAGATACGCAGCTCGAATTCTCAGATTCTCCCTTTGAATTTACAAACGTGCTGTTCACGTAATTAATGGCAAAATTGCTTTGATATCCCAGCGTTATTATGTATAAGACCTCCGCCGAACACCGCAAAATGGATTTTATTTCAAAATTACCCTCAACGATGAGAGGGCATTGAACACTATAACTACCGTTTTGATTGTCCTTCACTTTGCATGGAATCAACAAATCATTTTGAGGAGTGCGATGGAGAGTGATTTCAAACATATCACCGCCGTACTTCTTTGTAAAATTATAGTGATCTCTAGATTCGATCGAAGCGTTTAGGAAATCGCCGACAAAATATGTTTTTTCTTGTACAAAAAGTTCAGTCATATTTGGTGATGTTGACTGTTGAAAAGTAGGAAAGTTCCCTTGTTCATCAATGATTTTCATGACAGCTTCAAATTTTGGTAAATACCCCAACCATTTTCCATATTGACGATTCCATCTTAATTTTGCTTGTTCGATTTCGCTTTGTTCTATAATTTTCGCTTCCAGCAGTTCATTCATGGGATGTACAAATCTGAATCGTTTTGTATACACCAACATCAACACGCCGAGTAACGCTAATACGGCAAAGAATTTGACGTGATTCTGTGCGATGATTTCTTTTGTTTTATAGGCGACTTCACTAAGTCGTTCCAATGTCATATCAGAATATAGTAAACACCATTGGTTTTAAATCCTTTCCTAGTCTTTCCAATTAGTGTTACATTGGACACAATAAAAATAAAACTGAGAGTGACAATATTACGACTGTGAAAGTTAGACTAGACGGGATGTGTGTATGGCTGGCCGATCCGATTCGGTAATTCGAAGCAAAATTCATTCGAATCAACCGCGGATCGTTCATGGGGACAAAAGGTTGCAAAATGAACTAGACTTTTCATTTTTAACGATAAAATGAAGTCGATTTTGGTCAAACATGATCAAAATCTATTATAGTATGTCGTTAAAATAAGAAAATTGCTGCTCTTAGACGTGGAGTGTGAATTGAAAATACAGTATAAACTACAAATTTCATGATTTTCACGATGGATACAAGTTGTAATAGTAAAAATGAGATATTGTTATTTTCCTGGAACTAGTGATTCAATCCGATTCGAAAAATTATTCGAATACTATATGATTCGACCGCGTCGCATCGACGTGATTCATATTTAACAAAAGTTGTTTTGACAGTATTTCTTACAGGGGGGGTGTTGGCGTTTTGGCCCTGCACTATGATAGAATACCATCTAGTAAATGTGAATTCCAACTGCGAGAGAATTCAAAGTGTAGATATGGATATTCACTGTTTATCTGGCAATTCCTACTAAACACAATAGCCAAAAAGAAGATGTTCATCTCCAACATAAACGCTTCGTTTGTTTATTACCTTAAACTGCAAGTTTAACTTCCCAGTCAGAAATATGTTGCCTAAGCATGCAGGAGTCACTGATGGATCGATCATTCGGCGAACAGTTCATCGGTGACTCATTCTCAACAAAATGAAATTTTTGATTCAGCTTGGCATATTATACATACCTCTGGTTGAGTTGAGACATACCTCACTATCACTCATTCAATCACTCACTTGAGAATAGTTTAGGACATGTTAAAGGAAGGTGAGTCGTTTACGTTTGAACTGAGTTGAAGTGAAAATGCAAAGTGTACCAAACCCATTGGGGTTACTAATATTCGGGCGTGTATAAAACTGGACAGTTCAATTCGGTAATTGGAAGCACAAACTATTCGAATCAGTCGTGAATCTACCTTATGAATAAAAACTTGGGAATTATTACCAAGATAAAATTTTGGGAAAATTTACGTGCGCCCTAAAAGGTGAAATGATAACAAATTGCTTCTTATAATTCGTTTTTATAATAATAGTGAGTTCGCAGCTACTGCGAATCAATTGCGATAGCAAAAACAAAATCTTTGATATCTATACTAAATTAGTGATTGAATTCAAAGCCAAAAAATTATTTGAATTCCTAATAATTCGGTTTTGCCCACCCCTAGATGTATTGTACCTATTCCCATATAAAACATGTCACTCGTTTTTCGTTTTTTTTTTTTGATTATTGGGAAAATCCTCATAGTGGACGCCAACGAGCTGGGCTGACCTCTAAGTTTATACTGCACATATAAATTTCTACTATACCAATATAACATATTGTTCTAAAACTACTTAGATTACTAATATTTGGCTGCGTAACATGTCAGTTGCCACATATACGCATGTACAAAATGCCAGCCATTCATTACTACTTATGCCTTCAGGCGCAGTTACTTGATTTACAATGATAAACTGGTTTATATAATTTCCCCGTACGACGAGTCCCTCATATCGTTTGCAACTTCTCGGTCCGCAAACAAATACTTACTTGTTCGTGTTAAACCGAACTTTAGATTCTGACAGTCCTCGTGAAGACCTGTATTTCTCCGTGTTTTCAGTGCTTACCTCGATTTCACACAATTCTGTTTTGTATATTGTTTATTACTCATCTACCCAATCAGAAAAAAATTTGTCATAACGTTATTCGTCGAGTATGCGCCACTGATGGATCACGTCGGCAGTACGCACCATATATACAAAAATATCATGTTCACCATGTTGTGCGTACTTGACGAAATAAAATTGCTGGTTGGGTTATATACAGATACACAGTATAATTTCTAGGCATGATGGGAGACTCCATTTCTTGGGCACGGGTGACTTATGCTTAACAAAATAAAATTTCTGATTGAGATCCGAAATCATGTACAGTAGCCAGTATGTGCAAAAAGTCATCCATTTTCTTTCTTTAAATACAGTTTGCTTAATAAAAATTGATTGGCATTTATGAAACAACGAAGAGAGCGTAACGCCGTATTTATGAATAAACCTTGTGATTTTTAAATGTAACACAAACACTGAAACACAAAAAAAGCACCAACTATTTAATTGATTGGTCCGTGAACATACACAATCATGCATATCATGTTGCTCTTTTGCTCATACAAGTTGTTTCAGGAGACTTTTCAATGATGGTGTGTCTCTTACAGTCATGCTCTAAGCAAACTTTAATAATGAAGGAACATTTGTAGATCAGGCAGGGCCTAAGGGGCTCACCGTCGCAAATACGTTAAAACATCGCAGTTTAAACAAACATCGCAGTTCAAGTAATTGCGCCTTGAGGCAAATAATCAAGAACGATAAGTAATTTATTCATGTGCAGAAATACGATATTATGTGTTTATAATCAAATGCGTGCATTTGTGATAGTTTTAGTTCAATATTGTATAAGTTGAACTGAACAGTATAGATTTATTGGTCAGAATAGGTCATTGGTTTTCAGACTTTAGTATAGCACAGGGCTTCCCCAAACTGGGGGTCGCGTAACGAACTTCAGGGGTCGCGGAGTGTATCCTAATTTTACAAGTAGCACTGCATATGCTATTGTATTTTTCTTTCTTATTTTTTTAAATCTAACTATAGCCTGATGCACAGCAGATTTACTAACGGCAAGCCTGATGGATATTTATCGCTCTCTATACCCGTCTTTTTAATGAATTTATCTGAGCTCGTTTTTCTGTAGAAATTGCTTTATTTTTGCCCATTTTCTAAGGAAGCTAATAAGAAACACTAGCAGGTTGTGAGTTTACAAAAAGTAAAACTCACCTGAGAATGCTATATAAAGTTCGGAAATAGAATTTACTTTGAATTCAGCAGATTATTAGGTCACAAGTTTTTCGTTTTCAAATAAAATGAAGTATTTTCATTTGTACTGATGTGTTGATACTTGGTCTTAAATTTTTGCCTTTCAATAAATGTCTCAAATGTAGGCTATATTTCGCACTGCCTATCATTTTAGTAATAGGTTTTGAATACCGGTAGCTTGAATTTAGTCCTTTCATTTCAATAAATGTCACATGTGTATACTGCACACTGCCCGTCATTTTAACCGTGAAGGGGGTCGCAGAAAATTTTGGGAGATTAAAAGGGGTCGCGAGCGAAAAAAGTTTGGGAATCCCTGGATAGCAGATAAAACTCATTTAAACATATTTTTCCTGGTATGAGTCGCGTTCCTTCTCTTTTAACATTCAATACAATTTGCTATTTTTTCCTACATTATTAATAAAAAATGTCGTTTTCCCCAAACACACAGGTCAATTCAAATGCAAGAGACAGGACAGTAAAAAGTATCAGTCCATTAGTGAACTGTACTTCTGGCGTTTACTCGTTTCGGCTGCGTTATTGCAGAACTAGCAGTAATGGCCGAATCGATGACATTGCTTAGTGCAAATGGTTCACAAGTGATATCCCATGTTATACATTCGCCTTCACTGTTCGGAAATGATGTTAGTTGGGTGTTGTGCTACAGTGCTTTCATGGATATGGCACAAACAGATATTGTACCCAATAATTTTCCCACTCCGACAGTATTGCTAATAATTTCCAAATAAATAAAACAGCTGCACCCACCCTTCTCATTGACAAAATAAAACGCAAATAAATGATTGTTTTGTTTATATTTGCACAATATTGAGATGTAGGTGAGGCGCGAATTATGAGAATTAGCATCGGGGGTCGTGGTTGAAAAACAAAGAAGTTGAAGAGCCTCTGTTCTATTAGGATATGACCTTGGGACGACTGGTTGGTGATGACAGTGCCGTAAAAGGAAAAATATCACAGAACTATGCCAAAGTGTTCGCTGCGTTGATTTTACTCGGACTGATGATTCTGGTATATACAACAAGGTATAAATTTGAATATCCCGGTAATGAATTGGTGAACAGGAAAGTTATAGAACAAAGCAAAATTGATCGGGAAAGAATAAAGTGGAATCGTCAATATGGAAAATGGTTGGAATATTTACCAGAATTTAAAGCCGCAGTGAAAATCATTGATGAGCGTCAAGACTTTCCAACTTTACAACAGTCCACATCTCCAAATACGACTGAACTTTTTGTACATGAAAAGACATATTTCGTCGGTAACTTCTTAAAAGCTTCAATCAAATCTAAAAATCACTATAATTATACAAAGCAATATGGCGGCGATATGTTTGAAGTCACCCTCCATAGCATTCCTAAAAATGACTTGTTAATTCCATGCAAAGTGGAAGACAATCAAAACGGTGGTTATAGTGTGCGATGTCCCCTTATTGCTGAGGGAAATTTTGAAGTGAAATCCGTTATGCGATATTCAGCAGAGGCGTTGTATTTAATCATGCTGGGATATCAAAGCAAATTTGCAATTATTCATGTGAACAGCACCTTTCTGAATTCAAAGCAACAAATCGAGAATTCCAGCTGCGCACCGGCATTTGATGATTTAAGGTAAGCAATTATTGTTAAATAAATTTATCCGAAGTAGGATCCCTGAAATGGGCTTGGTGAGGTTCAAAATTATTGCATAATGCCCCAAATGTAGGGTGTAAAATATGATCCGACCTGTCCATATCAAGTCATGCAATTAGTAACGTTCTCTAACGTAGTTAGTCCTGGGCAAAACGGAATCATTGGAATTCGAATCTGATTCGAATAATTTTTTCGAATCGGATCGAATCGTTGATTTCATAAAAATAACAAATATCCCATTTTTACTACTACTAATATAGTCTCCATTATGATGATTAGGAAATATACAGGTACTAATTACAAATATTAGCATAAACTGACTTGAAAGCATTGTACTTTCATTTTAACGACAAAACACAACCTTCATTGTATTTCGTCGTTAAAAATGGAAAAATGCACTTCATTTAGCATGCTTTTGTTCCAATGATCGATTCTTAATTGATTAGAAGAATCTGTACTTCGAATCGATTCGAATCACCAAATCGAATTTTCAAGCCCTAAACGTAGTGTTGACAATTGTATTACCGATTTCACTTAGTATACCTACTTCACTTTCAAAGTACTTCTACCTAAGTTTCAAGAATATAAATAGTTAACTTAGTTCAACTTTTACCGAGTTGTCTGTTTGAAGTTTTGCCTTGTTTTTCCTGTGTAAAATAGGTATTCGTACCTATTTTATAACTAGTTATTTGGGTGACAAAACTAGATACCTAGTTTAAAAAAACTAGGTAAATCATATTTCATTTATAATAAAGTTTTGGAGTTGACTATTCACTGATTTCAATCTTCAAATCTATTAAAACTGCCTTAAATACAGCCAAGCAATGACTAACTACTAGTTTACCTGTTCAAAGTAATATATACATGGGTTTGAGGCGAAACTAGGTCATCTAGTATACCCATTTCAACGGAAGTGATCTTTAACCATCAGGGATCTAGTGAAACCAACCTTCCTTATCATGTTTGGCAGATTGGAAATATATCTAAGGAGTAGGGACTAGTGCTAAACAAATTGTACATAGCATAATAAAGTAGGATTCCAAAAGTACTGAAGAATTCGGAAAGAACTTTAGGCAAAATGATCGTCAGGCAAATGAAATGGTAATCGTGGGAAATGAATACTGAGCACCCATGAGCTGCTGAATAGAAAAAAGGACAAGCAGATACATTGTGAGCTATGATGGTCGCAGGGATCTATTCTGCTCTGAGCAAAAGAGAGCGCTTTGCCTCTAATCTAGAAATGTGTCTTACTTTATCAAAAAGTAAAAGTAAAAAAGTATCGCAATATGAATAATGAGTATGCTATAAATCCCATTCCTCAATGTATTATATAGTCAATTCGACAGACGTTTAGATAAGAAAATACAGAATCGATCAGATTTTTAATATAGTTCGGATAATTTTTGACGGATTCACGAATGATTTAAATACTTTGTGATTTGAATCATAGCTTTGATTTGCCCAGTCCTCGTTGTGTGCGCGTAAAACGACAATATTCGTGTTTTTGAAAACGCTGAACACTTTTTTATGGCAACTCAATTCATATTTTATTGTGCAGCGTTTGATGTCTATTTTGTCCATTGATGTTTAACACTACAAGCGTCGTGTGGAACATGGAAAGCAGTATTCCCACGCGTATACATTTATTTTGGTTATTAAAAAACTCAAAATTAAGTTCGTATAGAAATAATAGCATTTCGATAACTGGAAATTTGGTGAAAACTTTCGACGGTCCCCATAAATAGACGGCCTAAGTATGATTTTCGAACAAAAAAGTTTGCTCAATACAGGATTTTAGAGACTTCATAAGAAAATACCAAAAACATTAAACCACTCAGGGAAAAATAGTATCGATGGCCTAACTCATCCAACAGAACGTCTCCGTCGTAGAATTCAATATTCCTGATAAGCTAGGATTTATGACACGATTGTTTGTATGTTTGTTTGATATTCCACTATGGAAGACCCGGTAAAATTACGTTTAAAGGCAATTTGGTGAACTGCGAAATATGAAACTAATATGTCAAATATGTTTATCATTTTAAAAGATCTATAGCTGGCGTCAAAACTGCTAACTTTTCAGAATTTATTTTTTTGGTGCACCCACAGACTACTATCATTACAAATTCCTCAAGTATTCGGGAAGATAAAATATCGTATTTGTTCTCAGTGAAAATGTCGTGATTTTAAAGACAGAATACGATCCAATCTAATTATGCAATTTGTAGATATATTGTTTCTAACGCTTTGAGTGAGTTCGTAGTCATACACAGAAGAAATTAAACTTACAAAAAGTGTTTTCTAATATTTGTTTAGTGATGATGACTTGTGTAATTATACTAATCCGACAAATGGAGAATTGTGGTTTTGTGTCAAACCGTCATCAGCAGAATGCAACCCGATTATTTCGCAAAAGAAATTGCAAAGAAATATTTCCATTCAACGATATATAGATTCATATACCGGAGAAACGGGTCTCAACGGCGCAGAGATACCACGATCTGGTTTGCAGTTTTCAGTTTTGCCGAAACTTAAGAAAGACGTCAGGAGCATTTCACCCACAGAAAATTGTTCGGCAAAATCCAATTTCAATGAGACGTCAAAGGAAAAAATTATTACCGGCTGGATCAATAATGGACATTGGATATCACACAAATGCAAAAATAGACCACTGGAAGAAAGAGCATTGATAGAATGCTTGAGAAATCGCAGTGTTTATATAATAGGAGACTCTATTATTTTGCATTGGTACATTTTACTTCTTCGTGAAAAAAGTTTCATATCGTTTGGTAATAAACTTGAAAGTTGGTCAAGTGCTCGGGATGCTTATTCAAAGGTTTTCAACATTTCGCTGCATTACAGGTAACTTCTAACCAACATTTTCACTTTATTTTATCTTCATTTATTTTTCTTAATGGAGGCAAAGTAATAATTTTGAAATAGCTGATGATATAAAATGATATTCGTTCCATTTTCTGGTGCAAATGAATGCTCTTAATTCGTAAACGAGTTTGCGGGCCGGAAATGCACAAAAATTGAGAAATCAATATTCCAAAATGCTTAAGGTATGCTATTTTTCGACTTGCTCGGTTGACGAAGCTCTAGTAGCTATGCTTCAATCAGAAGTTTTCTTTTTTTTATTAAACATGAGCCTCAGATGGACCGCGTCACAATGACGCTTACTTAGCCTAAGGTGTTTTTTCAAAAAAAATTCCGATTGAAGTAGACCGACTAAACAAGCAAAGCTTATCCAAATAAGCAATTTTATTTTGCCAAGCATGTGCTACCGATGGGCCACGTCTCATCGACGCGATCCATCAGTAATACATACTTAGCAAAAGACGCTTCGACAAAGTATTTCAGACTTGGATAATATTTGAAAATGGGAATAGTCTAACATCGAACGATAAGCTAATTTATGAATTTAAGTCTAGTTTTACGGCTTCTTACGAAGAGGCCAGACTACAATTATCTATCTTCCTATCTTAAACATTCAACATTTATTTAGAAGTCACGGACCTCCACTCCATAGTAAAGGACCTTCAACTGCAAGACTCTTCATTTCAAACACTTTAGATGGAATTCCAGCAAATGAAAATCCTGTCATCATCCTCTCTTTTGGTGAACACTTCGTCACAACAAATGCTGAAGTTTTCTTAAATCGAATTTTAATCATTAAGAGAGCAATAACGCGATTAATTCAAAGATCTCCCACCTCACAAATTTTCATAAAAGGACTTCATAACAGAAAAGGAATTGATCGTCACTGGCTTTTATATCGAATGAACGAAATTTTGAAAAGCGAAATGTCAATAGTTGAGAATGTAACATTTTTAGACATGTGGACTATGTCCCTATTATTGAATAATCAAAAGGCACATCCATATGATAATGTAGTGTTTGAACAAATTGCATTGTTTCAATCCCACCTTTGCCGTTGATTGATTGGAAATGTATTGATTGAATCTGTTTCCAATATTTTGTCAAAACGAATATTGTTCAGTATGGGTGCGCGGAGGCGCGGTCCATCAGTAACCCATACGGAACAAAATAAAATTTCTGATTGGGTCTTTATGAGCTGAGCTATATGACGTCATGATTTTGTTAACCATCTTGCAAATCTAGCCGGGATCCGTAAATTTAGACGAGCATCTGCTACCCTAATACTGCATAAATTGAGTCATTGAGATACTGCTCAATTTTACAAAGGTTTTGAGATATTTCGTACCTCATGCAAATACAATCGATATTTTTGTGCAATAACCGATAACAACGTATATTTTTAAAATTGTTTTATTTTTAGCAATCTTTTAATATACGATCTAACCATTTCCAGATCTATTGCTCTTTAATCTTGTCCGAAGGAATTAGACCATGATGTAACGAAAGCTCAAAATAAGCTTATATTTCTTTGGGATGAGAAGATGGTCTTATTGTTTATCAAAATGTAGTTACAAATATAGTTCGGATTTATAATATTTTGATTAAAATTCAGACTTCGTGCTGGTTATAGCTACGACTATATTTTCTAATTGAAACACTGCACAGACTACGTTCCATTGAATTACATCTCCGCATTCACTTGGATGCCTATAGTCGCTTTATCAAAAAGGGTGTTGAATTTAATAAACAATATGAAGAACTTGAAAATCGCAAAAATCATGAAAATTTTGGGTACTAGTTTGTTGATATTATTGAGGATGTCTGTCTGATAAGACACTTGTCATGATCCTCGCAAAAAGATAACAAAATACCGTATCTCATTGGCATATCGTAAAGAGAGTGGGAAGACTCCAGATCGAGTAATATACATGTCCTCTCCCAAGGTTGAAGAAATGGAACATCCCCCTCACTTACTCATTCCTGCATATTATATTTTTTCGTTGAATATGTTTGACTTCCATTTCATCCCCCAGATTTGACAAATTCCGCCGGCACTGCATCGATGTTTGCAACGAATGCCATTTCGTTGACGCAGAGGAGCCAGCGGAGGGTCAGTCTGTTTGGACACAGAGGCCAATAAAAAATTATGTATCCACACATTAGCCGAAGATATGCCGTGTTCAAAAAAGTTCATTCTAATGTGTTTTGTTAGGTATGGGTCATTGATGGATCACGTCGCCAAGGCGCTGTCTATCAGTGGTTCATGCTTGAAAAAAGAAAACTTTGCCTTCGCTGACATGCATCACTTCCTACAACTTTATTTTTGGAAAAGGGCGAATTAGTGTGAATTTCATATTTTTTTGCGTATCCATTGTGCGATTAGGTTTTTCTGTCTTAGTACTAGTTATATCAACTTTCAAGTTGGTATCTTAGACTGAAGCATTTCACCAATTTATCTCGGAAAAAGGCAAATATAAAGTATGCATAAAACAATACAATAGGTTCAATTCCCGTCGAATCTGGATTTTCGTCCAAGTTAGGGTTCAAATTATTGATTCAAATTATTACCATTATTTGTTATGAGACTCGTACTGTCCTTTAATTACACTCATACTTGTCTGAAACCTCGTTCATGTTGTCAGAATTTCATAACTGCCCTCTAACTTTATACTTGCACATCACATAAAGGGCATTAACAGACAACAAACATCACTCGTTCAGGGTAAATCAATACACTCGCTGGTCACCATAAGACACGATACCCAACATATCATGGTAAGGAATATTGTTCTTGCCTCGTTCATTTATCATGGCAAGTTGATTTCGATTGCTTTACTTTGCTGACTTCGTATGAAGTCAGATATCAAAATTAGACAAATGAAAATTGTCTATAATAGAATTTCACAACAAAAAAATGTCACTCCCCGTATCTGCGTATTTTAATTTTCGGTCTTCCTTGAACAGATTTCCGTATTTAATGTTATATAATGGTATGACAACTGCAAATGTCAACTCAATCACGATTTTTTTATCCGGCATGAGCACAGGTGGTCCTCGCCCAGTTGGCGCGATCCATCAGTTACTCATACCTAAAGATCCATATAATAAAATTATTGATATACCATTATTAAACAATATCAAGTGAAAGGCGATTTGCGGTTCTTGATAGGGTATTTCTAGGACCGGTATGTAATTCTTGCGACTACGGAATGCTTATTTAGGTCCAGAATTGGTCAAATATTTTTTTCTTTGTAGTTTATTATTGACATAGGAAACAATTATAAAACACCCTAACGCGCAGACGATGCGTTTCATATTTTGTATGGATGTCCAAACACAACACTTGGTCGAGACCACTTATAGATATACCTAGCGTGAATGGGTCATTTCTAAGACCGATCACTTCCACCTTCACGCAGTGTCATCAATTCCGAACGCGCTGCTTCCGTTTGTTTAATATGTCGAGTAAAATTCAAAATCATGAATTAAACCGGAACGCTTGTGACGTCACAGTGAAATGCCTGTAATCTCAATTCACGATCGACGATTGCAGAAAAGCAGATGGATTAAAAAAGACGGCTTGATGTATATTTCGCCAAATAACTGTCACACATTGCAATAAGCCGATAATCAAAGTCATAAAAAAGATTATCAAACATATTTTGTGAAGTCTGAGCCTAGGCACTGTCCATCTGTGGCACATGCTTGGCAAAATAGAATTTCTGATTGGGATATGATCGTGCGTTTCACATTTGTGACTGCGGGTTTATAATGTTAAATCGAGTTGAAATTTAAACTTTGAACCTGATTACTCGAACCGTGACACGGGGGCACCACGATTTTCTGTCGTTTTTTATTGTATCCAAACTATGACCAAAACCCACAAGACACACTTGCGTTTCTTCTTGTGTGTTTTATTTTGCCTTTGTGTTGCATTGCCAAAAACGCAAGAAAGAAAGAAAGAAAACAAACCCGGAACACACGTATACACACGCTGTATTGTAGTTGTATGTGTAACGTATCAGTTGTCTGCAAAAAACTCAACAGATCAACGTATCTTGAATTATATCACATTGGATTGTTGATGTCCAATATTCATTTTAATATTTCATTGCACAAACATACTTTCAATCAAACGAGACTGGGCAATTCAATTTGGAGATGTAAAAGCCCTGAGTTAAACTCCAAATACGCACTTGCCTGTTTTGTTTTGGCCTTGCGTTGTATTGAAATGCGTTAACGCAGGGGGAATAAACAAAAAAACACCGCCGCAAGCTTGTATTGTAGCATTGCACAATGTTGCAGAAATATGCCACTTTATGTTTTGATGTGAATGTCTGTACCTCACTCGTGATGCAGCGATCAATTTGAAAAAGTGCCCCTGTTTTCTGCGATTTCCAAATCCGAAAATGTCTCTTACAATGATCCTTTGCTGAAAATTCTGCTATAATATCTTTCGCAGGAAAGATATCTCTCAGCGACATCCGTCATGTCTGATATTAGAGTAAACATTTTAATGCGATTAGAAATCCAAATTATTGTGATTTCTGTAATATCACCTTCACTGGAAAGCTTACCTTGATGCTTCCATAAGATGCTGGTAAGCAAATAAATTCTACTGTTAAAAAACCGGAAACTTAGTAACATTGCGGCGACATTCTCATTGGAATTTAGTGCCAAAGTGATACTTAACCGAGCCTATAAGGCGCGGTTCATTAAATGCCTATGCTCGACTTGATAAATTTACTATATTGTATTTGTTTAAAGGATTGAGCCGGTAATTTACAGTAAAATTTCACTAACTTCACCGCGATTTTCTTCTTGCGTGTATTGTTGGAGGATATATCAGCCACAAAGACTAAACGTGTGAAATAAGACGGACGATTAAAAGCTACGCGTAATTTGATTGGTTGGGGGATCCGGCGAGAGAATACATCAATCGCAGGTAAGGTATAAAATTGAAAGGTGCTTTACAATATTCTATCATAATTAGTTAGTCTTATCGAGGTAGTAAGAGGACAGGGATTAAACTCATAACTGAAGAACGTATACTTCTTAATCTAGATGTTTGTGTATGTGTTCTCTTCAGAAATTTATACATGTGTAAAGGTGGAAACATACTCCAGATGAAATTTATGACAGTTTATGTGCTGGTAGAAAGTGGACTTAAGCTTTAGTTGCGCAAATGAAGCCCTTTTCGGGTGACAATGTTACTTTTCATTGAAAGTTATTTTTGCTTTTTACAAAAAGCTGTCATTTTTTATGGAAGACTTTTGGCCCCATTTAGAGCAATTTTCATTAAAAAGGTACTTATTGACGATTTTCATTTTTCCTATATTTCATGAAAAAACTATGGAACGTAGGAATAATTGCTAAGAAAACTCGTTCCAATGATTCAGATCGTTCTTATACTTTGCAAAGAATAGGCCATACATGGTCCATACCCAGGCGAGGTAACAGAACAATGGCATCAGTATACTGCATGGACAAATAATTGTTGATCATAAGTGAATAAGGAAAGAGTTGATAAAACAGGTTCTTTCGAGTATGAGTCACTGATGGACCGTCGAGGCGCGATTCATCTATGACTCACGCTTGCGAAAGGAGAAGAGCAGTGAAATTCGCGAGTCCGTTCATATTATAAGTTCTCATAAAAACTTGCAATGTATTATGGTCGTAGTAAAATAGTAACACTTGTTTTACTTAGATATTAAAGAATCATACTCAAGTAAACGAACACGGTGAACATATAAAATGGACTTTTTGCACTTTCCGCGATTACACAAAAGTTGCGTGAACACAAAAATAAACTAGGTTTTTAGAGAAATGCACAAAAAAGGTAAAACGTGTGGTGGAAGATCGGTAGAATTTTATTATGCTCAGCCCTTTTCACATATTTCTGAAACACGTGCAACTGACCACCAAAACAACCAACAAAAACTTGTGCTACTTGTGCTCAAAATATTTCTGAATGGATTAAAAAAAAAGTTTTATTGGATAATCACGAATTGTCGTAGACCACGTGGTAGAAAAACTGCTCATTTGCTGAGTCTTCCCTTTTTTGAAAAACAAAATTGTATTCGAAAATATTCAATTCGGAATAATGGAATTCGATTCGAAATAAATGTATCTCAAAGTGGCAACTCAGTATACGACTGTTAATATGAATTTTGTTTGCTGTCCAAAAATTACCAAATAGGATATTGGAACATAAATAAATCATCTTAGGACCGATCTAACACATTGCCGCAAAGTCACTCGGGGTTGCGAGAGAAAAAAAATATAGCGCGGCAAAAATTACGCAACCACGACGGACTTTTAGTTTCGATCAATTAAGAGCAATTTTCACAAAAGCAATCACAAAATATTTTTTCTAGAAAATGAAATTAAGTTATACTTTTTGTCACACAGATTACCAGTAACAATAGAAATTCCCAAGAACAGCAATTATCGACGACGTGTTGTTTAGCTTAGACAATAGGTATCAAAGAAAAATGTCAGGTTATTGAAGTTTTGTGACAAGCAATCAAAGTCTATCAGCTAATCCAGATTAGTTTGTATCCATATTTCATTGTCCAAATTCTGAAAACTTTGCGATCGTTGCGTTGCTAATTACCGTATCAGTCTATTGTTCGTAAATTTTTTCAACGTGAATTGTTTTCTCCAGCTTCGACCCAATATTTATACTTGGCCAAGGATTTGGCAACATTTTGCTTTTGTAACGTTATATTTATTTATAATTTACTTTCAAGCATTGTTGCAATATAAATTAAATCTGGAAGTAATTCAGGAAGCGAAATTGTCGATTGCTCTAATCAGTCACAACTCCAAGTGAAACATGACTCCTGATCCTCCAGCACCAGTGTCCGTCACGCCTGAACAACAAAAGAAAAAGCCTTCTCCCGGTATTCCAAGAAGCCCTAATTGGAGTTTGAATGAAATCCGTATTCTCTGCTCCTACATTAGAGAAAACTACGTCAGGATATTAGGTTCCCATAACGACGGGCCCGGAAAAAACGCCAAGAGACAAAGACACTGGGAGAAAGTTACTGAAATGATAAATGAACAGTCAGGACAAACCAGAGTGTGGAAGCAAGTTCGTAAGAAGTGGGTTGATCTTACTTATATGGTGAAATCATATAAGCGAACTAACCCGGGTACGTATACTTTTTTTCGAATTCATCTAAATTTCCTGTACCATCAACGTTTATAAAATGAATATTTTTTTTTCATATAGCATATATTATAATTTCAAATATACGCTACTAAAAACCGACCGGCTCTTTTGTTGATTCAATAGTAGGTAAGGTATTAAGCAAAAACACACACGTTCAAAAATATTCGAAATGTCTACCAAGTTATACGCTGACTCGATTGTAATAGATACCGGTGATAAATATTTTTTCATGCCTGGGTCAAAGATGTAAGAGGTTTTGAAGGCGCAATTCGTTAATGGTTCATTAAAAACCGTTTTGACAGCAATTTGCTTGTGTTAAGACTATTTGCTGAAATGTGGAGTATTGCTCGATATGAGCGTCATAAGGACAAACAATTTTCCTTGATTTGCTGGAATTCTCGATTAATTTAATCTTATTAAAATTTACGAGCAAATCTGAGAGAAATAAACAAATATTTTGCAATATCGTTTTTAAAAAATTGTGATAAATCAATAGACGGAGATATGGAGCAAGCAATAGATGATGAAAATATGACACCGGTCATAAAAGAAGTCTTATCAGCGATGAATGCACAAAATATTTCATCGCAACCTAGTTCGTCAAACGAAGATGAAAATATCGAGATATCGTCAATTACAAAAAAGGTAGGATAGAGCACACCATTAGCTGGTGATGATTTGTATTGACAAAAACAAAAATGTTAAAATGAAAGCTAAAGTTAACTGCGATTACTTTTTCACATAGTTTTATATATGTTTAATATGGGCAAATGAGCAAATCACATCAAACAAGTTCGTATCCCTACGTCAGAAATATTGGCTACGCCTTCACTTTATCACGTCGCATTTTGTAGTAAAATGTTTTTGTACCTGGGCCATAATAAATAAGGTTCTAGTTGAGCCAATCATGAGATTGTAGCCTGAGAATAGTTATTCCATTTTGCGCTTATACGCCATCGGAACATTGCGCAGCAAAACCATGATTTATGCTAGTCTGTAATGTAGTAAACATCTTTTTCAAATAACGAAATTTGTAGTGCCGTTTAAAGTTTGGGCATATCCATGCAAAAACCTTGTATTTGCTATTAATTTTTATTTTTTATTTTTAAACAGAGTTCACCCCCTCCCTTCTACAATTGTGAAAGTGATTCAGATGAAGTTGACGAAGACGATGATGACGAGAAATCAACTACTCCGGTCCAGCTGAACCGAATTAAACATAAATTAAAAGCTCCAAATGATGACGTCAAAAGCAAAATACGGAAGAAGATGAGAATGAAAGTTCACAGAACATACAGGATGCCAGCAAACAGGCGTGGGTGTGGTATTGACCAACAAAACGTTGTGAGAAAGAAAACGACCGTTAGTGTTCCAACTGAATCACCGAATGAAAGAATCCGCTATCGTGGTCCTCATCGCAGATTCAACCCATACACCAATTGTAGTACCAGTACTCCAATAGATTGGAGTAAACGATTTAGTTCTTCAATGGGGAATATTTTGCAAAATACAGACGAACAAGAAAAACAAATTCGTGGTAATGCTACTTCGTTGTACGAGATGGGTAACGATTTTCAGAAACAGATGTTCGAACTGGAAAAAGAGAAGGTTTTAACCGAGAGAGCGAAACTTTCCGTTATGCAAGATAGGCTTGAACTTGGCCGAAAACAATTTGAACTGGATAAGAACATTTTATTCTGTCTGCAGAAAATTTCGCATAGTCTTGATAACGGTTTTCCGACAAATTACCCTAATCTGCTCGAAAGAAGATATCAAATGAATCAAGAAGGAAGAGATGTTAATTCGTATTGGGCAATGCGAAATATGAAGAATTTGTAACAATTTATAAATTAACAATGTTCCGTTTGTATATCTTCTATTTCGTATAAAATACTACCAATAAAACATGATTTATTAAATACTGAGTCGATTGCCTTTGTTTCTAATGTCACAATTCTACTTAAGTTTGGTGAGAGCGTTCTCAAAAAAATATCAAAAGTTGATATATAGTAAAAAAAGTAAGATGTAAGGATTAGTGCTTATCGCAATAGCAGCGTAGTTCGCAGAACTTGGGCTTGAATCCAGAATATTCTGACTCCATCCCCCCCCCCCACCCTACCCATTATGAAACCTGGGTAGGCTCGGCTGAGCCGGAAAGATCTTATTTTGCGGCGCCGTCGCGGTGTCGAATAAACCTGCGCCGACGAGGTTACAGCAAACCTCTCGCATATGATCATATCACACAGAATTGAATTTTAAACCGCGCCACTCTCGCGAAGATGTGTACGCCCAGTCGCAACCCTTTTATCGACTGTGCTAACCGGACAAACAAAATTGAGTGCAGTACTTACAATACACAAGAGCGGCAGTTTGTGCTGTCACGACGCCGCCATTTTCTCTGAATTACGTTTTTAAAAAACTTTTTGCGTCTTCAGCGCGAAGTTCGGCTCGTTGTAGCTGGATACATAAAATTCTAGTTTCCAGTAAAAAGGATTGTGTGCGGCGCCAATTGTTGCTTTGATTTCATTGTATTTTTTGAGGGTGGGGGGGGGGGGGGGTACCCGTTCCCCTTCTTTTCCACTTTTCAAGCAAAGCATATCAGCCAGCAGACTCTTGGTCAACATTAGATAATATTTGCACGTTGATGTATACAAACCTCTCTAATAAGCGTGTTTTAGTCGTTTCAGTGGATATGGAAACGGCTGACGATACGGTTTGAAGGCAAGGATTATTTGATAAATTTCACAATCACGGTTTCAGATGCCGAAGATGGGCTTTGATAAATTTATTTTGGTCTAACAGTTCGAATTAATTATAGTGCAAAAGTAGTGTAATCAGTAAAAAAAATACTCCTGAGAAATGGGCATGGTGCGTGGGTCACGTGACCTTTTTTTCGAGCGTCAACAGACGGAACAAACGGTCCCCACTGCTCTGTTGCTTGTCATAGTACAGAAGTGATGCTAGAGCAATTATTCCGTCTGTTTGTGCTTATTGTATGCTTTATAATACCGAAATGGGAAAAAAAGTTACTGTGCATACGGTTGATCCAGCGTCATGGTACTCCATTTTACATGTTTCTATCAAAGACTACATAACGTAGGAAGTGTTGAGAAGACAAACAGTCGATGGAAAATTGACGTTAGCATTTGATCATAAACTATTCTCGGGTCTCATGAAGTTTAGTACCATATATCCGATTATCATAATAATTACCCATGTTGCAAGCGACTCATCCTAACCCGGGAGACAATGCCAGATGCTTGCAGCATTGGCGCCCCCTAGTTAGAATGAGAATATTCTGCCAGTTTTTATTTTAATGACATTCGGGAATATGGTACTAAACTTCACTAGACTCTTATTCTCCGTAGGCTACAGTTTTCATGTGTGAAATAAAACCTGGGACTAACAACCTAGTCCCAAAGCTCGGTATGTCAGGCGGCCTGGCCTCATGCACGTACCACTGTCCTGATTCCCTGATAAAAGCGGGCGACTTTCTATTTATTGAAATCCACTCTAAGCAAAGCCTGAGGCCGTGCCTAAAAAGGACAACTAACGGCGACTTACCCGCAAAGAACTGCAACCCTAGTGTAAAACAACCCAAACGGAACTGAACGGCTTTGTTGAAGTGCTGTGAGTGGTTCTCGCCCCTGAGCGATGGTAAACCTATGTGGCCCTTTACCGTGAACCCATTGGCGAGCGACTTTGATAAGATTAAATATCAAATAATTTATCACCATTTTTTGATATCATTTGTTACAAACCTATGTGGCCCTTTACCGTGAACCCATTGGCGAGCGACTTTGATAAGATTAAATATCAAATAATTTATCACCATTTTTTGATAGCATTTGTTGCAAGATAGGAGTTCAAAATTATTAAAGATATATTTTTCAGTCATCTTTAAACTAGAATTTAATCTAAAAAACATTTTGAAGAAAACGGAACGGAAAACATAAAACGGGATCGAGATGCATGAGGTTGCGCAACCTGGTTTGGCCCCAAAATGGTGTATTTTTTGTAGCGAAGAAGCAGAAAATTTTTTTCATTGACGTCGGTATGCAAGTCTGGATGCAAAAAATCTAACGTTATTTCATTATGTCCTCTCTCAGATTTTACACCACTGATAAGAGAATTATTTTTATACTGGTATGACTAAGCTGGTATGATCGGTAATCTAAGGAAGGTAAGCAGATTCAAAATATTTTCATTTCAGAAAAGTGAAAACACCAAAAGAAGTGATATTGAGCTTGAATACGTATTTTTTATCAAAGTCTTAAGTCAATCGTCCCGACTTGTTGGTACTGATCCGAGCTATTAGTTCATTTTAACACGGCCTTATCCGCGATTCTTGAATATTTTCAACATATATTTGACGTTATAAGAATTGTAGTATATGTTAACAGCGTAAGATTCGCACAAATCCATTCGCATCTCCAGCAATTAAGCGCTAATCGAGAACATAAGGCCGAAAAACACAGGCGCTAAGGAAAACAAGAGTTTGAGACATGTGAGACTCGTAGTCACGTGACCCGAGAACCTCTGAGATTGGCTTAAAAGTGGATCAGAAGATATGCAAACGATACTGGATGAAATTAGCGCTTGTTGTCATGCTCCAGTATTTAACATTTCGAAAAAAAAAAATTAAAAGATGTGGTGAGTCCAATATAAAAGGGGAATAGAATGAAGCTCATGCAGAAATTGTCGGGCTATTCTTGGTACGCTAACTTGCAACTACGGCTGCCCAAAATCGAATCATTTGGAAGTTTTCCATTTTTGCTGATACTATAAAAATAACAAATATGTCATTTTTACTTTTACTATTATGGTCTCCTTGTTGACAATTAGGAATTTCACAGTAACGAATTACAAATATTACTTGAACAAACTTAAAAGCGATGTATTTTCAATTACACTCCGGTACAAGAGAGAAAATTTTAATTTTACCAACAAAATACAATCTACTACTTCTCTACTTGCACAACAACCCTGCCTGCAACTTCAGAACATATACCAGTCTTGATCACCATTCAACTGGGCGATTAGCGATGCAAGTTTCAAATATTTTTTTTCGAATTGAATCTTTCGAATATGAATCTATATCTGAAGAAAATAACGTGGGACATAAAGAAAAAACTTTTTTTTTCTTAGGTGCTACGCGTTTTTTATTAATTAGGATTCGCTTTTAAATTTTCAAAAAATAAATCTTTAAATATCTATCAAATTTTATATCGTAAACGCTACACTGCCTTTTTATAGTTTTATTGGATAATTTTAAAATATATACGTGGGTTTTGATGAAAGGTGTCGCCTGGAAACACCTGCTGAATATGTTATCCTCGATGTGCTGTTTTGTTTATGGACTTCCACGTGGGTGCAGAAAGCCTACGGGAACTCTGCTCCGTATTTACGGGGGCTATTATGAGCCCGTCGAGGTTTGGAAGTGCACATGAAATAGACGTTCAATCCAACACCCATTCAGGGATCATTAGTCCCAATTACCCTGCTCTACACAAGTTAAAGAATCATGAATGTGTTGTAATAGATATCACAAAGTATTCCAACTTATTTTGCACGAATTGTCGATATATAGCGTCGGTATCTGGCTACATAAGAAACTTCAATGGCTGGTGTACGTGATAAGTTTAAGGTCAAACTTTTTCATGTTTAAAATTGCTAACAACAAATCGAGCAATGCAGGAAACTTGTACATGGACCGATTTAACACTAAATTCACGTAACCTGCAGATCATATTTTACCATCGCAAATAAGTTTTAAACATGATAAAATTTAGTTGCACCAATGCGACATTGGTATATTGATGTATAGACTACTTATACAAGACTAATGAACTGATTGCCCTACTGTTATTCTACAAATTTCAAACAGGAGGTTTAAAATGTTTCACTGAACACGAACACACGATAATTGACCACGTCTTCGTGTCCTTTCACGTTGTTATATGTCACACCCACAAGTCAACAAACACTTCTGTCCATTTTACTGTTTTGCTTATTCTTATTTACTTCTATGTATTTATGAAGTTAACAAAATTGATTGGTCAGAAATATTCACAAAATTTTGCGACTTGCTCATAGTCTCGTTTATTCGTAACGAATTTCGTGCATTGAAACAGAAAACGAGATTTTCAATTCAATTATGACATTTGAAAACAATATCACGGCCAACCTAGCCGTCATTGTGCGTATAGTTCAAGAAACTGGGTACCCAGCAAACGATTTTAAACAAATTAATAATGTTCTTAAATACAGAAAAAATTGCTTACCTAATTTATAAAGAAGGTACTAACCAGTTTTGAAAGTGAAACTCGGTTACCGAGTTTGGTGGAAATATTGTTATGCTTTACTTGCCATCACTGTTATGAATACGCTCCGAGCTATGCACCTCTAATAGGCTCGAGTTCCGAATTATTTGTGGGATGATTATAAGAAGAGGATTGTTGCACTCTTCGCCGATGTATGATGGTTTACGACTTTACGTAACCGATGGTTTTGGCTTCTTCCATCATGACAGGATTTCACATTCATTCCGCAGGAGAGGAAAACCGGCTCCAGATACCTTATTGCTTTATCGTATTCTTCTCAATTTCTGCCATGCATGGATCGGTGAAGCGTTGGGAATACGCTTGGAGTCACGTATCTCTGATCAGATTCCAATTCCGTGAGGGATTATGATTATATGCGAGAGGTCTGCTGGGCGCCTCGTCGGTACAAGTAAGGGCTATTTAAGGCTTCCCTCACATAATAGTCCGAAAACCTTCACCCCGATTCGGAACTGGTATCTGCACGAGAGGTTGTGGTTCGCCATATGATTAAGGTGTGTTCTCGACTTTCCTCTCCAGGCAGGATAAAATTGATAACCTACCTACCACACCTCTCGCATATAATCAGTGATTATCAGCTCTAAGCGTATTCCCAACGCTTTACTGATGATCAGATCTAAGTATATTCCTAACGCTTTACCGATCGGGCAACGAGGCGATTGTGCCCATGCACAGGAAAATCCGTAAACGGTTAGGAAAACTTATTCTCTGGTTTGGGAGTTCGTGGTTGCGCATATATTTAGGCCGAATTCTCGGTTTTCCTTTCCCACAGGATAACATGAAAGAGCTAAATTGCCGTTATTTCAGAGATATTTTTTCGAACTCCCAAGACAGTTATTGGAAATTTGATCCACCAAGCATGACGTGGTTGGTGTAGGTACTCATCGGTGACCCAATCATGATTCCTCTAATTGATTTGCACAAAAACTCAACCAATGACAAAACCTAGGTTTATCGGAAAAATCAAACAGTAAAGAGGATGGAATTTCTATAATTTACAGAGTACAATAAAGGTGCAAATGGCGAGAGTTTTAAGTTAACATCACATTCCTTGATGTAAAGATATTCACAGGATTCATGCAGCCCCATGTGCAACCCAAACTTTTTCATTCACCACAACAATCTTTTTGGAAAAAGTTTACCACCAGCATAAAAAACATGAAAAGGGGGCATTCCTAATCTGTCTTAACAGGATGCGTATGGTATCTGAATTCTGTGTCAGATGGCAAGAGATCTTCAAAGATTTAAGGATGTCCATCACATTTATAAATGGGACTCGAGATAAATCAAAATAATGTTCTGCACATCGGATTGAATTTAACACTACCCAATCAGAAATTTTATTTTGTCAAGCATGTGCCACAGATGGAACGCGTTTCATCGACGCGATCCTTCAGTGACTCACACTTAACAAAAGATGCTTTGATAAATATTTTCCGGATGTGACTGTGTTGCAAAATCATGTCAAATTTTACAATATAAACTTTATAAAATATCAAAATATGACTGCAGATTGTGTACATTTGGATGAGCCCGGAGTGTTAAATTTTTCAGCCATGTTAAAAGCATATTTTGCATTACTGCGGAAACATTTCCTGAAAATATATCCCATAGTTTTTCACCAATCTCCAAACCGCGTCAACACTTTTCGTTGCGATTCTAAATCCATTCGAATCTTTTTTCTCATGTAAAATATCGGACAATCTCTGCTTGTACATAAAACTTCTTCATGAAGCGAGCCCTGGCATCGTTGACATTGTGTCCAAAGTCTAGCAAACTTTTCTTCGAGCGATGACAATTTTTGAATTTCTTTCTGATAGATCTCGGATTCTCTCTCTTCACAATGATCACAAACCGCACCAGAATTTTTGAGCAATGATTTGCAACCAATGCAAGTTTCACGCTTTTTTGCGAAAGCCATCAGACCACCAACTTTTGATGTAACAACTTTGCGAACTCTAGTATGATCTCCTTTCAACAATATAGACTCCGCCTTCCCCTCACCCAACACAGGCTCGAAGATACGCAGAAGAGGCAGAGATAATTGATGTTTTAGGTAATGCTCAGTATCAATAGGGATGTTGTTTTCAAGTACATAAATTGGATCTTCAGATTTCAAATAAGCAGCTTGTCCCTTTGAGCCACGAATGATAACATATGGTACTCTGTCTCCAAGTTGTGGAGCACTTCCCGCATCTCGCTTACGCATTCGCTCCGCCAGTTCTACATGAGCTTGTTTAGCAGCATATTGCTCCTTTGTTTTTGTTAATTCTTTAGTTATAATGAGTTGGGATATATCAATTCGGTTGCACAGCAAATCAGAAATAGTTTCCTTTGCAAATGCCACTGCGGAATCTGGGTCCCGCTCAATGAGGAGTTTTTTCAGGCAGGTATTGATCAAATTGGCAGTGAGGGGTGCGTTATCTCGACGAACTGTTTCTATTCCTTTACAATCCATCTTGTCATGAACCTTAGCACTGGAAGAAAAATATAATCCAGCATATCGCTTTTTATTGATCAGCAGATAAGGATAATACACCTTTTCAAATTCCAACTTGATTGGATGGGGAAACTGTTTAGAAACAAATTCAGCGGCTTCACGACCAAGTTCCATACTTTCTTCAACAGTTTTCACACCAAATTTGATCATAACCGAATCTGTATCACCATAGACAACAGCGGCGTTTGTAGAATAACCATTATCAACTGTATATTTCTTCTCAACATGATGTTTTGTCTGGTCGATCATCATTCGTCCAAATCCAGTAACACTGCTTGAGATTTCCAAGCATGGCAACTTTCCAATTTGAGCTCCAGTGAAACCATACACTGAATTACAACTAATCTTCAGAGCCAATTGTCGACCATCCAGCACACTTCGCTTGAAAGGATCTTTTTCAACTTTCATATCAGCCTTGGCTTTACGTCGAGCAGTCAGTAGACTGTCAAGAATTTTCGGAAGCAAGCCCTTTCTAACAGAAGCTTTCACAAACTTATCACCAGTAGGAGTAGTGATATAATCTTCTGGCTGTAATTTATCTTTTTCTTTACTACCTTTTAGCAATGTTGTATAACATAAATTATGTGCTTGCATAATTGAAGGGTACAGAGAAGAGAAGTCAAGAGTGGTGATGGGAATGTTGTAATAACCTTTCACAGGTTCGATGACTGTTGCACCAGCGTATTGCTCATCACTTCCACTACTTTCCATAACAGGCATCAGTAAATCTTCAACTACGGTTTTTCGCAGCAACTGTGACATGACCTTGATACTTTGACCTCTCGTAAGCAAGTATGTCATTGGTACACCAGTCACACGAGACATTTCGATGTAATTAATGATCAACATGAGTTTATCAAGAAGACGTAATGGAAGTAATGCATCTTTCAGACAATAAACAGCCAATCTTCTTCTTGTTTGCTCATTTCCTTCTTGCAACTCTGTGATAATAGAATGATGAACGTCTTCTTTCTGTTCACCAAGAAAATGGAAGCTCACAGCATTCAGAGTATAAGAACGCAATTTCTGTTCGCGCAAAAGTGCAACAAAAACATCAAACTGCACTCTGCCCTCAATATTAACATGCTTTGTTTCCCTACTCCCCATTTGTTTTGACTGAAATTTTGTCTCTTTTACTTTTGACTGCAAAGATTTTATTCTTCCCAGATATGCAAACTCTTTCACTTTCAGTGCAAGTGAGCGATTGATGAGATACGGGAGATCAAAATTTTCAATGTTATAACCAGTGATGATATCAGGATCAACTTCTTTCATGAATTTAGCCCAGGTTAATAAAAGTTCGGATTCTGTATCAAAAGACAACACCTGAGAGCCAACTATAGGAGCACAACTTTTTAAAGTGAATATAGTTTTGACAAATGGCTCCTTTTCTCCTTCTCGTTTAACCATGGATGCAATCTGTATAACTGGGTCAATTTCAGGTTCTGGGAAGATCCCTTTTCTTCCTGCACATTCTATATCAAAACTTAAGACTCGCAATGGACCAATTTTCTGCCATTCACCTTCCGGTTCATGACTGACAAGATCTGTCCATTTGATGTCGACTTCGAGTTGTGCCTGTGAAACACATTTAGAACCTGATCGTACTTTATATTTTCCTGCAGGAAGTTCTACCCAGTTGCATCCAACTACTTTCGTATCAACCATGAAGCGGATTTCAAAATCAATATTGCTTTCAAATGACTGATAATTATGATTTGGATATTTTTTCGTCTTGAATCCTTCTTTAAGGATCCTTCGTGTCGTGGCAACGAGTCTCGGAACCGCAACTGTTATTCTGAGAAATGGAACTTTACCCAAACTATTGTAACCATACATATTTTGCTTCATACAATATTCTACATTCGCTACAGCTTTTGTAACTTCTTTATTCCCTTTCATATCTCGCATGACAACATCATTAAGGCAGTCTCGGAATTCGTCACAGTCATTGGGATCGAAACCTTTCATAGCTTGAATATAAAGGTAGGGTAGGAATCCATGAACGTGACACAACACAGAATTCTCACCCTCAGTAATACCATACATACGAACCACTGGGGCATTGCCATAAGGAATCTCTGAAATACCCTGAACGGGCTCTTGAGACAAATATGTATCTAAGTCTAATTGTTGAATTTGAATCGTATACGTATCAGGGTCTATAGTCGGTAAGCTTGGACGACCCCAATTATTTTGTGCAGCAATCTCTGACATTTTCATTTTTTTACAATTTGAAGAGCCATCTCCATTGTTTAACTTTCTTTTGTCCATAACTGTTAAAGTTGAGCTCTAAAAAATAAATATATTTGATTAAGAGTATATGTTTGAAAAATGCAAAGAATTGATGATAAATTAAACTCCGAATTCAACAAGTTCTCGAACATTCACACCCAACAGGTACGAGAGTTCATGTATTAGGATGATTAGATTTAATTTTTTCCTTACAAACATATAATATTTCGATTCAGGTTTGAAATCCTAATAAGGTCAATGCGTCCTGTGCAACAAGAGAAATACATTTGAAAGCA
This sequence comes from Styela plicata, assembly GCA_963675895.2. Taxonomy (NCBI): domain Eukaryota; kingdom Metazoa; phylum Chordata; class Ascidiacea; order Stolidobranchia; family Styelidae; genus Styela; species Styela plicata. Next base: position 2,847,002 of record OZ023150.1, read on the forward strand.
TTTCCACTCATTAAAGACATTTCAATTTCTAAGAAAAACAAAATTTTTGGCAACTCTACTTATATCAATATCTATTTGTCTCCCTTTACTGCCAACTCCTAACAAAAAATATTACTCCACAGTAGGTCCCACATTCAGCTGGCAAAATGTCAGTTATTCTGCTACCCAGACACCGAAAGAAAATGAGTTCCACCATAACAAAATTTAGCATCAATGGGAAATATTTCATAACATACCTCTTGCCAGAAGATAAAAATGTCTCTTTGCGAACTAAACTGTAAAAAAAGGTTCAAAGCCATCAATACTGCAGTATAAATAATGGTTTTAAAGCTTTTTCAATTATTCAAAAATTTTTTTTTAGTTCAAGACTTTGATAACTTGTCTGGCCCAATTGTGTTATTGGGAGTATGGTGCAATGCTGGTAAGGGTATCTAGCTTCATTAATTTCGTTTGATTGAGCTAGGGATAGGATTCAATTTTTATCACGCAGGAGATGAAAGCTGATATTAAGGCTTAGTCATATGACACACCACCTCTTGTGCCAGTTTACCAGTTTAAAGTCTGGCGATACCAGTTTAAAGTCAGGCGAGTTTTTTGGCCTAACCTAACCCTTTACCTCATTTTTGCTCTTCTTGGACATGCTCGAGAAAATAGTAAATAGCGATCATGTCAACCACCATGCTTCGGCAAGGTGTCTAGCAAACTTTTCGCCCCGCATTTACAATCATCCCTTACTGCACTAGGGTATCATACTCGGAAGGGGCTATGATATGTAGACTGGTTTCGTCGATCTCGCTGACCAAAATAATTGCAAAATGACTTTTCAAATCCCGAAATTTTTCAGGGGCTCACGGCATCCAGTACCGTAGAACAGCAAATTGAGTGCTTTCCCCTCTTCAAAAATGAGGAAATGTGGGTCCTTTTTGATGGACTCGCTGGCGGGCGACTTTGCTAAAATTAGATACAAAATAGTTTATCACTATTTTTGATAGCTTTTGTTGCAGGAAAAAATTTAAAATTACTAAAAGTATACTTACATATTTTTAACACTAAAGGTGAAAATTAGTCGCGAAAACTATTTCAAGAAAAAGGGGTCAAAGTCAGAAGCGATGGTGGCGATGGAACAAGGAGGCAGGGTAACATTTTCCCACGGTTTTGCGTGCTATCACATATTCTGTATTATACAGAGTCTTACAATGGTGGTGTCTTTTTTGACATTAGAGCCGAAAATTTTTTTATGCGAGTTTACCTTCGGTGCATGAAAAAAAATTTTAATAATATTTTTGTTGTCTCCCCTAAGTTTTTTACACCACTGATGAGAGCATGATTTTCATACTGGGTTTTTCAAGAGTTACTAAAATTACAGAATTGACCAAAAATAGAATCAACTATAAAATGAGTGAAAAATGTACAGGAACGACCCCCCAGTTGTACTCGGCCATTGATAATTAATATAAAAATGGAGTTTCAATATAATTCCACCATCCTTTCCTCTCCAGGGTCGAAATTTGAAATATGGGATCAGTGATTATAACATCACAATGATAATAGATAATAATAACTGATAAGGAGTAACACAATGTCTTGCTTCAGCAAAGTTATATCTCATAACATAATTGCTATTTTCCCATTATTGTAAACAGGTAACAGAAATGTACACACTCTGGCACATCAATACATGGCAATCGAGAATTGCTGTATCGTGTCACAATGAGGGATTGCCGCAGTTAACCAAGGAGTCAAAAACACATCGCGCCACACTAACTCAACGTTGTGCGTTGTACTGTGTAAGGGCCAGCCACGTTTTTAATACAGAATATATCGGATAGACACAATCTATTTTATCTGTGCCCCGTTATGAAACGACATATCCCGGATGTTAAATGAAAATTTTTTCAATTCTTTTGCAGTTTGAGAAGAATATGGTCTGTGGCGTAATGCGTAGGTACAAAAAAGAATACTGGTACGGTATGAAATAAATATCAAACTTCGTTCCGAACAGCGTACCATACCAAGTACAAAAACTGAAAAATGAATCACTGTACTATCGTCTAGAAAATTCGGGTCTCGTGAAGTTTAGTACCATATATCCGGTTATCATAAAAATTTCCCATGTTGCAAGCGACTCATCCTAACCCGGGAGACAATGCCAGATACTTGCAGCATTGACGCCCCCTAGTTAGGATGAGAATATTCTGCCAGTTTTTGATATAATGACATTCGGGAATATGGTACTAAACTTCACTAGACCCCTCAATCGTGCCGTACCAAACTTCGTACCGGCCATGCTGCATGTCCATGCGCAGGAAAAACATGATAATCCAAAAACCTTCACCCCAATTCTGATCTGGTACCGTAACTTAGGCCTAGGCCTATCTGTTATCTGCAAGAGAGGTCGTGGTTCGCCATACGGTTAAGCCGTATTCTCAGCTTTCCCCTACCACAAGATGAAAATAATGAAATTCTATCCTATCCTATAAAACCGATAAAGAATCATAGCCTATCCTAGCCTTTGCTACAGGTTTTTGTGCTTTATTATTTTCGCCAGTCATTTTTAAATGGCGGGAAATTTAGCAAAAAGAACAGTGTTGAGTGGAGTCGAAGTTCATTTTTTTCATTCAAAAAATGTTTTCTTGCCAATAATCCCAAATTGTGGTATATAATTTTTGAATTGTTTTGCAATTTTCATAGTTAAAACCAAATGGGTTCCCGGTTAGTTAAGTCGCTAAAGGCGTTGGGATTCAATATACGCATCACTAGCGTCCTGGGTTCGAATCCAGTTAGGAATGATTATATGCTAATGTTTTGATGGAAGCCTTACCGGTGCACTATGGTTCATGTAATCGCTGCTTACGGCTTCCTCCGCCAACTACGTCCATGCACAGGAATAATAAGTAAAATGTTAATCCAAAACATAGAACTGGTATTTGCACGAGAGGTCGTGGTTCGCTATATGATTAAGCTGTACCTTCCCCCGCAGGATTAACATGAAATTCCTACGAATGGGTATGTGTGTGCGTGAATGAGAGAGAGAATGTGTGGAGTAGTGAATGCATTTTTTTTCAATTCCGTAAATCAAGGCTTAGGTAGGCAAACAAGCAAGCTTCCGCTCTGACATTATCATTTAATAGTCAATCGAATAAACAAACACGTTTTTTTAAAGTTAATTTGAGCTTTTATTTGCTTTTCTGGTCGATTTTTGTAATTTTACGTGAAAAGCCGTCCGTCTCTGCGAATAATCCAGCAAACCTCTCGCATATAATGATACCTCGTGGTATTCAAATATGCGTCAGGACATCAGAGATGTGAGACATCCAAGTATGTCAGTTTATTTTGTCAGCTGTAGTTCAATTATTGTGGTTAAAGAATAGTTAGCATATTAGCATTATAGCAATTATAGCATTATAGTAACTATGGTTTAACAATCATATGCCCATACTCAGCTTTGCGCTGCATTTATAGGCTATCAACTGATACTGTGAGGTTCGCTCCGGCGCTTTTAAGAATATTCCCGTGTTTTCCGTAGATATGTTAGGAAACTGTATGTTGCCTTTCTCTACTGCCAGTTAGTGATCTTTAGTCTATATTATGCCAATTTCTACTTGTGTATAAATGGTGATAAGCCTTTCTGTAGCCTAATGTCGGTTACGTTGATCTTTCATGTATATTTTGTTATTTATTTGGAGTTTTTGGTTGTATTAAGCTTCAGCTCTGATTTTAAAATGTACTATAAATTGGATAATCTGTGTTGAAGTACGACGACCGTGTGTGACGTTATGTGTTGTTTACTCCTTGATGAGTAACGCGATAATCCCCAATTGTCGCGACGCATTGCGATACACCAATTCGTCTCTATCGCCATTACTATATTGCAGTGCTAGCATGTGGATGTCTGTTTATCTTATATGTTTACCACGACTTTGTCAAGTTGCGTCACTGTTCTCAATAAATAGAGTTCGGTTGTAATTGAAGTTTATGTGTAGAAACACAAAGATCGAGAAACGCTACATGGTGTCAGAAGTGGTGCTTTCCGAATGGAATAGCGTAAAGATAAATGGAACGAATATCTACATATAATTGTTTTGAAGATAAATCTACCCGTTCCTGCACCTTTAAACGTTAAGAGTGGAAATTTAGCCAACAACTGGAAGATATTCAAACGAGCATGGGATTACTATGAAATTGCGTGTAAACTCGTTAAAGAAACTAAGAGCTTGAGAACGGCAACGCTAACGACAATAATTGGCACTGACGCTGTTGAAATATGCGACGGATTCAAGTTTCAATCAGATGACGATAGGAACGATATTATTAAAGTTCTCGAAAAACTAGAGTTGTTCTGTGTGGACGAAACAAATGAAAGCTATGAGAGGTATGTGTTCAATCATCGTGGACAATCACCTGGGGAACACTTTGATACATTTTTATTGAATTTGCGAATCTTGGCGAAAACATGCAATTTTGGGACATTGGAAGATAGCCTCATAAGAGATAGAATTATTGATGGAGTGCCAGATAATAATTTGCGAAGAAGACTATTGTAAGAACGTGATCTAACTTTGACAAAGTGCATGGATCGATGTCGGGCTCACTAATCTACCATGACACATTTGGAAGCTATGAAATCCATAATGGAAGGTGTCAATGCTGCTGGAAACCAAAAGGCGAAGAAAAGGATCAATAATGGGTCGGCGGAACAACGTAACGTGAAATTTCGTGAGTTTAAATTTTTTGGTAGAAAGCATCTTTTTGGCAGAATACATTGCCCCGCTTGGGGAAAACTGTGCAATATATGCCAAACGAGAAATCATTTCGCTATTAAGTGTCGACAGAGAACTGATAGAACTGGTTATCCGAAAGATGATCAAAATGTTGAATGTGCAAATGGTGGGGGATCGCATAAAAAATTGCTTTCTCATTTGCTGGTTAATTATTGTAACATTAAATTTCAGATTGATTGTGGACCTGCTGTAAATGTTATGTCTAAATCTGATTATACGAAGGCTTGTAATGACCCTAAATTACTCAGACTTGAACATACATGTATAAAAATGTCAATGTATAACAAAACGGTGATTGAGCCACTGGGGAAAGTTTTAATTTCGGTACGAAACCCTAAAAATTCTATATGCTATATGCTTGATTTTATTGTTATACATGAGCCATTGATACCATTATTGGGATGTGAGGCTATCCAGAGATTGAATTTAGTTACGGTAAATTACGAAAATATTATGGATCTGAGTCAGAACCATTGTACTTTTGAGGCATTTTGTAAGCTCACGCTTGAGCAAATTTTTTGTGAATTTTCTGATGTTTTTATTGGCAAAGTGGGCAGATTGGATGGCAAATTAAAACTTGAAGTTGACAAAACTATATCACCTGTGCAAATGCCAATACGAAAAGTCCCAAGGATAAGCCTTGCAAACCGAGGTAAAAGCGGAATCGGACTTATTGGTTGCTGACGGTATTATAGCACCAGTCCAATGCCATACGCCCTGGATTTCCTATTTAATAGTTGTTTCTTAGAAATCCGGTAAATTTCGTCTGTGCCTCGATCCAAAACCTTTGAACAAAGCTTTGAAACGTAATAATCATCCCATGTCCACCATAAATGACGTGTTGCCACCTTTACATAAAGCCAAAGTGTTTACTATTGCGATGTTAAAAATGGTTTTTGACATGTTGAACTTGATAACGAAAGTAGTTATTTGACCACATTTGCTACGCCATAGGGGCGCTATAGATGGCTTAGGATGGCTTTCGGACTCAAACCATCCCCGGAAGAATTCGTTCGTCGTTTAAATTTTGCCCTGAAAGATTTGGAAGGTGTTATGCTTGTTACTGACGATATTTTGATTTATGGAGTTGGGGACACGGTGGATGAGGCAATTTTAGACAATAAACGAAAATTCTACAATTTACTTATTCGATGCTGAGAGAAGGGCATTAAATTGAACAAAAAGAAGCTACAATATTTAAAAAACGAAGTCGCATATTTGGGCCATGTACTTAGTAAAGATGGTTTAAAGCCAGATTTGGCGAAACTGGAAGGCATACGAGAAGTTGTGAATTACATAAAAGGTGTAAATATGTTCATTGCAGACACCCTAGGTCGCGCATATATTAACGAGAAGCCTACAACTTGTGGTGATATTTTTTCCTTGTCTAAAGAAATTGAATATTGAATAATTGAATAGAAATAGTAATGTTGCAAAACTTTGCCGTTTCAGATCGAACTATAAAGGTTTTAGAAAAGTCTGAAACTGATTCCACTATGAAAACTTTAAGAGCTATAATTGAAACTGGATGGCCAGATTCAAAAAAAAAACGATTACCTCAATCTGTTCACGTATATTTCAACTTTAAAGAATAATTAACTTTCCAAAATGGATTAATATGGAAAGAAAATCGCATTGTAGTACCAGAATCGGGCACGAGTTATATTTTGGAACGCATTCACGCAAGTCACATTGGAATACAAGGTTGTATACGTAGAGCCAGAGAAGCTTCATTTTGGCCCAAAATGGCTGTTGACATTGAGAATTACGTGTCTTCGTGTACCACATGTCGTGTATTTCAACCACAACAACAACGAGTCGTTGATTTCTCATGAAATTCCAACACGCCCGTGGGAAATAATTGCTTCAGATCCCTTTGAATTGCAAGGGAGGGATTACATGGTGACGGTCGATTTTTACTCTAACTTTTGTGAAGTTGATAGGTTACATTCTACTACATCAGTTGAGGTCATTAAAGCATTGAAAACGCATATGGCAAGGCTCGGAATAGTGGATAAACTGATCTCTGATAACGCTCCCCAGTACAGCAGTGCGGAATTTAAAAACTTTACTGATGACTACGAGTTTCAACATATTACAAGTTCTCCAACCTATAGTCAAAACAATGGAAAGGCGGAAGCGACAGTTAAACAAATGAAAAATTTGATGATGAAAGCAATCGAGAATAAAAGTGATGTATTTCTTGCAATATTGGACTGGAGGAATACTCCGAGCGAAGGAATACCTGGTTCAACTGCTCAACGATTATTTGGAAGGCGAACGAAAACATTACTACCGATGTCAAAATTATTGCTTCGACCACAGATAGTTTTGAATGTTCGACCACATTTAAAAAAGCAAAGGAGTGAACAGGCGAAGTACTACAATAAAGGTACGAGAAACTTGTGTAAACTATATCCTGGACAGTTGGTTCGTGTGAGAACTGACCGCGGAAAAAGATGGCGTAAAGGTCGAATAGAGTGAGAGTCAAGTTGATATCAGATCGTACCTGGTTCGAACTGAAGATGGTGGCCTTTATCGAAGGAATCGTCGTCATTTAAGTCGAACCATATTCCACACATCAGGATTATGGTCAAGCTGTTATTTCCTCAAATGAAATTCTTAGTGAGATGGAAAGTAAATTTAAACCCAATGATACCATATTACCTACTAGCCTAGATCCTAGTGTAAATTCCGGTGATTCGAATGCCTCGTATGACCCCGATATTAAAATAGAAAACACTCCACTTCCTCCCCTTCGTAAATCTACTCGCACAGTTAGAAAGCCTGATATATATGGATATTGATAGATATGGAATTACTGGTGTTGTTGTGATATTTCTTATATTATAATGAGCTTTTTTTTTGACGGGAGAATGTGACGTAATGTGTTGTTTACTCCTTGATGAGTAACGCGATAATCCTTAATTGTCGCGACGCATTGCGATACACCAATTCGTCTTTATCGCCATTACTATATTGCAGTGCTAGCATGTGGATGTTTGTTTATCTTATATGTTTACCACGTTTTTGTTAAGTTGTGTGACTGTTCGGTTGTAATTGAAGTTTATGTGTAGAAACACAAAGATCCAGAAACGCTACACCATGTGATCCATATTTTCAACCTGTGATTGGTTCCTACCTCCACCGTCAAGTTATTCGTAAATTGTATACACGTGGTCTCAAAGACTGTCAACTATCGAACCGGATATATTTGGTTGTGGCTAACCTCAGCGCCCATTTCAGGTACGCCACAGATGCGTAGCTGGGAGCGTATTTTCAACACTTCACGTTTTCGAATTTTGTAGCGATAGAAACTGAACCCAAAATTGAAAATGTCGCAAAGACGACTGAATCGCTATATTGGAATGCCATACGTGCAATATGGTGTAGGTCAGTGGTTCCCAACAGGAAAAGATCATATCTTTCCGGTAATTGTAACCCTGTCCGTCTATAAGTGGCCGCTGTTACAGGGCCTTGGACAGGGTGATCCACTCTAAGAAGTGGCTATAAAAAAAAGCACCATTATATTATACCTTCATACAACAATTAAAATCAACGATTCAATGAGTGTAACTTTCATTCTACAAAATATCTGATATAGAATACGCAGTGTTTTGAAACGAAGAGGTATATTAAAAACGTGGCTGACACTTACTACGTGGAGTCAATCTACGCGGCAATCCATAATTGTGAAGCAACACAGCGATTCTCGATTGCCATTCTTGTGTTAACGTACTAGAGCAGCGTTTTTCAAACTTTTCGGGCAATGGACCTCTATATGTCAATGTAGTGATTCGCGGACCCCAATCGTATGTCGCATTAATTTTCCGCCTAACCAGCGATAAAGGTTAATACAAATAAAAATAAAGTAAATAAAAAATTAATCGAAATGACAACATCAATGGGATGGACGGGGTTGCTTCTTACTGCACAACTTGTCAATTTGTAGGAGTTGACAAGCAAACTCGCAATTCAGAGTTTATGAAAAGTCTGGGCCGGTATTGTGTCTTCATATTTGTGAAAAATATCCATGTCAGTCTGGATATTAGAAAAAACGCAGAGGTGACACTGCAGCTGACTACCGGAACACGTTTGACAAATTTCTTTCTGCACAACCTTTTGCAATAGGCTATCGCTTTAGCCGCTTATTAAGCTAGTCCTAAGGCCAATTCGTACAAAAATTAAAACTTCGGATCTTCAGAACCTGATCACCTATTGGGTTATCTATTTTAATGCTCGGACTACATATACTTACAGATAGCCAACTGGTAAACAGTTTAGCCTTGTAACTTGTAACAGCAAACATTCCTGACAAACATACACCGTCTACGATTAATTGCTGCGAATACAATTTTTAAGATAGAGCAACTGCCAAGACGTGCTAATTCATTTTATATTTAAGATTGACAAGACCTAAATAATATATTTTAGTGACGAATCACGGCGGTATTCATCTGCGACAATGGACGTACGGCACCGTACAATGTCAAGCATGTTTTCTCCATTTTGTCATATGGTCAGGGATCCCCTGTGCAGCCTATGCGGACCATCCGGGGTCTGCGGAACCCCACTTTGGGAAACCCTGTGCTAGAGGGTGTACGTTTCTGTTATCTGTTTACCTCGTATTCCAATAGTTACTATAGTTGTATTTCGTAAATATAGTTTATGTGTAGAAACGCAAGAATCGAGAAATGAGACAGTGAGCAACCACAGTCAGTCGAGTAGTAATATGAAATTTTATTCTGTGGTACCTAGATTACATCTGACCAGGACAATGGAAACCATTTCTCGCAATGTATGTATATTTATTATATCAACAGCCGACTCGGGGAACTAGAGTGTTAAGGTGACGTAAACTATTTGTTAACGATGTGCTCAACTTTGCTCTTCTTCCACCGATTGTTTTGCCAAAAACACCATTTAACTAAGAAACGCTTACTTTATTTATTATTCCTCCCGGGTGTAGCGTATTATCTGTAGAGAACTGCGCCAGTGTTCTGTGTTGTTAATTCTGGCAACGTTTGTTGTGTTGTTTATGACACTGTTAATTGTGACGTTTTTTTGAGCGCCAAGACGGCCAAGCAGCCGAGGAATGTACTCTATTGGAATGCGAAAGAATCGCATTACGTTAACTCTGCCAATTATATGTTTGTCATCTGTTCTTCATCAGTACCAGTTAAATATTACTGTATGATTTCGTAATTCCGTTTGAGTGACAGTATCCGCGGCTTTTTCGACTTCCTGTAGCCAAATTTATAGGGTGACGTGGCTGTCGTACTCATCAACAGTGACGTAGACTTTTACTGGATGTTTTTTAATGAACCTTATTCTTCGGGTTTTCGATTTCCTATGCCACATACAGTCAGATTGTAACTCACTGAGCAAATCATGGACTTTTCTGACCCTCTATGAGGGTATGGCCGAATAATATCGTTTCTATAACTCTGAGGAGCTAATCAGTGTTTGTGGGGAAGAGATTTGCTAAATTACATGGGGGAATATCATGTTCACAATGAATAGCTACCAATTGTCATATATTAATATATCCAATCTTAATTGCCATACCACCCAATATCTTTTTAGCAACGAACCCTTTTTCCAGACCCTTTTTATTTAGCTGAATGATGGTTAGGACCTTGAAGGATACTAACGCTTAGTGTTTTAAGAATGGATTTTATTTATCACTCATTTCAACATTGAGCCAGATTTGTCGCAACTGTTTTGTCATTCCAAATTGTACGTACGCTTTGGTACTTCTTTTAATTAAGTCGATTTCAGAGTGATATTACTTTGTCTGATTAGGAATGGGAAGTTTTTACTGGCGCTGCGATATCTTTTTCTGCCAACTCGCCGCTATCATCCGAAACATAATTTATGCTATTGGAGGTTAGAGTATTTCACACTATACTGAAACTACAAAGGTTTATATTCTGAGCGATGATGTTGGTATTGTCATTGTTATAAAATGCTTGTCTGAGAAAGTGTGACTTTGGTCAAACGAAACGTTACAGAAATAAATTTGTGTAAAAAGACTCTTGAACCTCTTATTTAGTAGTTTTTCTCTTTCTATAGCAACCTTGCTTTTAGCATACGGATCCACTTACGCAAAGGCATAAAGAGGATAAGTAGTTGGTCCCACGATAACCCGACCAAGACCATGTATGTCTGTCATGATAATTACTTGGAAAAGTTTAAAATTCTGTGTGATGAAATTTTATTCCGCGCTAATGCATTTACCCTTTTTCGGAACATTACCAGTTATACTTCGAAAGTCATCAGATAATCCGAAGTTTTCAATGATTGACATTTAATATAGAATAATCCTTGTTTTGCCTTTCCTCCAGTATAATTAATTATCGTTTTCTTCAATGGCCACTCAAAGTATTATTGTTTTATTTCTATTTTCCTTTATCGGAATCCGCTTATAAAGTTCTGTTCAAGTCATTTGTATTGAATAATTTGGGTAACTTCCCAACTAACGCTGATATATCGGTTTGCAGGTTACGTACGCAACAAAACGAGCACCCTCTTGCGTTATCTTGGACCGTTCGATGGCGTTGGAAAATGTAAACTAACGCATGCGCAGCGTTGCGTTAGAGAAAAACGCAAGGCTAAAATAAAACAAACATAGAAAAAAACTAACTTAAACAAGCGTGTATAGCAACCTTAACAACGACCATCACGTCGAATGAACTTCAGGAATAAAACAGTAGCAATATACTTTCCTTGTACTCTTAGTCCAGCGTCTCATCAATCGAACTTTCATGTTTCATATATTATTGATTCCGATGCCGGGGCAGATACCTCTCACCGTACTTTAACATTGCGGTTCAGTACTGTTTGGGATGTTTTCCGTTAAGAGCGCAGTTGCTGGTACCACATAGTTTAGTGGTTTTTTGCTATTAAATGGCCTTTTAGGCATTGCTTCCGGCAATGCTCAGAGTGAATTTCAATAAAAAAAAATTCTCGTCAATTATTATTAATATAATAACACTTTTAAAAAGTTAAACAAGGTTTTACATGGTCCGATAAGAAGAAAAAGATACGTGTCTTACCCATGTCTTTGTTGATATGATGAGATTCGGAAAATACCCTTTTTTGATAACGGTCTATTTTTCCGAAATCTCACCCTGCCGTCAAAAGAATAAATGGCATAGTGAATCTAATTGCTCAACCGCTGATGGGCAAACTGTATTTTATTTTTTGCCAACGTTTTGAATGTCTATACAGACGTTCTTCATCAGGGCAATGGAATGGTTAAGTCATCGACAATACTATATACTGTAAAGGGGGCGTTCTGAAATAAGCTAGTTCACAAAAGATAAAATACTCTAAATTTCTGAGTTGAAAAGAGACATAAGAGGCTAAAAGATAAATGTCCAACCCTATCTGCGTTGAAAAATAGTCTGATAATCTGCTGAAAAACATGCAAGTCTCCCTATCATTCATTGTCTGTGATATGCTGCTGATATGAAATGATTTTTAAAATAGTTTTTTCTTGTAATGATCTTCTGTCTCTATTATAGTAGCTTCTTCCCAATTTATTCTGTGGTCATTGCAATATGCCTGGATAATGCAGACTTCTCATAATCACATTTTTCTACATCTCGCTGGCGTTTTTGACATCTTGTGGCAAAACTTCTCTTTGCTTCTATGTATACCTTGTTATATTTGGCCTGTCTGAAATCATGTTTATAATTTAATCGTCCTACGATGAAAATCTTCAACTCAATTATTCGAAATGTTTTGTTCATTATTGGTGTTGCGCATTTCTAAATTGGTTTGTTTGCGTGGTGACCGTATTGGCAAAAGGTGCCACGAGACGAGAGAATTCGTCACGTCAAATTTTCGACCCATTAGTATACTTCTACGTTTGACTTAAGTCGGTAGCGTTAAAGTGTCGGTGGTCTTTGAGGTTTTGCTGTTTATGTTGGTTATTCGATGCTAGGGAAATGGTTGAATTTGGTTTAGGCGACTTGTATTTGTACTATAAATCTAAAACATGTCCCTAACTGTCCAGGTTACGTAGTTGCTTAATTTGGTCTAATGTATTCTTTTAGACAGTAGCAAAATGCTAGTGACTTTTTCACGTTTGCTTATAACGCACGATCCATGATTACGTGTGGCGAAACAAGACCTGTTAGTTGTATTATCGACTACTCTTGCTTTGATCGTGCGGGTTATGTCATATATAGCTGTATTTAACCTATTTATGGGTTAGACTTGATTCTATTTCTAATAGGACATTACCACAGAGTCGGGCATGGTCTGGGCTTGTTTGGCACCTGACCGTTTGTAGCGGTTTGTGGCTGTCATGCTTGGCCCTTGGCTGACGCTCCGGTCGGTAAGGCCGTGTGAGCACGTTATACGATTGTTTCTTATTCAGACAATTAAACCTGTAGTGTGCTCTCATAATTAATTCAAAATCGCACGCAAGCACGCAGAGTGGGCGTGAAGAACCAAGGGTGTAATTCGTTTCCAGGTATACCAATGTTCATACGCTGCATCAAAGGTTGTCACAATTTATCCTTGCGTTCACCATAACATAACTTGTGTGGGCGCAACTTTGAGGCTCGTAGTCGAAGAATTTACTGCAGTTGTATTCTCTCATGTTTGCTGTTTATTTCAACCCTTGCTGCAAGTTATAAGACATTTTCTGGCACATACCAGTGTTCTGTTGTTTTCGATATAAAATTTTAAACCACTGGTTTTGTGAGGTGTGTCCGTATTGTGTGCGCATATTGAATTCAGAAGAATAGAGCACCAGGAAATAGGCGGGGATCGCTTATTTCAGCTAAGAATTCAGGCCACCATTAGATAAAACGTCAGTGAGCGGTTTGGATCTTACACACCTCTTTGCAGTATTTACATGGGATATAATAAACTACTCCCTTTCTTATCTTTGGGTCAACTTTGTCCTTCACTTTAGATAGTGTATCTCCTAACTTATTAGTGGGCCTGTATAACACTCTGTCTGCTTTTTCAAGTATCCTTGTTACTTTTCACTAAATCCTTTGACAACAGGGAATGGTAGCAAAAACGTTGCTAGATGGTTTTTCCTCTTTCATCTGTTCTGTATTGACGTAATCGCGTAGAAAGTGCTTAGGGTGACCGTTGGCTCTCAAGGTCTTTTTAACTAAATTGATCTCTTACCAGGGTCGAATCAGTGACTTGTACCAATGAAGCATGATTTCGGGAGTGAGCTAATGGCGCGCTCGATATAGAGAACCGACTTTCATTGAGGCTTGTTTAGCAATACTAGTGATATAATCATTCAGACTCAAGTCCTTAGACGGTGCGAGTCTCAACGAGACGAATATTTGAGGATTCCTCTAGAACAGAACCCGATAGAGAAATTGAAGTTCCATTAGTGTTTATGATAAAACTTTGGTCTTCTCCGAGTTAAGAATTACATGCCAAGTGTTACCCCAATTCTATACTGTCCAAATCACACTCGAACAAGTTTTGCCAGAGCTAGACGTTGTTCCGGAAAGAATTTTTTATTGAGACAAGAATATAGGGTTGTATTGTCAGCGTAAATTACTAAATCACATATCAAATTGTCAGGCAAGTCATTAATGTCTAGCAAGAACAAAGTTGGACCAAGAATCGATCCCCGAGGGAGACCGTGTCGTCCAAAACAACGTTAATCTTACGATTGAATAAAAAAAATCGACAATTGAAAAATTTGACCAGAAATCCCATACGATTGAATTTTCTGCAGGAAACCTTGGTGCCAATCTCTGTCGAACGCTTTGGAAATGTCTGAAGCAACCGACTTTACCTCCCATAACGATCAAGAGCACGAAATATTCGTTTAGTTACTACTGCCAACACTAGAGCTAGAACAACAAAATCATACTGCTTGTCAGCCAGAAGAAAAAGCGACTCTAGGCGTCAAGAAATTTTATTATTAATAATTGATTCATAAATTTTACTGAAAATTGGTAAGAGGCTAATTGGATGATATTTTTTGGGATCAGTTCCATCGCCACAGTTTTTGAATGCCAACACAATCGCTGCACATTTCATATATTAGGGAAGATCCATTCTTTGAGAAATTTATTGAACAGTTTGGCCAAAATAGCGGACAACTTATGGGGATGAATCTTCAGGATCGCAGATGGAATGTAGTCGGGACCAGGAGATATATTCGAATCGAGTTTGGCAATAATTTTAGAGATGAAGAGCGGAGTTACTGACATGTTTCCCAATGATTTTGAAAATCAGGTGAAGGGGTACCGGAAACCGGACTAATGATCTAGTTATTAGAAGACTACCTGGCAAACAACTCCGCTTTGTCTCCGTAGAACAATGGTTCTCAACCTTTTTATTTCTGCGTACCACCTGGAGGTTCTATGATGTCGCTGCGTACCAACAACAGCGCATCGCATATCGTGTCCAGGAGTGTCGAGGCTTTTGGTGATTTATCTGCATCATAGGCTTGAAATCCCGATTTTCGTCCAAGCATGGAGGGAACACCATCAGTGGTACATCCTACTAACTTTCCCCTGTCCAAATTGTTTTCTGTGAAAATTTATCCAAACGATTAAAGATATCTTTGCCTTTCGTTGTACCAGGCAGTTCTTTACTTATCAGTAATTCAGTTTTCATGTTGTTATTTTGTGTGCACAAGCAATTGGCGACATCTCGTGGCGTTAGTCGATTCGTCAACCGCAATGGCTAACCCAAACTCAGAGGCTCTAATTCCCGCAGCTACTTGATTAGCAATGTCAACGGACATTTCCTTTATTCGGCGCTTTACCGTGTCATTGGAAAGGGACACGCTATCCAACTTTGCCACATTTCATTCTCCAATCAGGTGCCGGACAAGTACTTTTGCTGCTGGTAGAATTAGTGTCTCAACAATAGTATGAGCCTTCAAGTTTTGGGCCACGAGGAGGGAAAATTCATAGGGTGCTTTAACAATCCCTGTCATCTTTTCGTACGGTAGTTCTGTCTTGTCTAGGCGCTGTTTCTTTACATTCTCACCCAGTCTCTCAAAGTAGCTCTCATTTCTATCCTTCTTTTCTGGGTGGTTTGACTCAAGATTGCGTTTAAGCAGACTCGGCTTCATAGCCCCGTTAGAGACAGTTTTCATGCAGACTACACATTGCGGCAGATAGTCTCCTTGGCGCTTAATAGCAATAAAGCCAAATTTTATATATTCAGGATTATATTTTCGCTTTGACATTTGGAATAAACTTGGCAGAAATACTATAATAAAGCCTAAATAAAAATTGGATTAAAATACTTAAGTTCTTGGAGCAGTGGTTTTCAACCTACTTTTGCTCATGATCCACTAAAGTAGTAAAAAGTGGCGTTGGCCCATAAACCTTCAATGAAAAATATCAAGTGAGAACCGTAATCCTCATGCTGAGAAGTTAATAAAAAAATACAGAAAGACAGTGTACGACTGTACCCCAAACAAAATAGTCCAGGATTTGTTTAAATAAACTAGCAGTCTATTTCTTCCCCTTACGCTGCAGCTGTTTACACAAGGAAAGCTGAGCAATTTAATATTTGGTCTCGGTGTATTGTGAGTTGTGACTATTGAGTTGAAGCGGATGCTTAACGTTAACAGAAATATCTTTTTGTCAAGCATGCGCAGTCCACCAGGAACTCATGCTACTAAACATGTTAGCACAAGGTATTTCTTGTTAGACTATTTTGTTTCTGACATGAGCTATATATAGTACGTGGCTTGGCGACACAATGCATCACAAGAGAAAAAGTGTTCGTATACACGTGCTCATTGTGTTAATTTCGACCGCATACCTCACGAAGTGAGGAGTGGCGAGTTATCTGTCATTGCTGTTGAATAGATTTAGAAATCGCATCGTAACTTGACTGGCGGCACGTAAATGCATGAATCGACTTGAAATTGTGATTAGAACCAAACCCAAACCAGCCAGTCCCAAACTCGCGGTTCTCGCGTTTCACAAGATATATTTGATACATATTTTCGACATGTTCCGGTTCGTAAATTCTTATAATCGATCGCGTCTCACTCGAGGGGACCTGCTCAAATGATGGACCATTAAAAAAATGGAGGTAACGCAAGACGTCGATAACAGCCTTTTAATCTGCACCTATCGCTTCCTAATAAATATTCCCTGTTCTCAGCAGATCACTTTTTTACAACATCACTCAATTTTTCTTTTCCATGAAACTTTTATTTAGAAATAATAATGCTGGAAAATGGAATTTCCATAAAAAATGAGGATACAATTACAATCCAAAGTTTGGTCTATAAAGACAAAGGATGTTCGTGGGGGCGCGTGGACAATAAAAATATCTCAATCTATAAAGTTTTAAAATATCATACTTTGTCAAGTATGAGTCACTGACTGATTGATGATTTTTTATTGTCTTAAGGTTAAAAAATTCACCCCTGTGTCATGATATTCTTTTGGTATTGGTTGTAGTGGACAAGGGAACCTAATATCTTTCCAGCGATTCTATATCCTTGGTGGTAGAGAGCATGGTCAGGGTGATCTACTCCAAGAGGTGGCTATAAAAAAAGAAAAAGTAATATTTCGTGCGGAATCTAAGTTTTATAACTACCATTAAAGTCATTCTGGCCGGTAAAAGCAATCCGAATACCCACAAAACAAACCGGATAATATTATATTCTTGTTTATCTTTAGGTCGGTAGTTTACCTGTTAAATACATTATCCTCAGGAACTTTTCGCGTCGCCAAAACTTGTTCATTTGTAGCCCATACACAGCTAAATAAAATCAGAAGAAGATAACAACCATTGAACAGACAATTCTGAAGATTGTGATCGCGGCCAATAAATTGGATAGCTTTTCAATACTGTACTAATTAATGGTCTTATACCAGATAATTTCACGAAATAGTCAGATTTTTTACATAATCTCGAGACTCAATTCGCCGTGATGAAATCAACATTCAATAAAACATCTAGTTTTGCATTCAGAAGGAGAAGTGTAACGAAAAAAAGAAATTTCAAGAAAATAAAACTTTCATTGACTTGTCAGGCTCATTAGAAACCTCAAGGTAGATCACCATGACAACGAAAGTAGAATTTACTTGTAAATTATGTTTTGTGAAATTTGAATTGTAAAAGAATATTGACGCTGCAAATACCATATTGATAAGTTGTCTCTCGCAATAATATTCTTGGTATACAGAAATATAGAGGAATACGAATGCGTTCGCATATAGGTTTTTTGAACAAATTTCGAAACGATCTCAAAGTAATGTGATCACACGGACCCGAATCGACCACTTGATTCAAAAACAGACGTTACGAAATGTTGCGAAACTTAAATTAAAAATATTTGGTTTTATTAGGAATCATTGCAAGATCCCCATATGAAAGCAGACACGCGTTGATATCACCGTTGTTTGGAGCAATTTACAACACTCGTGGAAAGATGAAAATTTTTACTCAAATAAGAACTTGCAACAAAAAAATGCGTTCGTTACACATGTAAATTCCCAAACTTTCGCCGAGTTTAATATAAGGCATATGTTTTCATGCAACGTTGCAGTTACTTAAACTCTGGACATGATTCTACAACCTGCTCTATTTCTTAAGCTAGAAATCTCAATCTAGCATTAGATGGAATAAGATATATTTTGATTAGTTGAATAATTCACGAAAAAAAAGAATTCTGGTTTAAAATTCCTACACCATCGGTGACCAATACTTATGACAAAATATGATGGGAGTCACGGGACAAGATATTTTTTTCTAATTGGAAGTAATTTGGAAAAATATGAGGAGAGAAATTAATAAAAAAAAATTTGGTTACACTTGTTCATCTTTGCTATTTTCTGCGGAGACAGGATCGGAAGGGTCGGCTGATTGGGTTTGAAATAATTTTGAGAACCGTTTGACGCTTACTCTTTTCCGTATTCGATGTCGGTAAATAAATTTCTAGATAATGTTGGTCTTTAGTCGACGAATATGCACGGCGTCTTCATCTCACTGAAAAATAATAAAGGTTTACTTTAGAGATATGTTTTTAGATTAGTTGCCACGAGTGATCGGGTTGGCACTGCAAAACATACAATAGCTTATGCGATTCCCAAATAAGCTACTGCCTATTTTGAATCAAACAATATGCAAAATAATGCATTAACGCTCTTCTGGTCTTTGTGTTTTGACTTCTTCAAACAAGCATTGAAAAAAAAACTGCTTAAAATAGATATTATTTGCTAACCTTGATAGTTTAACAGCATCTTGATAAACAGTGTGAGGCAGGATTTCAGCTGAATCTGTATCGTTTGATTCATGTATAACTTTTGTTTCATCCAGGTTTTGTGTTGATGATATTTGCTTCTCTGACATCATAGAAGAACAAGAGTAAAAATTCGAAGACATTGGAAATGAGGTATCAATTTCTAGAAACAAAATATATCGATACTGACAGGTTTTTCAATATAAATCAATGCACTAACGAATCCAGTAGCAGTTGAAATATTTCGTGCGCTCAAATTTTTGTCAATGATCCATCTGTCCCTCAGCCTTGATAAAATATAAAAATATATGCCCTAAATATAACTGGCAGACAAGAGTAGGGGTGTTCTAGATTTCTGATTAAAAGTAATTCGTTTTCAATTATTCTTAAAATATTTATTGTGCAGTGAAACCATGATATATGATTTCGAGTAGCACTCGAACTATATGGGCTATCGGATTTCTTGAAAATATTATTTCAGTCAGACTTGCATTGCATAAGCCACCGATGGATCGCGCTGCCGAGATACAGTCAATCATTGACTTATGGTTACCTAAAATAAATGATAGGAAAATATTTTTCAACATGTCCGTTGGCCACCTAATTTTGAATACCTTATTTTTTCTCGAAATTTTGTAATAGCGGTGCGATTCGTCATTGGCTTTAAAACTTCAACAATATAGATATTGAATACACGTAATATTTTCTAATGAATGGAGCAAAAGTTCAGTTTCGCTAAAAATTTCTAGACTTTAACCAATATAATAGATAATTGGCAAATTGTTGAATATTAACAATAATTTGATCCGTTTTAAAAATACGTTTAAAAAATAGTATCCACGAATAAATGAGCTTTAAAGAATTTTGAGCATTGACCTGTATATTCACCAAAAAAGGCTTTATTAAAAAACTGAACGTGAATCATTTATGAATGTTTTTGTAGATAAATTCAGCTCAGTCCGATTTCACAAATTATTAGTAACTCGATTGCTAAAAAATGTGTTTTCTCAGTATCATGAAAAACAATGTTAGGTACATTTACAACAACAATATTGTCAAAACATTTTTTGGAAACTATAAGTCACTGATGGATCGCGTCGCTTAGGCCCAGTCCGTCAATGACATATGCTTGAAAAAATAAATGTGTGATTGGGAAAATTCTGCGGAGTATCATTTTATAAAGATAATTGATTGTATAATTACTAATATTTGGCAAACTGTATGTTCTAATTTAGTTTTTCTTATTTTTGTCTTTTTTAAAAACATCTGAAAGACTTTTCGATTCTTGCATTTTAGTATTATCGAATTTTTGGAATACCTCAATTGTTTTTTCTTGAAATCTAACATATTCTGAGAATTTATCAAAAATTTTTTTTTTATTATAAGTGTTGACTTTCAAGTTGATCACCACAAAAAGTGTGATAAAACTGAAACCTCGAAAATATCAGGTTCGGTATATTACTTTATAGTTTTCTTATTAGAAATAAAATATTACTTTCTGAAACACAATCATGATCAAACATATAAATGTTTTGTCAAGTATGATTTACTGATAGATCGCGCCAATACTCCATTATGAATTTGGACGTTTGGGGTAGAAAGAGATAGTCTATTTACCCCAATTCAGAAATTTTACTTCAATATTCATAAAATAGGAAATTTGATGACAAGGGCCCTATTTGGAATGAAAATTAAGGAATTTTGAAGAAATGTTGGCAATTTACCACCGATGCATCAATTGTTGAAATTGGATAACTTTTTTTTCTTTTTGATAGGTCGGACCAGAGACATATTTTAAGAAAATAAAGATAAAAAAATTAAATCAAATAGAATTTAGTTACACTTTTTTCTGCCTGCGTCATTTTCCTCGAAGACATGACCGTAATGAAAGGCTGATGATGTTAGAAAGGATTTTAAGAAACGTTTCTCTTTTCCGTATTTAATGTCGGTGAATATATTTCAAGATAATCTTGGTTTTCAAGCAACGTATATGTCTTCATCTCGCTGAAAATTAGTCAAAGTTTTGTTGTTGAGATAGTTTTATATCGTTTGCCTCAAGAAGTCGGGTTGACTCTTCAAAACAGCTAATCACGGTGCATCTGGTGCGACTCCTGAATATGCTACTATCTCTTTTGCAACAAGCAATATAAAGACTGATTCTGTAAGGCTTAAAAATATACCCAATTATGTTCAATATGCTACTGTCTCTTTTGCAACAAGCAATATAACGACTGATTCTTTAAGGCTTA
This sequence comes from Styela plicata, assembly GCA_963675895.2. Lineage (NCBI taxonomy): Eukaryota > Metazoa > Chordata > Ascidiacea > Stolidobranchia > Styelidae > Styela > Styela plicata. The sequence continues at coordinate 2,868,250 of OZ023150.1, forward strand.
AAAAAATATTCAATTATGTTCAATATGCTACTGTCTATTTTGCAACAAGCAATATAAAGAATGATTCTGTAAGGGTTAAAAATATACCCAATTATGGTCAATTGTTGTGTAGAAATTTGGTAAACAGCCATTGGCGCGGTAATATTATTAGAATTTAACCAATCCACAATTCCGTGTCACTGTAAGTCACAGATTAACCGCGATTTCGCGACCAGATATACTTAATCAAATTATGGTTTCTAAATCAAGTTACCACTCGAAAGTATCACCATTCAATATGACGTCAAAAGAGACCAAAGAGCGATAACATGAACGGCAGAATATACTAATCGTGACAATCGGATGACATAATAATTGCACTTTCGATAACAATCAGCCTACACTACCTCAGGTCACCAGCGGGTCCTCAACGGCGATAAAACTTAAGTCGCAACGATAGGTGGTCGAATTCCAACAACAATAAAGTTATTGCAATTATTCGTATTTTATCCATCGTCTGATTTTTTGTTTAAAAAAATCTGGGAATGTAGTTCTATTATATTCACTTTGCCTCAGGCCAGAGCCGCTTCATCTACAGATAGACTAACGTTAGACAATATGGGCTCCACCTCAGGCTTGATCCAGGTAGTGTTCACTGTTCAGCAAGTGTTTCCGTGAATAAAGCGGATTAATATCATGCTTTTGGTACTGACGAAATTATAACGTTTTTTCTTTATTTGTGACCAAAATCTGTAGGCTAACTGAATAAAATTTGTCGGAGTCACTCTAAAGTCTAAACCAGTGGTTCTTAACCTTTTATCTGCCACGCCTCTCTTAAGTAATGGCCCATTGTTTCACGCCTCCCTAACTTAGATAAGCATTAACAGCGAATGTAGTTTTGTTCATTGTACACATCAGTGAGACACTTGGCACTGCTTCTTGGCTACTGGATCTTTTATGCGCGGTTTAACATTAGAAAGCGCACATCGCTAGTCTTCTTCAACTACCAGCCTGTTCCTGTACTCGGTTTTCATAGCAACCAGTGCTGAAAATGCAGCTTCGCAAAGATACGTGGATCCAAACATAAGTCGAATCCGAAGAGCCTGAGCTGAGATAAGAGGGTAGACATGAAGGTAATCGGCCCAGAACGTTTTAAGATCAACTTCTTTGAAGTGGTCATTAGCGGTGGAGTTAAACTTCAACTCAAGAAACTCTTCTTGTCCTTCATTGAAAATGTCGACTACTTCGCATTGAAATGGGTTTCTGATGAACTTCCACTCTTCTCGCTTCTCATCTATATCTGGAAAGTATTTGACGAACTGCGATTTCAAGTTGATTCTTCAACTCAGACTCAAGTTGCTTGTCGGTAAGGGCAAAATCCAAGTTACTGAAACTCGCTGGATTACCTTGTTGAATTCGACTCTGCCATAGGTCAAGCTTGGCAATGAATGTCCGAACAATGTCATATCGCTTGATAATGTTGATTTTTCTCCCTTGAAGTTGTAGATTGAGAGCATTAATCACTTCAAAGATGTCCACAAGTAAGCCAGTGATAGTTGAAATCTTTCCGACCGAAATCTGTTGCATGTTCAGATTGCATACCTTTACACAGGAGTTTAAAAAGACGACTGTTAAAGGCTCCTGTCTTTACGTAGTTGACAACCTCAATCCTAAAGGCAAGGTTGTGGATGCTAAGGTTTCGCGATGAAGTACGCAGTGTGTGCCTACAACAGGTGGATTTTTATCTTTTACTCTCGCAATGAAGCCAGAACGCAAACCAAGCATTGCTGGAGCTCCATCTGTGCACACCCCTACCAGGGATTCCCACGATAGCTGATTTTCTTGAAAGAATTTCGACACAGCATTGAAAATATCAGTCGATTTTGTATGACTTTCCAAAGGTTGGCAGAACAGCATTTCCTCTCTCACAACGTTGCCGGACATGAAACGAGCATACACCAGTAGCTGAACACAATTTCCTATGTTAGTAGTTTCATCACACTGGATAGCAAAAAAGGACTTCTTAATTTGACTGATGACTTGGTCTTTGATATCCTGAGACAATTCACCGATCCTTCCTTTGACTATGTCATTTGATAGTGAAATTTGGGAGAGTTTGTTTGCTCGACCCTTGCCTAGTATTAAGTCTGCGGTTACAAGTATACTAGGTTTTATGAGAGACTCTCCGATGGTATGGTTTTTCTTTGTCTTTGCAATTAACATGGCAATCTCGTAGGAAGCCTCAACAGTACTCGAGGAAAGCTGCTGAAATGCACCACTGCTGTCCAACTTAGCTTTTATCAAAGATTGACTTTTTGCTACAAAGAATGCCTTACATTTGTTCACTAAAGCTGTGTGTGCTGTTTCCAAATGCCGTTTCAAGCGTGAGGGTCTCATTGCATCGTTACTAAGAGTTTTGTAACATCTTACACACTGTGGAATTTCTATCTTACTTTCTTGCAAGGATACAAAGCCAAACTCAATGTAGTTGTAAATATACTTTTTTTTCTTTCCAGCCATTTGAATTATTCTAAAACTATTTATACTGTTGGCCAAAGTTTCGCTAGCTACCTAAACACGACAAAATTTTGGAAAGACATTTATAAACATAAAATTAACACATTCGGTGCGGCGTGGTTTTCGCGCTGTCTGGTCTACGATGCCTCGATTTGACTGCAGCTACTATGAAACTATAATGCTTCAATCCCGCGCACTGAAGTTACTCTTTCAGTTCTATCATGCTTCAATCACACGTACTGCCGGTTACACGTGAATATAGGAGCGGTGAACCGTTATTGCACAAAAAAATAACTCCGTAAACCCACCATAAGTTTTATTTGCAAAAAAGTTAAAATCAGAGATATTACTGTGGATCTTGTCAGGCCTCGCGCCCCACTTGAAAATGGGCTTACGCCCCCTAGGGGGGCGTGCCCTCCCTGGTTAAGAAACACTGGTCTAAACTATCCAACAAATTAGTTACCACAGCCTAAATGTTTCTACGATAGCGTAATTTACGCAAAATTTGACCTATTTAGCTAACATACGCCGCAATTTCACGCAAATCATTGATAAACTTGTTTAGTTTTAGTATGAGTCACTGATTGATTGGTCCTGTGAACCAGCTGGTGCAAATCAAGTATGAAAATTTCTATGAAAAAACGGGATAATAATCAATTTTAGTTTATCTTTTGGTGGATGCTCTGTCAAATATATTTTCCTTGCGAACTTTTTGGGCCGCCAAAACATGTCCATTTGTGGTCCATACACAACTAAATAAAATTAGAAGGGGAAAATAACCATTGGACATACAATTCCAAAGATTGTGATCGCGTCCAACAAATTAGAAAGTTTTCCAATACTGCGCTGGTGGTTCGCACTTATACCAGATGATTTCAACAAATAGTCAGATTTTTTACAAAATCTCGAGGCTCAATTCGCCGTGATGAAATCAACATTCAGTAAAACACTCAGTTTTGCATTCAGGAGCAGAAGTTTAATGAAAAGAATATATTTCAAGAAAATAAAACTTTCTTTGACTTGTCAGGTTTATCAGAAACCTCAAGGTGGATCACCATGACAACTAACGTATAATTTACTTGTAAATTATTTTTCGTGCAATTTCAATTGGAATTGTAAAAAATATCTCTCGCATTAATATACTCGGTATACAGCCTTATAGATGAATACTAATGCGTTCGCATAGAGGTTTTGCAAACAAATTGCGAAACGATCTCAAAGTAATGTGATCACACAGACCCGAATAGTCCACCTGATTAAAAAAAGAGACATTACGAAATGTTGCGAAGTATTCGGTTTTCTTAGGAACCATTGCAGGTTCTTCACATGAAAACAGGCCGGCGTTGATGTCACCGTTGTTTGAAGAAATATACAACATTGTGGAAAGATGACAATTTTTACTCAAATAAGCATGTGCGACATATAAATGCGTTCGTTATACACGTAAATTCCCAAACTTTCGCCGAGTTTATTATGAGTAAATAATTTTGAGAACCGTTTGACGCTTCCTCTTTTGCGTATTTGATGTCGGTGAATAAATTTCTAGATAATGCTGGTCTTTAATCAACGAATATGCATGGCGTCTTCATCTCGCTGAAAAATAATAAAGGTTTACTTTAGAGATATGTTTTTAAATTAGTTGCCACGAGTGATCGGGTTGGCACTGCAAAACAGACAATCATAGCTTATGCGATTCCCAAATAAGCTACTGCCTATTTTGAAACAAACAATATGCAAAATAATTCCGTAACGCTCTTCTGGTCAACGTTAGACTTCTTAACACGAGCATTGAAAAAAAAAACAGTTTAAAATAAATATTATTTGCTAACCTTGATAGTTTAACAGCATCTTGATAAACAGTGCGAGGCAGGACATCAGCTGAATCTGTATCTTTTGATTCATATATAACTTTTGTTTCATCCAGGTTTTGTTCTGATGATAGTTGCTTCTCTAACATCATAGAAGAACATGATAGGAAATTCGAATATATTGGGAATAAGATATCAATTTCTAGGAACAAAATATATTGATACAGGCGGATGCACTTGCAACGAATCCAGTAGCAGTTGAAATGTTTCGTGCACTTATGATGTACCTTGTCGCAAAGACGCGATCCATCCGTCGCTCAGGCTTGATAAAATATAAAAATATATGCTGCGAAAATTACTGACAGACAAAAGTAGGTAGGGGTGTTATAGCTTTCTGATTAAAAGTAATTAGTTCTCAATTATTCTTAAAAATATTTATTGTGCAGTGAAATCATGATTTCGATTAGCACTCGAACTTTACGGACTATTTCAGTCGGTCTTGCATAAGCCACTGATGGATCGCGCTGCCGAGGTGCAGTCAATCATTGACTTGTGGTTACATAAGGAAAATGATTGGAAAATATTTTTCAACATGTCCGATCATGGCCACCTAATTTGGTATTCCTTATTTTTCCTAGAAATTTTGAAATAGTGGTGCGATTGACTCTAAAACTTTTACAATAAAGATATTGTATGCGCGCTTATATTTTTTAATGAATTGAACAAAAGTTTATCTTGTGCCGTTGGGTTTCAATTAAACTTTCACCAATATAATAGATAATTGACAAATGGTTGAATATTAACAATAATTTGATCCATTTTAATAATCCGTTTAAAAAGTAACTAAGAAAGAAAACTCGGATTATAAATAAACCCTAATGATTCTTTATCACTGATCATAATAAGTACCAAAAAAGGTTTTATTCAACATAATGAACGTGAATCGTTTATGAATGTGAATGAGAATAAATTCAGCTCAGCGGTAGTCCGATTGGGCAAATTATTAGTAACTCGATTGCTAAAAAATGTGTTTTTGCATTAATAAGACCAATATTGTCTAAAAAAAAACATCTTTCGGGAAGTATGAGTCATTGATCACGCCACATAGGCACTGTCCGTCAATGACATATGCTTGAATAAAAATAAAATTGTGATTGGGAAAATTCTGCGGTATATTATTATATAAAGATTAGCTATCGATCGTATGTACTTACCCATGTTCGACAAACTGTATGTTCTAATTGAGATTTTCTCATTGTTGTTTTTTTCAAAAATATTTGGGAGACTTTTTGATTTTTGCGTTTGAGAATTCTCGATTTTTTTGAATACCTCGATTGCTTTTTCTTGAAGTCCAACACATTCTAAAAATTTATTGAAAATTGTTTTTTTAAAAAAAATACTCATTATAAATCGAAAATCTTGGGTTCGATATAATAGTTTATAGTTCTCTTATTTGAAATAGAATATTAGTTTCTCAAACACAACCATGATCAAACATATAAATGTTTTGTCAAGTATGAGTCACTGATAGATCGCGCCAATGCTCCAATATGAATATGGCCGTCCTATTTGCATTTGCAAAATTAAGGCATTTTGAAAAAATGCTGGCAATTCCACATTGATGCATCAATTATTGAAATTGGAAAAATATTTTTTTTCTAATAGGAAATGTTGGGCCAGAGACATATTTTGAAAATACAAAGATAAAAAATTGAATCAAAAATAATTTAGCTACACTTTTCTCTACCTGCGTCATTTTCTGGGAAGACAGGACCGGAATGGAAGGATTTTAAGAAACGTGTGAAGAATCGTTTCTTTTTTCCGTATTTAATGTCGGTGAATATATTTCAAGATAATCTTGGTTTTCAAGCAACGTATATGTCTTCATCTCGCTGAAAATTAGTCAAAGTTTTGTTGTTGAGATAGTTTTATATCGTTTGCCTCAAGAAGTGGGGTTGGCTCTTCGAAACAGCCAATCCTGGTGCACGTGGTGTATCTCCTGAATATGTTACTTTCTATTTTGCAACAAACAATATAAAGAATGATTCTCTAACGTTTAAAAAATATACCCAATTATATTGAATTGTTGTATAGAAATTTGACAAACAGCCATTTGAGCGATAATTTAATTAGAATTAAATAAATCCACAATTCCATTTTATTTTTCACTGTTAGTTACAGATTAACCGTGATTTTGCGACCAGATATACTTAATCGACAAAGGTTTCCAAATCTTTTCATGCATCCCATTTACACAAATTTATTTCTCTAACTTTTCGTCTGACCAAAGTTAGACTGCTTCAGACAAGCATTTTGCAAAAATGCGTTAAAATACATATTACAGTATTATAAGTATTACAGTATTTACTTTAAATGCTATGAAATCCAAACTTTTTGATCTTTTCAAATGACATCTTGCTACATTTTCAAACTCTTCATCATGACCTTGAATGTAAATGTTGAGTGGTGAGTTGTATCTTTTCGTTTCCCTTTTTTATCTTCCATTTTGAAGTATAATCTTAACTGACCGATTCATTTTTAGTCCCTGCCTGATAGAGTGGATCAAACTCATCCAAACTTTTTGATCTTTTCAAATGACATCTTGCTACATTTTCAAACTCTTCATCATGACCTTGAATGTAAATGTTGAGTGGTGAGTTGTATCTTTTCATTTACTTTTTTTATCTTTCATTTTGAAGTATAATCTAAACTGACCGATTTATTTTTAGTCTCTGCTTGATAGAGTGGATCTGCACAAGAGTACAAGCAACCACTTTTAGACGAACAGAATTGGTGTTGTTGGAAGAACATACACTCTGGGTTGAGCGAGAGCACGAATTAATGACACTTGAGAGACTCGAACCCGAAATCATCGACCTGCGATGCTAGCATGCTACCCTCAGAGGACCATCGCACCCAAAATCATTAATAAATAATAATAATAAAGTGGTAAAAATAAATGGAATATGGTCTACGAGCGGAAATGAGTTATGTCATATTTTCGAAAGAAATGAGGAAATGATCAAAAAGTAATATTCAAGTTATCAAGGAATGTCAAGATTCATTTTGGATTATATCAATCTTCAATGAAAAAAATTTCATTTGTCTTCCCAGTATATTTTTTAACGCTATTGCATCAAATTAAAAAATATATTTTGCCAAACATGAGCCACAGATGGCCCGGACTCTGGCAGTGAAATCTTTCAGTGACACATACTTAAAAAACATAAGGACTATACTGTTTTAAGCAAGTTTAAGTGTTTACTACTTAATGAGAAAGATATTGATAAAAATTGCTTTCCTAAGCTTGGTTCACTGATGAGGCTCATGCTTGATAGAATACCTTCCTTACTGGCCACTAAAGGGCATATGGTGCAAAGTTAACAATATCAAATTGAAGCTACCGTACGTAAAACGAAATAAACATGGTAACACTGCAGGTCTGTATGTATTATTGAGACTGACTCAGAAAATCAGGACAACTTGGTGAATAAAAGTTTTCTTCTTGCCGCCAACGTTTGGTTTGTTTACAATTGTTTTGAAATCTCCCGAGTCTGACGACTAAGTTTTGAGAGACTCAATTTCAGCCTGTAACATGAATGCATGCAGAAATAGCAACAAACCGGAATGTTTTATTTTTTACAAATTTATAACCATAGATTATTGAACATTTCCATTGTTTCTTTCGATCGTTATATGATTGAACATATTTCGAAAGCCAAACCCAAACATAAAATTTTTATGGAAAACCATGTTTTTCAAAATGTCTGTGTATGTACTCCTCTATTGACATAATATGAATGTTGAAGATTTTACAAGAACACTAATGTAAGCTGTTATATCATTAATTAAATGCAGGCAACCTAGTACCTGTAAAGATACTTATATCTTCCACAAAATACCAGTTTTAATTTGACTCGAATTAAATAATCTAGAACTCTCAATCAATAGTGCTTCGAATAGTAATGCAACTATAACTGCATTGCAAGTTCAACATACATTAAATAGGCGAGTATGACCTGATGAAGTAATCCCTTATGAAGCTGTACTACGAGTAGGATCCATCTGAATCGTGTGAAATAAACTTCGTTGAGAATGAGGAATACTGCTAAGATAATAACATTAGACCTTCGCCATATCAGAAGATTCTTTAAAATTTTTTCTTTAAATTTACGATCCTGTCGATTTCCCTCGGTTTCATCATTTTGTTATCTTATTTCCTTGTCATAAAACCGAAGATGTGCAACTCAGACTACTATGTAGAGAGAACTCGATCCAAAAATACAACTATTATAATTAACATATTATGACGCCCTAGAGGTGATATCAAATAACGCGTCTTGCTCAAGAATCGTGATGAAAAGTTGCATGCAACCAATTTTTTAATCCTTGCCATGTGCTAAATATATGCACGCGAACAAACGGGCATATTACTAAAGTCGGACGTAGGCAATTTCGGTATATACCTACTTGGAATCGGATGTCACCCCTGAATATTAGGGTGGTTTGTAAATTAGGATTACCATATTTGAGGATGATAAATTCCTGACAATTTAATCAGAAGAATACGGCTGACATTGGTCTTCTAACATTTTTAAATCTTTTAGAATATGTGTCCGTTAAACCATTCATACATAACTATTCAGGCTAGGCCTAGAATCTTGTATCATTTTTATAATTCTCGGCGTTTCCATTGCGATTTCGATCTTATAGCTTGATTTAAAGAAAAATGGCGACTGTGAAGTCTCGAACGCTAAAATGCCTTCAAACTCCGTTGAAATGTATTGAGCAGGTTCAAATTCCATGCCCCGTTATCAGATCCAAATGTGTCGATATAAGTATGTTTAAACCAACACACACTATGAAAGAGAGTTTCATAATTCCGGGCAATGAGGCACTTTCCGTCGTTTTCCCTGACGCAGTTTTCCCCATCCACCACACCCTTGCACATTTTATATTATTATCACTCAAAACTTATTTTTCGAGAAATTTTTATTATCCAACACAATAGTGTGAAAAGATGATTTGTCGAAAGGATTGAAAATATAATGAAAATCGGAAACGTTCGATTTTTCTAAAATTCGGATGAGGTGCACCAACAGACCATGTCCAAAATTATATATTTTGTGTATGAGTCACTGATATATTGCGTCGACAAAAACACTGGGGGGATCTTACTGTGAAAATAACTTGATCAATGGAGTTTTACAAAGTATGCTTTGCAGATCGATAATTACCCATTGTAAAACCATGCATTCTATTATGCTTTGTTAAATATGGGTAAAGGATAGATGGGTTAAGTAATATGGGATGGGATGAGATTTCACATATTTATAAAAAAAAAAATGGTCAACTTTTGCTAATTTTTTTGTTGCCCCAACTTGAAAAACGCCATCTATCTGTCATGATAACGCCTTTGTTATTAGTTAGCAGTGAAAAGCAAGGTTACCTAATGTATTATATCGTGAATATTCTAACATAAAACCATTCCAAATATCCCAAAATTGATGATTTATTCATGAGAATATTTGAAATTATAACTCCCACAATTTTTCGCCCATTTTACACTCTTTCATAAAATATTCCATTTCTCTTTATGTTTTATGGACGGTAGTTTGCTGCGAATATATTATTCTTATGCTTTTTTTTATTGACCATTGATCATTAATCGGTTCATCGGTGGTGCATGCATGACAAAATATGTAAATAGGGTAACAACCATTAATCATATAATTTTGAAGGTTGCGAGAACTTCGTGACCAATAGTTTGGATATTATTTCAATACTGCACTGATATGAGAATATACTGGATGATTTCACCAAATAGTCAGATTTTTTACCTGAAAAAATCTCGAGGCTTCATTCGCCATGGTGAAATCAACATTCAGTAAAAGGTTTCTCATTCAGAAGAGGAAATGCAAAGAAAAGAATGAAATTCAAGCAAATAAAACTTCCATTGACTTGTCAGGTTTATTAAACACCTCAAGGTAGATTACCATGGCAGTGACAGTTAAATTTACTTGTAAATCATTTTTCTTACATTTGTAATTGAAAATTGTAATAACGATGCTGTGAAAATGAACACCTTTATTGAACTATTAACCGAACCCGTCGATAATAATAAATCAAACCTCGCATTAGTATTCTTGGTAAAAATATGATCGAAAATGAATGGGTTCACATAGAGGTTTCGAAACAAATTGTGAAATAATCACAACGCAATGTGATCACACAGACACGATTCTGACACCTGATTGAAAAACAGACGTTACGAATCGTTGCAAGTTCTTCATATGGTAGCAGCCATTGAAAGATGACAGTTTTACTTGAATATGAACTTGCAGCATACAAATTCGGTATACATGAAAATTCGTCAACTTTCATTGAGTTTATCAGAGCGCATACGTTTTATGCAATGTTGCAGTCACATGACATCTCCGGGTATGGATTCTAAAAACTGTTCCATTGCCACAGCTAAAAATCTCATACCAGCGTTAGATGGAATAGCATCTATTTTAACCTCGCGGAAAAGAAAGCCAAGAATATGGATTACGATCTGCCGAGCCACGACCTCTCGTGCAGATATCAGTTTCAAGTTTAGGTTGTGAGACAAAGATGTTCAGCAAATATCTCTCATATAAACATCCCTCACAGAATTCGCTCCTGCGCAGGAACAGAGGTGTGTAGATCGAAGCATATTTCTACTCTTTCAGTGATTGAGCTAATCCAGCCAGAATTTTATTTCGTTAAGCACGAGACCCAGATGGACCGCGCCTCGTCGGCTCGACAGAACTCAAAACTCAACACAGCATGTGTACACAACCGACGACATAATGTGAATACACGTTTTTACCTGCCATATCGCTACATTTATCTTTATAATCGGTGTTATCGGTATCGGTTTATTCTAGAGAATCTCTCTAAATTTATTTTATATTTGGCTAGTCAAACACTGGGTATTAATTTTGTTTCATGCTCGTCCACTGCAAACCAATAAACTAATTAACAAAACGGCGTCATCATGACGGAGAAGTGACGTTTTAAACGTTTGAAAAACGCTCGAAAAATCCCACACCGACTGACCCCATTTCCGACTAAATTCACCAGTGACTCAAACTTATGTCAAAAATGATGGCAGTCATGAGACAAAATATTTTTTAAATGGGAACGCGGGGCCACAGACATATTTTAAAAAATATAAAGATAAAAAGTAAATAAAAAAATTATGACACACTTTTGCTCATCTTCGTTATTTTCTACGAAGACATGACCGGAATGGGTAGCAGATGACTTTAGAAACGATTTTAAGAACCGTTTGACGCTTCCTCTTTTCTTTATCAGATGTTGAAATGATTTCCAAGAAATCTTGATCCTTAATCAACGTATACGGAGTCTCTATTTCACTGAAAATTAATTCAAAGTTTTACTTTTGCGGATCTATTTTTAAATCGTTTTCACAAAATATCCGGTTAGCGGTGCAAAACAGCTAGGGATATAGATTTAAGAATAAAGCTTATCATGTTGATCCAGAATAGTGAACTACTCGAATCCAAAACTCCAATTTCATATATATAGTAGAATTTAATTTTAATGAAACTATGGTTTAAAATAATTAGGGACACATCAAGACTACTCTTGCCTGATTGAACATCTTTCATATACCGACATAATAAAACCTTTATTTTTGATCTACTGCTAACCTTACCATGCCTAAGACTTCTGCGGCTAACTCGATTCTTTCTATTTTTATTTCTCGAAATTCACTCAGAGCAATTAAGGCCAGAATCTGTGCCGAATAGGAACCAACTAGCTGCGACTTAATAACAAAGTACCAGCAATTGCACCATCAGTGGAAGTAATTCCAAATTAAATGGTAAGTTGAGGTGAGTGGTACCTGCCCTGGGCAATCATAAATCCTTCTACTACTTTACTTATCTCACCCCTATGCCTTTCTGTCATAGGATCTGTATGCAAATAAATGCAAGAATTCCAGAGGTAGAGTAACTGACTAACTAAATAGGTTCAAAGCGTTGCTTTGCACTTGCACACATTAAATTCGTCAAATTTTCCTCTGACCGATGTTAGGTTTCTTCAGACAAACATTTCGCAAAAAAAGTACTCAGAATAATTTTTTTGCTAACCATGGTAGTTTAAAATCCTCTTGACAAACACTGCGAGGAAGTACATCAGCTGAATCTTTAGCCTTTTGAGTCATTAACAAGTTTTATTTCATTCAGATTTTGTGTTGCTGGTAGTTGCTTTATAGGAGAACAAGAGGGGAAAGACATTGAGGATGAGATATCAATTTCTAAAAGCAAAATATATCGATACAGAGATTTGTTTCAACTTAAATCAACATCGGATGCACCAACGGATCCGGTATCAGTCAAAAAACTTCATTAGATGACCTTTGTAAGATATTTACTATATTAGATATTTTCAAAACTATAATCAGATACGACTAAAGATGTGTCTGGAAGTGGGAGCCGACTCATTATGAAATGAGTTTATATCAAACAAAACATGATTTATCAAATTGTTTATGAATGTGTTTCCAAGTTGCAAATGGGTTCTTGCTATATCCGTTGACGACCACGGGACGAGTATAGCAGGCATGCAAATTAGGCAATCCGAATCGGGAATATATGTGGTAAAAGCATCTTTTGTTAAGTATGAGTCACTAATGGATAGCGTCGCCCTGATCCATCTATGAATTATGCTCAACGATTCTGATTGGGCTAACATTAATGACATAAAAAAGTTTTCGAGTAGAAACTTACTAATATTCGGCATGCTGTTTGTTTTGACGTCTAATTTTTTATTATTTACATTTTCTTCTGATAAATCATCAAGGCTTCTTGACTTTGTCAGAGTTGTATCATATTTCTTTGTTATCCCTGTTTTATTTTGAATTCCAACATATTCTGAGAAGGTAAATGAGATTGATTTTTGAATGAATTAGTTATATAGTTATAGTCTAGGTGTAGATTTTCAATTTGATCACTATAAAAAGTATGAAATACTTCATCAGAGCGCGCTGCGACGTTAGAAACTTGATAGAAAATCGACTGACTCGATACCATATATCAGTAAAACATGCTTGATTAAAGTGTATTTTGCTGTAAAAAATTGCTCTTTGCAAAATTGCTAAAATTGATTGAATACTTCCAACTTCACTTACTTATATTAGGAAGGCTTTTGGTTCTGAAAATATCGGTTGTTGTCTCTCTGGACACAATGTTTGTCAAACTCTTGCTTCGATTTAATATGGAATATACTTTGACCTCAGACGCATTCTTTTTGTTGAATTCTGCAGGATAAACAAATGAAAACAATAAAAATAAAATGAAACAAATCATAATATATTCTGACTTTAAAATAGAAAGTCAATCAAAAAACAGTTGTATTTTACTCGTACTATGAGCGAAGTACAAATATTTATGCAAGATAAAAACTCACTGTCTTTCATCGTCAACTCGATGAAATATATTGAATGATAAAAACTGTTATTTCTTTATAAAATAATAAATGCATTGAACGTTTGCAATTCAACACGGGGATTTTCGTCGTCCCATACATGAGCCACAGAAGCACACACAGATTCTAGAAATAATTTGTTACAAAACTCACTCAAATTTGGCATAATAGTTGCACTTCTCGATACTCTTGTTGTTAGATCGATAATACCTTTGAATGCGACGAAATCCAAACTTTTTGATCTTTTCAGATGATATCTTACCGGATTTTCAAATTCTTCTTCATGACCTTGAATGTAAATGTTGAGTTGTGAGTTTTATGATTTATTCATTTTGCTTCGTTTCATAATTATATTCTGAACTGAGCGAGTTTTTTTTATCCCTACTCAATTAATCCCTTTTCCAGCAATTAAGTTTAGGCGAACACGTTTGGTGTTGCACAAAACATACAGCATGGGTTTAGCGGTAGGCACGAATTAATGACGCAATGCCAAACGCTAGCTAAATACATAAATACTATTAATTGACAAAAATAAACGGAATATGATCTACGAACGAGAATGAGCTAAAATTATTTTCCCAGACAAAATGAGAGAATAGTAAAAACGTTTTCATTAAGTTCTTGCGAAAATATATTTTCTGACAAATCTTTCCTCGATCAAAACAGGTTTTTCGAGATTTCAACACGTTTGCACCCAAGGGTTCCGGACTGGGTATATTTGCGTTGTTCCAAAGTGGAATTTTTTTTATTCATTTTCTACAAACATAGATGAGAAAATAATCACTCACAGATGTCAAGCCACCGAGTTCAGTTTATTCCGGCATTTGAAATGATTCATTTTACAGCGTTCATGTCTTTATAACGCGATGGTACATGACAACGTGACAATAAGAAAAATTTTTAATTTTAAGTGTGAGATGCCTAATAAGAAAAAAGATATTTGCCAAAGATGCATTGTTAAGTTGGTGTCACTGATGGATAGCGCCAGCGCGGTCATCTGTGACTTACTCCTGACAAAGTATGATTTAAAGTTAGTCGCTGATGAATAATCGAACAAGAAATACAACAATAATAAATTGAAGCTATCGTATGTAAACGAAATAAATATAGTAAAACCACAACCCTCTATGTATTATTGAGACTAACTTAAAAAATCCGGACAACTTTGGTGAATAAAAGTTTTCTTCTTGTCGTCAAGTTTCGTTTCATCTTCGGCTCTTGGTTTTACTACAATTTTTTTCAAATCTCCCGAGTCTGACGACTTAGTTTTGAGTGACTCAATCTCAGCCTGTGATATATACTAATGAATATATCAGAAGGTAGGTAATATAGGCAACGTATATATAGGTAACAACAAAACCGGAATGTAGTTTCAACAAATTTATTACCATAAAATTTTTTTGTCAACCATGATCGCACTTCGGCGATTCGTATAACCTGATGAAACTTGGCTGGTATTTGAAAGGAGCCAACTAATGGCAAAGAGCAACTGCATTCTAAACAGAAAACATCCCAGAATGAAATTGAACCGCTATTGTAAAGTGCGGTGAGTGGTGTCTGCCCCAAGCGATGGTAAAATCATTTCTAGCATTGCCTGTTGAGGCTGGGCTGTGATGAAACAGAAGCTTGTGTGATAGACTTGTTTGAGAATGTGGAATAAGGTTCTAGTCCTTTGCTAACTTATATCAGAACATTTTATATCCGAAATATAATCTATTTAATCCTCTTCCCTCGGTCTCACCTTTAAATTTACAATCCCATCGATTTCACTTGGTTCCATCATTTTGTTGTCTTTCTTCCTTCCGTGTCTGAAGACAGAAAAATTTGTGCTCTGGAAAGAGAATTCGATCCAAAATAGTTTGTTAAAAACAAATTTGCAATATTTTTAATATCCCATTATGACGTCATAGAGATGCCGAACAAAGTGTTTTGTTGAAGTCGTGATCAAGAGTTGCTCAATTGTTGACACATTTTTTAAAATATTCCTGGGTCATGTACTGGTTAAATTTAGATTTTTTTAAATCTAGTTGGGGATCGGATGTCTTCATCATAATAATAATATTCATAGCTTTAGTGTTTAAATCTATTTTCAGATCAGTTTTCTCGAGAAATGGCCCGTTGTTTTAAAAGGTTAATAACATATCCAGAAGCCACGTGTTGTTTAGCTTAAAAAATATATTTTTAAGGCTTCTAAATACGCTACTGCATATTTTAAACCCAGTGTAGTCTAGCGCTTCTGGGCAATTCAGATAGATGATTTCGAAGCACCAACCATTCGTCAATTGGTCACAGAAAAAACTTATACACTGTAACAAAAGTATAGAAAGTTTACTGTTCATTTGCAGTAATTGTATATTTCCAAAGTTAAATAAAAACCCACGTTGATGACATTTATGCCATCTTTGCGGTGAGTTCGATCAACGACCCACATTTGGCCAAAAAAGCCAATTTTAAATTTTTTTTCAATACCGCCAAGTAAAATTACTGTCAAAGACCGGTGATTTTTTGCATTTTTGTGTATTTTACAGTGTATATTGAAGTGGAATTTTCATAATTTCATAACAAATACACCAAAATTATTTTATCAAAACTCATGAAAGTTTAATGCCTCTTCATGGTTGGGCAATTCGAATCGATTCGAAGCACAATTTATTCCAATCAATCGTAAATAGTTCATAGAAACAAAAACCTGCTACTATAATTTTCACTATAGACTATACATTTCTCAATTTTCAAAATGGAGAAAATTTTTTGAAGTGAAAATGGGACATTTCTTGTGCACATGGATCTGATTCGATCCGATTCGAAAAAAACTATCCGAATCAGAATCCAATTCTGAATGATTCGGTTCTGCCCAGCCCTATGCCTCTTACAGTTTCTTTATATCTTTATCTGCAATATAAAAGCTGCAGATTTCATAGTACTAATAATGAGTGACATTCAAGTGGTAAAAAAGAAGATAATTGCAGTTTCTTAAAAGAGCTATTCAATTCCATTCGTGGGAATTACCTGAATCAAATACCGATATCCAATGACTCGGTTTTGTTCCGCCCTCGTGCGGCCCCGCTTCGTCAAATGTGATGCGTAACCATTCGCCCTATTGTAATTGAAATTGTTTAAACTAATAAGTTCATTTTAATTTTTAAATGATTATAAGTACACTAAAATATAGCACACAATGACCTTGATGTTGGCTACGCTTTTTAATGCGTCTATATGAAAGGGAAAAAAACACACAGTTCAAAATATTATTGTAGATTGTGCGTTTGAACGTTAAAATCTATTTAAATTATATATCAGAGGGTTCAAAATTACAAATCCGAAACGTTTATCGAGCCCATAAATCGATGCCCATGAGTTTAATCGAACTCATAAAATGGTGTTTGCGCATTCGTTAAAATGACGACGTTTCGTCATTCTTCATCATTAAACATTGTCTTCGTGTCATTAAAGTTTTTGTCAAAGAAGCATAAATTCCTATTAGATTTGATAGCTAAACGCCACGGACGATTATAAAGCAGCTTGATTCATCAGTCTACCCCTTATTCCCAAGCAAATCAAGGTCAAACCCAGCCAGAAATATTTTTTGTCAAGTATGAATCGCTGATGGACGCGACCACGTGCTCAAAAGCTATTCGGCGCCGAGCTCAAGGTTTGTGATGCCACAAGCAAAAAACTTTTGAACTAGTTCAATACAATCAGTCAATATCTTCAGATTTCACGCATATTCATAAGTCATTTATATCGGGAAATAACTTGATAATTTGCTTATGTTGATGGTTTGTGCAAGCTTTTGATTTTTCACCATTGCGTATCCGCTGTGATTTTTTGGTCTATATTATGACCAAAAGCTCTATTTATTAAGGATGTCTCAAGCGTTGCAGTGCTAGGTTTCGGCAGCATATTTTTCTAAATACTCGGTACTCGACTGAACCGAGTACTGCTTGTGGCATTCTAAATAGAGTTTCCGGACAAGTATATTTGGAATTTTTGGGGGTCATGATGTGATATGTTTCACGCCCCTGGGTACAAAATCGATCACTTCGCATACAGGGTTGTGTTAACCCCGACAAAAAAATCCTGATTGTATTTATAGTTCAAGTTTTCTTCAATTTATTGATCAAGTCGTCAATCAGAAGCTTGAAGAATATGAACAACAGAATATTCTAATCGTCACAACAGGATGACGTAATAATGGCACTTTCGATAACAATCAGGCTACACTACCTCAAGCCACCAGTCGGTCCACAACGACGATATACAACTCGCAGCGATAGAAGGTCGGATTCCAATATAATTGTTTCATTTATCCGTTTTTTACGTACTGTCTAATTCACATATTACTCTATTCGTTAAATTTATTTACTTCTTTGTTAAAAATCTAGGAATATAGTTCTATTATATTCACTTTGCTTCAGGCCAGAGCCGCTTCATCTACAAATGTTCACTGTTCAGCAAGTGTTTTCGTAAATAAATAATATGAATATCATGCTTTTGGTACGGAAAAATATTGAGAATGGTAGGACAAGGTGAAATTATAACGTTTTTTTTATTTGCGACCAAAGTTTTTAGGCTAACTGAATAAAATTGGTCGATATCTGTCGGAGTCACTCTAAACCAATGGTTCACAACCTTTTTCTTACTGCGTACCACCTGGAGGTTCTATGATCTTGCTGCGTACCAACAACAGCGCGTCGCATATCGTGTCCAGGGGGTGTCGAGGCGATTTCGACTGTTAGGTTTGATGCGCGTCATTGGAGAGAAACCCTGCTCGCACTCCCTTGTACAGGGAAAAACTAACAGCTGCGAAATAGCGTTGCGAGCCAAAATCTTGTATGTAGAAGCCATGCTCAACCAGAAGTTTATTGGGGAAGATTCCTTGTGGATTGTTTTTGCTGTCTCATCACATTGAATGTCAATGATATCTCCTTGCGCTTCCGTTCCTACAGGCAGAAGAGATGAATTAATGGGGAACGGATTTGAGATGTATGCACATCATGCTATATCCAGAAAATAATGCATTAATTCGGTTCTGAGCAGAACCAGGTGACATCTGTTTTCCTGACACGATTTATCATTGGGTTTTCTTTGAAGAGAGGTTAGAAGTCTAAACATTCCATATTGCTTGTTTTCCGTGTTTTTTATCCAGATGTCCAGCTTGCGAATAAATGCTTCTAACTTGAAGATAAAATCTGAGATAGAGCTGTTCGGTCCTTGGAAAAACAAAGTTATGTTGTTCAGAGTTTCAAAAATATCCGACATGTAAGCCAATCTCGAAATGAATTTTCCAATTTTTTCTCATTTTCCAAATCGTTTTTAAATTTTTTTTTGTCTGCGAAACGCAAGCAATTCATCCCTCAATTTAAAACTCGTCTTGCCATATTTCTTCTTGAAACCCAGCGTACCTCCGCGTGGTAAAGGAGACATTTGTGATCGGAACAAATATCTTCTTAGAGCCTTGGAAACAATCGCGTATTCAACGCTGACGGTTTTATAAAATTCACAAGTTTGATGATTCTGTTCAAGTATGCTAATAATTCTAGCGGCATTACTTTGGCCCCACGAGCAAACCTGTGTATAAAACAGTGAACAGGGGTCACTATTGGTGAGTTATCTTTATCATAGGCAGTGGCACATCCTACAAACTTTCCCCAGTCCAAATTATTTTCTGTGAAAATTTATCCAAACAGTTAAAGATAAATTTGCCTTTCGTTGTACCAGGTACTTCTTTACTTATCAGTAATTCAGTTTTCATGTTGTTATTTTGTGTGTATGGGGCATACACAAGCAATTGGCAGTATCTAGTGACGTTAGTCGATTCGTCAACCGCAATGGCGAACCCAAACTTAGAGGCTCTAATTCCCGCAGTTACTTGATTAGCAATGTCAACAGACATTTCCTTTATTCTGTGCTTTACCGTGTCATCAGAAAAAGACACGCTATCCAACTTTGCCACTTCTTTTTCTTCAATCAAGTGCCGGGCAAGTATTTTTGCTGCTGGTAGAATTAGTGTCTCAGCAATAGTATGAGCCTTCAAGTTTTGAGCCACGAAGATGGAAAATTCATAGGTTTGCTTTAACAATCCCTGTCATCTTTTCGTAGTTCTGTCTTGTCTAGGCGCTGTTTCTTTACATTCTTACCCAGTCTCTCTAAATAGCTCTCATTTCTATCCTTCTTTTCTGGGTGGTTTGACTCAAGATGACGTTTAAGCAGACTCGGCTTCTTAGCCCCATTAGAGAAAGTTTTCATGCAGACTACACATTGCGGCAGATAGTCTTCTTGGTGCTCAATAGCAATAAAGCCAAATTTTATATATTCAGGATTATATTTTCGCCTTTACATTTGGAATAATAAACTTGGTAGATGTACTATTATAAAGCCTAAATAAAAATTGGATTAAAATACTAAATATCTTGGAGCGGTGGTTTTCAACCTATTTTTGCTCATGACCCCCTAAATCAGTAAAAAACGGCGTTGGCTCATTAACGTTCAATGAAAAATACCAAGTGAGAACCGTAAGCCTCATGCTGAGAAGTTAATAAAGGAAATTCAAAAGGACAGTGTACTGCTGTACCCCAAACAAAATAGTCCAGGATTTGTTTAAATAAGCTAGCAGTCTATTTCAATTTAAGCAATTTAATATTCCACCTTACTTCCTACTTCTATGTACCTTTCTGCCAAAAAACAAGCCTACTGTGAAGAGTAGGAAAATGGTTTTACTGTAAAGAATAGGGAGAAAACAAGCCGATTATGAACAAAAGAGACACGTTTATTTCGCCAGTCAGTGCAGTTAAGCAGCTTGTCCTCTCGTGCTGTTGTAGACATCTAAACAACCTCTCCTCACAGATTTTCCTGTTGCAAATAAAATTGAAAAAAATACGATTTTTTTATATTGATAAAACTAAAATTTTAGTTTTAACATCTGCGTTTACCGCGTACCGCCCAAAATGACTTCGCGTACCACTAGTTGTACGCGTATCACAGGTTGAGAACTACTACCATAGAAGAACACAAAATTGCAAGTCTATTTAGAGGAGGGACACTTGTTTAACCACTATTCATTGCATTATTTATTATTTTTCAGGCCATTGGCTTTATTTCGACGCTTCATAATCTGTGAAAAAACCAGCAGCTGTACGCTAAGCAGGGAACATTCCAAAGAAACTCAACTGCTATCGTTGAATGCAGTGAGTGGTATCTACCCTGGGCGAGAGTATTAACTCTACCACTTCTTGAGGCTGGGATTAAGTTTGGTTAACCTTCTGTCTGTAGAACTTCCTGATAAGGGTGGCCCTGCCTCGAGAAAACATCTCCAATCAATATAGTACTCCAGATTACAAATGCAATCGACAAGGCAGTGATCCCATTCCAAGTTTTTATCGCTATAGAATTGTATCCTGGGTTCTATTGTATTTAAGTGTTTTTGTTAGTCCTGTGGATATGTCTCTATGATTATATTGAAGGTGTCAATTTATCTTCTCCAAAATCTGGGTTGTTACGTGAATAATTTCAATTCTCTATAATCCATGCCCAATGTTCTTCCATGACTCGTGTAGAAAGCAGAAATGATTTAACTCAATTGTGTTCCGGTCATAGGAACAAAAACGTGAAAAGTAAAGTCTACTTCAGTTCAGTAATTCGAATTCGTAATTGGAGATTTTTTTGTTGTTGATTATTGAGGCAAATTCTTAATAGTAAACATGCAATGTATGCTGTATACATAGAATTCGCGATTCGATCTGAATTCTGCTTACCCACGACTCAGGAACCAGCGCGTTAGGAAGACATAAGCGGTTGCCGGTGATTCTCGCTATACCTCACCACTGTTATGCACAAATCATTTGCCATCAATACTACTAATTCAATAAACTCTCTTAAATTGTTCATTCTTCATGGTGTTACGTATTTTCTGTTGACAAAACCATATTTTTTTGATAAACTTCATATGTTGCCAAAGCTATTTCTATCATGGGGTACTTGGTTCACTGATTTCGCCTTTGTGCTGCCAAACCCGCCACTTTCATTCACAAATTCATTTCTGGTATTGGAAATTAGAATTGCTCGTGTAATATTTGATTTGTTTTTTGATCTGAAATCGGCCGATTAAGTTTTACGTGCCTGTATGTTGTGTCTGTCTACCTCGGCAACCACTTAAGTTTTGAGTAATGCGATGAAATTTTACCCAGTACAAATGGATTCATCACCCTTTTTCTAACGCTATTAGCTATACTTTGGAAGTATAACAGTATATGAGGGTATGAGAGTTGTAGGCCTACCACTTGTGATCGTTGGTTTGCTCTTTTTGCTTAGTATCCTCTGTTTTTATTTTTCAATTTTGAAAATCATTCGGCGGATCTGAATTCAACAGACGGGGGTGGTTTTGAGTTTGAAATATTTATTTTTCGTCTTCAACTGATGAGTGACTCACCGTCTATATTCTTGCGCCGCAGCTAGCCCTTAAGGAGTAGTAAACATATAAAGGAATAAACAGTGGTCAACATGTACGTAATATTTACTCAAACAAATAGATAAAGGACGGATAATAACAAGAATATATAAAACAAAAACGAAAAATATGTGCCTTAAATCGGAGTAAATATATGATAAGCATGAGTCAGGAAAGTGGGGGAGGGCATCTCGGTGGCGAAATTTTTTAAAAAAAAAACTGTGTTGAAAAGTGCTATAGTTTTCGGATGCAAGAATGTTGCTCACAATACCCTTGAGTGTGAATAATGATTACGACAGCATGGCAAAATTTTCTGGTCATAAATACCTTACATCTTTGGGCCAGAGGCATGAATTAGCCAACTGGACGGTGAATAGTATCATATTGATTTGACTGTATTTTATACAGTTTTTTTGTCTGGGATGTTTGATAAGTCCCATTCGCCATGGCCTCCAAACCTTTGGATGACATTGGAAGGCAGAAAACGTCGAGGGTCGAGTAAGAAGTAAGTTGTTAAGACATGTTGTATTTTTGAGTTGTGCAGTGTTGACCAAATAAAACGTGGATGCAAAGGGTGACACGGGGCATCAGGCACCGACCATAGCGGGCGGCCGACTAAATGAGGGCCTTGTCAGTGCAACCCCACCTGCTTGTAGTCCATCACTTGCTCAACCCGGAGCCAGATTAAACATGGACTTGTGCCGAATATTTAGCACGGCTCTGCTAGCTGGACGACAGCCCTGGAACTTTATGGGGCTGGGCAATTCGATTCGGCGATTCGAAGCACGATTTTTTCGAATAATCGTGAATCGTTCATAGAAATAAAAACTTGTTAAATGAACTAGGATTTGATTAAAATCATTTATACTTTAAAATATGAAAATGATTGCTTTTAGTGTAAATTGAAAACACACTATGAACTATAAATTTCTTCATTTTTACAATGACATTATAGTCATAATAGTGAAACTGGGATATTTGTTATTTACATGGAATTAGTGATTCGATCCGATTCGCAAAAATATTCGATTCGATCAGATTCGAATTCCAAATGATTCGGTTTTGCCCAGCCCTAGTCGCAAAGCGGCGAACATCGCTTTGAGGCACCATTTACCTTGGACAACGACCATCTAACATCTAACAACTACACCATTCCATAAAATCCGTTTTTGTCAAAATTACGGTACTTTTGAATAAAAATGATAAAAATTTTCATTTTTCAAATTGTTATCCTCTGAGCACGCAGTTAAATATTTGTAAAATTCTAGTAAAAATAAAAATAACCCATAAATTATTTTATTGGCTCGATTTATTGACGTGATATACTTGAATATTCGAATATTTACCATCCTTCATCCAAAACAATAAATAAATAAGGACCAAAATATATGTTTTTTCCGTGTTGACTGGGAGGGAGCGATTCGACCACCTTATCAAAAGTTTGTGAAACCAAAAGGAGATAAAAAACTTACAGCTGTGTCACCGTTTCCCAATTAGCGACGCGATCTATTGCTGGCCTTGACTATGCGGCATTTTCAGTCCTCCAGGTACGGGCTTAAAAGTTGTCTTAACAGGTCTAACGTGCTTTCTATGAGTTTAAGAGGCCACTAAATGGAAACGATTATATGGAAAAAAGATTTTACCATCCTACGGGGCATATACCACTGTACTCCATTATGTTTTTTTGTTGCTGGTACTACATATTTCGACCTCATTTTCATTATTATGTGGAATGGTGAGTGTAATGAAGTATATCGACTTTGCAATATATTAATTTAATGAAAGTTGGAATTACATTTATAACTATGACTCGTCATAAGATCTAATGACGTATAAGTGTAGCGCTGATCTTCAAAGTTCAAAATGGGGATTGTATGGCGGTAGACGAGGCGAAAAAATTATTTTTACATTGAATGTGGCTGTATCGTTTATAGGATATCGGTTATCGATATCGATAGGATGTCGGTTTTTTTCTGCATACAAAGGCCTGTGCCTATTTTGGGGCACAATCCCGTAAAATGTAAAGTGACAGGTCACAGGGAAAACATTTGAAAAGTAAGTCGAATGTGACCCATACCACATAATTTCGCATGTTTGGTTAGTAGTATTGTATGGACTCTATATGGAGTCAGTCTTTCAGCGTGTGTGAATAATGAAATTACAGGCGACGTGACTAAGACCGCGGAAATAAAATCAAACGGGACTGTATGAAAAAATTTCTTTCAAATTTTATTTTGTCGAAAATGAGCCGAAGAGGCAGCGGGACAAAATATGTCTGATAAAAACATTCGTTAAAAAAACCATGTCACATAATCGGCGGTGAAGTAATAATTACAGGAATAGGCAAATTGATGAATGACATCTTGAAGAAATAGCAACGTGACTACTTACCTTTATCAATAAACTCTGGCGAGCCAAGCAAACTGAATTGCTCTTTGGTGACCTGGCCTATACATTGTCCGTATCTTGTTGATAATACTACTAGATTCAGTCTAGCTTGTCATAGAATGGTTATTTGATTAGATAAATGACAGAAATTTCTCGATGAATATTAAATCCAGTTACCTTCAAAAATAGACTCAATATGCTTCATAATTTACGAACGGTTTACTAGTAAACCCAGGGATAAACTCCATTATCGTGAGTCATCCGTTCTGTCTAAAAAAAACGGGATGCAGAAAACTGTTTCAGGTGCTGCTTCAAACTTAGCTTAAAAATATGAAATTCACAAAAATGCCACACGGTTCCGTGGTAGACCAAGATGTGTATCCGTTTTACTTTCCCCAGTTTGAGAAAAAACTATAGATGCCATCGCTCCAATGTCAGCATCGATCCAGGTCAAGCCAGATTCTGCTCATTGCGTCCGTTCAATGTTACTAAGTTACCTGTGCGCAGTAGGTGTGTGGTACAAGAACGGTGCCATTCCTAGATTAGACTATATGTATGGGTTTGCCACTGTGAACTATTTGAAGATTTTGATTCTTGGATATTATTAAAACTCTTCAGGTTGGAAGCGACTCATTCTGATCCCAACCAGCTTTATTGAAAATAATCTTAATGGGAGTGAAGCCTCATATCAAAATTATGATACATCGCTATAAAGTCTACTATTTTACTCCATGCTAGTGATGGCAACCTAGTTTTCACTCAAACTAGGTAAAGCAAAACTAATTTACCTGAAATCTAGGTGAAGTAATACTAGGTAACCTAGTTTCACTTTCAAAACTAGGTAGTGCCTACATTGAAAACAAGGTAAAGTAGGTAATCAATCGTTGCTTTGCTGCTATGAGATTTACTTAGTTTTTTATACTAGGTACCTACTTTTTTAAACCGGGTGCCTAGTTGATTTTCTCAAATACCTAGTTGAAAATTAGACATATTTATCTATTTTACCTAGTAAATTAATTAGGTAAAACGTCAAAGAGAAATCTCGGTAGGTAGATCGAATATCCGTTAAACTAGTTGAAAGTACTTCGAAAATAAACTCGGTAAACTAGGTAAATTCGGTATTTTTGCCTTGAATTGTCAACACTACACCAAGCAGTTTTTGATAATAAAAAATCAGAGTAGTAACATATCCATTCCACAAAAGGTGATTGGAACTGAAATAATTAATGCGTGACATAAAAAAAAATTGGCTGTGCGTTATTTTTTCGAATGAATTAAAAAAATGGTAAAATTTTTCGACACGGGAAACAATTGTGCTGCAAACGCAAAACTTTAGTTGAATTTGTGAGAGGATGTAAAATATTTTATGTTAATGAGATTTTTACAGAATTGCAGCACATAGGCTTAATAAAATTAGAGCAAATGCTTTCACCTTTGGGTTTTCCCGTTGAATTTATTGCACAAAGGTTGAGGCTATAATTGTCATAAATCTCGGCTACAATAACGGTACAGAATGACGTCATGACATTATCTTATCACACAAATAATCAAAATTGATTTTTGTGTCCTTCGTTTCAAGTGGATAAACAATCGAAATTTTAAGGTGTCGCATCAATTGCAATTTATTTTATTGATTTAATAAAATATGACTGTAGTCACGTCTGCTGTGGGGCATATTTTATATGGGTACTTCGATAAGTGGGTACCGGTACCACGTTGATCTAACGCAGCATAGAGCAAACAATAGTACACAAAATGTAAGACAAAGGACACCTAAATGACGCGATCGCCACATATGGCATTATTTAGTAAGGTTTGAGATGACGTTACTACCTAGCCACGGACACAGCTTATCAAGGATTATTGAGGAAAACCACGCCGTTGTGAATAAATCGGCTCCAACACCGGTGCGTATATAATGCTGCGCAACCCGCTGCTAATTTAGTTCGATGGGCTATTTCATTGCAACAATCCAAAACAAGTATATTGAGCAACAATGGCAATTTTATTCAACAAAAACGTTAAAAATGGAGACAGTGCCAAGCACAATAAATCGTCAGCGAGTGGAAACAAAACAGTAAACTTCCGACCTCAAGTTCGCCCTACTTTGCTCTTTTGGATTTTATATGCGATCAAACTTCTTTCTGGAACCAAATCTCATCCTCTTCTTCGAGATGCATTTGATGCCAAAAGCGCATTAAACCAAATATATGTCGACATTGACGATGCATTTGAACGATTTGTAAGTATTTGCGCTCTATGTTCATAACAGTTATATCAAGGGTACAATATTGGTGGAATATTAACTTAACTTTATTTCTAGATTTCTGAAGAAATGGATTGCTTGCCCGGTAGAAATTGCAAAGTTGATCCTTCATCTTTACAACTCGAAATACTTCCACGATGCATAACTGCAGGGTCACCGGTAAGTAAATGACTTTGGCCTATTTTTGTTTCAGATAAAACCCAATAGATACTAAAATTCATTCGATTTTTTCATTTTTCTGTTAGTTGAAATTTAATTTGATAAGTGGGTAATTGTATTGAGTTGGAACAGGTGTTCGAACATTGATTTCATCACATAAAATATGGGGATAGGCCAAGTTTCCCGCATGCATTTCATCCTAAATCTGTAGAAATAAAAAAATAAAGTTTTTTTTTTAAATTTCGTTTTTGAATGTTGATGTTTAATATTTTTAAACTTGCAACATTTTTTTCAGCAAACTGGTGAAGAATGGTATCGTATTATTCAAAGAAATTATCAAAGCATGCATACATACCAGTATTATCTCTCAGAACATTTTCACTCGAGCGCCAGCAAAGCGATTTCTGAAGACATCAAAAAAGATTTAAGAATAGAAACAAAACTGTATGCAGTTTTTGCCAGACTGATTAGATCAGACGTAAGCGTTTTTCGTTGAAATACACGATATAGGCTACATATTTTGACAACTTCCTTAATCTGAAATTATGTTTTACTGTGTATTTACAAAGCCTGTATGTGCGGCTAGACGAAACCTAACCATGTGGAATTCGAATCCGATTCTGATAATTGTTTGATTTGCATAGAAACACTACATTCAAATATATAAATCAAATTCCCCGTTACAATGTTTCCAATAAAAACTCACATCAAAATCGAAAATATTTTGGTTACATTTTAAATGTGGTAATCCAACTTCATTTCACAAGTATTTTTCCTATGACCGATTCGAACAATTTATGCTTCGAATCACCGAATCTAATTGATGTAAAGTATAATGAAAGTGTTTGTCTGCATCAGTCATGATATAGAACAAAATCTGGAAAAATTCGTAATGTGCAATTTCAACGCTGTTACAAAATGTCATGATGGCTTGTTTTGTTACGTAAGGGTAGCTGGTGTTTAGCGTCCTAATACAGCAGTACGTCGGTGATTCACACTTGGCAAAAAAAGTTATCTGATTGGGAAAAAAATAATTGTGTGCTTTAAATAACCTAAATCCAAAAACTTTACGCATACTTAGAATTTAATATGTTGCATTTCCATCATATAAAAGTTATAGAATAGTTATCCACCTCATCAGAAAATAAATAAGTTTCTCTACATTTACAGGTCAATCAACGTACCTGCAATCAGATGGCTGAATCAATAATCTCTGAACCTATTGTACCTCTACCGAGTGAAATTCTGGAAACTGTGCGAAGTTACCAGTTTCTTAGACAATATTCCGAATTTCTTATGTGCTTCAAACACACATATGAACAATTCACCGCATTTCGACCGAGATATTTATGTCGTTGAATCTTGTAAAAACCATCTTTTCATAGTAAAAAGCTGTTGCAGGACACCAGCAGGTATTTGTGTCATATTTGACGACTTCCATAGCTAAATTATTTTCAAACGCATTTCATATTTCACATATAATGTACAAAATTATTATTTCATTGCCTTTTTACTGAGCTTTATTTTGTTTGTATTTCATATAACATTTCTTACTCGTTTGTTTGTATTTCTTCTCACATTATTTTTGAAGAATTGTTTTTATTTATTGAAGTAAATTATTGCATTCAGAGTTGTTCTGAGTATTCAATCTTTAAAACCTTCAACAGCAATCTGTGTTAGTTGAGTGAGAAAAGTTTTCCTAGCAAAAAATGTCATGAATTATTTCCCAGAAAAAGCTAAAGAGAAGATAATGATATATGGATTAGTGTTACAATATCGAGTTTGGTGCGCGAATAGTTTAATCGTTTTTTTTAAAACAAAGGACACCGATATAACTGCCACCTTGACGTATTTAAAATTTTGATATTTAAAACAAAAAAAGCAAGTTTAAAATTTTCCCCTTGTCAATGCTCTGTCATTTCCATACGCCTTTGGGGACGCACTATCTACACGATCTATACGGTCCTGCTAGTTAGCACTGGATGTCTCGAAAATGGCACTACCAGCAAAGCGCCGCATTGTAATTTACAGCAAACTCCCGGTGCATAAACGGTTGTTTATTATAAATTTGAATAAAACACATTCACAATTTTTTTTTTATCAGTTTTAAACCCATTTAATCGTTGTAAGGTATTAAGAGTTTCTGTTTACTACTTGTCTGTTATTGTTTTCAAAGTATTTTCCAGGGCTTCTCTAATTCTAAAACTTATATCCGAGACCACCAGGGACCCAGTATGGCTTACCTTAGGTGCTGCAAGTACTCACGAAGTGCCTTGCTGAAAGTCACACTTGGTGGTGACATGATCGAACGCAGAATTATCTATATTTTTTATTCGATTTTAAAAGGATCCGTTTATTCTGAAACATATTGACTGTGTTTTAATCATGATTTCAATGGAGGCTACTTTTTGTTTTAATTGCCAATTACGCAACAATACCTATAAAACAAAATAGGAAGTGCGTAAGAAATTTTTAGCTCTGCAACATATCCAAGTAAATAGAAAGGAAAAGATTTGTGTAATGTCTAATAAGGTTTTTACCTTAAGGGATCTCAACAATAACCAAATAATCATGAGGTCGAGTGAGATCCATCTCCAAATATTCAAATCGGGATGTTTTGATTTTGAAAATAATTCCTTCTGCTAAGCAAAACTACCGTTGTTAACATGTTTTTTTCTTTGTAAAAATAATGAGTGAAAAAATGGCATGAAAAACATTATAAAACGGAATGTTTAACTTTAAAATACAATGTTTTCGAACAAACTAATTGCGGTAAAAACCATTGCGCCCCAATTGGCTGGGCTGCCGAGCCGAGGCTATTTTTCAGATTTCCGTAACTTTGAGGAATCATTTCATCAGCATACTTTATTAAAATCGCGTGAGACCAGTTCATAAAAAGGCAATTTATAGGAAACTGAAGCATCTGTAGGAACAAAAAATTGCCAAATGGAGTGAAAATTTTGGGTTTTACCGACAAAAATGCAAACGATTATGGTTAAATTTTACAATCTTTTTCAACGTGCAAACAATAATACATCCGAAGTCAAAAAAATGAGAGCACCGGAGGCGCGTGAAAAATTTTTGAGAACAACCAAAATACACCTCTTAAGAGCGAAATGAACGAATTCAATTAGCAAAATTAATATGCGCGCCAGAGGCGACTGCAAAATTTTATGAAAACAAATTTATAATTCTCACTTTAGGGGCGAAATACGCAAAACTATTGAAGGTAAAGTAATTAAGCGTCAGGGGCGCTCGAAAATTTTATGAAATGAAGTAAAAACTATCATATATAATAGCAAAATGACACAAGATACGCAATATTCTTCATGGAGGTGTAATTGTGCGCCGGAGGCACGCGGGAATTTCGATATTTTTCGTAATTTTACCTTAATAACCATTCAAAGATAGACTTCTTCCTTATTTTACTGCCTGAACCCGCTACTGAATGGAAAATGCAAAGTCTATTTATGCTGTTATAAATTTCTTCATTTGCATAGGCGAGACAGACAAGCCGTATTGGTAAAAACGAGAATTTTGAATAATTCGATGTTGCCCCGCCCTAATCGTGATAGATAAAAAAGCCATCACTGGTAGGCTACATTATTCATGCACTCGACTCTATGAAAGATATCAAAACGTGTCACAGGCGCAGAAAAATTCTAGTGATTTTTTTTCGTTCGTTAAAATGTATCTTGCTGCGCAGCTTTTATCTAGTAACGCTGAAAAGTGTACTCATGTGTAAGATTTTAACCCGAGGTCACCCAAAATGTGTTGTACACAATTCATTTCATTATATGTGAATCATATTTAAAAATCAAATCACTGATGTTGATTATTTTTAGTAGCTGACAGCACCTGTAGCGTTACATAATTGAATTATTTTTCGTCTATTGTACTGTTGATAACACGTAAGTGCCCGTTCAAAAACCAGTGACTTGTAAAAAAAATTACGGATTGTTGTGGTAGATAAAATTCCTTTTGAGTCACCATATTGTTTTAGAGACCTTGCTTCAAGGACAGTGCACATAGTATCCAATTGTCCCCGATTATACTGATTTGTATATTTGTGACAATGTACACAACGCTCGGATGGGTACTATGTACCCATCCGATTATTGTGTACATTAACACAGATATACAAATGTTTGTGTTTCGATATGCGGTTCCTGGTTTTATTTGTATACAATGCCGGCTTAAAATTGCGAGGCATAAGTGTAACCTTTGAAAACGGAGCATTGATTATGATTTTAACGGTAAAATTCGTATCAGTCTCGTCGACCATGTATTACAAGTGTTTGCACAAACGTGTTTAGAATGGGAGAGCATAGGGTCATGTTTTCGTTGTCGACCCCAAAGATCATAGAGTGGCTTTTCAAGCGTCACTAATAGAGGGAATCTGGACTTTTTACGTGCCTTCAATGCGCAGTAGTTGTTTTCATGACTTAAGACTAAAATCCAATTCGCGCGAAAATAACGCGATCAATAGCCTATCTTTATTAATATTTGACAAATTCCTTTATTTAAAATCGTTACTGAATTTCTATAACACTATTTTATGACACACAAAATATGATTGCCTGCCTAACGCTTTGATAGTATCGTAATTGGGTTCTTGAAACGAAGGATCCACTTATTACTGGCAATGCACAATACAGATAAAATAGGACGTCGACTTGACGACAACCAAAACTGCAAAGCATAAAATAGTTCAGCAACAACAAAGGTCTCATACTAAATCAAGTGATAAGGATTATGTTGTCATAGATTTGTCAATTAACAATATCACCACTATAATGACATCTCTCCTTTTGTAGGAAAAGCAATGCACTACATGCAATAATATTCAACTTCAATAATGCATGCAACTAATATTCAACTGCGAAAGAAATTTGTGAAACCATTAAATGCTAAAATCATCAATGTGAGACATGGCAAAATGAAGCAATGAACACAAATACGAAGCAATACACAAATACGAAGAACACGAAAGTTGTGCTAGCCAAATTGAAATCGACAAGATAAGTAACATTCATAATAATAAAAACCACGGCATAGTTTCTGAATATATCGTTAGCATCGCCGATGTTCTTTGACCTGTTTTTATTTCAAATTTACAATGGCGTATGAAGCAGTGCCCGAATATTCCAACTACAATGGCGGATCCAGAAAAAAATTAGGGGAGATGACATTTTTTCCAACATGCAAACATAGGATTTCAAATAAAAAGAAAGATTAGCGTGCCGGAGGCGTGCGAATTTTTCTTGAAAACGTAACAAAAATAGATGTTTTAGGAGCGAAATAAACATTACCGGACAGGTTAACGTATCTGCGCGTCCGGATCTCGCTGAAATTTTTGTAAAAATTGAATCAAAACTCTGATATTAAAGGCTAAATGCTACGAAATGCACAAAATTAACCAAGGAAAAATATTGCGCGCCTGAGGCGCGCGAAAATTGAATGGAAATAGAATTAAAACCTTCCTTCCCCTGACCAACTATGCAACTAAGTTACCCTGTAACCACCACTATTACGTTTTGTTTGCACTCTGACACGTAGAAGTATATTATCAGAGCAGAATCATCAGGACATAATGATATATTTGGGCTGTTTTGAGTTTAATGTTAGCTATAGACCTATCAGCCTACTTCCTGCATTTTCAAAAATCTTGGAAAAAATAATGCACCAAAGGCTCAGTGATTTCCTTCATCAAAAAAATTTCTTCCATCCTCAACAGTTTGGCTTTTGACCAGGCCATTCAACCCATCATGCAACCTCTCTATTAACAAGTAAAATATTGAATGCGTTTGAAAACAATGAATTCACTCTAAGAATTTTTCTTGATCTGTCGAAGGCATTTGACAGTATTGATCACAGCATTTTACTTTCAAAATTATATCATATAGGGGTCAGAGGACAAGCTCTCAAATGGTTTTGAAAGTTATCTCTCTGAGAGAAAGCAAGTTGTAGTTTACGAAGGGACAACATCTAGTGCATATTGTGATCTAACTGTGGGCACATTACAAGGATCCATTTTAGCCCCACTCTGTTTCAGTATTATTATCAATGATTTTCCAAATGCGTTGAAAAATTCAGAGGTCATTCCTTTTGCGGATGACTCGACTCCCTACTTGCGAGGAAAAAAATTTGAACGATCTGATATACAAAGCGAATAAAGATCTCGAAAATATCCAAGCATGGCTGTCTGCGAACAAACTCACTATCAATGTTACCAAAACGTAATACATGATTTTCAGCTCGCCAAGACTAAAAAGCCCCGTTACATCAAATTTGACGCTTAATAACAAAGTAGTGGAAAGAGTGACACATACTCGCTTTCTGGGTATAATTCTTGAGGAAAAATTATCTTGGAAAATGCACATCACTGGTGTTCTATTCAAAGTTAGATCCTCTGTTGGAGCTATCACCAAGATAGCCGACAATCTTGATGAATCAACTCTATTACAAACTGTATAATTCGATCATAAAAAAAATCATATCCGATACTGTGCTTCAAAATATATGCACCGTCAAAAATCATTGATTAAAAAATTGCAAAGTGTCTGCAATCGTTTCCTAAGAGTAGTGTTTCATAGAGGAAATAGAGAAAGTGTTAAGGACTTGATGAAAACTTACAAATTGCTTAATGTCGAAGATTTAGCTAAATTGGAATTATGCACCATGATGTTTACTCATTTTAACAATCTTAATCCTTCTTGCTTTGATAATATGTTTACGAAAAACAATTCAATTCGAACTAACAAAAATAGGGACGCTTACTTTATTCCATTTATAAGCAAAACTATATCACAAGAATCTATTACCATTTGTGGGCCTAAGGCTTGGAATTCATTGCCAAACAACGTCAAACATTCCAAGTCAACTTCTGAATTTAGAACAAAACTGAAAAAACAATGCTAACATTATATTAGACCCGTTGATTTCTCTAGATTGTGTTACTGGTTTCAAGATTTTATTTTCAGGTGATTTTGGTGTTTAAACTTGAGGACTACTGAATAGCAGCATCTGAAATCAAGCATACAATCAGTATACAATCAATTATTTTAATTTTCTGCCTGCTGGGCAATTAAATCAAATTAAAAAAACAAAAACAATAGATATAGTGCAAGCGATAAATAATACATTAACTACCCTCGACATGATTGTATCAACAGGATTTCACACTGTGCTATTGTTGAATAACTTGCGTCACTATTTAATTAAATCTCTTCTCTTTTTTCCTTCAAATTATCTATACAAATCTCCTGACTGTCTAGACCTTCCATGATTTCGGTCTGCCGGGTATTAACAGCAGCACAATTTGACTTTCAATTTGACTCTTTCGAAACTCGGATATAACATTCATTAACTAGAAAAAAACAGACCAAATCTACTAAAAACAGGAAACCCCGTTAATGATTGGTATTCACAGTCAGGAGTTTGTTTATTCTA
This sequence comes from Styela plicata, assembly GCA_963675895.2. Classification (NCBI taxonomy): domain Eukaryota; kingdom Metazoa; phylum Chordata; class Ascidiacea; order Stolidobranchia; family Styelidae; genus Styela; species Styela plicata. Next base: position 2,902,742 of record OZ023150.1, read on the forward strand.
CTTCATACTTTTTATGCATCATTTTAGGATTCGTGTCTTCTATAACCAATCCCTAAGAATTTCGGCATAAATCCACCCATGGTCACATCTCTTGTCAAATGCGCCACTGATGGATTGCTTTGTCGAGATGTAGTCCATCTTTGGCTCATGCCTGGAGAATGTGTAGACTTCCATTTCAAATTTAGCACTCTATTTTAAGCAAATCCACCCCAACCTTAAAACCAAAGAATTTGACCGATGTAGAATGAAAATTAAATTATTATTTTTTTCTTTCTCATTAGAATATTAACTAGGTAAATCGGCATTTGAGTCACTCAGACTCAATAAAAATTTTGATAGAGCCTGCCTCCTCCCCGCTGTATTTTTTTTGCTTATATGTAGGTAGCCCAATTTGATGCAAATAGATTCTTTTCTTTTAAATATATATATGTATATAATTTGCATTATCTGTATCATTACCTGTATAAATTTCTATGTTGTGTTTTTGTAAATTTGCGTCCTTTTCTACATATTAATATTATTGTTTTTTTTTACATATTTTTTTTTCAAGGGTTTTTGCGGCACACCAGTGTTTTAGGTCAACAGGGCCTTGTGCAACAATCCTGTTGATTAATACGAGGCGAATAAACATACATACATACATTATGCTCATCTCAATTAGAAGTTATATTTTGTAAAAAAAAACAGCCAAGTCACGATATAGAGAACGAGGCATGTAGGGAATACGTCTGTTTGGTATGAACAAATAAATAGCATTATTCAGTACAGTGAACAGAACTTAAATTGCACCACAAATACCAGATGCAAAAATTGCACATTGTTCTTATATTCATGTCTTCGAATAAGACTGCATGAAATCCATGTATGGCGTACAACGCACATTCTTACGTCGTGAGAGAATTATTTGTGACGACACAATGTTGCTAATAAGCTAAATATTGCTTCATGCTAGATCTTTTGGCGAAGACAGTGCTCATCCCACCATTGTTTATCGCCACCGGTCTACCATTTTCATATTATGCGCTATTCTATATATAAATAGGAACATTGATATTGGGGGGGGGGGGGGGGGGGGGGGGGGGGGTATAAGCAAGGTGTGGCATAAAACTACATCACTTTGATCTAAGATGTTGGCGGTGTTTCTTACGGTGGCCAGAATATACAAATTGAGGCTGTTTTGGACATTGGTAGTTGGTACGGTACGAAATTGCTGCCTAGCGAATCGTACCTGTTTTCGTACTGGAACGAAATTTAGTACGATAAAGAAAAATAATAATCGAACTTAATTTCGCACTGGCACGAAGTTCGATACAATGTGCGAAAAAAATAATATCATACGGTATGGTACGGAAAATTTTCGAAAGATACGGTACGAAACTATTTTGCTTGCCGATAAAAATTTCGTACCGTACCGTACTACCACCCACCCTTGACCTGGATATGAATCAACCATCACAAAATATTTTTTTCATTCCAAAAATAAATAAATAAATCAGACCCATCATAATATGACCAAGGTCCATCAGGCACAGGATGCATTTTCACTGGTTTCTTTTGTTGATGTGGTTTGCAACGATTACATCCTGAACATTGAAAAACCTATGTTTCAATATCTGTATTCCTTATTGGTCGATTAGTGATATGGCGAGGTCTTATTTTTGTCGACTCCATTCCTGGGTAAAAAGTTTATTCATGTATTCGTGACTAAGCAGAACTGGAACTATTAAAATTACTATTAAAAAAAATTTACCACCGGTTGTTGCTAGTGTAAAACGAAAATATGATCTAATATCAGGTGGAATCACATTGTCTGCCTATCCAGATTAATAAATTTGCTCAATTTCTGCATGTTTCCATCAGCAACGGTTTCACGATTCATTTGTTAAATTCATGAAAGAGAAACTAATGAAATTTCGTAAAACTTCATGTTCTTTTTCATCATTGTTTGGATGAGATAATGTATCCCGCCATGTGGAGATCAGTACCACTTTTGTAAACAAGTGTGATGTCATAACGTTGAAGTTGCATCATCATTTTCTGTAATCGCAGGGGAGCTGCGAGAAGAGACTTTATGAAAATTGTTTCAAGAGGCTTGTGGTCTGTCTCCACAGTTACTTTTTTCCATAAATGTAAGCATTCAGTACATTCAGAAAGTTAGTACATGAAAATACAGCTAATAGTTCTTTTCAATTTGTGCACTATCTTTCTGTGATTTAGTTAAAGCTCTTGATGCGAAGGCGATTGGTTGTCCATTTTTAAGACAGGCGGCTTCAAGTCCACGTTTAGAAGCATAACATGTCACATGTCTTAGAATTTCAATGTATATGCATTAAATATTAAATCTTCGATATGTTTAAATGCTTGTTTTTGATGTTTGTCCCATGATTACAAAATATTTTTATGTAGTGCTCCACGCAGGGGATCAGATATTTTACTAAAATTTGGTATAAAGTTTCCAAGACATGTGACCATGCCAAGGAAAACGTTGTAAAGCTTCTGGTGCATCTGGTCCTGGCATATCTTTTACAGCACATACCTTTTCAGAATCGATAAGATATAAGAAATGTGCACGCCGATACAATGATTCCGATTCTCACACAGCTGTTTGACCTACTAAAAATAATGTTGAAATATCCCTATTGTATATTAGTGCATTTTCAATCCTTTCCATTTTGTCCTATTCGTGTGCTAATCCGAACGGCAAGCGACTCCGATCTTCCCTTAAACCCGATCAATTGTACCCTTTCTTCATTCACTGAAATGTTTATTTTATTTTTCGACATTGATAAAAATGCGCTTTATACTTTCATAACGTTTTTCATCATATTTTAATTGGGTTTAGTTTTCAAAATGGCAATTTGATTTACTTCGAGTCAAGTTACTACTTTGCGCATCATCGCAACGTATTTTTTTTTTTGGATCAGACAAAATAAATCCTGTTCAACCATGCGGCTTCTAAGGGGTGCTTCAGACTTGGGTAGATTATTTAGGATAGGATTTCCTTTTATATCTTGTGGGAGAAGAAAGCCGAGAATACAGCTTAATCATATGGCGAACCACGATCTCTCGTGTAGATACCAGTTCCGAATCGGGGCGATGGTTTTTTGCGTGGTTGGTGAAGGAAGCCGGCGAAGCGTTCAGCGGCCTTCTCGCGTATAATCAGCATCGGGGATTCGAACCTACGTCACAACGATCAGAGATGCGTTGCTCGCCGTGCAAGATAACAAAACACAAAGGATAACTGCAATACAATGACCAGAATTGCGGAGGAGGAAGAACGTTATCGAATCAGCGACACCCATCTTGAGACTGATCGCCTCACAGAATAACAAAGAACAGATGAAAGGACAATAATGACCGACTAAAGACCGTATGATCACCAAGAGTCCTACCAATCCGCTATGAAATTATCGTGTGTAGAAGTTTCAGTATGTTATACTGATATTACCTTTGCTGCACTTGCATAATTGATGAATAAAGTGAATGTGTTTGCCCACCTATAGGCCTTCCAATACGGGATTCGAAACCAGCATCATAACAAGAGCAGCACGAGCCGGCTCTTTCGTGACAAAGTTGCTCCTGAACAAAACTGAATTAAGACGTGCGTTTCTCAGAAATTTCACGCGATCCGCGCTGGAAAGTATAGAAATAATATATTTCAAGTTTCCTGAGACTTATTCATGTGCGAAAGATATAAAAAATGGGATTTCATTTTTATCGTGCGGGAGAGCCGAGAACCAACGGCTTAATAACACGGCGAGCCATGACCTCGGGTTCAGACACCCGGTTTCAAATCGTGGTGAAGGTTTTTTGGATAGGATATCATTTTTATTGTACGGGAGAGAAAAGCCGAGAATTCAGCTTAACCATATGGCGAACCACGACCTCTCGTGCAAATACCAGTTTCGAATCGGGGTGAAGGTTTTTGATTATCACTTGCTGTTTAATACAAACCTATCCCACTACCCCTAGTAAATCACCAAAAAAATTTTTACAAGATAGAGTCGTGTTAAGCAAAAAAACAAAATATTTTACAAGAATTTTGCAAAAGAAGTGTTTCAGGAATGGTTGCTGATATTAGATTGGTAACAATTATCTTTGTTTATCCAGACTCGGGCAGTATGATGACTCTATTCAATCACTCCTGGCGTTGCTACGGAATATGCATGCCAGATTTGGTAGATGACGATTTCATTCAACTTCAGGTGAAATACTGAATTTGCGGAATCAAAACTATATCAAGCATGATCTAGCTGTAACCCATGTCCAGTCATAAATAGCTTGTTGAATAAAAATGCTTTCGAATCAAAGCATAATATGCAAACCAATATTCCATTCGGTCAAGCATGAGCCACAAATGGAAACACACCCTGCGGCGCTTTCCATCAGTGACTGATACTTGGCAAAACATATTAAGGTAGATTACTTTATGTGGGAATTTCTGCACCGTGTTACATTGAAGCTGAATAGAACTGTGCAACATAATTACCTACAGAAAACAAAGATACACAAAAACATTAGAGAAAGGCAAAAGGCGAGAACAGGCAGTGTTCTAACAAAACTAAAATAATTGGAAGTTAAACCTGTAAGATACAAGAAAGCAAAGAGTAATTGCACCCTAACAACAAATTTTGGTTATCTGTTCCAAAAATGCCAGTCATAAAAAATTTGTAAAGTTAATTTGTTAAGTATGAGTGAGTCACTGATGATCTAACATCCCTAACTCATGCTAGACATAGTAAAATTTCTCGATAGGACAAGCTTAAGCATCATTACCAAAACAACACCAAAAATAACATACCAAATTCTGTGTTCATTTTGACATATCAACCTTTCATTGATGTTTATCATGGTCTTTTTTCTTTCAGTAGTTTGGGGAATTGTCTTTCAAAGAGTTTCTCTCATCTTGTTCTGAGCAAACGTTAAGAAAAAAATTTAACCTTCTGTGGTTTTGATCTCCATAATACTCATCTACCAGTGGGTCAAATACAGTCATGTTCCCAAGCGGGTCAATCTGACTACTTTATATCAAAATTATTTTTGGGATGGCCATCTTCGAGTCAAATTTTTATGGGTTATGGCTGAACAATTCAAGTTCAACTTATGGTAAAAATGCAACGGAGCATCATGGTAACAGTTTATCGACTGATAATCCAGATATGTCATTTTCTGCCAATTTCAATTATACTGATAGCTTTGCATCAAACTCGTAACTCAAAATGGTATTGATTGCTGCTCATGTATACCATATACCAAGACCTGGATAATCAACCAACCATTTTTAGTTTTGTGATATCACCGCTTAATGTGAGTGTTGTCATATGGTTTCGAACCATAGTTTTCAATTCCTGTATTGCGTAATCTTCAGGTAATCGTGATTGTTTAATATGTCGCTCGAGGAGAGAGGAAGATCCTCTATATTGCATTGGTGACATCATATGGTCATTTTGATGTTGTAACGTTTCATTTGTTAAATTCATGAAAGAGAAACTAATGAAATTTCGTAAAACTTCATGTTCTTTTTCATCATTGTTTGGATGAGATAATGTATCCGCCATGTGGAGATCAGTACCACTTTTGTAAACAAGTGTGATGTCATAACGTTGAAGTTGCATCATCATTTTCTGTAATCGCAGGGGAGCTGCGAGAAGAGACTTTATGAAAATTGTTTCAAGAGGCTTGTGGTCTGTCTCCACAGTTACTTTTTTCCATAAATGTAAGCATTCAGTACATTCAGAAAGTTAGTACATGAAAATACAGCTAATAGTTCTTTTCAATTTGTGCACTATCTTTCTGTGATTTAGTTAAAGCTCTTGATGCGAAGGCGATTGGTTGTCCATTTTTAAGACAGGCGGCTTCAAGTCCACGTTTAGAAGCATAACATGTCACATGTCTTAGAATTTCAATGTATATGCATTAAATATTAAATCTTCGATATGTTTAAATGCTTGTTTTTGATGTTTGTCCCATGATTACAAAATATTTTTATGTAGTGCTCCACGCAGGGGATCAGATATTTTACTAAAATTTGGTATAAAGTTTCCAAGACATGTGACCATGCCAAGGAAACGTTGTAAAGCTTCTGGTGCATCTGGTCCTGGCATATCTTTTACAGCACATACCTTTTCAGAATCGATAAGATATAAGAAATGTGCACGCCGATACAATGATTCCGATTCTCACACAGCTGTTTGACCTACTAAAAATAACGTTGAAATATCCCTATTGTATATTAGTGCATTTTCAATCCTTTCCATTTTGTCCTATTCGTGTGCTAATCCGAACGGCAAGCGACTCCGATCTTCCCTTAAACCCGATCAATTGTACCCTTTCTTCATTCACTGAAATGTTTATTTTATTTTTCGACATTGATAAAAATGCGCTTTATACTTTCATAACGTTTTTCATCATATTTTAATTGGGTTTAGTTTTCAAAATGGCAATTTGATTTACTTCGAGTCAAGTTACTACTTTGCGCATCATCGCAACGTATTTTTTTTTTTGGATCAGACAAAATAAATCCTGTTCAACCATGCGGCTTCTAAGGGGTGCTTCAGACTTGGGTAGATTATTTAGGATAGGATTTCCTTTTATATCTTGTGGGAGAAGAAAGCCGAGAATACAGCTTAATCATATGGCGAACCACGATCTCTCGTGTAGATACCAGTTCCGAATCGGGGCGATGGTTTTTTGCGTGGTTGGTGAAGGAAGCCGGCGAAGCGTTCAGCGGCCTTCTCGCGTATAATCAGCATCGGGGATTCGAACCTACGTCACAACGATCAGAGATGCGTTGCTCGCCGTGCAAGATAACAAAACACAAAGGATAACTGCAATACAATGACCAGAATTGCGGAGGAGGAAGAACGTTATCGAATCAGCGACACCCATCTTGAGACTGATCGCCTCACAGAATAACAAAGAACAGATGAAAGGACAATAATGACCGACTAAAGACCGTATGATCACCAAGAGTCCTACCAATCCGCTATGAAATTATCGTGTGTAGAAGTTTCAGTATGTTATACTGATATTACCTTTGCTGCACTTGCATAATTGATGAATAAAGTGAATGTGTTTGCCCACCTATAGGCCTTCCAATACGGGATTCGAAACCAGCATCATAACAAGAGCAGCACGAGCCGGCTCTTTCGTGACAAAGTTGCTCCTGAACAAAACTGAATTAAGACGTGCGTTTCTCAGAAATTTCACGCGATCCGCGCTGGAAAGTATAGAAATAATATATTTCAAGTTTCCTGAGACTTATTCATGTGCGAAAGATATAAAAAATGGGATTTCATTTTTATCGTGCGGGAGAGCCGAGAACCAACGGCTTAATAACACGGCGAGCCATGACCTCGGGTTCAGACACCCGGTTTCAAATCGTGGTGAAGGTTTTTTGGATAGGATATCATTTTTATTGTACGGGAGAGAAAAGCCGAGAATTCAGCTTAACCATATGGCGAACCACGACCTCTCGTGCAAATACCAGTTTCGAATCGGGGTGAAGGTTTTTGATTATCACTTGCTGTTTAATACAAACCTATCCCACTACCCCTAGTAAATCACCAAAAAAATTTTTACAAGATAGAGTCGTGTTAAGCAAAAAAAAAACAAAATATTTTACAAGAATTTTGCAAAAGAAGTGTTTCAGGAATGGTTGCTGATATTAGATTGGTAACAATTATCTTTGTTTATCCAGACTCGGGCAGTATGATGACTCTATTCAATCACTCCTGGCGTTGCTACGGAATATGCATGCCAGATTTGGTAGATGACGATTTCATTCAACTTCAGGTGAAATACTGAATTTGCGGAATCAAAACTATATCAAGCATGATCTAGCTGTAACCCATGTCCAGTCATAAATAGCTTGTTGAATAAAAATGCTTTCGAATCAAAGCATAATATGCAAACCAATATTCCATTCGGTCAAGCATGAGCCACAAATGGAACACACCCTGCGGCGCTTTCCATCAGTGACTGATACTTGGCAAAACATATTAAGGTAGATTACTTTATGTGGGAATTTCTGCACCGTGTTACATTGAAGCTGAATAGAACTGTGCAACATAATTACCTACAGAAAACAAAGATACACAAAAACATTAGAGAAAGGCAAAAGGCGAGAACAGGCAGTGTTCTAACAAAACTAAAATAATTGGAAGTTAAACCTGTAAGATACAAGAAAGCAAAGAGTAATTGCACCCTAACAACAAATTTTGGTTATCTGTTCCAAAAATGCCAGTCATAAAAAATTTGTAAAGTTAATTTGTTAAGTATGAGTGAGTCACTGATGATCTAACATCCCTAACTCATGCTAGACATAGTAAAATTTCTCGATAGGACAAGCTTAAGCATCATTACCAAAACAACACCAAAAATAACATACCAAATTCTGTGTTCATTTTGACATATCAACCTTTCATTGATGTTTATCATGGTCTTTTTTCTTTCAGTAGTTTGGGGAATTGTCTTTCAAAGAGTTTCTCTCATCTTGTTCTGAGCAAACGTTAAGAAAAAAATTTAACCTTCTGTGGTTTTGATCTCCATAATACTCATCTACCAGTGGGTCAAATACAGTCATGTTCCCAAGCGGGTCAATCTGACTACTTTATATCAAAATTATTTTTGGGATGGCCATCTTCGAGTCAAATTTTTATGGGTTATGGCTGAACAATTCAAGTTCAACTTATGGTAAAAATGCAACGGAGCATCATGGTAACAGTTTATCGACTGATAATCCAGATATGTCATTTTCTGCCAATTTCAATTATACTGATAGCTTTGCATCAAACTCGTAACTCAAAATGGTATTGATTGCTGCTCATGTATACCATATCTATACCATATACCAAGACCTGGATAATCAACCAACCATTTTTAGTTTTGTGATATCACCGCTTAATGTGAGTGTTGTCATATGGTTTCGAACCATAGTTTTCAATTCCTGTATTGCGTAATCTTCAGGTAATCGTGATTGTTTAATATGTCGCTCGAGGAGAGAGGAAGATCCTCTATATTGCATTGGTGACATCATATGGTCATTTTGATGTTGTAACGTTTCATTTGTTAAATTCATGAAAGAGAAACTAATGAAATTTCGTAAAACTTCATGTTCTTTTTCATCATTGTTTGGATGAGATAATGTATCCGCCATGTGGAGATCAGTACCACTTTTGTAAACAAGTGTGATGTCATAACGTTGAAGTTGCATCATCATTTTCTGTAATCGCAGGGGAGCTGCGAGAAGAGACTTTATGAAAATTGTTTCAAGAGGCTTGTGGTCTGTCTCCACAGTTACTTTTTTCCATAAATGTAAGCATTCAGTACATTCAGAAAGTTAGTACATGAAAATACAGCTAATAGTTCTTTTCAATTTGTGCACTATCTTTCTGTGATTTAGTTAAAGCTCTTGATGCGAAGGCGATTGGTTGTCCATTTTTAAGACAGGCGGCTTCAAGTCCACGTTTAGAAGCATAACATGTCACATGTCTTAGAATTTCAATGTATATGCATTAAATATTAAATCTTCGATATGTTTAAATGCTTGTTTTTGATGTTTGTCCCATGATTACAAAATATTTTTATGTAGTGCTCCACGCAGGGGATCAGATATTTTACTAAAATTTGGTATAAAGTTTCCAAGACATGTGACCATGCCAAGGAAACGTTGTAAAGCTTCTGGTGCATCTGGTCCTGGCATATCTTTTACAGCACATACCTTTTCAGAATCGATAAGATATAAGAAATGTGCACGCCGATACAATGATTCCGATTCTCACACAGCTGTTTGACCTACTAAAAATAATGTTGAAATATCCCTATTGTATATTGGTGCATTTTCAATCCTTTCCATTTTGTCCTATTCGTGTGCTAATCCGAACGGCAAGCGACTCCGATCTTCCCTTAAACCCGATCAATTGTACCCTTTCTTCATTCACTGAAATGTTTATTTTATTTTTCGACATTGATAAAAATGCGCTTTATACTTTCATAACGTTTTTCATCATATTTTAATTGGGTTTTGTTTTCAAAATGGCAATTTGATTTACTTCGAGTCAAGTTACTACTTTGCGCATCATCGCAACGTATTTTTTTTGGATCAGACAAAATAAATCCTGTTCAACCATGCGGCTTCTAAGGGGTGATTCAGACTTGGCTAGATTATTTAGGATAGGATTTCCTTTTTTATCTTGTGGGAGAAGAAAGCCGAGAATACAGCTTAATCATATGGCGAACCACGATCTCTCGTGTAGATACCAGTTCCGAATCGGGGCGATGGTTTTTTGCGTGGTTGGTGAAGGAAGCCGGCGAAGCGTTCAGCGGCCTTCTCGCGTATAATCAGCATCGGGGATTCGAACCTACGTCACAACGATCAGAGATGCGTTGCTCGCCGTGCAAGATAACAAAACACAAAGGATAACTGCAATACAATGGCCAGAATTGCGGAGGAGGAAGAACGTTATCGAATCAGCGACACCCATCTTGAGACTGATCGCCTCACAGAATAACAAAGAACAGATGAAAGGACAATAATGACCGACTAAAGACCGTATGATCACCAAGAGTCCTACCAATCCGCTATGAAATTATCGTGTGTAGAAGTTTCAGTATGTTATACTGATATTACCTTTGCTGCACTTGCATAATTGATGAATAAAGTGAATGTGTTTGCCCACCTATAGGCCTTCCAATACGGGATTCGAAACCAGCATCATAACAAGAGCAGCACGAGCCGGCTCTTTCGTGACAAAGTTGCTCCTGAACAAAACTGAATTAAGACGTGCGTTTCTCAGAAATTTCACGCGATCCGCGCTGGAAAGTATAGAAATAATATATTTCAAGTTTCCTGAGACTTATTCATGTGCGAAAGATATTAAAAATGGGATTTCATTTTTATCGTGCGGGAGAGCCGAGAACCAACGGCTTAATAACACGGCGAGCCATGACCTCGGGTTCAGACACCCGGTTTCAAATCGTGGTGAAGGTTTTTTGGATAGGATATCATTTTTATTGTACGGGAGAGAAAAGCCGAGAATTCAGCTTAACCATATGGCGAACCACGACCTCTCGTGCAAATACCAGTTTCGAATCGGGGTGAAGGTTTTTGATTATCACTTGCTGTTTAATACAAACCTATCCCACTACCCCTAGTAAATCACCAAAAAAAATTTTTACAAGATAGAGTCGTGTTAAGCAAAAAAACAAAATATTTTACAAGAATTTTGCAAAAGAAGTGTTTCAGGAAGGGTTGCTGATATTAGATTGGTAACAATTATCTTTGTTTATCCAGATTCGGGCAGTATGATGACTCTATTCAATCACTCCTGGCGTTGCTACGGAATATGCATGCCAGATTTGGTAGATGACGATTTCATTCAACTTCAGGTGAAATACTGAATTTGCGGAATCAAAACTATATCGAGCATGATCTAGCTGTAACCCATGTCCAGTCATAAATAGCTTGTTGAATAAAAATGCTTTCGAAGCAAAGCATAATATGCAAACCAATATTCCATTCGGTCAAGCATGAGCCACAAATGGAACACACCCTGCGGCGCTTTCCATCAGTGACTGATACTTGGCAAAACATATTAAGGTAGATTACTTTATGTGGGAATTTCTGCACCGTGTTACATTGAAGCTGAATAGAACTGTGCAACATAATTACCTACAGAAAACAAAGATACACAAAAACATTAGAGAAAGGCAAAAGGCGAGAACAGGCAGTGTTCTAACAAAACTAAAATAATTGGAAGTTAAACCTGTAAGATACAAGAAAGCAAAGAGTAATTGCACCCTAACAACAAATTTTGGTTATCTGTTCCAAAAATGCCAGTCATAAAAAATTTGTAAAGTTAATTTGTTAAGTATGAGTGAGTCACTGATGATCTAACATCCCTAACTCATGCTAGACATAGTAAAATTTCTCGATAGGACAAGCTTAAGCATCATTACCAAAACAACACCAAAAATAACATACCAAATTCTGTGTTCATTTTGACATATCAACCTTTCATTGATGTTTATCATGGTCTTTTTTTCTTTCAGTAGTTTGGGGAATTGTCTTTCAAAGAGTTTCTCTCATCTTGTTCTGAGCAAACGTTAAGAAAAAAATTTAACCTTCTGTGGTTTTGATCTCCATAATACTCATCTACCAGTGGGTCAAATACAGTCATGTTCCCAAGCGGGTCAATCTGACTACTTTATATCAAAATTATTTTTGGGATGGCTATCTTCGAGTCAAATTTTTATGGGTTATGGCTGAACAATTCAAGTTCAACTTATGGTAAAAATGCAACGGAGCATCATGGTAACAGTTTATCGACTGATAATCCAGATATGTCATTTTCTGCCAATTTCAATTATACTGATAGCTTTGCATCAAACTCGTAACTCAAAATGGTATTGATTGCTGCTCATGTATACCATATCTATACCATATACCAAGACATGGATAATCAACCAACCATTTCTGGTTTTGTGATATCACCGCTTAATGTGAGTGTTGTCATATGGTTTCGAACCATAGTTTTCAATTCCTGTATTGCGTAATCTTCAGGTAATCGTAATTGTTCAATATGTCGCTCGAGGAGAGAGGAAGATCCTCTATATTGCATTGGTGACATCATATGGTCATTTTGATGTTGTAGCGTTTGAACTACTTGATATAAATTGAGGATCTGCTTCCCCATTTCTGTAATAAAACAAATTAGTTAGATTTTAATTTTTGTTCCAAACAACGCAAGTGCGACCGTTTGCTTATTTTGCATCGCTGTCTTACAATTTTGTTGCTACAACACACCCAAAACGCTGCGTTTCATTCCGCTAGCTAAAGAGTGATTTATCAAGCAAATCACTTTTTTTGGTACTTTTCTTCCAGTGGTCAGTGAAGCAGCATAAACATTGCAATTTTGCTTGTCAAGCACAACTGATCAGCATCTCGCAGTTGCTTAAACATAAAAAAGATGAAAATTTCTCTTGCTCGCATGCCAAAAAAATTCAATCGATCTTCACTTGAACAAACCAACCTGCTTTAGCCAATCTATCCCTTGCATTTCTTGTTTCTAATCTTACGACTCTATGGCATAATGAGGATATAGCTTGTTGTAACTCTTCTAAATTATTTTCCAGCATGAGCATATCAGACTGAAAAAGAAGAGGCAAATTTTAACGATGAAATGCAAAAATTTTACATATTAAATATAGATGGCACATGCTTGACAAAATAAATTTTTTGATTGGGATGAACTCGGATCAGTATGTGACTACTGTCCCGGGGATACTTAAACAGATAGTATGAAAGTCAAAAGAACATTATCGCTTTCCAGTGAATCACAAGTATAATTTGTAAGCTTTCGTTACATCATAGGCCCACTTCTTCAGACAAAAATGAGACACAACTTATACAACAGTGAATTCACAGCATTTTTTTTTTCTAAGTTATATCTTGTTTTTGCCAGAAGAAATTAGAAAATGACCTGGCGAAAGCTTACAAAGTGTACCTGTAATTCTGTGGAAAGAGATCATGTTGTTTTCATTTACAACAGATGACCTAGGTTTATAATACAAACCTCTTGTAATGCTTTTATTTTATTACTGATAACGATTTAATCGCGATAAACTTTTCTGCAATTTTGGAATCCTGCCAGTTTGGAATCAACGATGATCTGTCATCAACTTGAATATGTTCTAGTTCTCTATATAAGTAGAGAATAAAGATATTCAAGGTTGTCATCGATAAGAGCATCTGAAACAGAACATGAAAAGGCTAAAAAAGCAAGTGACGAAACTGATTTTCGATAATGCACTAGGAATAATTCATTTTCTTTCAAAGATGTAGGAGAGGCCTTTTCAGCCCGCAAAGATGAGAGTATTGTGGAACAGAATTGACCAGATACTGTTGAAAAAAATTCATAGAACAACGTGAAAAAGTAATCTTACAAATTTAATTTACTACGAAACTTTTTTTTAATCGAATAGAAAACCAAATCATCACAAGTGACTTACAATAATTTTACATACACAGGTACTTTTAAACCGAGATTGAGTGCCTAGTAAAATGGAATTCAGAATACCGAGTCCTGTTGCCAAATTAGATTCCCGATTACCATCATTTGGCATTCAATCTTGCACTAAAATGTCAAACAGGCTATCCAAAAATCTGGTACGAAGTTTCCTTACTCGCTCGCAACAGCTTGTGTGAAAAAACACTACCGGTATATTACAATGTTTTCGACTTACGCTGCTTGCGCTCGCTCAACAAATGTGAATTGGCAATCAAATTTTATTATCCAATTAAAAAGCAACTTTTAGATTCAGAAACTTTTTCGACCCAAATACACCTGGATTTAGTATTCACTATGCACATCCTTACTTTCAAAGATAAAATATTTTGCATACCTGCGGCAATATGCTTCATTATAACATCGTGTCCACATTTCAATCGTCTAGCATTAACCAATTCTTCCGCTTCCGTGAGTTTATCTTCAATATATCGGGATTTTAATGCTTTGACTTCACTCAACCAAGGATCCAGTATGTCTAAACTTATTTTCAGGAACTATTTTTTTCCTGAGAATATATATGGCGCTTTTAGATTCAAACTCAATTTAAATTGATTCGGATGATTCAAATATCGATTTCTGTAAATCGTTACAATTTGATAACCTCTTTTAGCGAAATTTTTCCTTCAAATTTGTAAAGATTTAGCATTTTTTTCCGTAATTTTATACACAAAAAAGAAATGCTATTTTGTTAAGTGTGAGCAACTTATGGATCACGCCTCAACGGCGTGATCTATCAGTGACTCATGCTTGACAAAAAAATATTTTCCGATTTGGGAAGGAATAGTTCACTTTTTACAATTTTGACATCATTTTTTCAGGATCAAATTAATATTTCAATTAATTCGTTTCGAATCATTTTGATTAGAAATTCTAATTGAAAATAAATGTATCTGCTAGTAGCAACCGTGCTGGGAAGCAAGTGGCACTAAATTAAATCATGTCACATGTTTAGTGGTCAAAGAGAACTAGAGATGCATGGAAGAAGTTGAGTTTTGCGGGATTAAAATAGGCAATTAGTTTCAGTCATTCAATAAAATGTTATTTAAGTATGCAATATACTGCTAATTTTACTTCACAAGAGATGCGTAAGTTAGAATCCTGGGGGTAACTACTGGAGATATCTATAAACTTCGTCATGTCGAAATGTTTATATATTTGCTGAACACGGATTTGTGCACCAGTCACGTTCCTACAAAGCCAAAATCATCATCTACAACCTGGTCTGCTCTTTGGTAAGCCATATTCCTAGTGTTTTTTGAACACTTTTCAAACATGAGATAACACCCTATCTCCAAATTAATACTCAAACTGCTGATTTCTTGACCAGTTATTTTTTTGACCGAAAAAAAAATTTTTTTTAATAAATTTATACATACGTTATCATCGGATGAAGATGTAAGATGACGAGATAGCCAGTTTTTAAATTGAATTTCTCTTTCCCTGTAAAACAGAAATAAAAAGTTATGCTCATGCGTCTTAAACCTTATTAAAAACCAAAGCGCACTCAAAAACAATATTTTCGAATACAAGTCGTAACAATCTAATCAATTGAACTATATTTAGCTGAACAAGAAATAAAAATATTAGCACAAACACTAAACAATATTAAAAAAAAATCACAAATATACAATTATAGATAAAAAACGGACAAAAACCAACCCAGAAACAAAGTGTAATAAAGCGATGCAAAAAACAAATACGGTCGTAAATTATGTTGGCTTCAATTGTACTTCAATTTTTTTGGGAACATAAATATCAGCAACTGGCATTGATTTTATATTTTCATCTTGAAGTTCGATTTTGATGGTTACAACTAAGGATGGACAAATCCGAATCATTTGGAATTCGAATCTGATTCGTATACTTTTTTCGAATTGAATCACATCATTAATTCCGTGTAAATAACAAATACCCCGTTTTTACTATTACAACTTGTCTCCATTGTGAAAATCAAGAAATTTAAAGTAAATGGTGTATTTTTAATTCACACTTCATGTCTAAAAGCAACAATTTTCATATTTAAAAGAAAAAATAGAATCGACCTTGGTCATATTCTATCAAAATGAATTGCATTTTTTCATTAAAATAAAAATTTCAGTTTATTTAGCAAGATTTTTGTTCCTACGAACGATCAACTTGTGTTTGGAATCGATTCAGATCACTCGATGGAATTGCACAATCCTAGTTACAACCGATCATAAATTTTATTTTGTCAAGCATGTGTCACATATGGACCGCGTCTCATCGATGCGATCCATCAGTGACACACGCTGACAAAATTTTTTTGATTGAAAAGTAATAAAATAATGTTTATTTTGACGTACCTATTGTGTTTTACATGCATTAAAACCATCACTGCGTACTGCCATAAATCAAGAGCTTCAAGTTGACATGCAAAAGATACATTTAATGAGGTTCGGGTGGTAGGCTGAAACTGGTGGTGATACCGGTGATACCCAGCGGCATGTAAAGCACAAAACACTCTCGAAGATATTCTCAAGTCAAGTGGATAAGGAACTGAAGAACCTGACCTGAGTATGCTATCCAGGTTGTGAGATCTAAGGAGGAAAATAAAAGTATAAAAAGGAATTTAAGATAATCGGTTATTCATAATAGGCAATTAGGTGTGACTGCCACAGTTACAGCAGAAAACAAATCTGACATCCATGCAAAAATCCATGCACTCTGGGTTTATTGGTCCTTACTTAGTGTAAAGACATTTTTACTTATTTCACATGTAAATTTAATCACACTGCAGTGTGATTTGATACAATCGCTAAGTTGATCAACCTGAGCAAGATCAAAAAATATTTTGACATTAACTAATTTTATGTCACTAATAACTGACATAAAAAAAAAATCCCCTCTTAGTCCTACACCAGACTATAGGATAAGATTTCATTTCCCAGGGACAGTAAAACTGAGCATATGGCCTAATCACATGGTGAGTCATGACTTCTTGTGCAGACAATTGTTCCAAATCGGGAATGAAGGTCACCATCAGAGATGGTAGCCTAAAGCGTATTCCGAACTTTTTATCAATTGAGCTAACCAAGCACCTATCTATAGTTGAACTGCAGCCTGTAGGGTGAGCACTGAGCATAAATCAACTGTACAGACAAAGCAGTATAGATAGAAAATCCAGATTCTGTGCTGAGGTATCGTCGTTATGATAAAATTCCCTGTTACAATAAAGTTGCAACAAATGAAAGCAGATATCATGAATGGATGAGTACTCAGTTGGTAACTCCTTGAGATCACATTCCCTCTCAACGTGAGGAGGTACTGGAGCAACACAATACTCTCCTAATTCACTTGTGCCCTGAAATATAATGCACGTTTGAACTACATTCAGAATCTCAAACCTTTAAATACCTTTATCAATACCAGTACTCACCTTCAGTACAATAAAAAGTGGCAGTTTAGGTGTACCATAGTAACAAGCGTTATACAGACTGGCTGCTCTGCTACTCAGACACTCTAGGAAAGAGGGTCTCATCAGAGAAAAATTGAGCAAATGAGCAACATTTTGTGACATACCTTTTACTTGATGATTGAAACGACTTTTTGAGTGTCTAGTAGCCAACATACTTGAAAAAAAGGTTCAAAATCATCAATACTGCTATGCAATAGCAGTGTTGATGATTTTGAAGCTTTTTTGTACATTGAGAGAAAACGACATTGACATTTTGGACACCCGAAAATAAAAGATTCTGCCACCCTGGTGTAATAAAGTAGGTAGAGTTGTGCTTCGATAAGGATGTTTGAAGCAAATGAAATGAAAATTTTAGGCACCCGAAAAAAACACGACTACATCGCCATGCAGTTCACCAAATCCTATAAAGATACCGATAGTATGGTAGTGATAGCACAAACCATACTTTTAAACATTATTACTCTCCCTCTCTTCTTCTCAATTCATGTAATTGTCCTCAAAACCACTTATTTTTTCTTGTCCAATCCAGAAAAATTGGTAAAAGACATAATTAATAGAATAAAAAGAATAATTAATACATAATCATAATTTTTTATTGAAACTCGCTCCATGCAAAGGTATCAACTAAAGGCCACTTTATGGCAAAAGGCTACTTGAAAATGTACTACCAGCAACTGTACACCAAGTGGTAGTCATCTCAACAATGACCGACTTCTGCAGATAAGTACATGGAGTTGATCTAACCTTATGAGCAATGCTTCGATAGTAAAGTCGATTCTGTATTTCGTTTATCACCTTTAAAGAATGCAGAAAATATGTCAGAGCAACCATGAAGCCAGATTCCTACATGCTCCATCCTCATCAGAATTTTATTCGTCAGGCATGACCCAGTGATGGACTGCGCCTCAACGCCGCGATCCATCAATGGCGCATACCTGACAGAAGACTTTGGTTAAAATGTCTAATTGGGATCATTTCTGGACCACTAACCTGCCAAGCTTCATTGTACAATTCAATAGCATGTTGAATAGGTGACGTAGGAGGTGCAATGTACAAAAGATGAATCAGAAAACATCTCTTCCAATCTAAACCCTCACATGTGTTGATACCTCTTCGACTTGAGTGCCAAACCTGAGTGAGTAATAAACAAAGAAAATTTTTAAAAATTTGGTAGCGATAATGAATTTTTTTAATAATGTTCAATACACTATCAAAATGCTCTTTTTCGGTGTTAGTTCAGAAGAGTTTGATTAATTTCGTCGTCAAGAAGGATTGATATCAAATGGACTGTGCAAGACTTGCAAGGGATTTTGACCATAACTTACACATTGTTCAGACTTTATAGCATCTTTCCTGCTTGGTAGATAACACACAACAAAAAAAAACTCAGACAAACAAAAGAGTATTTAGCTTATAAATGGTAACAAAACATTTATAAAGTGAATTTCTATCACATTTCGAAAACTCGCGTCACCATTTTGAATTTCAGAGAATGAAAGAAGTTTTTTGAATATTTCACAGATTTCAGATTTTGACAACTTTTATATTTATGAGTATGGAACTTACTGCCTTCCCAGCAATGAGAGAGTATATTTTCAATGCAGTATCGGAAATATGTTGATCGGCTTTATTTCTTCCCATTCCATCAACTGCTTGGCAATCGCAACTCCCGATACTTGGGAATTTTGTATGGGATATGATCTTGAGTTTGCTGTTGATCCATTTTTTTGGATTCTCACGTTTATTACAAAAAAAATAAAGATACTGTAACAAAACCAAACAGCAAACCATCAAATATTTTAAATTGCACCCGAAGTGCATTATTTTGACAAAACGAAGTAGGCATCAATAGATGATAACGTGGACAACAGCGAAGATGATATTGATGACAGAAAAACGTTAAGCTGCTGAGGGGGTTTGAACTGCTTCAACTTTGGATGATAACGGATGGATGGTACATGGATTATTAATACAATCTCGATTTAAGACGGAAATGAGTCTGAACCTATTTTTGTGATGGGCAACAATCTTTCTCTCTTGTGCGCAATCAACGATCAACAATCAATATGCATATTTATTTTTTAAGAAACTAAATAATTTCTTTGGATTAGTGAAATAATATTATTTCTGCTATCTTTATCTCATCATTGCTATGTTCTTGTATACTATATCCTTGTATTTAATACAGACCTGTCCGCTAATACAACGACACAGAAGAAAGATATGTATTTAGTAGGGATCGTCTCATCCGAATAGTCGACATACTCAAATTTGTATAAAAAGTAATAACTTTTTGTAGTTAATTCTTAAATAAAGTTCTGTTTGCAGTAAAATTCTGATATATATGACATTAATCACGACTTTGATGCAAAAAAAGAAAAAATGGTCAAATATCAAATATATTTTTTTATAGCCACTTCTTGAAGTGGATCACCTTGTCCAAGACCTTGTAACTGCGGTCATTATAGACGGACAGGGTTACAATTGCTGGAAGGATATGATTTTTTCCTGTTCGACTTAGCCTATCCAAGTTATTACACCCTGGGTTGTGTGGTGGGACTCGAACCCGAGATCTTTAAACTGCGATGCCAACATGTTTAACCACTAGGCCATCTCATCCCAAATATATATATGTATACATTGTGATTACACTTTAAGTTGTAAAATTTGACAAGAATCATGACTTTGATGTGAAATAGGAAAAATATAGTCAAATACCAAATATACCGAAGCAATTACATTTTGTGATTATTTTTAATTTAAAGTCATTTTGCAGTAAATGTATATATGACATAAATCATGACTTTGATGCAAATGGAAAAAATGGTAAAATATCAACAATTATGTTATCTGAAATGTTGAAATATCATATCAATGATATAACGCATACTGAATACCATTTAAACTAAACCATAAGCACAGCCTCATGCTTCCAAGATCAATTGAATAATATTTCGCAGATTTTAAAATTTCGATTTTCTTTCAATTCTGGCTTGAAAACTTTTAAATTAATTAATTTGATTACCACTTAGTCTTGACTATCAGCTACAAAATCGATCAAAAATGTTTTACCAGTTCGGAGAGCAGTTTCAATAGCTTTATCAAGTTTTCCAGAAGTCATTTGAAAAAATATTTCTCTCAAACATCCGTCTTCATCTTCATTATCTCTTATATATATCTTCCTGTCATCTCCTAAGAATTTATAGAATAGTTGAATTTTGGATGAAACGTGATGTTCAAAGATATAAAATTACTAGATTTTGATTCACGTTAAAATCGTTAATTGTCCCTTAATTGGAAATATTCAAATTGCCATAGAAACTAGATTAATATAATTAGATCTAAGGCATTTTAAGAATCCCCACTGTATGGAATATTCTTAAATGCTTAAAAAAACAATTAACCACTATCTTGTAGTGGCTCTTTGCTATTAAGTGGCATTGCTTCCGGCCTTGCTCAGAGTCAATTTCAATAAAAAAATTGTTAAGTATAGAGCAAAGATGGCCCAGACCCCTCTTCTCCCATTAAAAAAAAATTCATCTTAGATCAAGTCAGAAAGAAACTTATTCGTGTGTCTCAATCTTTCATGCCGTTTTCTTCAGGCGATTAAAAAGGCTTCAAAACTATCAACACTGCTATGAAATAGCAGTTTTGAAATTTCGAAGCCTTTCGCATAGTTTACTGGGAAAAACTTGAGAAGACATGGAGATGATGGTACTCACCACGTATTTGTTTTTCTTTGAGTATGTTTCTTCGAGCGATGTTCTACCAGAGAGAATCGGTTCATCTCAACCAACATATACCATGTAAAAGCGCTATTCCATATTATACCTTTTATTTTACAGATTGTTACTTTCGAAGTGGAACATGGTTCGACCATCACCCGGGACATAAACCACATTACACTTTACCATAGCGATTCAGTCCTATTTGGAATATTTCACGCTATGAGTGCAGCTGCCTGTATTGCATCTCATAAGACGTCTTTGCCATTAAGTGGTTGTCAGCAGACTCCTTTTACGTACCACCTTTGGCTTTCCGTAGAGTGAATTTCAATAAAAAAGATAATAATTTACGAACATGACATAACAAATCCAACTTACCGTCATTTGCATTTTATAAATCCAAATGTGAATGAATCATAATAATTCAATCTAATTTTAAATAATTTTAATATTTTTAAAAAATGTATTCAACATTTTAAGATTTATTGAAGTTATACCTTCGATTGCTTCAATCAACCAAGTTGTGACTGTCATGTCCACATACGGATTTCGATCTTTCTTATTTTCAGATACATCTTCCATCTCAAAATCATCAAGATTTCCCCATAATGCTCGGCATAACCCAAGAGCCAGATGAGAGAGATACACAGTACCTAGAAAAAGATAGTATACAGTAGTATGAAAACTGATAAACCAGGGCCGTAATCTTGTTTCCCTCTAAAGTGATTTGACATTGTTTCCTCCAAACAATATCTATAATTCCAAATTCTGTGTAATTGACAAGTTTAAGCAGCGGTAATCAAATTGTTTAATCCAGCCAATGCAGGCAGTTTACAACAAGAAACATTCGAAAGGAAAAATATCAGGTCATATTGATACCGTAAAACAGTTAAATCGTTCTGTGATCGGCTTACTATCACATTTATAAAATTTTACCTTCCAAATTCACTTGATTAAACTAATTGACACCACCTATCAGCAATGTGTTTTTTTTGGTCAAAATGCAACTTTCATTTACTCCACTTACACCCATTTTTTTCGTGATTTTTATAAAAACAATTCAATGTGTAAAACCAGTATTGTAAACCAGTTTGTATCACTGCACAAAGTAACTCAGAGAATCTCAACCATAACACCAACGATTTTATATTTATTATTCTAACAAGACAAAAACAGACAACCAATATGTATATATAAAAGTATACATTGTTTGTGTATGGGTCATTAATAAGCAAAGTTTCATAGCTCAGTACTACTACGAAGATCTCATAAGCTTGCTATTGTCATGCGTTTTTTATGGTAAAAAATTACAATACCATAATAGCAATTCTGGTTTTTAAATATTCTTTAAAACAGATGACAATAGACATTTTTACACAAGTGGACTAAAATATTGCCATACAGAGATAGTTCAGACTATTCTAGCGATGTTCTCTCAGAACAAATAAAACTCCTCTGTGAGTTTAGTATTGTAGTTCAGTAGACTCAGAATGTCATGTTCACTGATCAAACTGTAGGAACAGCATTGGAGGATTTATGATATTCTAATGAAAACAGTTAGCGTTATATACATAATGCTTTTTGGATATCGTTGCTCATTGGAATGCCTCAGTGGTGTGATACACCAGTCATTCCTATTTAAGGCATTGTTCAGGTAAGCATGAATTAGACAGGAATAGTGCTTTATTAATAGTAAAGGACAATGGTTCGTTTTTTTATGAAGCTTTTTTTATTAAAATTCACTCTAAGCATGGCCGGGAGCAGTGCCCAAAAAAAATCAACTATATCATTCAATAACAAAAGTACAACTAAAAGATGTAGTACCAGCAACTGCACTCTAAACGGTAACATCCCGAATGGAACTGAACCGCCATGGTAAAGTGCAGAGAGTGGTATCTGCCCTGGGTGATGGTAAAACCATCTACCACTGCTTGAAATGTTTACATGTTGTTGAAAGTGAGAAACGTTCATGCCTTTTTCCTAAACTGGTTGAAATATTTTAAAATCATCAACACTGCTATGAAATAGCAGTTGTGATGATTTTGAGATACATTTGATGATGACAGTTACCGCCAAACTCTTTTTCATGATGGCAGTTACCGCATGTTTGAGCAAATGTTATCTAGTTATTCATTCAATAAAATACAAGAAATACTGTAGATGGATATAAATTTTAATGGTTAGCAAATAACTTCAACTGAATGTTATGGCGGAAATTCAGTAACAAGATAAACCATTTTCCTAAACTGTACATACATTATAAGAAAAAAATTTCTTATATTTGGTTTGATCAATAACATATTGTATTTGTTCTACAATTTATAATGGTAAAACAACTGTTAATAAGAAGATATAAACGGACAGACGCAGCGGGACAGGTACTCTCTGGGACACCTTAGATATTATGTTGTATTACTGTATAAACCATGCCAAGACAATCACAAAATGGGTTATTTCTTTTTTTCTCAAGCATGATCCACAGATGGAACACATCTCATTGATGCGGTCCATCAGCGTCATGCTTAATTGAAAAATGCTTTGACAAAATTTTCCCGATAGCCCATCCAAGGCCGAAGATGGCCAATGCTGATCAGGCATGGCTCATGCTTGATGACACAAATATTCACTAAATTGACAAATTGTTTGCAGGACAAACAAAAAACAGTTCCCACTAAGAGAAACAAGAGGAATTATTGGAAGTTGTTTGTCAGTAAGTGAGGAAGTCTTAATAATAAAAAATGGGGAATTGTAAAAACACCCAGAAACCAAGGCTTTTACATGTAAAATAATGTTATATTCAAATTTCTTTATTCTGTAAGTTTAATCAGGCGTAATCTATCAACAAGCTCAGGCTAATAAGTTACAGAAATCAGTGATTAAGAAGTAAAAATACCATCACCAGAATTATTAGACGTACGTAGCAAGATCGTACATCCGTCAAGAGAGTTTAGTACAAAACATTTAATTCAGTATTTAAGTAAAATGTAGACGTTAGAAATTGACTAAATATTTCCAGGCAGAATTTATTTCTCATATTAGAATAAATTTTAACTTTATTTCTCATTTTAGATGAAAGAACATTAAATCGATCATTTTTTTTTATCATCATCACAATTGTATAAAAAGAAACCTGATTTGTTGTACGCACATAGCCATTAAAACAATATAAAATTATCACCTCGATATAGAAAGCAGAATTATAGATAATCTATAACAAACATTCTCCTCATCATGACAATCATAAAACACAAGTTAATGATTGAAAATTTCAAATATTCATTAAAGGGAATTTTTATGATGCGCTACATTTGACCTATATGCGATAGTGGCAGAGATCGAAGCTCACTGCTGAAGGAACCTACTGGTATTTTAAATTATACAATATATTTGAATCCACAAAAAAAGATTTGAGAAGAATAGCGTGAAGATCTCAGTCAAAAGCAGATTCAAATTTTTTTTCTGTTGGCATTTAGTCCAATCAAAAATTTTATTTTGTCAAGCATAAGCCACAGATAGACCGCACCTCGACAACGCGATCCATCAGTGATTAAACGCTTATCAAATTATGTTTTGATTATATTTTTCCACTTGGACAGACTACGTTATTGTTTCAGTGCAGAAGCAACACGGAGCTTTCTAAAAAAAAAAAAAAAAAAGGAAAGATGAGATATTGTATTATGGTACTGAATTCTGACTATCAATTATTTCTGATTAGTTTAGCAATATATTAAGGAAAAAAATGTTGGAGTAAGAAGAGTTGCAAGACATCATATTCTAATGGACGCTCAAAATCTATCAGAGCAGGGCAAAAATGATGCAAGAATGAAATTTAAAGCTCAATTTTTGCTGTACAGTTTGGCATATATGATAATATTTTTAAAAATTTAATTCTTTTATCACAGAAAATGCACTGCTTCGACCCTAATAAACTTCATATAGGAGAATAGAATGTAAATGGTGACATGACCAAACATTTCATATGCTTCCCTCTTTTGGGAATTATTATTTTGCTACGATCAGCCATTGCTGAGGAGATACAATGTAAATCATCATGTTACAAAGTACGAGAAATTATTAAATTAGAAGATGGACGTTATTTGACTTGTCACACAGAAGGTATGGTTATACAGCATTTATGGTAGGAAGCAAGTTAGAAAAAACTAAGTACTGAGTGCTGAAGGTTAAATACAGCATTTATAACTCCTAAGGCTACCATAATTAATTTTTTTACATCCATACTCAAAATACTTTGCTAACAAGGCCATGGCTTATGTCATCACCTTCAGGCCATTGACCTACATGGTAAAAAATGGTCCCGGTCAGAGGCAGAGATTTTAATTACCGGGATACAATGAATGGACATGGACAATGTTGTGACTAGAGAATTTGCACCCATTATCTTTGTACACCTTTAAAAGAAAAACAGTTAAATTAAAATTGTATGCAATGGCGAGCAATGACAATGGTAACGGTGTAGAAAAGGCTTAATTATCATCAACACTGCTATAAAATAGAAGTGTTGATGATAATGAAGTCTTTTGGTTTATCCAACGAAGATACCAGTATGCCAATAATCCAGATACCCAAAATAATGCAAAAATATTTCGTGACCATGATGCGTCTCATCAGTGACTCAGATTTGGTAAAACATTGTTACACTTTTTCCCTATAGGCTATGGATATAGTATACTATTACAGTTGCTACAGATCCACCAAGGTCACGTAGACATGACGCGACAGCTTCTTCTGTACAAAATCCTGCATTAAGTTGGTATATCTCAGACAGAGAAGATGAAAGAATTGCTTTGAACATTACTTGGAGCATGAGAAGTGAGATTCCTGAGTTTTATTTGCCCAAACTAGCTATAGCAATAGTACTTTGGATAGAATTTTATTTTTATATGGTTGATATCTATGATGCAAAGCAAACCCCCCTTTTTTTTAATCAACTAGAAACAAATTTGTAAAATATGATCATTGATAAAACTTTTCTTAAGTTGGGTCGAACACTTTATAACTTTTATACAATACACAGGAAAAATTCGCCTAGGTCTGATGTCATAATATCATCAATTCTATAATTTTACAATAAGTTTAGACCATTGACAAAGTTCGGAATTTTCGTGATTCATCTTTTAAAATTTTTTGCTTCAAATTCAAAATAGCATGATAATATAACTTTTAATATTGCGAATTTCAGAATATAATATTCCCGACCACAAGCATCGTCGATATTTCCAAGGATTTTATTTAACTGTTGGATGGGAAGAGTATGTACTTACGTACATTGTCAGGGTTAAAATTAGTAAAAAGAAGCCCACTCTTGAGGACCGCTTGCTTAAACAAAATAATTCGTCGAAGGTGGGTAATAGAATGGAAGTGTAATGCAAGAGGCAACTAAAAGGAATCAAATAATGTGGTAGATTTGTGTTTTATCATTATCCAGGGCAGACACCACTCACTGCAATCTACTAGAGGTTCAGTTCTGTTGTGTTTCACACAAGAGTGCAGCTGCTTGTAATAATTTGCCTACCGGAATCGGTAATGGTAACATTTTTTCAGATGATTTCAAATTGTTATTAAATTTTATTACTGCCTCACTATCGAACAAAATTTATGTAAAGAAAGCTGTTACTTTATCCAGGGCAATATACATATTTACATACATATTTACATACATATTTATATACATATTTTATTAATACATATTTTTTTCATTTTTAGGATCTTTTCTTCAGTTATAAATGTTATGGAACTAAAGAACAGGTTATTCGACCAGACGATCAGTTGAAAGTTACTTATGAAGCAATTCCATTAGCACAAATAAATAACAGAAGATACACAAAATTAAAACAGATAAAAATTCCAGGTGAGTGTTTCAATCTCTACCCACATTAGAAATGTGCAAATAAAGCACCTTTCAATATATAATTTTTCTTCAGATAATTTAATAAAACGACATACCTCATTTATGTATAGGTCGGGACCATGATAAATTTTTTTTTCAAATCACTTTTAATTATATATTTAGATTGTACATCTGAAGGAGCGGTCAGATTTTTGGAAGTTCCATCAATAGATATCATAACAAATACATGTAGGAAAAGTCTGCAAGGTATGTACTTTTATGCTGGCACGTAATGGCTGGGGTTATCCTAGTAGCTCAGTTTAAATGGTGTTTGATATTCATTTTATAAATTAAAAGATTAATAAGATTTCATTTTTATCCTGTGGACAGGAAAGTATACGGCCTATAAATCATATGGCAAACCGCAACAGATGTGCAAGGACATTGTTGGTGGACGAAAACATAACTATCGCTATGTAAACCATGAACTGTATGCGTTGATGAGATGTTCACTTATCCTTTCGCATAATAATCATTCTGCAGATGATTGCAACCAAGGACATTAGTGCTGCGTAGCTTCAAGCGTAATCCTAAGGCTTTTACCGACTTATCTAGCATTTCATATAAGCAAAATTGCCATATTCACCATATTTATCCCAATTTGCAGTAAAGTCATGATTTATCATGATTTCATTGCAAAATGAACAAATTATAGAATCACAAAATGAAACTACTTTTAATAAATAGAATTCTAGTTTACTCGACTATTCGGATAAGGACATCCCTAATTATGGCTTACCGGTAATTATTACATTCATAAAGACTTGAATTATATAAAAAATTTACAGATATCCAATCCAGATTGAAGGAGAAATTGCTAGCTAATGAGTCGGATAAGCAAAACACAACAGAAGTCGGTAAGTAAATGCCGATATAAATATAACTTGTGTGTACCGGTACCACTGGTGAAATTAAAAAATGATTGAATGGCAAAACATTTGTTTTCATTTCACCGGTTGTGCATATTATACAAAATATGGAAGTATATGAAAATATAAAAACAGTGTTATCAATAGTTATCCAAAAATTATGACAACTACATACAATGTCTGAAATACCAAAATTTGATAACTTTCATTAAATTCAATTACACAACACTGCATTGGAAGAACTTGTATGTCTTTGATAACAATGTTGGCAAAACCAATTATCATTTACAACAGAAGCGTTATTTTGATATATCTAGATCAAATATTCTTGAAGAAAATAAAGGAATATAATAAAATTATTTTCTTGATTTACATAAAAATTGTAAAATTATTTCTGATTTTGATGTTACTGCAGTCTTCAATCGTTAGAACTTGAAAATTTGGTATAAAAAACCTACGGTACATTTACCAAAAAATAAATATATAAAACAACTGCTCATTCTGAATATTCCTCAACAGAACTATACATCAATATTACAAGTCAAGATTTGCAAGCCAAAGATGAGATATATGTCTGGCGTAAGTAAATGTTTCTAACAGTAATTAGTTCACATCATATTTCGCATATAGTTTTAGTGTTACTCATTAGCTAGTTGATTATCATCTTCAAACCAAGATATGATAGTATAGTTGATTATAGAATAATATTTTTCTTCGGTCGTTCGGATGAAGAAAAGAGCTTCAAAACCATAAACACAGCTATTTCATAGCAGTATTTATGATTTTGAACTCTTTCTATGATTTTGTTGCTCCCAGACACTGAAAAAGACGTTTTTGAGCAAGAGATATATCCCTAATTACGGACCATATTCTAATTTTGTCTGATGGAAACCATTTTCTTCGGGTGTCTGGGTTGCGCAATAGCTGGCATTTTGCCAGTTTGGTTGATATTTTATCAGTATTCAGTTTTCAGTGAAGAAGTAAAGATTTAAAACATTCAAAATTTATTTTCCAGACATGAAAGTAACCCACGCTCTGCTTATAGTACTTTTAATAGTATTATTATTGGCAATTTTCACAAGAATAATAACACATAGAAAAAAGGGACAGCTAGGTATACTCAGTTTTTTTTTTCATTTCTAGTGTAGTGAATTACTAATCCCATAAAATAGTTACCGGTACTGGAATGTCTTAAATTCTAGAGACGAAATTTTGACATGGTTAAAGATGACAAGTCTTTTAGATTCGAAATTTGAAATAATACCCACATGTTTGTTTCTATTGATTGAATACTCCATTCAGTTATTTAGTAAGATGACAATCGAACGATTGACTTAAAAATTCAAGTAACCAACGAATAAAAATTTTATTTTGTGGTCATTGGCAATGAATAAGTTGAGTACCAACTATAAATGAACATCGGTTTCCCAAGTAGGGCACAGGAGATATCGCACTGGAAAAGTCTCTCCTGAATCACCAGTGTACAAAGAGCTACATGAAATGCAGGAATGGGAACTAAGGAACTCCCATCCCTGACATACATGCCTATTGGCGCGAGTTCTTCATCTTCGTGTTCTACCAACCAGGGGGACAGAATCTTGATTTACTTCAGGCGTCCATGTTATTTTCTTTGGGCGACAAAAAGCTTTAAAATCATGATGATTTTGAACCTTTTGTGCAGTTTGTTGGATACCAGAAATTCAAATTAAGACCGTTTAAATCTTCTCATCACAGATATATCATTATTGAATATTGTCAACTGGCATTCTACCAGTCTGCTGCGACCTAATATCTCTAGATATTAAACTTTCAGCCAAGACAGAAGTAACAGAAGTATCACTCTCCATACTTATAATAGCAGACAGCAGTAATGAAATGAATATGAAACTGACTCGGCAAATCACACATCGATTACGCAAGGAACAAACGTTCAAAGTAACATGTAACTATGAAGCGAGAATACAAATTTCAAATGATCCGTTATCGTGGTACACGACGCAAATTGATTTATGTGATGTAGTCGTATTCACTATAATTTATGACGAATTTGACTTCGATAATTTCATTCGAAAGGAAAATTGTAATATCAAAAACGGAACCTCAAATGAGCTCAAAAATGTGAAAGACTATATTTTCACAAATTGGAAGCATGCTCAAAAAGACTGCATAATTCTGGTGAGCGATTGTACAGAAAAATCACCGCCAAAATCCAGACAGAGATTGAAAATTTGCTCATATGGTGATACTACTATGCAACATGACGAATTCATAAAAATGTTACAGAAATGCAAATGTAAAAAACAAAAAAGGAAGAATAAATCAAGAATGGAAAAAATTGCAGGGATTGCTGATACTGTTGTCAGTTATAAGAATAAACCAGATGTTCCTGAAAATACTTCACTTATGAGAGATTCTGGGATCCATGACATGGAACCTGTCGTTAAAATTCATGGATGTAACAGTCAAGAAGAGCGGCAAAAGCAATCCACTGCGAGATACAATAAAACAGGGGCAAGACCAAAGCAGAACAACTATTCTACGCAATGAAGGATAAATTATTCCATTTACATTCATTCATTTTATTTTCAACATTTCACATTGGGCAATAAGATAATGAAAAATCAACTATATGGTCCAAGGGAGTCGTAGGGGACCAACATGCTTGGTCATGAAGAATAACACCTTCATCTAAGACCACAAAGACGTCATGGAACGTCATCATAATATTAACATGTATATCCTTTTATGATGGTAGCATCTCACTATACAATACTTGATGCACTCAAACATTTGTCAAAGTTTACAGACTGTCCGAGGCATAAAAACGAAATATCCACCAAAAGGAATAGGAAGACTGAAAGCAGAGCTATTCAAATTTCTACTCTGTCATGTGCTATCGGGTTTGGAGCAAATTTGAAGCTTGAAAACGATTGGAATGGCCATAAATTTGATTCAAACCTTTATTCTTGGCTTGCATAATATGAAAAGTTGAGCGGAGCTCAAAATTTATACAAGGTTCTGAACTTCAATTTTCGACAATATATTTTAGTCCAAACAAAAAGAATGAATCGACAAGACGTCAAGTTTTGTAAAATTTCAAGATATGATGTAAATGCAGAGATATGTCCACAGGATATATGAACTAGAGGCTTGGTCCAACATTTTTAGCCAATTTGATTTTAAATAATTATTTTTCGCCATAGAGCCCTCATATGCCTGTAGTAACTGCTTTGCTTTTTTTGTACTTTCTGTGAAAAACCACACATCGTGTACTATTTTAATGCACCGTACTACTATTTTTTTGAGACACTATAAGTCCGCTAATAAAGTCGTAAAAATAAACAATTGAGTTTTCTTTTAGCATTAGTTGGTAAAAAGAATATTAAAAAAATAAACTTTCGTTACCGTACTCAAGAGCCAAGATGCTAAAATTAACGTATTTCAAAGTAACTTTAATTTGTAGTTAAGTAACTTTGTGCCTATGTCTCCATTACCGCGGTAAGCAATCAGTATATAGAATAAAAACAATTCATCACACATATAGGAAAAATTGACTGATTCCAGAACTCAAAAATAAAACCATACGCCCCTGACTAATTCAAATAGCATCAAAGTTCAAACTACGGCATTTCAGAAACCCACAATTTTTTTCCGCAACGTTATAAGATGATATATTAATAACGCTATATCTATCAAGTTAAACAGGAGACGGTTTTGATGGGAGATATTTCTTGATGAGACATTAATTATTGATGAAACACAGGTTGGCAAACATATTGACTGAATAATAATTTTCCATTACCACAAACATCGCCGGACAAAAATGGAAACCGAATTGGTTTTAAAAAAAATTCATTTAACACAACTCTTATTCCTATTTGAACAGGTGTGGACAACAGACATACCACACCTCAGAGCTAGAAATTAATCAGTAGTGCTTGATTGTTCAACAAACTACAATTTACCAGATGGCGTGGTATGATAATATCATACTCATTGTCAATTGGTGAGATACAAATACGCGAGCTCTAATCGTCACAGGTTTGAAACCTGTGTATTATATGTCAAGGATTGCCGGGCACTTCGCCATCACATGTCAGTCCACGTAACTTCTGACGGCATCTTCCTCCAATATGTCAATGTACAAGAAAAATCGATTTTAAATTAAACAGGAAAGAAAGAACCCCAACTGTGACTTCAAAATAGTATCTTTACAAGGGAGGTTGTGGTACACAATATAGCCGAGTAACATTCTAAGTTTTCCTCTAGTGTAGAATAAAAACAAAATCTTATCCTATTATTACCGTATATTCTGATAATGAATACCAATCATAATGTATTTGAAAGATGAAATATTTGTTAATTCTGAAATTGTAGGATTCTCTCTCGGCATTGTAGTCGAAAAAAAATTTGATTACATTTATTGAACACCTTGATGACAACAGATCATTAATAACATGAAAAATAAAATGACACAGTGTTCTAAAAGAACACAGCGCATGTATGGACCAATCATGGATTACAGGAGCACAAAACGAAATTGTTCAGTAAATATTTTCAAGGGCTTCCAGAGTAAGGAATGTTTAAAAATATTATTATTATTACGGTAAGTCTTGTGGCTGTGTATGCATATTGCACTTCGAACTTCTATCTGGCGCTTTGTGGAGCTCAAAATTAACTGCTGTTTTCATTCCCAATAAGTATTTGATAACACAAGCTTTATTATTATTATTATTTAAAATTATTTTCTAGGATTCTTTAATACAGTTATCATGTATGAGGAAGGATCGTAAAAATACCAGTAACTATAGTTTTACTCACCCCAGGAGCATTAACTCGGGACATGTTCAGGTTGTGAAATCTGCTGGAGATGGGTTCACTGTCGAACAATGAATACGAGCGCTTTCTAAGAATTCAATATCATTGTCGATAGTTTGGTTGTCGACGTCACCAGTTTCATTGTTGTAGAGATGAAGAGCACATTGCACTTTTTCGAACTTCACTTGAAATCCCTTTTCATTTGGTTTCCTGGTTTCAGAAAATATTTATTATATTAATTATATCACAATCTTATGCATTAGGGTATTGTTTTTATGACCCACTAAAAATGGTTTATCATCGGATATCGCTTGTCAAAAATGACTTAATATCATTGGCTGTGGAAAATCGAATGTCGTTTGAATCTCGAATTATAATACCAATAATAACTACTACCGATGTATAATTTGATTTTGCCAAGCATGAGCCACAGATAGATCACACCTAAGCGGCTCGATCCATCAGTGACTCCTACTCAACAAAATACACTATGTGTTGAATTACTCTGACTGGATAAGTTCAAAATTTGAAGCAAACCGATTATCAGCAGCAAATATAGAAAAGCTATCAGTTCCTCTCCAAGATTGGGAGTCGACGCTAGATTGATTATCATCATCACCATCATTAGTTTCACTTTTAGCTGTTCCGGTCGTTCCACTGTGTACGAGAGACCAATTTGGACCCCAGCCAACTCGAAACGAGCGACCCACATACAATCCAGAATCAGCAATGCAGCTGAATGTAAGAACTGGATTACAAAAATACCCTTAATATGCTGAGGTAGTTTATTATAAAGCTTTACGCCGTCATAGAATGTGATAGACTGGCAGAATGTCGCTTACTCTGTTGCTCAGAAGAAAATTTATCAAATGGAAAATATTATATTTTATTCATCTCTTGCTAGAGGAACAACATGAGGCTTTTCGAATGTCCTGTTCCAACCATACGGTAGAAAAAGGTTCAGCATCATCAATTAAATAGCAGTGCTGATGCAGTTTTGTGAAGCCTTTTGTCAATCCAGAATAAAATTACATAAAAAATTTTGGAACATGTCTATTGAAATACAATTTGGTATCAATAAGTTTATGATAAACTTTTCTAACTGCAAACTGTCTAACCCAGGTCACTTGCAGGACCCGGGTCATAAATGCAGGACAATGTAAATCCTGGAACTTATCAGTAACTTTTGTTAAGTTAGAGACATTCCCTCACCCAAATAGCGAAGAAGACAATCTTTAATCTGATTTGTATGTGGTTTATTAAAAGATATTCGTCTTTATTCTTTGAAATGAAATTCAAGTGAAATACCTGTGTTTGGTTTTTGCGATAGATCTGTTAACTGGAACAGATGATGGGAATCTTTTCATCGGGACAACCGTTGGTGCTTTCACTGTGTGAACTTTAACAGGTACATTCCTTTAAAAAGAAATAAGATTACATAAGATAAGGAATAAACTAATGTTGCATGGACTAATTTTGAAGGTTATAACTAAAATTTACCACTTTTTATTCCAATATTATTAGAAATTTTGACCACTGTTGAAAATCAAAAACAATCAAATTTGTTATGCATAATACTGTGTAGTATCAGTTTCAGACAGGAAGTATTTTAATAATCGAGGCATTTTAGCAACAGCAAGTGATAAATTGACAAATTGAAATTGATAAATTGACTTGAATGAGAGTTTAATTTAAAATGATACAATTCAAAATCTCAATTTCACAATGGAATTCCCTCATGAAAATAATTTTGCTATCTTTCTCATTTTGTAAATATAATTTAATTACACAACAGAACGTTAACATGAACAGGAGAATGTAAAAAAAATGTTAGCGCGATCTTGCACACAAAATTGAGAACTTGGTAATGGAATTAGGCATTTTTAAATATTTGAAAATTTTGATATCAACTTGCTTGAATAAAATCTTTCACTAATAAATGATTTGATATAAGATAACAAACAAAAGGATCTGAATCAACATATTCGGATCGGATAGTAATAAGATACCGGTATCAGACACAGCTCATAATTGCTTGGGCCTCAATGATAGACTAGTCATGTATATGACTATGAGATTTATCATAGCTTCACTCCACAAAACTAATTCATCAGTTCTCCAACGTAGCCACCAAATTCAATTTGACGTAACAAAATTCAACCAAAAAAAGAGCAGGCTTAGTCGGTTGACTTTAAAATTTAGAAAACAATAATCACAGAAATGGAATCATATAGAAATACTCACATTTCAATATGATCATCTTTCAACAACAATGGAGATATTCCCATCATTGATATTGAACCAAAATCTGATCTCCTCTTAGATTTGCCGAAAATTATATTTGAATGAAGTTGTCCATGCAATGCGCCTTACACAATCAGGGGAGACAGAAGGTCTCGAACCGTTGAATAGCGGTTCACTTTGTCTGACAAATTCAAACTGTATAAGTTTCAGAAAAAACACAGATCAAACTGTAATCTGGTAATGAGAAAGGCCTTAATATTTTGACATGTTCCTAAATGTCCTACTTTATCAGAGTAGCAGAATGCCAACCTTTCGCTACTCAAACAGCCAAAGAAAATGTGTTCCATCAGAAGAAAATTTAGTAAACGAGCATTATTTTATGATATTCATGGCTGGAAAATGTATGTCTCATTTCGAGTACCTGGTGGTAACTGAACTGTTTTAAAAAAGGTGCAAATCAGCAATACCACTATGAAATAGCAGTGTTGATGGTTTTGAAGCTTTTTTGTTAATTAGTAGAAAATGACCTGAACAAAAGGAAGATTCTGTCACACTGTTTTATCACTTGCCTATTAAACGTGTTAGGCAATGTGAAGTCTGCATGTAGGCTATATAATATTGATGTTAGACTGTCTATGTTAAAAGCGAAACAGGAACACAGATGTGGTTTGATTTGACTTTTGATCCTCGCTGCACCGAATCCATGAATTGTTTTCCTTGATTTTGCTTGTGTTAAAGATATATCCCTTCCAGGACTATAATATAAAAGATAGATACGATTACCATTCGTTTTAAACCATGGCTTCAGGAATACAGTTGATAATAAAAATCAAAACATTCGTTGCAACAAATTTTATTATTTATATTCATCACTTTTAAAACTATTCTTAAAACGCTCTGAATCATATAAATAGTTATTAGTCTTTGAATCTAAAAATGGTATGTCATACATACGGATAAGGTTAGTCTGAAAGCGGAGAAATATTCATCGTAATAATTCTGAAGAATTATGAAAGTTTATTCATTATAAGTACGTAGTATATTATTTGTATGTGCTAATCTAATAGAAAGCCTTCAGAACAGACTATGTTCCTAGATGCCAATTCAGAACATAAAATAACAAGGGCAATGAAAAGGAAAAAAAAAAGTCTTCCTAGTTGTCAACAGTGTTACTACAAAATATTTATTTTCTGCACAATTTCCTTACTATCAGACATTTTTTTATAAAAATTACCTGTCAGAAATTTCATGCTATCTGCGCTGGAAAGTATATAAAAAAGATATATTCAGGTTTCCAGAGACTTATTCCTGTGCGAAAGATATTAAGGATGGGATTTCATTTTTATCGTATGGGGGAGCCGAGAACCAGCGGCTTAATAACACGGCAAGCCATGACCTCGGGTGCAGACACCCGGTTTCAAATCGAGGTGAAGGTTTTTTGGATATGATATCACTTTCATTGTGCAGGAGAGGAAAGCTGATAATAGAGCTTAACCATATGGCGAACCACGACCTCTCTTGCAGATACCAGTTTCGGATCGGGGTGAAAGTTTTATTTTATTGTATCTCTCACTTTTCTTGTGCATGGACCTGTTTGGTGAAGGAAGCCTATCGTGTTTCTCATTTCTCTCTGTGCACCAACCTGCATGGTGTAGTAAACCCCAAGCAGTATTTACCTGAACAACTGTGCAGTGGCAAGGCGTCCAGAGAAGCTCCACATATCCCAAAGGATTTGAACCCATGCCAGGGCAATGCGTATTCCCAATGCTTTACCCATTAGGCCAATGGGGCACCATTCTTAAGCATATTTGGTAGCATGCGTAGTTTTTTTACAACCACCCAATGCCTTGTACTTGCAACCACTTATAAGACGCGCAGGGTTACAATCGCTGAAAAGATGATCTCTTCCTGTTCGGCTTAACTCCTCTATAACCTAAATAGCAAGCTTATGGAGGTGTTTATCTTGTCCCAATAATAATGGACAGCCGTTCAGTCAAAATGTTCATTCTTGTGGATAGTCCACCAGTAACTGTGTCACAAAATGAACACCCCAGTGTCTATTTGACGGTCCCGAATTCACATGCTGTTTAATACAAACCTATCCCACTACCCCTAGTAAATCACCAAAAAAAAATTTTACAAGATAGAGTCGTGTTAAGCAAAAAAACAAAATATTTTACAAGAATTTTGCAAAAAAAGTGTTTCAGGAATGATTGCTGATATTAGATTGCTAACAATTATCTTTGTTTATCCAGACTCAGACAGTATAATGACTCTATTCAATCACTCCTGGCGTTGCTACGGAAACATGCATGCCAGATTTGGTAGATGATGATTTCACTCAACAATTGATTCAATAAAAATGTTTTCGAATCAAAGCAGAATATGCAAACCCATATTCCATTCGGTCAAGCATGAGCCACAAATGGAACACACCCTGTGGCGCTTTCCTTCAGTGACTGATACTTGGCAAAACATATTAAGGTAGATTACTTTATGTGGAAATTTCTGCATCGTGTTACATTGAAGCTGAATAGAACTATGCAACATAATTACCTACAGAAAACAAAAATACGAAGATAGACAAAAAAATTAGAGAAAGGCAAAAAGCGAGGACAGGCAGTGTTCTAACAAAACTAAAATAATTGGAAGTTAAACCCGTAAGATACAAGAAAGCAAAGAGTAATTGCACCCTAACAACAATTTTTTTAGTTATCTGTTTTCCAAAATGCCAGTTATAAAAAATTTGCAAATATTTTGTTAAGTATAAGTGAGTCACTGATGATCTAACCGATACATCCCTAACTTATGTTAGACATACTAAAATTTCTCGACAGGACAAGCTTAATCATCAGTAACAAAAAACAGCAAAAATATTCCACCAAATTCTGTGTTCATTTTGGTCATTCTCCTTTAGTAGTTTGGGGAATTGTCCTTCAGAGAGTTTCTCTCATCTTATTAATGAAAAAAATTTAACCTTCTGCAGTTTTGATCTCCATAAATACTCATTTACCTACCAGTGAGTCAAATATAACCCATACCCTAGTGGGCTGATCTGACCACTTTATATCAAAATTATTTTTGTCATGTTCATCTTTAGCCAAATTTTAATGATATCGCAAATGGGTTGTGGCTGAACAATTCTGTTCAACTTGAGGCAAAAATGCAAAGGAGCATCATGGTAACAGTTTATATAAACTGATCATCCAGATATGACATTTCTGCAAATTTCAAATATACTGATAGCTCTGCATCACACTCGAAATCAAATGGTATGATTTCAAATGACTCAAAATGGTATTGATCACTGCTCACATATACCAAGATCTCGATACTCAACCAACCATTTTTGGTTTTGTGATATCACCGCTAGAAGTGAGTGTTGTCATATGATTTCGAACCATAGTTTTCAATTCTTGTATTGCGTAATCTTCAGGTAATCGTAATTGTTCAATATGTCGCTCGAGAAGAGAGGAAGATCCTCTATATTGCATTGGTGACATCATATGGTCATTTTGATGTTGTAGCGTTTGAACTACTTGATATAAATTGAGGATCTGCTTCCCCATTTCTGTAATAAAAAGAGGTTAGATTTTAAGTTTTGTTCTAAACAACACAAGTTTAAAGTTATCTTATTTTGCATTGCTGTCTTTTAGTACCCAGAACTTCTTCTCTATTTTCTTCTGATGGTCAAAAAATATCAATACAGAGATTTCATAGCAGGAATGATGATCTTGAATCTTTTCGTACAGTTTTGTTGCTGCAACACACCCAAAACGATGCATTTCAGTCCGCTAGCTAAAAATTGATTTATCCACCAATATCTTTTTTTTCGGTAATTTTCTTCCGGTGTTGAAGCAGCATGAACGCTGCAATTTTGCTGGTCAGATACAACTGATCAGCATCTCACAGTTGCTTAAACATATAAAAATGAAAAATTTTCATTGCTCGCATGCAAAAAAAAAAATTCAATCGGTCTTCACTTGAAAAACCAACCTGCTTTAGCCAATCTATCCCTTGCGTTTCTTGTTTCTAATCTTGTGACCCTATGGCATAATGAGGTTATAGCTTCTCGCAACTCTTCTAAATTATTTTCCAACGTGGGCATATCAGACTGAAAAAGAAGAGGCAAATTTTAATGATGAAATTCAAAAATTTCGGTTTTTGAAATTAAAAAATTCTTTTTTTATTAAAGTTCACCAATATATGGGTATTCCACCTATCATGAAGACAATATACAAAGAGTTTGCTTATGATATTCTTTTCATAAGAACTGCTGGTCCAGGTGACAAGTATTATAGTTTAATAAACAATAATACTTGTCACCTGGAACAGCAGCTCTGATTAAAAGAATATTATAAGAAAACTGTGTGTCAAGAATGTGAAAAGGTTTGAATATTGGCGTTTACTGTATTAATCCGAATACATGATATTTTTAATATACAATTAAGGATCTCTTCCAACCTACAGCCAAAGAAGACATTGTCGACCAACTTGAAAAAATCAAAAATTTGCCCCTAAGTATTCTCAAGCCAAGTTTTAGGTATATGATTTTCGCAATATAGCTATTTTACTACTTTCAAATACCATTTCAAGAAATACAAACGATTTTGGTAAAAACTTGATAACTGACGAATACGTTAAGATACAAGTACCAACCATTTCAAATCCACCCTAAATTCATCATACTGTCTGTTAACGATATTTACAAAATCTGAACGATTACTTGCTTGTGAAAAATAAATAATGTTTTGCAATTTTCACTGCAAAATAAATCAATTTACAATATACCTCAAAAATTTTCAGGAAAATATTCTTGATAAAAACATCAGAGGATGTGATTTATTTTAGCCAACTCTTAAAATATAATATCGAATTTTATGTTTCTTTTTCTAAAATATAGACAATAAATGCTTAACAAAATAAAATTTCTGATGACCTTGGATCCGTATGTGACTATTGTCACAAGAATACTTAAATAGATAGTATGAAAGTAAAAAAAAACAAGATTATAAGTTATTGTTTTCTCTGAAGAAGTTGGGCTATATATATATATACTTCTAATATTCGTGGAAAGAGATCATTTTGTTTTCATTTACAACAGATTACCTAGGTTTATAATACAGACCTCTTGTAATTCTTTTATTCTATTACTGATAACGATATAATCAAGATAAACTTTTCCTGCAATTTCCCAGTTTGGAATCAACGATGATCGGTCATCAACTTGGATATGTTCAAGTAGAGAATATAGATAATCAAGGTTATCATCGATAAGAGCATCTGAAACAGAACATGAAAAGGCTAAAAAAAGCAAAGTGACAAAACTTGTTTTCCATAACGCACCAGGTATTTTTCAAAGAAGTACAAAACTTTCTGAAAGTTTACTATATTTATAGCAATAATAATGCCTTTTTTAGCCCGCAAAGATGAGAGTACTGTGGAACGAAGTTGACAAAATATTGTTGGAAATAAAATTTGTAGAACGTGAAAATGCAATCTTACAAATTTCCTTTACTACAAAACTTTTTCGATGGAATGAAAAACCAATGCAGTGCACGTTACAATCATTTTACATATACAGGTACCTTTAAAACCAGATTTAGTGTCTAGTAGAATGGAATTCAGAATACCGAATCCTGTTGCCAAATTAGATTCCTGAATACCATTATTTGGCATTCAATCATGCACCAAAATGTCAAACAGGCTATCCAAAAAATCAGGGACGAAGTTTCCTTACTTGCTCGCAACAGCATGTGTGAAAAAACACTATATTACAACGTTTTCGACTTACGCTGCTTGCGCTCGCTCAACAAATGTGAATTAGCAATCGAATTCTATTATCAGATTCAAATACACTTTTTGGATTCGAAAATTTTACGATTCAAATACACCTGAATTTAGTATTCTGTCTGCCCATCCTTACTTTCAAAGACAAGATATTTTGCATACCTGCGGCAATATGCTTCATTATAACATCGTGTCCACATTTCCATCGTCTGGCATAAACCAATTCTTCCGCTTCCGTGAGTTTATCTTCAATATATCGAGATTTTAATGCTTTGGCTTCATTCAACCAAGGATCCGGTATTTCTAAACTTATTTTCAGGAACTCTTCTTTTTCCTGAGAATATGTGGCCCGCTTATAAGATTTAAACTCAATTAAAATTGATTCAAATATATGTTCAAGCATGAGCACAGCATCAATGGCTCAGGCTTGACAAAAATATTATCTGATTCAGGAAGGAATAGTTCACCTTCTAAATTTGTGATCACTTCTTCAGGATCAAATTAAGATTCCGAAGCATAGCAAGTGGCACTAAATTAAATCATGTCACATGTTTAGTGGTCAAAGAGAACTAGATGCATGGGAGAAATTGAGTTTTGCGGGATTAAAATAGGCAATTAGTTTCGGTCATTCAATAAAATGTTAGTTAAGTATGCAATATACTGCTAATTTTACTTTGTTTGCCCAAGTTATATATTCTAAAAAAAAAATAAATTTTTTTTTATAAATTTATACATACTTTATCATCGGATGAAGAAGAAAGATGACGAGATAGCAAGTTTTTAACTTGAATTTCTCTTTCTCTGTAAAACAGAAATAGAAACAGTTATTTTCATGCATCTTAAACCTTAATAAAAACTATTCAAAAACAATATTTGTGGATACAAGTCGTAGCAATCTATTCATTTATTTATATTTAGCTGAACGAGAAATAAAAATATTAAATGAGACACTAAACAAATTAAAAAAAAAATTACAAATGTCCCATTATAGATAAAAAAAAATGGAAAAGAACCAACTGGCAACAAAGTGTAATAAAACGGGGCAAAAAACCAATACAGTAGTAAATCATGTTAGTAAGTGTAATTTTTTGGTACACATTGATATTAGCAACTAGCATTAAGTTTATATTTTCATTTCAAAGTTTGATTTCGATGATTACATCTAGAGCTTGGCAAACCCAAATCATTTAGGAATTTGAATCAGACTCGAATAATTTTTTCGAATTGAATCAAATCATTAATTCTGTGTAAATACCAAATACCCCGTTTTTATTATTACAACTTGTCTCCATTGTAAAAATCAAGAAATTTAAAGTTAATGGTGTATTTTTAATGCACATTTCATGTTTAAAAGCGACAATTTTCATATTTTAACGACAAAATAGAATCGATCTTGGTCATATTTGACCAAATATCGATTGCATTTTTTCGTTAAAATGAAAATTTCAGTTTATTTAGCAAGATTTTTGTTCCTACGAATGATCAACTTGTTCTTCGAATCGATTCAGATTACTGAATCGAATTGCACAATCCTAGTTACAACCGATGATCATAAATTTTATTTTGTCAAGCATGTGTCACAGATGGACCGCGTCTCATCGACGCGATCCATCAGTGACTCACGCTGACAAAATTTTTTTGATTGGAAAGTAATAAAATAATGTTTATTTTGGCGTACCTATTGTGTTCAACGTGCATTAAAACCATCACTGCGTACTGCCATAAATCAAGAGCTTCAAGTTGACATGCAAAAGATACATGTAATGAAGTTCGGGTGGTAGGCTGCAACTGGTGGTGAAACCCTGCGGCATGTAAAGCACAAAACACTCTCCAAGATATTCTCAAGTCGAGTGGATAAGGAACTGAGGAAGCTGAACTGAGTATGCTATCCAGGTTGTGAGATCTAAGGAGGAAAATAAAAGTATAAAAAAGAATTTAAGATAATCGGTTATTCATAATAGGCAATTAGGTGTGACTACCACTGTTACAGCAGAAAACAAATCTGACATCTATGCAAAAATCCATGCACTCTGGGTTTATTGGTCCTTACTTGGTGTAAAGACATTTTTACTTATTTCACTTGTAAATTTGATCACACTGCAGTGTGATTTGATACAATCGCTAAGTTGATCAACCTGAGCAAGAAAAAATATTTTGACATTAACTAATTTTATGTCACTAATAACTGACATACAAAAAAAAATCCCCCCTTAGTCCTACACCAGACTATAGGATAAGATTTCATTTCCCAGGGACAGTAAAACTGAGCATATGGCCTAATCACATGGTGAATCATGACTTCTTGTGCAGACAATTGTTCCAAATCTGGAATGAAGGTCACCATCAGAGATTCGTAGCCTAAAGCGTATTCCGAACACTTTATCAATTGAGCCAACCAAGCACCTATCTATAGTTGAACATCAGCCTGTAGGGTGAGCATTGAACATAAATCAACTGTACAGACAAAGCAGTATAGATAGAAAATTAAGATTCTGTGCCGAGGTATCGTCGTTATGATAAAATTACCTGTTACAATAAAGTTGCAACAAATGAAAGCAGATATCATGAATGGATGAGTCCTCAGTTGGTAACTCCTCGAGATCACATTCCCTCTCAACGTGAGGAGGTACTGGAGCAACACAATACTCTCTTAATTCACTTGTGCCCTGAAATATAATGCACGTTTAAACTACATTCAGAATCTCAAACTTTTCAATACCTTTATCAATACCAGTACTCACCTTCAGTACAATAAAAAGTGGCAGTTTATGTGTATCATAGTAACAAGCGTTATACAGACTGGCTGCTCTGCTACTCGGACACTCTAGGAAAGAGGGTCTCATCAGAGAAAAATTGAGCAAATGAGCAACATTTTGTGACATAAGTTTTGCTTGATGATTGAAACGACTTTTTGAGTGTCTAGTAGCCAAGAAACTTGAAAAAAAAGGTTCAAAATCATCAATACTGCTATGCACTGCATGACCCAGTGCTGGACTGCGCTTCAGCGCCGCGATCCATCAATGGCGCATATCTGACAAAAGACTGGTTAAAATGTCTAATTGGAATCATTTCTGGACCACTAACCTGCCAAGCTTCATTGTACAATTCGATAGCATGTTGAATAGGTGACGTAGGAGGTGCAATGTACAAAAGATGAATCAGAAAACATCTCTTCCAATCTAAACCCTCACATGTGTTGATAGCTCCTCGACTTGAGTGCCAAACCTGAGTGAGTAATAAACAAAGATGATGTTTAAAAATTTGGTAGCGATAAGAATTTTTTTAATAATGTTCAATACACTATCACAATGCTTTTTTTCCTAGTACTCCCAAGACTTCCTCATTTCGGTGTTAGTTCACAAGAGTTTGATTAATTTCGTCGTCAAGAAGGATGGATATCAAATGGACTGTGCAAGACTTGCAAGGGATTTTGACCATAACTTACACATTCTTCAGACTTTATAGCATCTTTCCTGCTTGGTAGATAACACACAACAAAAAAAAAACTCAGGCAAAAAAAAGAGTATTTAGCTCATAAATGAAAACAAAACATTTATAAAGAAAGTTTCTATCACATTTCGAAAACTCGCGTCACCATTTTGAATTTCAGAGAATGAAAGCAGTTTTTTGAATATTTTACAAACTTCAGATTTTGACAACTTCTTTTATTATTATGAGTATGGAACTTACTGCCTTTCCAGCAATGAGAGAGTATATTTTCAATGCAATATCGGAAATATGTTGATCGGCTTTGATTTCTTCCCATTCCATCAACTGCTTGGCGATCGCAACTCTCGATATTTGGGAACCTCTGGTTTGCGCAAGCAAGAGAGCTAGTCTTGGATTGGCTGAAAAATGTTCAATATTATTAATTTCGGCCAATAAATATCCCCGCTTTT
Source organism: Styela plicata (assembly GCA_963675895.2). NCBI lineage: Eukaryota > Metazoa > Chordata > Ascidiacea > Stolidobranchia > Styelidae > Styela > Styela plicata. The sequence goes on from OZ023150.1 coordinate 2,947,500, forward strand.
ATCCAGTCCCCTCACTCGTCATGTGGTTCTCCTTTCACTGTCTCTCGTTATTCATCCAAAACAGAATATAATCTAATAGCAATAGGATTTTTTATTTTCTTCAGATTACAAAAAAGCTTCAAAACCATCAACACTGCTATATCATAGCAGTATTGATGATTTTCTAACCTTTTTTGTTCATTTGGTGGCTCCTATGCATTTAAAAAGCGACATTTTATTTCTTTAGCAAGAGATTTATCATAAAATGTTACAGATTTGGAAAATTTGCGGATGGTAGCCATTTTTTTCGAATATAAGAGTAGCACAGCAGCTGTCATCCCGCCAGTGTGTATAAATCAATCAAAGGTGCATACTTTAACAAAAAGAAACTGTTAGGGATGCGGACATTTTAACTTGTATATGATATAATCTAGAGTTTGACGTAGATCCATTTTATGAATTCTCACGTTTATTGCAAAAAAAGAAAAGAATGATACTGCAACAAAACCAAACAGCCAACCATTAAATATTTTAAATTGCACCCGAAGTGCAATATTTTGACAAAACGAAATAGGCATCAATAGATGATAACGTGGACAATAGCGAAGATGACATTGCTGACGGAAAATGTTGAGCTGCTGAGGGGGTGTGAACTGCTACAAAATCAGGAAAGGGTCAGAGCGACTGTGGATGATAATTTCGTTATATCACAAATCAATATGCATACTTATTTTATACCAAACTAAAAAATTTATTTGGATTAGTGAAATAATATTATTCTTGCTATCTTTATCTTATCATCGCTATGTTCTTGTATACTATATCCTTGCATTTAACATAGACTTGCACACTAATAAAACGACACAGAAGAAAGATATGTATTTAGTAGGGATCATCTCATCCGAATAGTCGACATACTCAAATTTGTATAAAAAGTAATAACTTTTTGTAGTTAATTCTTAAATAAAGTTCTGTTTGCAGTAAAATCCTGATATATATGACATTAATCATGACTTTGATGCAAAAAAAGAAAAAATGGTCAAATATCAAATATAATTTTTATAGCCACTTCTTGAAGTGGATCACCCTGTCTAAGGCCCTGTAACTACGATTACTTATAGATGGACGGGGTTACAATTGCTGGAAAAAGATGATCTTTTCTTGTTCGACTTAGTCTACCCAAGTTATTACACTCTGGGTTGAGTGGTGGGACTCCCCGGGACTCGATCCCGAGATCTTCAAACTGCGATACCAACATGTTTAACCACTAGGGCATCGCGTCCCAAATATATATATATACATAGTGATTACACTTTAAGTTGGAAAATTTGGCATAAATCATGACTTTGATGCGAAATAAGAAAAATATGGTAAAATATCAAATATACCAAAGTAACTACATTTTGTGATCATTCTTAAATAAAGTCATTTTGCAGTAAAACAATGATATATGCCAAATTTTACGTTGTGAAATTTGACCTAAATCATGACTTTGATGCAAAGTGAGGAAAAAGTGGTCAAATATCAACAATTTCGTTTATCTAGAATGTTGAAACATTATATTAATAATATAACGTATAACTAAACCAAAAGCACAACCTTATATGTTTCCAAGATCAATTAAATAATATTTTGCAGATTTTAAAAATTTGATTTTATTTCGATTCTGGGTTGAAAACTTTCAAATGCCATAAAAGCACACGAGTGTATGTATAAATTACCACTGATCAACAGCTATAAAATCGATAAAAAATGTTTTACCAGTTCGCAGAGCAGTTTCAACAGCTTTATCAAGTTTTCCAGAAGTCATTTGTAAAAATATTTCTCCCAAACATCCTTCTTCATCTTCATTATCTCTTATATATATCTTCCTGTCATCTCCTAAGAATTTATAGAATAGTTAATTTTGGATGAAACGTGATGTTTAAAGATATCAAATTACCGTACTAGATTTTGATTCGCGTTCAAATCATTAATTGTCCCTTAATTGGAAATATTCAAATTGCCATAGAAACTAGATTATTATAATTAGATCTAAGGCATTTTGAGAATCCCCACTGTTTGGAATATTCTTAAATGCATTAAAAAACAATCAACCACTATCTTGTATTGGTTCTTTGTTATTACTGGCTGTTCCTCAATTCCCTTTCGTACTGCTTCCGGCCTCGCTCAGAGTAAATTTCAATGAAAAACATTTGTTAAGTACCGGTATAGATCGAAGATAGGCCCGATCCCTTTCTTTCATTTAAGAGAAATTCATCTTTGATCAAGACTGACAGAAACTTATTTGGGTGTCTCAAACTTTCATGCTGTCTTCTTCGGGCGATTAAAAGGCTTCAAAACTATCAACACTGCTATGAAATAGCAGTGTTGATGTTTTCGAAGCTTTTCACATAATTCACTGTGCGAAACTATTTTTTTCTTTGAGTACCTGAGATGTCAAGTAGTGACATTCTACCAGACAGAATCGGTTCATCTCAACAAACATGTATCATGCATAAAAGCGCTGTTCCATATTATACCTTTTATTTCACAGATTGTTACTTTCAGAAGTGGAACATGGTTTTACTATCACCCGGGGCATGTACTACATTACACTTTACCACAGCGATTCAGTCCCGTATGGGATATTTCCAGCTATGAGTGCAGCTGCCGGTATTACATCTCATGATACGTCTTGGCCATTAAGTGGTTGTCAGTAGGCTCCTTTTAAGCACCACTTCTGGCTTTCCGTAGAGTGAATTTCAATAAAAAAGATAATAATTTACAAACATGACATAACAACTCCAACTTACCGTCATTTGCATTTTATAAATTCAAAATATGAATGAATCATAATAATTCAATCCAATTTTAAATAATTTTGGTATTTGCACAAAAAGTATTCAACTTTTTAAGATTTATTGAAGTTATACCTTCGATTGCTTCAATCAACCAAGTTGTGACAGCATTCTTTCGAGATGTCATGTCCACATACGGATTTCGATCTTTCTTATTTTCAGATACATCTTCCATCTCAAAATCATCAAGATTTCCCCATAATGCTCGGCATAACCCAAGAGCCAGATGAGAGAGATACACAGTACCTAGAAAAAGATAGTATATTGTAGTATGAAAACTGATAAACCAGGGCCGTAATCTTGATTTGACGTTGTTTCCTCCAAACAATATCTATAATTCTAAATTCGTGTAATTGACAAGTTTAAGCAGGGGTAATCAAATTGTTTAATCCAGCCAAAGCAGGCAGTTTCCAACAAGAAACATTCGAAAGGAAAAATATCAGGTCATATTGATACTGTAAAACAGTTAAATCGTTCTGTGATCGGCTTACTATCACATTTATAAAATTTTACCTTTCAAATTCATTTGATTAAGCTAATTGACACCACCTATCAGCAATGTTTTTTTTGGTCAAAATGCAACTTTCAATTACTCCACTTACACCCATTTTTTTCGTGATTTTTATAAAAACAATTCAATGTGTAAAACCAGTATTCAGTTTTCATCACTGCACGAAGTAACTTAGAGAACATCAACGCCCATGAAGTTACGCCGTCATTAAACACAATACTATGTTGACAAAGTTGAGAGGGGAAAAGTTATATCTAACAAAAGTGATCTCAACCATAACGCCAACGATTTTATATTTGTTATTTTAACAAGACAAAAACAGACAACCGTTATGTATATATAAAATATACATTGTTTGTGTATGGGCCATTGATAAGCAAAGTTTTATAGCTCAGTATATCACTACAAAGATCTCATAAGCTTGCTATTGTCATGCGTTTTTTTATGGTAAAAAATTACAATACCATAATAGCAATTCTGATTTTCAATTAATCTTTAAAACAGATGACAATAGACATTTTTACACAAGTGGACTAAAGTATTGCCGTACAGAGGTAGTTCAGACTATTCTAGCGATGTTTACTCAGAACAAATAAAACTTCTCTGTGAGTTTAGTATTGTTGTTCAGTAGACTCAGAACGTGTTGTACACTGAGAAAACTATAGGAACAGCATTGGAGGATTTATGATGTTTTAATGAAAACAGTTAGCGTTAGTTACATGATGCTTTTTGGATATCGTTGCTCATTGGAATGCCTCAGTGGTGTGATACACCAGTCATTCTTATTTAAGGCCTTGTTCAGGTAAGCATGAATTAGACAGGAATAGTGCTTTAATAATAGTGAAGGACGGTGGTTCGTTTTTTATCACGATTTTTTTATTGAAATCAACTCTAAGCATGGCCAGAAGCAGTGCCCAAAAAAACAACTATGTCATTTAATAGCAAAAGAACAACTGAAAGTTGTAGTACCAGCAACTGCACTCTAAACGGAAGCCACCCCAAACGGAACTGAACCGCCATGGTAAAGTGCAGAGAGTGGTATCTGCCCTGGGCAATGATAAAACCATCTACCACTTCTTGAAATGTTTACATGTTGTTGAAAGTGAGAAACGTACATGCCTTTTTCCAAAATTGGTTAAAATATTTTAAAATCATCAACATTGCTATGAAATAGCAGTTGTGATGATTTTGAGATATTTATGATGATGGCAGTTACCGCCAAAATTTTTCTCCTCATGATGGCAGTTACCGCATGTTTGAGCAAATGTTATTTTATTATTCATTCAATAAAATACAAGAAATACTGTAGATGGATATAAATTTTAATGGTTAGCAAATAACCTTCAACTGAATGTTATGGCGGAAATTCAGTAACAAGATAAACCATTTTCCTAAACTGTACATACATTATAAGAAAAAAATTTCTTATATTTGGTTTGAGCAATTATGAATGTATTTGTTCTACATTTTATAATGGTAAAACAACTGTTAATAAGAGGATATAAACGGACAGACGCAGCGAGACATGTACTCTCTGGGACACCTTAGATATTATGTTGTATTACTGTATAAACCATGCCAAGACAATCACACAAAGGGTTATTTCTTTTTCTCAAGCATGATCCACAGATGGACCACATCTCATTGATGCGGTCCATCAGTACCATGCTTAATTAAAAGATGCTTTGACAAAATTTTCCCCACAGCCCATCCAAAGCTGAAGATGGCCAATGCTGATCATGCTCGATGACACAAATATTCACTAAATTGACAAATTGTTTGCGGGACAAACAAAAAACAGATCCCACTAAGAGAAAAAAAGAGGAATTATTAGAAGTTTTTGTCTTGTTAGGAAGTCTTAATAATAAAAAATGGGGAATTGTAAAAACACCCAGAAACCAAGGCTTTTACACGTAAAATAATGCTATATTCAAATTTCTTTATTCTGTAAGTTTAATCAGGCGTAATCTATCAACAAGCTCAGGCTAATAAGTTACAGAAATCAGTGATTAAGAAGTAAAAATACCATCACCAGAATTATAAGACGTACGTAGTAAGATCGTACAGCCGTCAAGAGAGTTTAGTACAAAACATTTAATTCAGTATTTTAGTAAAATGAAGACGTTAGAAATTGACTAAATATTTCCAGGCAGATTTTATTGAAAATATTAGAATAAATTTTAACTTTATTTCCCATTTTAGATGAAAGAACATTAAATCGATCATTTTTTTTATCATCATCAAAATGCTATAAAAAGAAATCTGATTTGTTGTACGCACATAGTTATTAAAACAATATAAAATTATCACCTTGATATACAAAGAAAAATAATAGATAATCTATAACAAACATTCTCATCCTTGTGACAATCCTAAAACACAAGTGAATAATTGACAATTTAAAATATTCAGGGAAGGGGGGTATTATAATGCGCTGCATTTCACCTATATGTGATCAACGGCAGGTCAATGAGGTTCAAGCTCACTGCCTTTATTTTAAATTATACAATATATTTGAATCCACGAAAATAAGATTTGAGAAATATAGCGTAAATATCTCTGTCAAATGCAGATTCAAATTTTTTTGTGTTAGCATTTTCGTCAATCAAAAATTTTATTTTGTCAAGCATAATCCACAGATGGACCGCACCTCGACGACGCGATCCATCAGTAATTGAACGCTTAGCAAATTATGTTTTGATTATTTTTTTTCCGCTTGGGCAGACTACGTTATTGTTTCAGTGCAGAAGCAACATTGATGGAGCTTTCTAAAAATAATAAACAAAAACGAAAGATGAGATATTGTATTATGGTACTGAATTCCGACTAGTTTGACAATATAATAAGGAAAAAAACGTTGGAGTAAGAAGAGTTGTAAGACGTCATATTCTAATGGACGCTCAAAATTTATCAGAGCAGGGCAAAAATGATGCAAGAATGAAATTTAAAGCTCAATTTTTGATGTACAGTTTGGCATTTATGATAATATTTTTAAAAAGTTAATTCTTTTATCACAGAAAATGCACTGCTTCTACCGTAATAAACTTTAAATAGGAAATTAGAATGCACACGGTGGCATGACCAAAAGTTTCATATGCTTTCCCCCTTTGGGAATTATCATTTTGCTACGATCAGCCATTGGTGAAGAGATACAATGTAAATCATCATGTTACAAAGTACGAGAAATTATTAAATTAGAAGATGGACGTTATTTGACTTGTCACACAAGAGGTATGGTTATACAGCATTTATGGTAGGAAGCTAGGAAGCATGTTAGAAAAAACTAAGTACGGAGTGCTGGAGGTTAAATACAGTATTTATACCTTCTAAGGCTACCATAATTAATATTTTTGCATACATACTCAAAATACTTTGCTAGCAAGGCTATGAAGGCTACCATAATTAATATTTCACTTACATACTCAAAATACTTTGCTAGCAAGGATTTGGCTTATGTCATCACCTTCAGACCACTGACCTACATGGTGAAAAATGGTCCCGGTCAAAGACAGAGATTTTAATTACCGGGATACAATGAATGGACATGGACAATGTTGTGACTGAATTTGCACCTATCATCTCTGCACACTTTTAAAAGAAAATCAGTTATTTTAAAATTGTATGCAATGGCGAGCAATGACAATGGTAAAGATGTGTAAAAGGCTTCATTATCAGCAAGGTTTTTGGTTTATCCAACGAAAATAACAGTACGCCAATAATCCAGATATTCAAAATAATGCAAAAATATTCCATTACCATGGTGCGTTTCATCAGTGACTCAGATTTGGTAAAACATTGTTACACTTTTTTCTTATTGCGTATGAATATAGTATACTATTACAGCTGCTATAGATCCACCAAGGCCACGTAGACATGATGCGACAGCTTCTTCCATACAAAATCCTGCATTGAGTTGGTATCTCTCAGACGGAGAAGATGAAAGAATTGCTTTGAACATTACTTGGAGCATGAGAAGTGAGATTCCTGAGTTTTATTTGCCCAAACTAGCTATAGCAATAGCTATACCAATTTTGGATAGAATTATATTTTTATATGGTTGGTATCTATGACGCAAAGCAAACCCTATATGATTATTGATAAAACTTCTATTATTTCTTAAGTTAGGTCGTACACTTTATAACTTCCATACAATACAAGGGAAAAATCCGCCTATGTCTGATGTCATAATATCCTCAATTCTATAATTTTACAATAAGTTTGGACCATTGACAAAGTTCGGAATTTTCGTGATTCATCTTTTAAAATTTTTTGCTTCAAATTCAAAATAGCCTGAAAATATAACTTTTAATATTGCGAATTTCAGAATATAATATTCCCGACCACAAGCATCGTCGATATTTCCAAGGATTTTATTTAACTGTTGGATGGAAAGATTTTGGACTTCCCTACATTGTCAGTGTTAAAATTAGTAAAAAGAAGCCCACTCTTGGGGACCGCTTGCTGCTGATTAAACAAAATAATTCGTCGAAGGTGGGTAATAGAATGGAAGTATTTCAGCTACTTTGCTACTCAGACAACCGAAGTAAATGGGTTCCATCTGAAATAAATTAGCAAATGGGCAATCTTTTTGCAAAAAAACAAAATGTTTCTATTTTGATTGTATGGCGGTAATCGAATATTAGAAAAAGATAAAAAATCATCAATGATGCTAAGAAATAGCAGTTCTGATGGTTTTGAAGGTTTTTTGTTCATCCGAATAATATGAACATTTTGAAAATGCGAGGAAAATCGAGATTTTGTCACCCTGGGTGATACAAGAGGCAACTAAAAGGAAACAAAGAAGTGTTAGTTTTATCATTATTCAGGGCAGACACCACTCAAAGCAATAATTTAAAAAAAAGGACGATCTTCGCCCATCGGTATCAGTAGCATTATTTCAGATGATTCAAAATTATTATTTAATTTTATTACTGCCTCACTATCGAACAAAATTTATTTACAGGAAGCAGTTACTTTATCCAGGGCAATACCTTGTTTACTACTTATTCATAAGATGTATCAAAAATTATTTCAACAAAGTAGATATACATATTTTTTTTATTTTTAGGATCTTTTCTTCAGTTATAAATGTTATGGAACTAAAAATCAGGTTATTCGACCAAACGATCAGTTGAAGGTTACTTATGAAGCAATTCCATTAGCACAAATAAATAACACAAGATACACAAAATTCCAACAGATAAAAATTCCAGGTGAGTGTTTCAAGGTCTACCCTAGAGATACCCTAGAGTCTATTAGAGATGTCTAAATAAAGCACATTTGAATATATAATTTTTCTTCAGATAATTTAATAAAACAACATACCTCATTTATGTATAGGTCAGGACCATAGTAAGATTTTTTTTTTTAATCACTTATAGTTTTTGTTTATATTTAGATTGTACATCTGAAGAAGCGGTCAGATTTTTGAAAATTCCTTTAATAGATATCATACCAAATACATGTAGGAAAAGTCTGCAAGGTACGTACTTATATGCCGGCATATTATGGCTGGGGTTATCCTAGTGGCTCAGTTCAATTGGTTTTTGATATTCACGTTTGATATTCACTCCATAAATAAGATTTCACTTTTATCCTGTGGAGAGGAAAGTATACGGCCAATGTACCATAGGGCAAACCTCAACCTCTTATGCCGATACTAGTCAGATGTACAAGGACATTGTTGGTGGACGAAAACATAACCAACGGCTATGTTAACCATGAACTGTGTGTGTTGATGAGATGTTCACTTATCCTTTCGCATAATAATCATTCTGCAGATGATTGGAACCAAGGATGCTAGGGATGCGTAGCTTCAAGCGTACTCCTAACGCCTTTACCAACTGATCTGGCATTTCATATAAGCAAAGTTGCCTATATTTCACCATATTCATCCTAATTTGCAGCAAAGTCATGATTTATGTCAAATTTCATAAAGTAAAATTTGGCATATATCGTGATTTCACTGCAAAATGAACAAATTACAGAATCACAAAATGGAACTACTTTCAATAATCAGAATTTCATATTTCTTGGCTATTCGGATAAGGACATCCCAAATTTATGGCTTACCAGCAATTATTTAAACACAACATTCAAAAAGACTTGAATTCATTAAAAAAAAATTTACAGACATCCAAGCCAGATTGAAGGAAAATTTGCTAGCTAATGAGTCAGATAAGCAAAACATAACAGAAGTTGGTAAGTAAATACGAATGTATATATACCGTACCTAACTTGTGTGTGCCACCGTTGAAATTAAAAAATGATTAAACGGCAAAACATTGTTTTCATTTCACCGGTTGTGCATATCATACAAAATACATAGGTATATGAAAACATAAAACCAGTGTTATCAGTAGTTATCCAAAAATTATGACAACTATACACAATGTCTGAAATATTAAGACATGATAACTTTCATTAAATCCATAATACAACACTGCATTGGAAGAACTTGTACGCTTGATAAAAATGTTGACGAAACCAATTATCATTTATGACGGAGGTGTTATTTTGATATATCTAGATAAAACTTTTTTGAAGAAAATAAAGGAATATGACCAAATTATTTCCTCGATTTACACAAAAATTGTAAAATTGTTTCTGATTTATATGTTACTGCAGTCTTCAATCGTTAAAACTTGGAAGTTTTGTATAAAAAACCTACATTTACCGAAATATGTAACAACTGTTCATTCTAATTACCTCTCAACAGAACTATACATCAATGTTACAAGTCAACATTTGCAAGCCGAAGATGAGATATATGTCTGGCGTAAGTAAATGTTTCTAACAGTAATTAGTTCACATCATATTTCGCATATAGTTTTAGTGTTACTCATTAGCTAGTTGTTAATCATTGTCAAGCCAAGATATTATAGTATAGTTTATGACAGAATAATATTTTTCTTTGGTCGTTCGGATGAAGAAAAGAGTTTGAAAACTATTAACACAACTATTTCATAGCAGTATCGATTGAACTCTTTTCTACAGTTTTGTTGCTGTCAGACACAAAAAAGAGACGTTTTCATCTTTGAGAAAGAGATATATCACTAATTACGGACCATTTTTTAATTTTTTCTGATGGAAACCATTTTTTTCGGGTGTCTGGGTAGCGCAATAACTGGCATTTTGCCAGTCTGGTTGATATTTTTTCAGTATTCAGGTTTTCAGTGAAGAAGTAAAGACTTAAAACATTCAAAATTTATTTTCCAGACATGAAAGTAACCCACGCTCTGCTTATAGTACTTTTAGTAGTATTATTATTGGCAATTTTCACAAGAATAATAACACGTAGGAAAAAGGGACAGCAAGGTATACTCAGCTTTTTTTTCATTTCTAGTGTAGTGAATTACTAATCCCATAAAATATTTACCGGTACTGGAATGTCTTAAATTCTAGAGACGAAATTTTGACATGGTAAAGATGACAAGTCTTTTAGATTCGAAATTTGAAATAATACCCACATGTTTGTTTCTATTGATTTGAATACTCCATTCAGTTATTTAGTAAGATGACAATCGAACGAATGACTTAAAAATTCAAGTAACCAACGAATAAAAATTTTATTTTGTGGTCATTGGCAATGAATAAGTTGAGTACCAACTATAAATGAACATCAGTTTTTTAAGTAGGCCACAGAAGATATCGTACTTGAAAAGTCTCTCCTGAATCACCAGTGTACAAAGAGCTACATGAAATGCAGGAATGGGAACTAAGGAACTCTCATCCCTGACAGAGATGCCTATTGGCGCGAGTTCTTCATCTTCGTGTTCTGCCAACCAGGGGGACAGAACCTTGATTTACTTCAGGCGTCCATGTTATTTTCTTTGGGTGACAAAAAGCTTCAAAATCATCAATACTGCTATTTAATAACAGTATTGCTGATTTTAAACCTTTTGTGCAGTTTGTTGGATACCAGAAATTCAAATTGAGACCTTTTAAATCTTCTCGTCACAGATATATCATTATTGAATATTGTCAGCTGGCATTCTACCAGTCCTGCGCGACCTAATATCTCTTATATATTAAACTTTCAGCCAAGACAGAAGTAACAGAAGTATCACTCTCCATACTTATAATAGCAGACAGCAGTAATGAAACGAATTTGGAACTGACTCGGCGAATCACACATCGATTACGCAAGGAACAAAAGTTCAAAGTAACATGTAACTATGAAGCGAGAATACAAATTCCAAATGATCCGTTATCGTGGTACACGACACAAATTGATTTATGTGATGTAGTCATATTCTCTGCAATTTATGACGAATTTGACTTCGATAATTTCATTCGAAAGGAAAATTGTAATACCAAAGGGGGAACCTCAAATGAGCTCAAAAATGTGAAAAACTATATTTTCACAAATTGGAAGCATGCTCAAAAAGACTGCATAATTCTGGTGAGCGATTGTACAGAAAAATCACCACCAAAATGCAGAGAGAGATTGAAAATTTGTTCATATGCTGATACTACTACGAAACATGACGAATTCATAAAAATATTACAGAAATGCAAATGTAAAAAACAAAAAAAGAAGAATAAATCAAGAATGAAAAAAATAGCAGCGGTTGCTGATACTGTTGTCAGTTATAAGAATAAACCAGATGTTCCTGAAAATACTTCACTTATGAGAGATTCTGGGATCCATGACATGGAACCTGTCGTTGGAATTCATGGATGTAAAAATCAAGAAGAGCGGCAAAAGCAATCCCCTGCGAGATGCAATAAAACAGGGGCAAGACCAAAGCAGAACAACTATTCTACGCAATGAAGGATAAATTATTCCATTTACATTCATTCATTTTATTTTCAACATTTCACATTGGGCAATAAGATGATGAAAAATCAACTATATGGTCCAAGGGAGTCGTAGGGGACCAACATGCTGGTCATGAAGAACAACACTTTCATTTAAGACGACGAAGATGTCATGAAACGTCATCATAATATTAACATGTATATCCTTCTATGATGGTAGCATCTCACTATACAATACTTGATGCACTCAAAACATTTGTCAAAGTTTACAGACTGTCGGAGGCACAAAAACAAAATATCCATCAAAAAGAATGGGAAGAGAAAGCAAAGCTATTCAAATCACTACTCTGTCATGTGCTATGGGGTTTGGAGCAAATTTGAAGCTTGAAAACGATTGGAATGGCCATAAATTTGATTCAAACCTTTATGACTTTACCATGACTCGACTGAAAATATTGGATTAGGAAAGCAACATTTTTTGCATAGGCTTGCATAATATGAAAAGTTGAGCGGAGCTCAAAATTTATACAAGGTTTTAAACTTCGATTTTCGACAATATATTTTAGTTAAAACAAATAGAATGAACCGACGAAGGCGTCAAGTTTTGTAAAATTTCAAGATATGATGTAAATGCAGAGACATGTCCGCAGGATATATGAACTAGAAGCTTGGTCCAACATTTTTAGCCAATTGGATTTCAAATAATTATTTTTCGCCATAAAGCCCTCATATGCCTGTAGTAACTGCTTTGCTTTTTTGTACTTTCTGTGAAAAACATCACATTGTGTACTATTTTAATGCACCGTACTACTATTTTCTTTGAGACACCATAAGTCCGCTAATAAAGTTGTGAAAATAAACAATTGAGTTTGCTTTTAGCATTAGTTGGTAAAAAGAATAATAAAAAATAAACTTTCGTTACCGTACTCAAGAATTAAGACGCTAAAATTAACGTATTTCAAAGTAACTTTAATTTTTACTTTGTGCCTATGTCTCCATTACCGCGGTAAGCAATAAGTATATATAATAAAAACAATTCATCACACATATAGGAAAAATTGACTGATTCCAGTAGAACTCAAAAATAAAACCATACGCCCCCGACTAATTCAAATAGCATCAAAGTTCAAACTACGGCATTTCAGAAACCCACAATTTTTTTCCGCAACGTTATAAGATGATATATTAATAACGTCATATCTATCAAGTTAAACAGGAGACGGTTTTGATGGGAGATATTTCTTGATTACTTTAAGACATTAATTATTGATCAAACACAGGTTGGCAAAAATATTGACTGAACAATAATTTTTCATTGCCACACACATCGCTAAAAATAATGGAATTGATAATCAATAGCATACTAAATTATATGAATAAGCTTCGACAATTCATATAATTGTCCTCCACACTAAATTTGGTTAAATGTCTTCAAAAAAAATGAGAAATAAAGTATGATACATCTGGTGCCCAACAATAAAGTTGGCAGAGAACCATCCTGAATCATTTTGACTCTTAGGTTGAAGGTTCTTCCATTTATTTGCATATGAAATCAATGCCTAAATTTACTTCAGTTTGCAACGCTGTTTAACGAAATTTGACTTTAACGTATTCAAAAGTTTGATTCAATTTCAAATTCGCCAAACATCATTTAGAAATGCTCTTGCTACCTTGATAGCATGACAAAAATATTCCAGTAGGATAACTTAAAATAATATGTGAAAATACCGGAATCTGGATGACTTCGGTCTGTTCTTTCCCACGTCGATTTGGCAACATCTGCATAAACATCTAATGAATTAACCGATTCTGACAGACAAAGTTGTGGACATGCGATAAATTCTTTATTCTGTCAGACAAAGAAAATAATCAGCATTTTATGTATATATTATATACATTCTGTTCGAGGAAAATCATCTGATTTACAAATCTGTACGATGATCAAACATTGACATTTTAGAATGGCTATTAAAGATTATTAGTCACCCTTTCAGCATGCATAATCTATCAGAAAGTTTTCCTTCAAATTCAAAACAATGCAAACGAATTAAGGAAATATTGTTAAATCTTGCCAATTTCATATTCAATTTTCTTTTCAAAATAGCTGGAACTGTGGAACTATCCCACAATGGAATGTTTTCAAAATTATTTTTCAGAATGCATTGGCCAGGGTATAATACTTGCAATGGCCATCCTTGACTGACGTACAGTATTCTTGAGTAAGCTCATTTTTTTCAGTCAATATTGTAATATTGGGACTATAAGTGGCTTTTCGCTTATGGTGATCAAGTTGAATGGGGAAGGATCGTAAAAATACCAGTAACTACAGTTTTACTCACCCCAGGAGCATTAACTCGGGACATGTTCAAGGTTGTGAAATCTGCTGGAGATGGGTTCACTGTCGAACAATGAATACGAGTGCTTTCTAAGAATTCGATATCGTTGTCGATAGTTTGGTTGTCGACGTCACCAGTTTCATTGTTGTAGAGATGAAGAGCACATTGTACTTTTTCAAATTTCACTTGGAATCCCTTTTCATTTGGTTTCCTGGTTTCAGAAAATATTTATTATTTTAATTATATCACTATCTTATGCATTAGGGTATTGTTTTTATGACATACTAAAAATGTTTTATTATCTGATATCGCTTGTCAAAAATGACTTAATATCATTGGCTGTGAAAAACGAATGTCGATTGAATCTCGAATTATAATACCAATGATAACTACTACAAATGTAAAATTTGATTTTGCCAAGCATGAGCCACAGATAGATCACACCTCAGCTGCACGATCCATCAGTGACTCCTACTCAACAAAATACACTATGTGTTGAATTACTCTGACTGGATAAGTTAAAAATTTGAAACAAACCGATTATCAGCAGCAAATATAGAAAAGCTATCAGTTCCTCTCCAAGATTGGGAGTCGACGCTAGATTGACTATCATCATCACCATCGTTAGTTTCACTTTTAGCTGTTCCGATCGTTCCACTGTGTACGAGAGACCAATTTGGACCCCAGCCAACTCGAAACGAGCGACCCATATACAATCCAGAATCGGCAATGCAGCTGAATGTGAGAATTGGATTACAAAAATAACCTTAATATGCTGAAGTAGTTTATTATAAAGCTTTACGCCGTCATAGAATGTGATAGCATGGCAGAATGTCGCTTACTTTGTTGCTCAGACACCCGAAGAAAATTGGTCCCATCAGAAGAAAATTTATCAAATGGAAAATATTTTATTTATCTCTTGCTAGAAGAACAAAATAAGCCTTTTTGAATGTCCTGTTCCAACCATACTGTAGAAAAAGGTTAGGATCATCAATTAAATAGCAGTGGTGATGCAGTTTTGTGAAGCCTTTTGTCAATCCAGAATAAAATTACATTAAAAATTTTGTCTATTGAAATACAATTTGGTATCAATTAGTTTATGATAAACTTTTCTGATTGCAAACTGTCTAACCCAGGTCACTTGCAGGACCCAGGTCATAAATGCAGGACAATGTAAATCCTGGAATTTTTCAGTAACTTTTGTTAAGTTAGAGACATTCCCTCACTCAAATAGCGAAGAAAACAATCTTTAATCTGATTTGTATGTGGTTTATTAAAAGATATTCGTCTTTATTCTTTGAAATGAAATTCAAGTGAAATACCTGTGTTTGGTTTTTGCGATAGATCTGTTAACTGGAACAGATGATGGGAATCTTTTCATCGGGACAACCGTTGGTGCTTTCACTGTGTGAACTTTAACAGGTACATTCCTTTAAAAAGAAATGAGATCACTCATAATAATAATGAATAAACTGATGTTGTATGGACTAATTTTGAAGGTTATAACTAAAATTCACCACTTTTTATTCCAATATTATTAGAAATTTTGACCACTGTTGAAAATCAAAAACAATCAAATCTGTTATGCATAATACTGTGTGGTATCAATTTCAGACAGGGAAGTATTTTTAATAATCGAGGCATTTTAGCAAGTGATAAATTGACTTGAATAAGAGTTTAATTTAAAATGATACAATTCAAAATCTCAATTTCGCAATGAAATTCCCTCATGAAAATAATTTTGCTATCTTTCTCATTTCGTAAATATAATTTAATTACACAACAGAGCGTTAACATGAACAGGAGAATGTAAAAAAAATGTTTGCGCGATCTTGCACACAAAATTTAGAACTTGGTAATGGAATTAGGCATTTTTAAATATTTGAAAATTTTGATATCAACTTGCTTGAATAAAATCTTTCACTTATAAAAGATTTGATACAAGAGAACAATCAACAGAAATATCTGAATCAACATATTCGGATCGGATAGTAATAAGATACCTGTATCACACACAGCTCATAATTGCTTCGGCCTCAATGATAGGACTAGTCATGTTTATGACTATGAGATTTATCATAGGTTCACTCCACAAAACTAATTCATCAGTTCTCCTACGTAGCCACCAAATTCAATTTGACGTAACAAAATTCAACCAAAAATAGAGCAGGCTTAGTCAGTTGACTTTAAAATTCAGAAAACAATAATCACAGACATGGAATCATATAGAAATACTTACATTTCAATATGATCATCTTTCAACAACAATGGAGATTTTCCCATCATTGATATTGAACTAAAATCTGATCTCCTCTTAGATTTGCTGAAATTTATATTTGAATGAAGTTAGGGTTCGTATGATTTATTGTTGGATAATTAAATTATATCAAAAAGTTTGGAATTATGACTTTTTTCATTGCCAAAATTTTAACATCAATTATTTCTCTGCAAATAGCTAGGCTATCAAACACATTCAAACTGTATAAGTTTCGGGAAAAACACATATCAAACTGTATTACGGTAATGAGAAAGGCCTTAATATTGCCAACTTTTCGCTACTCAAACACCCGAAGAAAATGTGTTCCATTAGAAGAAAATTTAGTAAACTAGCATTATTTTATGATATTCATGGCTGGAAAAAGTATGTCTCATTTTGAGTATCTGGTGGTAACTGAACTGTTTTAAAAAAGGTTCAAATCAGCAATACCGCTATGAAATAGCAGTGTTGATGGTTTTGAAGCTTTTTTGTTAATTAGTAGAAAATGACCTGAAGAAAAGGAAGATTCTGTCACACTGCTTTATCGCTTGCTTATTAAACGTGTTAGGCAATGTGAAGCCTGCATGTAGGCTATATAATATTGATGTTAGACTGTCTATGTTAAAAGCGAAACAGGAACACAGACCTGGTTTGATTTACTGGTGACATTTGACTTTTGATCATCGCTGCACCGAATCCATGAATTGTTTTCCTTGATTTTGTTTGTGTTAAAGATATATCTCTTCCAGGACTATAATATAAAAGATAGATACGATTACCATTCATTTTAAAACCATGTCTTCACGAATACAGTTGATAATAAAAATCAAAACATTCGTTGCAACAAATTTTATTATTTATATTCATCACTTTTTAAAACTATTCTTAAAATGCTCTGAATCATATAAATAGTTATTAGTCTTTGAATCTAAAAATGGTATGTCATACATACGGATAAGGTTAGTCTGAAAGCGGAGAAATATTCATCGTAATAATTCTGAAGAATTATGAAAGTGGGATACAACAATGGTAGAAAAAAGTGAGGAAATTTAAAGAAATAATATTCTATGTGTGAGTTGGAAAAATTTCAAACTCATTCAAAATAAGTACGCAGTATATTAATTGCATGTGCTAAGCCGAAAGAAAGGCCTTCAGAACAGCCTATGTTCCTAGATGCCAATTCAGAACATAAAATAACAAGGACAATGAAAAGGATGAAAAAAAAGTCTTCCTAGTTGTCAACAGTGTTACTACGAAATATTTATTTTCAGCACAATTTCCTTACTATCAGATATTTTTTCATAGAAATTCCCTCTGACCAAGGCAGAAACCAAAAGCAGCTCCAAAAACAAGCCAACAAACATGGCAGAGCCACTTTACTGCAAGATTGAGCACCAGCTACTACACTCTAGTAGAAAACATCTCATACAGAATTGAACCAGCATGGTAAAGTAGTCAGTGGTAGCTGACCTGGGTGAAGTATGCAAAATCACATTTAACTTACTCTGTAGGTGATATATATGTTGTACTTTCCGTCAACTTTTTCCTAGTGTCTCAAAAGTAGCATAACAATTTAAATGTCAGTCTGCTGTGAAAAATGCAATTATTGATCTTGCTCAAGTACCTGTACATTAGCAGTACAGTTTTTCATATATCAACTAATTGTTTATTCGATTTTTAATCCTGTTACCTCACAACTTGTGCAGGAGAAATATTAAAAGTCTGTCGGATTCCGGGTTGTATTGGAGACAGAACACCGTCTTCTGCGTACGGTTGTGGTTGTTGCCGGACAGGAGTCAACTCTTCATCATCATCACCGAAGAAGGAGGCTTTCATCACCTGCGTATATCAATTACAGCTTTTAGATATTGCAGAGAAATTTAGATTAAATATTGAAATGAAATACAGGATTTTGAAGGAGACAAACTTTTCTTTCATAATGGCCACAATCAGAAAATAGAAATTTTTTTATTGAATTCCCAATAATCCAGAAGAAGCACTCAAAAGAACAAATTAATTCCATCTATATGGCAAACAGGCACTACAAAATGTAATACTAGCAGCTGCTTTAAACTACAAACTTTATAACCACAAGACTAAGCACGGGTTAACAGTAAAATTGCTATTACTTGTATACGTTGTGTGTTAATTTCCATTGAATATGCCATTCTTTGTGAAGCAGGCATAATATCCATTACACCTGTTGTTTCATTGTATCGGGCTTGTTCGGTGTCTTCTCGATCATATTCCCCCATGATGCGATCCTCATCCTCCAACGTTGGCCCAACCTTGAATGTGATATAAATATGGTTTCCAAACCCAAATTCATCTTAATTATGAATGCTTAATTGTGACCAAGTCTGGTAGTGGATTCTTATTCTCAAGTCCCCCCCAAAACAATAATATTTCTTCATGCCTGATTAACATGTTTTGGAAAAAATTTCTGATTGGAAATATTCCCAAGAAGAAGGTAAGATCAGGAATAGTGCAATGAAAGACGAAGCAGGAGGGGTGACGTGTGGTATACTTCCGCAAATATTGTTGTCAATATATTTAACAAAGCAGATCTTTTATCATGCAAATTTTATTTCAATCAACAGAAATAGACAAATTTTACAAAAATTTAAAGTTAATATTTTAGACAGACTATTCAAGTCGAAAAAAAAAGTATTCCACGCGATGGCTAAATTTAACGAAACGAAGACCCGATGGCCTTTTCCTCAATTGTTCAAAACAATATAAATTCACTTAAAATAGGTGTTTCAGAAAAAACGAATTGTTTTACCAAATTTTTGGTTAAATTTCTTTTTGAGCACAGAGTGTCAGTGTCAAATAATCATGAAACAGAGGAAAGAGATAAAAAGAGAAAGTACAATAATACGCATATTTTTTTTTTCACGAAATAGTGATAGGCAGTGATCAAATCAAAAATCGGCTGTTCATCTGAAAACTGATTGATTCTCTCGGTCTGTATCAATTATTGGCATGATAAAGTAAACAGAAGCGATAGATCTTTTTACAGGATTGTTATTGCTTCTCATTAGTCCTCGTACGTTTTCAATCAATTTTCTGTTGAATCAAATTAAATCCAAATTACAAAAATTTTGGATCATGCCCAACACTACTATAAAATAATTAAACAGATACCGGTTATAACAATACAGTAAGTATATAGCATATAAGAAATGATATAAAAATTACATTGCAGATACAATACCGCAAGCATACCCATTACTCAGTCACTGGGGGTGCCATTGTCCGATTAGTCAGGTATTCTACAATTTTAACAAAAAGTAACTTCGTTTTTCCTTATTTCCGAAAATTGATTCATTTTGCAATGAAATCATGGGCATGGGCAAAACATGGAAGAACATTGTGCTATTTACATGAGAAATTTCGAACACAATTAAACTGAACTATAAGGCAACCTACCAGTCATTACTGAGATAAATACACAATAAGAAATCACTAATTGGAAATTTTTTATACAACAGTGATACACAGAATTTTATTTATAAAATTCAAAAGAAATAAAAATTAGAATTTCCAGAAACTTCAGACTATGATCTCTATCAAGTATGAGTAATATTTTATTTTTAATTTATTCAACAACCCAAACATGGTACTAAATATTTGACATCACAATTTCAACTCAAAAATGAAGAAAACAACAACAAACAATATCACTTTCAGAACAAACATGGTTTATGCAATTCAAACCTCTTAAAAATGAATTTATTTTGTCCAGCACAGTGCACAGGTTACGATAATGCCACATAAAACCACCAGAATGTTTAAATGTTATTCAATCCACGAATCATGATAGTAGCATTGTAGATAGGACATATTACGATTAAGGCTGGGCAATTCAATTCGAAGCACAGTATATTTGAATCAATCGCGAACGGTCATAGGAGCAAAAACTCGCCAAATGAATTGAAATTTTTCATTTTTAACCGCAAAATGCAACTGATTTTGGTCAAATTTGACTGAAATCGATTGAATTTTGTGGTTAAAATGAAATTTTTTCGCTCTTGGAATGTAGTGTAATTGAAAATACGTCGCTTTTAATTCTGTTTCAAGCTAATATTTGTAACTTGTAACTTTTTAATTATAACAAAGGAGACAATAATAGTAAAAATGGCATATTTGTTATTTTTATGAAATCAGCGATTTGATCAGATTCAGAAAAAATATCTGAACCCGATTCGAATTCCAAATATTTCGATTTCGCAAAGCCCTAATCACGATGTATTGGAGCAAAGTGCTCGGTGCACAGACAGACCTTTTTAGTCAAAAGCAACTTGGAGTTCTGGCTCACATAAGCTTTAAGTGGGGGTTTTCTGACTAACAGATGGTGTCCCATCCATGGTGTTTTGTCAAGATTTTTCAACAGAGAGATAATCTATTTACTTGCCCAAAACCCTCGTTGCCGTGTATACACAATGTGCCTGACACTACACTCTGGTGGAATTTCACTCCTCACTTATCACAGATTAAGTGCTTCAGTGGTCTCACACTCACATACACTCTATAATATGGCAACACAAAACTCATTCACACCCTTTGTGGTACTGTGACATCTCCACCCTCTCCAATGAACGCTTTCTTCTCTGGTTTCATATAATCTTCTTCTGCAAGATCAATCCCTCCGAGAGAAGGTTGGCGATGCTTTGGAATCAAAGCTGCTACGGCAGCAGGTTTTGGTTTCTGTAAACCTGGCTTTGCAGCAAGATCTCCTTTTTGTTGCTGTTGTTGCTTCAACTTTTGCTGGAGAAGTTTTAATTTGAGCGCGGGATCGATATTTTCATCAGCCTCTTCATCGCTGTCCGACAAACCATATTTGGAGAAATGGTTTACCTGTTATAATTAAAGAACAAAATAGTCAGTATCAAAATCATATTAAAAATAATATTTTGTTAAGTATGAGCCACAGATGTGACAATAGTGACTCATACTCGAGGTTTCAACACTCAAGGTGGCAGAATATCGTTTTTCTTCGATTGTCTGAAATGTTCATATAACTTTCTTAGTATGGACAAAAAGCTTCAAAACTATCAACACTGCTATTTCATAGCAGCATTGAACCTCCCTATACAGTTCAGTTACTACCAAATGACACTTGAATCGAAATACTGTCCATTTGCTAAATTTTCTTCAGATGGAACCCATTTTTTTCGGGTGTCTGAATAGCACAGTAGCTGGGATCCTGCCAAACGGTCCTCAGCAATACCATTAATAGCAGTGTCTGGGGAAAAAATTATCCTGATTTTCCAGAGTTATTCAGCAAAATAACAATGAAGGCAAAAGATGGCGGCGGTTATGTAGGTTGAAGATTCATCATTATCCAGCAAGACAGATTGATGGATCCATTAACGTAACATGCTAACCCGGGCATGCTACTTGTGATTAAGCGACAATTAGTCGGTTCCTGTTGGGCACTGCTTCCGGTCTTGCTTAAGAGTAAATTTCAATATTAAAAAAAATTAGAAAACAGGGTGACTATTTTAAATGTGTGATTAAAAGCCCAGTAATTAAAATAGTTGTGGAAGGTCGATAATACATTGGGAAAAATATCAAAACACTCACCAGAAATACCCACGAGCCTGTATCTGCTCGATATTCAATAAAACGTGCCCCCATTTTTGCCGTTGTTTGTTCCAATCTGGATTCCCATCCCATAAGAGAAATACGTTCAGGATCAGTAATAGGTTCTCGTGTTGTTTTGTCACTCGGCCATACCATATCAAGTGTAACCTCCGCTTTTCTGCAAAAAAAGGGCTCGAAATATATTTTTTGAATTGCTAGTCAACTAACATGTGAAATGGACATCTGATGTGCGATTAGTGAAATATAGTTCAATCTTATACGGTAATCATAAAATATTGCCTTTTGGGCGAATCTTCTTTCGCAACCGACTTTCTTCGGTTGTTTGAGCAGTGAAGTACTTGATATTTACAAAAGTAGGATGATTTTTGAGTCGCCCAAATATATACAGGCCGACTATTTAGCGTAAAATATTGAAACATGCCAAAATACTAGACGATCTTTTCTAAATGGTTTTTAAATCCATAAATCAAATCAAATATCAAATCAAATCAAAGGTTCAATTTGTTAAATAAATTATCTAACCTGTTTAACCCTTCGTTCAAATCTGGCTTATCGTCATCATCAGGATAAACAATGACTTCTTTTCTTCGTATGTGGACAATATCATCGAGATCAATTCCATATAAATCAATCGTACCAGGGAAAAACACAGATCCATAACCTGGAGTTTGAATAATGATTATGAAAGATGTAAATCGTGATAATATTATTTGAAGACATTCGAAGTACTCGTTTTTAATGTCTGTATAAGACTTAATGAAAAATCTGTATTCTGAAAGAATGTTTCTATCTGTCATTAAAATTATTTAGGTAATCAAAACTTGACGTGAGAGAAAATGAGGATTTAAGCCAAAGTTCACAGCATGAAAGATTGGATCATCATGGACAAAACTCTTACAAAGTTAGCATTTTAAGGCCTGTATGTTTGAAGCGATTAGAATTCTAGTTAAACCAAGTCTACCCAGGGTATTACACGACCAGAGTTGTGTGGCCAATATGGATTCCCCAGTCCTACTAACTGGACTCTAACAAGAGACCTACAACCTATGATGCCAATGATTTAACCACTAGGCCATTGGGCGACCCAACAATAATTATTACTGTCGGGTGCAATGGGCTAGTGATTGACAATTATTTTCAATTTCATACCTCCTTCTTCCGATGGTGAAATCAGTGACAAGACATTGTCCATCTCTAACTGATCTTCCTAGTTCATCTATACTTGGTATTGTGTAATATCCACTTCTTGTTAATTTAATGTGAGCAGGATGGGGTTCTGCGTTCACCTGAATAGTTAAAAAAGGAATATTTGATAATTTAAAGCAGATTTTCCTGCTGCTGATTGAAAACCATGCTGTGTATGGGCATAAAGGACTATAAAATCGTGATATTACTATAGGGAATAATGAAGCTCTGTAACAAAAATTGAAGTACAATATTTTTTTATTTTATTAAAATTCACTCAGAGCAAAGTTGGGAAACAGTGCTTTAAAGAAACCAACTAACGTCCACTCAATACCAAAGAGCTACTAAGAGATATAGTACCAGCAATCGAACTCCGAAATAAAAAACATCCTGAATGCAATTAAACCGCCATAGGAAAGTGCAGTGAGTGGTAACGGCCCTGGGTGATGGTAAAATCATTTATGCTGTCTTAATATTCAATCCTGCTTAATGGTGGATATTATGCAGGGAGGGCAAAAAGGTAAGATTTGTTCAGTAGTTTGCTTGTGTGCACAAGACCAGTTCAGCTTAAAACAGATGTGCGATGCAAGCGGCTACCTACTCAAAATAAAGTTAAAAAAATGAAATTCAAGTGGTAAAAAACTATGCATTTTAGACACACAAAATTGTATAATATGTGCAGTAGAACATTTGATGTTGCTATATATTTTGTGACATATTTTTATAGCTTTTAATTTTGCTCCGTGCTCTAAACCAAGCAAGCTCTTAAGAGCAACTGAATAGAATACCAGATACAAGTTATCATGTAGTAAAAAATGATTCTTTTACTACACAAAACTGGCAATCCTTTGGTGACCCAAACAGTAAAATATGAACGAACAAGATTTGTCATTAATCTGATATTTGAAAATACCTGCTGATCTTGTTCTTCTCCGACAAAAGAATCTTGCTCCTGCTGCATTGCTTCGAGTCTTCGCTTCGTATCAGGTGACCAAATTTTTTTCACAAACGTAGCTCCCCCGCCTCCTCTATTACCATCTTCTTCTTGCTGATCCGGTTCTCGAGGGCGGACGTTCAATGCAACCATTGTGTCATCCATATTGTTAGATGGATGACCAGAAGGAGCGAGTCGTGGCGTCGATTGACTGATATCTTCTCCCATTAACTTGGAAGGAATAGTTTCTCTTGGATCTCTTCCCTAGAATATTAGAAGAGCAATATTTGGATGCAATAAAACAAGTATTCTTCTTAAACTATCCTAGACACAGTCTTTCCAGAGTTAAACAGTGTCATGGAATCATATATTGAGTAGTACAGTATATTCCAATCGAAAAGATGTTGTCAAAACAACCTTGTTAAGTTTGAATCACCGATGGACCATGCCGAAGAGGCAAGGTCCATCTGTGGCTTGTGCTTGACGCAATAAAAATTTCGTTTGAAATTCCCTAAGCCAAACTGAGATTTCACTATTACACCTTCAGATGAATTGATCTAGGCCCAGCATCACCTTTTTAATCAGTGCAGCTTGACTAACAAGATTCTGTCATGGCCTAATTAGTAATCAGGTTTTTTATTTGGAAAAAATACAGCCAGAATTGATATTATCATGTAATATAAAATAACGATAAAATTGAAATGCATACTTGAGAAGATCTTCTATCTACAACTGGTGTTTCTTCAGCTTGTCCATGACCGTCACTAAAGGAAAGACGCAGCAAATTAATAAAAATCAATACCATAAAGACATTGAAAATCTTTGCATCTAATAGAACTCGACGATATACCAGTAAAATGGTTAATGTCGCTTTTAAAAAAATAGCCAATATCACCCCGCTCAAAAACAAGGCATACTCAAAAATGCTCAAAGAGAGCTTTGTTTCATTTTTTTGTTACTGAAATTCACTCTGAGCAAGGCCGGAAGCAGTAACGAAATAGAATCACCTAAAGACCACCAGATAGCAAAGAGATACTGCAAGATTTAGTACCAATAACTGCGCTTTAAGCTGAAAGCATTCCAAAATGGGCTAGAACTGCTTGCTATGGTAAAGTGCAGTGAGTGGTATCTGCCCCACATGATGGAAACCATAAACCATTTTTTTCTCGTCTCTTACGACAAGTAGGAAATATGTTAGGACCATTCTAAGACTCGTTCCTCGAATTTTTACATAATCCTAAACTCTAAAAAGTAGTGTTGTGACCATGAAAAGGTCTTCGTAGCATTTTTCGTATTATTAAATTTATATGCCATGATATTTTTTTGAATTAAAGTTGTCGAAATCACATCGACTTGAGGTTATGGAAAAATTTGCAAGAAATGAAAGCCTTGCATAATCTTGTTAAATTTACATCCTTTGTTATGAAATAATGTATCTTGGTAAACTGCTACAGTTCTCAAATCAAAAATGTATAAAACTAATATTATATTTTACTATTTTTCTTACATTTCAGGTTGTGGTTCTCCTGATACATTTGATGCTCGACTAGATGATCTTTCACTGTTTGGTGTTGCGCTTCCAGTCAGCGTAAGTTGGGGAGATGCCGTAACTTTGATGTTCAATTTCTTCACACTTTTTCTGTAAAAACCCGAAAATTGATTGATTTTGCAGATATTTTTCAAAAAAAAAAGGGGATGACTCTGTGGAGATGTTGGAAAACCAACTTGCTTAAAAAACATGGTTCAAGATATAAGCTAATATCATGTATAGATTTAACTAAAAAATTGGAAAATTTCCTATTACTATTAGAAGAGGTAAAAAATATTGTTGATGTAACCTCAAACCTTAATGCAGACCAAGCTGACAAAATCTTGTTTTTCATCAAGTGTCCGAAACGCTCATTCACCATCTTCGGGTGACCAAAAAGCTTCAAAAACCATCAATATGGCTATTTCATAGCTGTATTGGCGGTTTTGAATCTTTTTGTAGAAATGTGCAATATTTTGTTGCCATCAGAAACTCAAAAAAAAACATTTTAATCGTCTAGCAGGAGAAACGTCATAAAATATTGCCCATTTGCTGAATTTTGAATTTTCTTTTGGTGGAACCCATTTTCTTCGGGTGTTTGAATAGAAGGCATTCTGCTAGCCTGAAGTAGAGTAACATAACAGAGGTAAAGTAAACACATAGTTAGAAAAAAAATTTGAACAAGAACATTGACAAGATGTGGTGACACATCTTAGTATGAATTCCAAATACAAGTATCTGTCTATTTGTTATTTAAATAAAAAGACAATTGTATTTGGAATTTAATGCCAGGATATGTTCCACTGTGATCGGGATCCCAGTTTAGCAGCATGCTCAACGAAGGCATATGTTCAACAAAACACTTTCTAATGTACCCAAATCTTACCTTCCTATGAAACTCCTGTTACTGACAACTGATTCTTCTTCTTCTCGGAGTCCAGCGAACAAATCATGATTCTTTCCAAGTGACGGTGAATTTGACATTCCACCTTGTAATGCTTTTGGTTTTATTTTTGTCGTGGGACCCGGCGATACGCGATATAACGGTGAAACAACAGCTTTCTGCGCTGCAGGGTTGGTTGGTTTCAAAATCTAGTAAGAGGAAAATAACAAGCATCCATTGTTTGTTACATTAAAGATTGGGGTTTAAAGTTGCAGTGTTCACTGAAAGTTGGATCATATTGTTGCAATATGAAAAATACAAATTGCAAGGATTAAATATTATTAAAAGCTCTTCAATTTCCATACTTTAATACAAAAGATCTTTTGTGCTATGCATCTCTGAGCATTCTGATGCAGTTTCAAGTTGGATTGCTGGAGTGGCTTATGACTTCCTCCACCAACCATGCACAGGAAAAAATGGATAAATTTAAGCCGGAAACCAGTGGTTAAGCCGTATTATCGACTTTCCTCTCCAGAAGAATAAAAATGAACCTTATCTAATACTTTTTATGTGAATCTGCTGAAAAATTTCAAACCATAGAACACTACTAATTGAACAATGTACATGCAGCCAAATATGGTAGCAAAATTAAACAAAAAGATTTGAAAAAAAAAAAAAAAAAAATCTTCCAACTAACCTCTTTTTTCCTCGCTGGATCATGAACAGGATTTTTAAACAAAGGTGAATCACCAAAAGGGGCGGTCAACAAAGCTTGCAATTGTTGATGAATTTCTGCTGAAGACTGTCCAGATGAACCTAGTGTTATCTGGTTGTTAGCAGCAGTGTTAGTTGCACCACCAAATCCAGACCCTGTATTTGCTGTTCCTGTTCCACTGAAATTGAATCCAGTTGATTGACCACCTGATAAAGTAAATTTTTTTTAAATGAAATGAGTATGGTTGTCCTTAAAGTTTAGTTCAAACAGTATTGAAAATTTACTATATAATATAAATATAATAATGTTTCAATATTCAATTTTACAACGTAAAATTTGGCATATATTATGACTTTACTGCTAAATGTATAATTTAATATTAATTGAGAAATCAGAATTCTGGAATGCCTGACTATTCAGATAAGGTAATCACTAAACATTAGCTGCTATGCTATTATAACATACCATATGACAAAAAAAATGAATACAAATCAATATTCCAAAGACTTTGGTCGTATAAATAAAAATGAAGCCAAAGGTTTGTAAAAAAATAGATTTCAGCAATTGAAAATTCGACAAAACCTATAATATATATTTTTGTACATGTGCAGATATTCGAAAATGGATTTTCATTAATAATTGCTGCTAGTATACCGTTTTGAACTAATTCCAAAACAGGCATTTAAAATTTATCACAATAGTAAATCTCAAAGCATTACCAAACTTGAAAACACTAACCAAATCCTGTGTTGGTTGTTCCAAATCCACCTCCTAGAGTTGATGTCCCAAAACCAGTCTTATTTGCTCCACCAAACAATCCCCCTGATGTATTATTATTGTTCCCAAAAAGTGATCCAGAAGTGTTCCCAAATCCTGTCTTATTTCCGCCAAATATAGATCCTGATGTATTAGTCGCACCGAAACCACCAGCTGTGTTGCCACCAAACAGTCCACCAGTTTGAGCTTTGTTTGCATTTCCGAACATTCCACCACCACCAAAACCAGTAGTGCCAGCTTGAGTGGTAGTAGTGCCAAATCCACCCGCCGTTTTATTTCCGAATAAACTCTAAATACCAACATCGTTAAACATGAATGACTAGAGAATTCAACTCAGAGATGACATTTAATAATAACAGATATGACAGATATGAGTTTTGTGTGAGCAAGTTTTACATAACAAATACCGATTTTGTTCATTGTCCACAATTTCAAATTCTTACAAACTCATGATATTTAAACTTGTCTCACTGTATTTCTGAACCACATAATATCGGATCATGGTATTACCAGAAACCAGGGGAATAAATGCAATATAGCATTAAAACATAAGATATGTTATATGTATTTATCAATAAATTTCAATAAAAAAAAAATGATATATCTCTGTAAAAAGATCAAACTGGCTCTTCTGATAAAGTTGTACAAAATGCTTTCGAAACCTCAACTTTGCTATGAATATGCAGTATTGAAGTTTTTAAGTAAAAATAACAAAATCACACAAAAATATTCAATGACAAACTGATTTCAAACTCACATTGGTATTATTAGCTCCAAACGCACCACCACCGAAACCACCTGTTGAACCAAATCCACCAGTTGTGCTGGTACCTCCAAATATGCCTCCAGAATTTGTACCAGTGTTGCTGCTGCCAAATAACCCTCCAGTATTCTGTTAAAATAATATCAGAAACTCAATAAGAAGTCCAAGAAGACAACTATTGTTCTAAACTTTTTATGGATATTATAATCAATTGAGAATGGCTGAAGCTTTGACCAACCCACTCAGGAATCTTCCATCTGAACAAGTTTCGTTGAGAACGAGTCACTGATGGATCAAGTACAAAGGCCCAATCTCTCAGTGGCACAGACTTGTCAAAATAAAATTTCTGATGAGAAAAACTGAAATAGGCATCAACTAGATGTAAGGCCTAACTACATAATACACATCTTGTTAGCCATAGACCACAGACGAACCATGCAACACATTACATGTCCCAAACTTGACAAAACCAGTTCATGAACAAAATCAAATAAAACTTTACATGCAGTACTCATAAAAATTCTGAGGAAATTCTAACATCCTTAATTGATTTAATATCTAACAAATGAAATATTTAATTTTGCCAAGAATGTTTTTTCCAAATAGCTGTGTATTTTGAAAATTTGAATAAAATTCATTTCAGTTTTTAGAACACTTCAAATCTGCTCGTTTTGTGGTAACATTATGTAACATGCAATTTGACTCTCACTTTCTGCTGTATCGGGAAAATGTATTAAAAAAAACGTGTAAAGTTGAGATACATATTTTCGATCTTTCGCATTAATCTTCTAGTAATGTTGATTAAAACTCACTGATTTAGGTTGTTGTCCGAACAAGCTTGTGTTACCAGTACTAGATCCAAAACCTCCAAAACCTGCCCCAGATGTTGTAGTTGTATTAGTAGAACCAAATCCACTGTTTCCAAATAATCCACCACCGCCTGTAGAACTTGCAGACGAGCCAAAGAGTCCACCAGTGGTGGCAGAACCAAATCCTCCGGTCTGTGAAAATGATAGTTCTACATTAATTTCTGGGACTGTATTCTAGTTTTTGGTGGTCATCCCAGTGAAGAAAATTTTTTGTTGAAAAATTATTACGTTATTTAAGTATCTATGTCACAGGCCGACCGTGCCTTAAATGCTATTCGGTCAAGCATGTGCCCTAGTGATAACGTGACTCAATACCTAACCAAACAAGTTTTTTAAAATGGATCATCTTGTTTTTTCATAGAATCTTCCTCTTCACAAATATTTTTTTACCGTCAGAATTTTGGCGTTTTCAAAGAATACAGACATTTATAGATTCAATCCAAAAAAAAGAGTTGATATAAAAATTTATGTTTTCATAGTATTTCACACTAAAGCCGAAAGAAGCATATAAAAAAAACGATATACGCCATAGTATTCTGTTCAGTTCGATATAATTCCACATACCGAATATTGAACTGAAATATTGAAATCATATCAGACTATTTTTCAATTTTCTGAAAAAATGTTTGAATTTTTTTCAAATACCTAACAATGATTCTCACGTTTTAATTTATCAAAAAACACAAAAAATTATTTGAGTCTTATATTACACCATCAATAAAAGACTTCTGCGGTCCATAGCCAATAAAATAAAAATTTTTTACTAGGACCTCATATTCACACTAGACAATGCAAAAATCAACAACATACAAACAAAAAAAACCAAAGATATTTAAAAAACATACTTTCTGACCAAACAATCCGCCAGCTGTGGAAGTGTTATTTGTTGCACCACCGAAGCTAAATCCTGTTCCAGTGCTTGTTCCGAATGCTGATTTGTTTGCTGAACAAATAATATCAGTGAGTCATTATCAATCCTATGCTTTATCACGATACAAATTTCACAAACCAGTTGAAAAACTACTGTTCTATGCAAGTTAAGTCAAATATGAAACAATCATATTTCAAGCTTGTCAAAGTACTTGAGAAAAAGTCTGCTTTCATTGCTGTTAGTCAATTGTCTTGACCAAAACATTTTTTTTAAAAGTCCCAATACAACTACTAGGAAAATTGGAAACAGTTCCCCTTTTTTCGAAATATTGGAAGGACTATCATAAATACTTTTCTATCCCTGCCTCCCTCCCACCCCTCTCAAACAAAATAAAAAAGGAAGTTTGGTGGAAGCATGTATGTTGAGGTATAAAGCATTGATCATGGGTTGGATCTGTAGCCAATGCTCCTGTACACATCTAAACATGCTATAAAATTGATAAATTTTTGAAATATTACATATATATATATACATCTCTAGACTTATTCGAATATTTAATACCATTTGGTCATGCTGGACAGGTACTTTCTGCATTGATGATAGAAAACCGAGTCCTAATCATAAAAAGTTCGCATAATATTTTAGTCAAGCATGTGTCACTGATGGATCGTGTCGATGAGACACGGTTCATCTGTGTCTAACGCTTGACAAAATAAAATTTCTCATTCGAGCAAAAAGATCATTCATCTTACATAATTTAAGTACAACCTACCTCCACCCCCTTTTCTTCCGGCCG
This sequence comes from Styela plicata, assembly GCA_963675895.2. Classification (NCBI taxonomy): domain Eukaryota; kingdom Metazoa; phylum Chordata; class Ascidiacea; order Stolidobranchia; family Styelidae; genus Styela; species Styela plicata. The sequence continues at coordinate 2,979,117 of OZ023150.1, forward strand.
TATAGTCATCAATACGCAGTTCTTCAAAACTTTTTGCCTCATACTCTTTCATAGCAGTAATACATTGATGTTTCGTACTGATCGTGGATGATTGGCCTGATCTAACCATAGTATCAGTACCTGTGGGCGGATTGAATTTGACACTTCCTGTTCCATTTTGCTGTTGTGCAGATGAGAAACCTGAAATTTTATGTGACATTATTGACTATCATTTTACAAAAAACTTTGATTTCAATGTTGGATATGATTTAGACCTAATATCTGTGATTTTAAGACTTATGACTAAATCTGAACACACAATTTTCTGGATACATGCCAAATTACGAATATATTTAGATAATCTCATCAAATTAAATCTTGCAATTACAAAAGAAGAAAAACATGACTAAAAACTGAGTATTATATAATACTTTTAACATAACTGTTGTTTAAATAGCAGTACCGATACTACATAACAATGTGCTAATCCAGGCTTCAGTAACTTCATAAAGAGAATTCTACCAATTTCACCATTCAGTATCATAGGCATGATATAATAATTGAACAAATATCTGGCTCAATAACAGTTCGTAAACAAGGTTTTCGGTTCAAAAGAAAAAAAAATCACCTAAGGAATGTAATAAATACCACATAATAAAATGCAAGATAAATCTGATTAAAAAATACGGTATTAATAAAAACATGTTATGATCATACCAAAAAGTCCTCCTCCACCAGAAGTTGAACCAAAGGTGGAAGTTCCTCCTGTGCTACCAAATAATCCTCCAGTCTTCTGTTGTCCAAAAGCGGAGCTTGTGCTGCCAAAAGTTGAGGCACCACCAAATGCACTCGTGCCTCCAGTATTTGCTGGAGTGCCAAACAAACCACCAGGTTTGCTGGATGTTGGTGTTCCAAATAACCCCCCACTTGTTGACGATTGACTGGCTGCTCCAAATCCAAAAGCTGGAAGAAATAACTAAAGTTTAAGAAAATAAACCTGTGCAGTACCATAGTTTAGCAAGGAATGAAATCCCCAGAATAAACCTTCAGACAACCAAAGAAAATATTTGTCATCTTGAAAAACTACACACAAAAGGGATCATTTTAAAATAATATATATATATTAATATAAAGTGTTTTTTTTAATAAAAAATTTGTACAGAGCAAGGATGCAAGCGACATAACATACTTAAATTCTCTTGAAACCACTAGTGCGCAATGAACTACATGCAATGCAAAAGTGGGAACTAGGAAATCAGATTTTTAACCACTCTGTTATTTTTGTTGAAAAACTGGCCATCTATGCCTGATATGTGAGCCCAAATCAAATCAAATCAAATAAAATAGGGAACTCAATCTTATTAAAATATTGTTTCATTTTACCTGAAGTTCCTGTTTTATTTGCGCCAAAAGCCGGTGTACTTGTTCCGAATAAGCCTCCGGTTGTTCCGGTGGTCGTTTTATTACCAAATAATCCACCAGATGTACTTGTACTTCCAAAATTTGAATTAGTACTCCCGAAACCTGCATGATAAATGTGTTCTATGCTATTCAGGATAGTGTAGAATAAGGGTCATTCCAGACTGAAAGAAAGCCAGCTGCTCTGCTAATTCAAACACCCAAAGAAAATGGTATCCATCAGAAGAAAATTTAACAAATGGGTAATATTTCATGTTATATCAGTGGCTAGAAAATTTAAATGTCTCTTTTTGAATGTCTGGTAGCAACTAAACCGTAGAGAGAGTTCAAAATCATCAAAACTGCTGAGATAGTAGTGTTGATGGTTTTGAAGCTTTTTTAGAAGAAAAAGATTCTGCCACCATACACAATTTAGGTTGAATAAATATCTTCAATTTTCATAAAATAAAAGTTTCTGCTTTTCAATAATAACAAAACGTAAAGGTATAATTGTGCATAACTTTATAAAATTTTGTAAAGAATGTTATGAATGTACTGTTGGTCTATTTTCCAAAAGTTGGAGAGAGACAGCATTATTTCTAAAGAGCTATTTGTAAAAGAGATCAATGGCATTCCTTATTGGAGATATCTTGTTTGTGTTACATATACCTATTATTTATAGCAAAAAAATTAGAATTACAGAATAATAAGCAAGCACACATATATTCAGTATTCGGCAAGTCATTTTGTTGTCGATTATTTCTATATACATTGTAAAATTTGACATAAATCATGACTTTGCTGCAAAATAGGCACAATACGGTCAATTTTATCAGGAATTTTGTTTATCTGAAATAAACTTAACCAGGTAACCATAAAGACAACCATAGATAGCATCAATTGTTCATTTTGGAAAGACAATATTACAAAAAATAGAAAACACGCATTGATATTAAATAGAATTTAGATATAAATTACCTCCTGAACCAAAGCCAGATGATCCAAATCCTGTTTTTTGTCCGAACATCTTCACAGATCAGTTACTTTAATCAGACTGTAAAAATCAATATTGTATTGTTTTTGCAGCTTTAATAAATGCAGTGACAAAATGTAAAAGAACATGCAAACTGTATTGGCTTCTCAGTAAAACAGCATATACTGTAAAGCGGATAAACAAATTCTTGATTGTCCCACTATAACCGTGCGTTTCACAAGAAATAGCTGAAGAAAATATCTTTCAATAATGCAAATAGATTTAAGAGTTGATCTAGATAAAAGTACATTTTTGGAAAGTTCATGATTAGAATAGGGTACCGTTATTTAGTCTGGCGCTTTACGAGTTCTAGTGGACTAGAGTAATCTCGGTTGCGGTAAACTTTACTAAAGTGTGAAATCGTTCTGCATTAGTGTATGGTAACTTATCTCTAATGCATTCAGATTTCTGATCTACTTATCATACCGGCACCTGCAGTATGGAGTACAGACGAAGCCACAGTCTGATTAAACTGTTGAAGTAATCTAATAAGGTGTGTGTCTTTTTCAACACAGCATGACCAACGCCAGCCAACACAAATTTACCCGTTTGCTCAGATTTGTATAACAGATAATCCAATTTTCCGTTATTCGTTTTCAGTTTTATCCATTTCCTTTAAACTCGAAATTATTACATTCAATAACCCAGAACCGGACGGAATAATTGAATAAGAATGAAATGAAGAAAACAAAACTTTAGTGACGTTAGCCTAACTGCTAAGTTACCGGTACGGTAATTTCAGAGTTAGCCTACGCAGTACGGTAGTTGTCAACGAGTACGGTACACGGTGCGGTAACGTAAGTTACCTAACTTATAACTTACTCATACTGTATGAGGTTGCCGTAACCAAATAACTTAGAACTATAGGCTATAACACTGAAGAGCAAATAAATTCTATACGGTATCGTTTTTATCTATACTGTATAATACGGAATACGAGGGCTGAATATTGGCTCTACAGTCCCTGGCCTAAGCTGTTCTGCTTTTTCAGACATTCCAGGAAAAACGGTGCACTCGGAAAAAAAAAACATAGCAGTCAATCGCTGAAGGCTAAAATATCCCTCACTGCTAAAATCAAGGGGTAGGTAATAATTTTTTTGTGCCAAACAAAATCCAATGCCAATCCGGATTTTTTTTAATGATTTTGATGATGTCAAATCATTGCTGATTCTGTAATTTTCGGTCGATTCAGTAATTATAGAAACCAATATGCCCCGCTGAATAAAATACGGCTTAACGGAACAACGACCTCACGCGCGAATTGCGTGGAAGGTTTATTGGCCGCATTTTCCCTGCGCATGGACCTGTTTGGTGGAGGAAAACGTGAGGATAGGATTTCATTTTCATCCTGCGGAAGCGAGAAGACTTCGGCTTAATGATATGACGAACCACAGCCTCTGCCCTCTGGTGAAGACACCAGTTTCTAGGAGTGAAAATTTCCGGCCCAACGTTTTACTTATTCAGCATTTTCCCACTGCAAGGTTGAAGCCGACACACCGTGCACCGGCGAGGAGTCTAGCAGCATATAATCAATACGGTATCAATTTTAAAAGGAAGAGAATAGATTGGACAGAACAGTGAACGATATAGAAGCCGGTATTTGAACAGATTTATTGGCATTGAAATAGAAACGAAAATAAGTTATAAGGTTAGGCCAAAACTGCACTAGTGCGACATAGGCTACAGTTTAGCCATGACAGGATTTATCCTGTGGGGAAGGAAACCCGAGAATACAGCTTAATAATATGGCGAACAATAGCCTCTCGTACAGATACCAGTTCCAAATCGGGGTGAACTATTTTGGCTTATCCTATTTCTGATTTTCCTGTGCGTGCACCTGGTTGGTTGGGGGAGCCGTAAGCAGTGCTGACGTGCATCGGCGAGGTGTAGTGTAAGTATAAAACTGTTATTGATATAATTTATGAAACGATTTTTTATCATAAAAACAGTTAATTAACTATTTATGATATGAAACGCTTGTTAATCATATGCTGATGTAATCATGTATGCTGATGACATGTGCATTTTGACCACATCAACAAAAGAGTTAAACAAGGCTTTGTTTAATGTTTAAAAGTTCGTTTGTATGATGTTTGAGTCCAAGAAATTGCGTATTGGATGCCAACCTTGTATTGAACTCATAAATCTGAAATATGCTGAATTCGTGAATACTTGGGTGTCATATTAAACAATGATCATTAATGCCTGCCCGACAGACCAGAACAATATACGTAACGTCGTTCTCTGTACTGAAAAAATAAAAAGAGTTCAATCCGCGCAAAATCCTATTGTTTTCCACCTACTTCTCCAGTTTATATTGCAGCCAATTTTGGACCAAATATTACCAATCTTCCTTTCGAAAACAGCACGGGCGTGTTTAGGATTGTTAATATTGTATATCGTATTATTGATTATTCATCACATCCGATAAAACACGGAACATTGCTCTTATTTTAAACTATTCGAAATAAAACAATTTGTTACTTCATGTCTTTTTGTAAATTTTGGGTCTGAAGAATACTCAATTAATAAATGCTGATTGAAAATAAACAACCAGACAAAGATTTGCCGTGGCGGAATAGTTGTCAGATAGATTAAGCTATATAAAGATGTAGAATATCAATATCGACATTTAGATTCACATATTTAAAACATATTTATTTTCGCACGTGAAGTTTATTTTATATCCGCATCACAGTCGACTTAATACGGATGATCATTCGGAGGCATGTGTTCAAGTGAAAGTTACAAATATAGGCCTATTACTACAGATTTAAACGAGAAAACAAAGACAAGGATCTCGTTGAAAACTAACTCTTGCTAATACTTTCAATGCTACTCAATGGAATCGATTGATAAATTTAACTGTTTTCTTAGTAAATTTACAACCAAAAATATCCATTCGCACAATGCTTTCTTCAAGTTTTAATTCTATCCAGGCAAATTGTACCAAAACTACGTTTCCCAGCGAAATATATATTAGGTTTCTAGGGCATATTTATTTTATTTCGACATTTTTTCTCTGGATCTAGATGCACGTCGCCATCAGTCGTTGACATATTTATTTCGATTTTCCATAAATTGAAAGACACAGTACACAAAATTCAAAACGAAGAGATCAGGAAGGTGAGCAAAAAAACTTAAAATAAAGTTTGTAAAGGGGTGCCCGGTTAGCTCTATCGGCAAAGCATTAGCAATACGCTTCGAGCTGCGCATCACCAACGTCTTGGGTTCGAATCCCGTGAGGGATAATCGATTATATGCGAGTGGCCTGCTGGACGCCTCGCCGATGCACGGTGGTTCACGTAAGCACTGCTTACGGTTCCATCAACCATGTACAGGCACAGGAAAAATGAGTATAAATGTTAAGCCAAAAGCCTCATCCCGGATTCTAAACTGGTGTCTGCACAAGAGGTCGTGGTTCGCCATATTGTTAACGTATTCTTGACTTTCCTCTCCCGCATGGTAAAATGAATTCCTATCCTAACGTACGAAAGGCACTTATCCACCCAAGTTGACAAACCCCCATGCATTTACAGTACTCGCACAAAACCTGAACAAAAGGACAGTTAACCAAAGATTCCCTGTCTACCCTCCGCCAATCGGACGATTGCTAGTTCAGCCACGACAAGTAGGTCGGGCGTCAAAACAAGACAGGTGAAACGCTTTTTCTACCTATGATTACTGGGTTGAGTTTTGCAACATCGATCGAACTTTGACTAAATAATATATTCTTGGAGTTCATTTGCCTAAAACATGGTAAGATTCGTCCACCTCCATTCACCTTCCTCTTTTAGGAAAACAAAATTCGTTTTTTTAGAATAGCTTCCGGTATTACTTGTCAACCACAAATAAATAGTCCTGTTTTTTGTGTATCGTGACTGCGTGAATGAACTTCCTCAGATCGTGCATCGCGCAGTTACTGATTATGAAAACGAAATTTGTAATTCCAGAATGTTGCCATATGTTCCACGTGTCTTTAGAAGGGTCAAAGTGTGTCCATTATAAATATGCAATAAAACAATCACTTGCAAAGGTGAAAATCTCTTGCTGAAAAATAAATCTTGCGGGTGCAATCCAATTCCAAGAGGGAGTATGCACGAAGTGCCAACCGCCGCTTCCGCAGGTGCTGAGCACCACTGCATCTAATCCCCCGGTCCCCGATTATTTTCTTAATTTTATGCAAAAATATCGTAATATGTAAAATGTTTGTGTGGCTTCGACCGGCAAATCACGTTTTGCTTCCAAAAAGTTACGACAATTCGCAACAGAAAGTCGAAGGTTTCGATTCAGGTTATCTAGAAATTGTAACACGCCACATCTTCACCACAAACAATATTGTATAACAAATATACCATTCACTAGACATATGCTCGGCGAGTCAAATATATGTTGGTAATAAGAGATGATTGTTTTTTTTTTTGCTTGCTTACTTTTATTTTTAATTTCCATCTATGTAATTAGCTTTTAAATCTTGTTGTAATCTAACGCAATATGATGTATTGTATTATTTTAAAACTGGATAATTTGATGATGTATGTATGTTTTTGTGTCTCAAGCAACAGTCTATCCTGGAAGTCATCACTCATATTACCATCTGTTCAATTTTCTGAAGACTCGAATTTGATCACAAAGCGTCAGGAAATTTCGTGTGGTTCGGACGGGCTGTTGGATATGAAATATAGCGGAGAGGGAAAATCACAAATGCAGTAGATTTATTAAAAGTGAAAGTAAGTACCGAAGTATAGCAGAGCAAGTATGATATTCAAGAAATGACGTATGCCCGAAGTTCTCTGTTATCAGGGGCACTACAATTAAACATTGTTATGAATATTACCAATATTGTTTCTTATTATGATTTCCTCACTATCGGCCAACAGAACAGAAAAATTTCTGCTTTCACTGAACAGTTAATAAATGCTCAACAATATTAATTGTGCTCGTCTGCGAAAAATAGAGATCTTGTGAGCGTTTTCCCCGGTGAACTCCGCGTTGGCTTTAATGAAAGATAAGATACTGAATATGTTTTGATACTATTGGTTGAACGATAAGAGCTCAAAATGAACAAAGTAGCTTCTTTTTTTAATTGCATTTAAACGCAAATTTTGATGTGACAAAATATTTTTTAAGAAAGAAAAATATAGAAGGAGGCCAAAGTTCTTAAGAACATCGTTTTATATGACTCCCATATAGTGTAGGCTACTGGTATGAGACTTTTAAGAGCATTGTGACTAAAATGTGATGATATGGAGGCAAAGTTACAGATACAATATATTTCCATTTCAGAGAAGTTACAGCACTAATATAAAGCTTGAATATTTTTTTTCATCAAAGTCGCCACATTATCAAAGTCACCCTCTTCGCCGCTACACCAACAAATGCTGACACATGGCATGAAAATGAATGAGTGATACCTGAGTTTTTTCTTCATTCGACCAAGTTAGATAATTTCCAAATCATGTTTCCATTGAGCCTTTGATTGATCGAGGTGTGGATTATCTGTGGCTCATGCTTGAGGAAATAAAATTGCTAATTGAAAAGACGCAGGAATTGTGTAAGCTTTGATTCCCCCAATTTTATATTCACCATCGACGAAGCTGGGTCATTCATTGATGGACAAGAGATGTCGAATGCACCTCTATGTGTATCGAATTTGAACCTTTGATGATATGAATACTATGAAAAAAAAATGTTGAGAGAAAATGTTATGGCAGTAAAATATACACAAATTATGCAACTCAAGGCTATTGACATCGAATACAGATACTTGTATCAATCAAGATACGACGAGTTATAACTTGTTTTTTTGTTTGGTTCAACACAGTTGTTTACAAAATATTCCTTGATCACTATTGGTAGTTCTATATGAATACATCCATCTATCTACAATACCTTTTTGAATACCTCGGTGGCTGCTTAAGATAGTGTGTTATTTTCATGCAACCTGGACCTACGACTAGATCATAATATATGACGAACAATGGGCCTTTCGCGCGCAATTATCTATTTCAAGGTAGGAATTTTCTCACGCAGAGTATCCAGCAGATCTCTCGCGCAGAGATGTTCCCCATTTAATTCGAAACCTAGTTTATCGCCGAACACAATTAAATACTCGTATATTATTTGAATACCCATACTTTATTTAACTACGCGCGCTACATATCAATATTGTTAAATTTCCTGTATTTGTTGGGCCGAGCAATTTATTTCCGTGATTCCAAAACTATGCAATATGATCATAAAAATCGAATTTGTCTATGAGTTTCAAGATAAGTGAGAATTGTAATAATTTGATTGTATAAGTGACATTCGTTCGGTTTTTTTGTTGTTTTCATTTTCAAACAGACTTGGTCAGTTTTCATTTATTTGGGGATCGAGAAGATGAAGAAATGGTTGAGTAGCATTGTACATTTGAAATGCGGTGGTGGAATCGTACGTACAACAGTATTTCAGAAACGCATCCTTCAACTAAAGAACATCAGCACCAGTACCTAAACAGATTTTGCTAAATGCTATCCACTCGGAAGATGACCTCATGCTCATAAACATAAAATATAATAATAGTAAGGTACTAAGAAAAGTGGTTATAACCAAGGCTGGTAGTACGGTACGGTACGAAGCTCGGTACGGTACGATTGAATTTTCCGGTACGATTCATTTTTCGTACTTGGTACGGTACGGTACGAAGTTCGGTATTTATTTCGTACCGTACCGTACTCTTTTTCGTACCTGCGCATTACACTTTATTCTTCTCAAATGAATTCAAAAAAATAATTTCATTCAACATCTATGCCATTTCATAACGGGGCTCTGATAATATAAATTGTGTCTATCAAAAATTTTTTAAACTAAGCGGTATTTTTAAAAGGATTAAAAGCGGCGCATGTATGGTAATAAAAAATGCAACTGATTCACTTGAGGTTATTAGACGAGCTATGTCGTATATTGGTTTTACTGCAGTGGCGTAAAACTTTGTGATTGCGTGGAAATACATATAGGCCGCTGATTTATGACGTTCTAATCTGAATGCATTTTTCTGTAATAACGAAAGTTGTGATAGCCCAATTAAAATCGACAAGATAAGCCGTCATAATACTAAAAATCACGGTGCCCGAACATACCAACTACAATCGCGGATCCAGAAAAAAATTAGGTGGGGGGCACATTTTTTCAACATGCAAACACAGGCTTTCAAATTTACAGAAAGATTAAGGTGCCGGAGGCGCGCACAATTTTTTTGAGAACGAAACAAAAATACATGTTTTAAGAGTGAAATAAAGATTACCAAACAGGAAAATTTATCTGTGTGCCGGAAGCCCGCTGAAATTTTTGTAAAAATTGGATAAAAACTCTTGCTTTAAAGACAGAATATAAAGACATATTTAGGATGTTTTGAGTTGAATGTTAGCTAGCTAATGCTCATCTTAAATAGAAGATATATTTTGTAAAAAAATAGCCAAGTCACAATATAGACAACGAGGCATGTCGGGAATACGTCTGTCTGGTATGAAAAATGAATAGCATTATTCCGTAATGTGAAGAGAACGTAAATTGCACCAGAAATACCAGATGCACAATGATAATGTTCTTATAACCATGCCTTCGAATGAGACCGCACGAAACCCATGTGTGGTGCACAGCGAACATTCTTTTGTCGAAAGAGAATATCTTGTGACGACACAATGCTGCTAATATGCTAAATATTGCTTCATTCCAGATTTTTTCGCGAAAACTGTGCTCATCCTACCACCATTTATCACCACCGGTCTACCATTCTCATATTATCAGCAATGTGAACAATGATATTGTGGTGACATATGCTTAGTTACGCGCATGTTTTTCTGTCCTGGATTTTAAACCAGAAATTATAAAACTGCATCACTTTGATGTAAGCTGTTGGTGACGTTTCTTGCGGTGGCCAGATCCTACAAATAAAGCAGATTTGGACATTGGTAGTTGGTACGGTACGAAATTGTTGCCCAGCGAATCGTACCTGTTTTCGTACTGGTACGAAATTTAGTACGATAAGTGGAAAATATTAATCGAACCTAATTTCGTACTAGTACGAAGTTCGGTACGATGTACGAAAAAAATAATATCGTACGGTACGGTACGAAAAATTTTCGAAAGGTACGGTACGAAGTTCGGTACGAAATTATTTTGCTGGTTCGAAGTACGATAAAAATTTTGTACCGTACCGTACTGCCACCCTTGGTTATAACCCAGGGAAAAGTTTGAACCGTAGAGAGACGCACCCAAACACGAAGAGGAGAAAAAATGAAGGCACAATGTGCTCTGTGCTCTCAACCCGACAGATGTAAAAATGAAAAACAAGGCATACCAAAATTACTCATACGGTACATTAAATAAAGTTGAATGAATCGAAATTAGACCGTCACAGTTTTGCCGAACACAGCAGTTTAATAAATTTCACAGCAAATGTGAATTCTCGTGTGACCAGGAGCCACGTTATTGAACATTTAGCGGTTGCGTAAAATTGCTCTCCATGCCAATTTAGGAATTTGCACATAATAAATTATATGTCAACATAAATACACCGTGGAAGGTTTTCAATACTCATTTGCTGGGGGTTCCGGCCTTCCTCCACCTAAATCTGCAAAACTTATGAAAATAATCTCGCGCGCCTTCAACCTAATTTTTCTTTTCCGCATTTTATGACCGAATCAAACCGTTCGAATATTTTTTCGAACTAAAATTGAGTCCACCTCAGCAAATTGACTCGAAATTTTAGCGCGTATTTTCTTTTGTGTAAAACCCCCAATTTACCTATCCATTATTTCGCCGGTCATCTTCAACTGTCACCCTGCAATAAGTAATTAGTAATACAGAATATAACAGGATGCTTTAAAAAAAGTGGTTGTTCGTGCTAGCCCTAACTTAGGCTGCACTAAACTGCCGTCAATGCATGAGCTTATCCGCAACAGGCCTTAGAATAACATCTTTTTGCTAACTGGAAAGCCACTCGGCACTGATTCGGGGAGGTTGAACGATGGCAATGTGTCATACCTCAGACTTAGGATTTAAATATTTCTTTTTGCTGTCACCTTTGTCTAGCGTACGCTCATACCTCAAAACTTAGTCCAGACTTGAGATTTGCATATTTTTTTGCTCGCAATTTAGTCTACCATCACATCTAAGTTTAGTTAAACCATGAAGTTATAACGGTTATTTTTTCTGTTTGTTAACATAGAAGTTAAACTGAATCAGTAAAGAGAAAAAAGTTGGGTTAGATACGGTAGACGCGCAGTGAATGAAACAGCTTAGGTAACTTACTTACCTTGGAGGGTTACCGTATTCAGTATTCTCTGAGACCTTGACTAGTTTGCCTGGTGTACATGAGGTCGCTTGTTTGATAGAAGATAGAAATGACCGCTCTTCCTCCTGCTCCATTATCCAGATTGGAAGGTACAGAAGATGATGAAGATTTGTTTCAAGAATCATCCGTGAAAAAAGTACTATTTTTTGTTTTTATCTTCCTGTGTAAGTTGGTATTTGAGGCTTGAGATCCTATTCTAAAATGTATTTTTAGGTACATTTGGCCAAGCAGCAAGTGTTCAACAAAATGATAATTTATATCAAATTTTTAAAGAGTAACTTATTTATCATAAAAATATTATGAATTATTGAATACATACTTGTGACTGTTGAATCGGCCCATAGGCCTATACATATATTTTGTTTTGCTGCAATATGACACTTTGAAAATATTTGCAGCTCTGTTGAGTTTTTTTGTGTTATCAGTTATTGTAGATATAATGTTATTCAGTACAGGTCAAACTTTCCTAATTTTGTTTTTGCAGAGTTTGCAAAATGCATTTGACACGCCAGTTGTGGTTAAAAAGCGAATTTCACGACTCAGTCAAAATTTTCAACAATTGCCAGTTGAATATATGAAAGTTTTTCTTCGTTTGAGACCATTTACTGAAAAAGAACTGAAGGAGAATGAAGGCAAGGTAAACAATATAAAAATCTTTTCATGACAAAATTTATAAATTAAGTTACTTATATTATGATTGTGATACTTGATCAAAGAATATTAAAGTAATTGATTTTGTTGTAAGAAAATTAATACTGTAACATGATTTGATATGAATGCAAAATTCATACAAAACAAATATGTATTTGAGATATAAATTTTTATCATTGTAGCTGATGCTCATGTTTTGTATTTTTTGTACAGACTCGCTACTTTACTATTCTGAAACCTAGAGAGAAAGTACCCCTGATAAGAAAAAATATTCTGTGATACATCATAAAAGAAAAAATGCAGCATTCGGGTGTCTTGTGTAAAGCATCTGTGAAAAATCTCCATAATAAAGTACACTATGATGTTATTCCATTATCGGAAACTTTACTAATAGTACACTTGTTCTATTTTTTCACTAATATATAGAGAACTATGCGAATATCAGATGATAAACATATTCTCACTGCAATGGCTCCAAAAGATTCCAAAACTTTCAAAACGAGTAGCAGAGGTATTGGAGAACCTGTCAGACATTTCACTTTCACCAAGATATTTGATCATACAACAGGGTAAGTAAGCTGTGTTCTTTGTCATGTATTTTTGTGTTTGAGATCTGAATGTGGCCAAGAGAATAGTAAAAATATGGTAAATTAACAGTAACATTGATGCATATGCACTGCAGGTGATTTCCATTCAGTTCAATCAATTTGAGTAAATGAAAACATAGACAAAGTGGAATGGTTGTTCTGTTCTAGTAACGTATATTGCAAATTACCAAGATGCTTCGGTGAAGCCTTTATTACGGCCTTACTATAGTAACACATTCAATACATATATATATATATATATATATATATATATATATATATATACCGTATATACCTTGTCAATTTTATGCAACAAGTGGAGGTCTTTCATGTGTTGTATTTTTTTTTTAATTTTCTACTGCTCTCAGCCATTTTTTCAGTTATCCGAGTAACAATATAGCTGGTGATTTGCTTAACTTATGTATTATAACATCATTGCACAAATATAAATTTTTTTTTAGGCAGAAAGAATTCTATACTGAAACAGCTCATCCACTTGTTCAGGATTTTATTGATGGCAACAATGCTTTGATATTTACTTATGGTGTTACAAATGCAGGTAATTTTTTTTACTTCAAGTTAACTGAAAGTGCAAAATTTCAGAATGAACTGAAAACAATTATAAATCGATTTCTGCATCAATTTGATGTCTGTATTGTAAAAATTATTTCATATTTAAATATTCTAGAACTGGCTTTTATATTGAATTGGGTTCTGAAATGATAATAGGGTGATAATACACCATATTTTTTATAACGTTAATCACCTGTGCTGATTGCTTTGGATCAAATATTGAATTGAACAATTTATTTCATGATCAAAGTTATTGAATTCAATATATTTGGGTGTTTTTCGATGAATGGGGTTCCCTGGTGCAGACTGGCAGAATGCCAGCTACTTTGCGTATTCAGACACCTGAAGAAAATTGTTACCACGAGGAGAAAATTTTGCAAATATGCAGCTTTTCAAGATACATCTCGTGTGATTTTTAGTACATTCGAAGAAAGTGGCATTAATCAATATTACCAACCGAAGCGAAGCAAAATTCTGGGACCCTGCTCTGTTGGTTATTTTTGTGCATTTTTATGTTTTAAGGTAAAACTTACACAATTCAAGGATCTCCAGGAAATGAAGGAATTATTCCACAAGCTATTGAATATTTATTCACCAATGTTGGAGATAAAATTATGGAGGTAGTTCATTATTCATTATGGTGGAACCAAACTCAATTTGTTCTCTCTAGACATAAGATTTAAAATTGCGCTAACGATGGTTTTATTATTGCCAAGGACTGAAACTATTCACTGTACTCTGTACCGTACTATTTGGAATGTTTTCCACTTTGGAGTGCATTTGCTGGTACTATGTTTTGTAGTCACTCTTTGCCAGATTCTACTGCCTACTTGGATTCTTCTGTAAAATCCTTCATAGAGATCTGTAACTTGTAGCATATTCATAATGAACTGATCAAGCAAAGCTTTTTCGAGTATGTCAGTATTAATAAGTTGTTTGTTAATTGTAAATCTTTGAAATTTCTGCCCTGAGAAAAGAAATCTTTTAACTTTTTCTACTGTAATCGTGAAGTTTCTAACAAATGCTTATAAAGTTTAATACAAAGTTTAATTTTTAGTATCGTGTCATTGTTCTTGTTCATTTACTTTACCCTTTAATCAATAGGGAAGGAAATACATAAATTATGAACTGATTTGCACGTGTTGTTGGTATATTCTGTGTACTTCCCTTTTTTGTGAATTTATTATGCCTCACTTTTTCATAATAACCATTTTTCCAATTCCTACATCAGATGTCAGTGAAAACTGAGTTTGGTGTACGGATTAAGTAAATACATCACCGGAGTAGGTACTTTATATGCATATCAATAACTTTTATTAGGTAATAGTATATTTTGTTTAAATGTTTTTCAGGATGTTAAATTCCAACCAAAAATGGCTCACAATCTACGCTTACTAGAAGATGAGGAGAAAATTACACAGAATGCTATTAAAGAAAAGGTTTTGGCAATGGCAGATGAAGTAAGAGATTTACTTGTTGAAAATTTTTTTTATCTGGCATGATCCTCGGTGCCGCAATCCATCGATTTTTTTTGACTGGGCTTGTTAAATTTTGTTCAACTTTTTTAGTCTGTATAAATGAAAAGATATCCAATCTCTCATTATCAGCTTCAATGAGTTTTTCAGCCCTAAAAAAAATTCACTATTGCATTTAAGCATGGCGAGTATAATTCACTGAATTAAATGTTTCAATAGCTTAACTAATTTGTAATAGGCATATTCTTGTTTTGTTAAGTATGGATCAAAGATTGGTTGGGCTACCAAGGCATAACCCATTCGCGGCCTATACTTATAATGAAAAAAATTTGGTAATTAAATCGTGCACTCATTTAGATACCAATATTAAAATGTTTATATAGATTTATTAGTGTTATTAACATAATACAACATTTCCGACATTTTTGGGCTTTGAGGTTTTCTAATGTGGAATAAGAACATGGAATTTTGCAATCATTTGTGTGTTCTTTTCTAATCAAGCCAGAGTAATTACCAGTATATGTATTATTTTCAGATTAATGATAATGGTTCTGAAAAAAAAGTGACATTATATATTATTGTTTTTTTGTTAATAGTCAAGGTTTTCATTTGGACAAGCATCAGATGCCACACTCGAATCATCTGTGGCTACCGAAATGACAAACACATCTGCTGAGGACACTTTATCAACTTCATCAAGGTATTATGCCCTTTGTGGACATGCTTTAAAAAACATCTTTCTCGCGTTTCGTATGTCTACTAAAATGAGGGCTAGTTCACATCAATCGGTTGTATTACCTAGAGCTGGGCAGTGTTGGTTATGTTTTGTATCGGCTTACTACCACAAGATGGCGTTATTATCGATATATCACGTCATTTTCTGCTATCGAAAAGCATGTTTTTCAGACTTTTTAAAAGAGCCTCGGCGAGTCACGATATAATTGAAAAAATCAGGTGCAAGAAATCCTAAATATAGGTGGGTTGTTGTTTAATGACATTGCAAAAGTTCAAATAAGGCATATAAGCCGGTGTAAGTGGGCTAAAGGCCTTTTTCGTTATTCCTTCATGCAATTTTTTGTAAATCTTTGTCAGTCTTTGTCAATGTTAGTCTTTGTTTAGCTTAAAGGAAATTTAAATGAAAAATTCTTCTAATCATGGGCGACCTTTAATGGATTGCCCCTTCAGTGCATGCTGTAAATACAAAGAGAAGAAATTGAATTATGATTGAAAAACAATTATATTACAGGCCACAAAGTATGGAAGGTTTACCATCTTCATCCACCGATAATATTGATGAACCTGTCAAGTATGCTTCTTGTGATATGTATTGTATATAAAATTCCGATGCTGGTTTTGAACATTTTAATTTCTATTTTATTTTATAAAAAGTATTCGTCTAAATGTTATGAAAAAAAAAATTAATCTCTGTTTAAACATATTAAACATATTTTTTAAGGCGTTGTTGAATATTGAGCGTTTTTTTTAAAAATATTTTAGGATTTAGGAATTGTACATCCAAACCATGGTATGTGACTATTTTACTCTGACGATTGTGATTAAGCTGAACAAACGCAGAGCAGGAGAGTATTCTTTTTGACTGTATGACATTTATTAAGGTCTTTAACTACTCCCTAAAACATCAAATTTTGAGCAAATGGAGGAGAGTATTTTCATGTTTGAAACGTACCGGTACTAATAAATTTTTCGAGAATCATTTAAAACATACTTGATGGCTTCCGATGAACAGATCTTTGCATAATTTTAATTAATGTCAAGCACAGCAGAAAATTAAAGTGTTTTTACAGAATTGTCATGATTTAGTTGTGTACTGTGTGAAAACAGAGAGTAACTTGAAGTAGAGAGAGTAGCCTTCATTTGAACCACTAGCATGGCTTTATGCATAAATAATACTTAGTTATAATTTTTTTGAGATTGCAAGCTTGTACCATGTTATTTTTGCTTATATTCAATCCTATTTTCAGATATGCTGTATTTGTTTCATTTGTTGAAGTATACAAAGAAATTACATATGATCTTTTGACTGATTTTCCTAAAGAAAAGAAACATTCGAGACAAGAACTTGTAATTGCTGATGATGGGAAAGGAGCTTCTTATGTAAAAGGAATGAGAGAAATTCAAGTTAGTATCTTAGATATTTGTATTAAGGAAAATATTTGTCATGTCTTACGTCATACATATATATATATAAATTTATTTTTATTAAAATTCACTCTGAGCAAGGTTGGGAGCAGTGCCTGAAAGGAACCAACTAACGGCCACTTAAAAGCAGAGAGCTACTAAAATATGTGCACTCTAAACAGAAAACATCCCAAATGGAACTCTTAGAGGTGTCTGCAATTTCACTGAACTCGATACCGAGGAAATTATCTCAATCGAAGATGCATGTTACAGTTATCGGGAATGCGATTGAAAATTTGTGATATATTTTTTGAAAATTGTCTAAGAGATGCCCATAATTTTGTCAGAGTTTAGTGATGAAAATGTCAGGAAACTCGCTCGTGGTTGAAAATATTTACCTTGTTAATCACTTGCCTAGCTATCATACTTTTTAATTATTTAGGTAAATTCCCCAGACGAAGTCATGAAAATATTATCTGTTGGTAGAAGAAATCTTCATGTTGCAGCCACTAATTTAAATAAAGATTCCAGCAGAAGGTAAGTGTGCAGGGTTTTAGAATTGCCCTAATGTATTTCTGCTGTATTATAGAGGTTCAGATAATTCACTTCAAAACCTCCAGGTTACAAATTATCTCGAAAGGCACAGGCCCAGCTCACCAGGTTAAGGAGCGCTTATGGACGCTTCAAGTCACTGATGTACAAAATGGGTTTGTCGGACACACCGTTTTGCGAGGTTGGCAATACTCAAACAATAAACCACGCATTGAACAATTGTCCAGTTTTTAACCCTCCGTGCAATATTACCAATATCGAGAATCACGAACTAATTGCTTATCTATGTAGTACCATTTTTTTGAATTATGCTGTGTATAGGAAATTTTAATAGATCTTATGGAACGTACCAGGCGAACTGGCAGAATACCAGCCACTTTTCTATTCAGACACCTTTGGAAGATGGGTTCAATCAGAAGAAAATTTAACAAACTGAGAATATTTTGATATATATCTCTTGTCAGAAGAATAAAATGCCTTATTTGAGTGTCTGAAAACAACCAAACTGTAGAAAAAGTTTCAAAATCATCAATACTGCTATGAAATAGCAGTGTTGATGGTTTTAAAACTTTTTAGACTTCCAGATCCTGCTAGCTTGTTGCTAGGTACTTCTTCCAGCCTTGTTCAATGAAGTTAATTTGTTTTTGGGTCAAATTTTACAACATAAAATCTGCCATGTACCACCATTTCACTGCAAATTTAGTTGATGAGAAACAACTCAAAAACACGAACCAAATTTTTATTTTATAAAGCATATCTATTTAGATAAATATATGCTCTTGGTCGGGTTAACGCGGGACTAGCTACTTATCCTTCTTCTATACCGTTGCGTAGGTGGATCAATATGCAAAAAGCAAGAATGCTGTAGACAGAGAATAAACTCGATAATTGTAGTTATCCTTATTTTTTTTACAGCCATTGTATTTTCACCATCACACTAGTGCAAGTTAAGGACATTCCTGATCCTAATGGAGGAAGAGTGTCAAAGTGAGTTAGTTCATAATATAATTGGGGTAAATAGCTAATTGGCCTAAATAGCTAGCTTAATTAGGCATACAAATTTGGTACTTAACTTATGTGTATCAAGAGTATTGTCCGTTCGAATATTTCTCACAATCACCATATTATTCAAGCTTGAAATAATTCTCTTTTTTTCAGGATTTCCTTCTGTGATCTGGCTGGTTCTGAACGAGCCAATAAAACAAAAGAAGTTGGCGATAGACTGAAAGAAGCAGGAAAAATCAATACTTCATTAATGAAGTTAGGAATGTGTATTGAAGCTTTGAGACATAACCAACAACATAGAGATGATAAACGTATGTATAAGAATGAGCAATGTAGGATGCAAGGGATGAGTTCATGTCTTCAAGCTTGTATAACCAACAGTAACAGCAACATACTTCAGGTTTGGGTGTTGGATGTCAGAACTGTGTAAATATGGTTGAAAAAAAGATTTGTCAATGAAAAAAGTGTAGATTAATGCTTTAAATTAAGTGTAAATTAATGCTTTAAAAAACTAATACAGAAGAATATTTCGAATATGTGTATCAGTGGTCGCTAGCTAGTTCCTTCCAAGTGCTGTATCTTTTCGAGTGAATTTGAAAACATTTGAATATTACCTTCAAATTAGTGTTTTTATAATGGGTTTATACTAGGTCTTTGAGTTGTCCTTTAACAGTGTACAAAATTCGTCTTATAAATAGAATACTTCAACATTTCAGATAGGTGAAATTGCTGATGTTTGCCATATTTTTCTATTTTGCAGCAAAGTCAAATTTTACAACATATTTGTGGTATTCTATCTATGGTGGATCCATTTTCTTTTTTTTTTTTTGTTCAATTTTTTATATGATCTATTTTACAGAAAAACAAAGAGTTGTTTCGTTCCGAGATTCGAAACTTACGAGATTATTTAGAAGTTATCTGCTTGGAAAAGGACGTGCGTGTATGATTGTTAACGCAAACATGTGTGCTTCAGGATTTGATGAAACTGCCCATGTTCTGAAATTTTCTGCCATTGCTAAAGAGGTAAATTTGTTTTGCAAGTCATGTTTTAAAAAACTATCAGTACTACAACTTTTGTTTTATTTTAAAATTTAGTCCAATATAAGAACTAAATGGGATATTTGTAGGATTATAAAAAACATATTCCAAAAGTAAAAACAATGGCCTTGTTCTATTTTGTTTTTTACCTAAAATAAGATTACCATTTGGAATCGATATGGAATTTGAATATGCGTGGGTTTTTTTTTCTATGAAACTCATATTATTACACATAATAAGTTAAACAGTGTGAAAATTTCATATGCTGTTAGCTGATACAAAGCTTTTTTTTGTGATTCGATTAGTTTGATACTCTTTAAATATCTGTTTTCAAGTGCCCAGCTCTACCTGAAAGTCGGAAAATGTCGAAATATCCAACTATTTGACGGTAATTTTGTATCCACATGATTTTTTTCTTGTTTTTCAAGTAATCAATAAATTGTCCGCTAGAAGCTCGGAAACATGTCATTCAACTAGGTATTGTTCAATTCAACAGATTCAGATAATAAACAACCCGAAACGAAATTTGAAGGTGAAGTCTCGAGCAACCTTATTTGAAGAAAAATTCGAAACATCTACAGAAGCTGTGAAGAAACCTCGTGCCACCATTGCATGGGAGAGAAAATTGACGCCTGTGAAAGGTAATTTTAATGTATGATATTGGTTGAATAATTATCAATTTGCCAAACCGTGTTTTGGGGTGACAGGATTTTGTTTTTCTTCTGGTGTCTGAAACGATTATGTCATTTTCTTTCCAATGAACGAAAACCTTCAAACTATCAACACTGCTATTTCATAGCGGTGTTGATGATTTTGAACCTTTTTTCCAGTTTGGTTGCTGCCAGACACTCAAAAAAAAACTTTAATCTTCTAGCAAGCAAAAGATTTATCATGAGGTTTTGTATGTTTGCTAAATTTTCTTCTGATAGCAGCCAAATGCTTCGGATGTCTGATTAGCAGAATAGATGTCTTCCTTTGAAGTCGTTTCAATGACATATTTCAAATGATGCAACAGAAAATTTGAGATCGTTTTCTTATGAGCCCTTTCATACATTCTCAGATTTGAATGAGAATCCAGAAGAAGATGAGGAGGTTGAGGATTCTGAAGAAGAATCTGAAGAGTTTGAATCTGATTCTGAAAGTGATAATGAGGAGAATATGGAGGAGAGGGATGTAGCTTATTGGAAGAAGAGAGAAGTAGGATTTTTTTTATCTTCCTGCATTTTTTCTACTGAATTGGGATTTTTATGTTTTTAAGAATGAGCTTGCTGTTGAAGAGTTAGGGAATTGTTTTGTTATTCGTTAATTGATATTTTCTCTTTGAACATATGATTTTTGTGGACATTGTTTGTATAGCTTGGCGGTATGTCGGTATGGCAATAAAATAAAATCAGTTATTGAGTTTCCAAAATACTGTATCGCGTAGATCTTTGCAATGACAGTTTGCAGTGACACTGGGAATTTGTGGCATACAGTAAAAAACAGTTGATACAATATTGTACCAAAAAAAGAAAAACGGGCGTTTGGCCCATTTAAGCGGCTTATATGCCTCTTTTGATTTGTGTATATTCATGAAATTACAACCCGCACACATTCAGAGAGTTTCATAGTGTGCACCTGTTTTCTATTTAATCAGGCCGTGTTTCACCATGAGCATAATTTTTTATGACAGAAAATAGCTTGACATACCGGTAATACAGCATTAATATAACCAATGCTGCCCAACTTTAACTGTTGGTAAGGGATATTCTTATCCGATGTCTGATAATCTACACTTCTTCAATTTATGTTCTTTCGGTTTTTCGAATATTCTTAAATTATTCATTTGCAGCGAAATCATAATATATTCTAAATTTTATATATATATTTATGTTTTGGTCAAAATTTTTTTACTTGAATAAAGTACCCCTGCATATGGAGTATTTAATTGTTGTTCCTGTTAATTTAATTTCTTAATGTATATATATATATTATGAAATAATAAACATTTAAGTTTGCAAACGTGGATTCACGTCTCATTCCTACTTCAGAATAGCTTTATAAATAGTATATGGAAAATGTTTATATTTAAATGGTTCCTTGAAATATAAATTATAATATATATATCCTTTTCCTACTTCTTGAAACCTGTACAAAATGAATTTGATTCACATCGACCTGTGGAAATCACTATTCTTCTAAATTTTTCAGAAAAGATTTCTTGAATTGATCCAAATGATGAAAAAGGCACTTAGTCAAGAACAAAAGAATAGTAAAGAAAGGGAAGCAAGGGCACGAAGTCAGATAATGCAGCAAATGCAAAATCAAATCGTACAAATAGAGAAAAGTCATGAGTAAGATCTTACCTTACAATATAGAATAGCTTTAAATTAGTTTTTTTTTATTGAATAAGCACTTGAAAAGCACCAACTCACAGCTATATACTTGGCTAAGCTTCTAAAAGAGTACCAATAACTGCAACCTGAGCCGAAAACATTGCAAATGGCACTTTTTCTAAACATACATGTTATGGGTTCGACTGGCAGATCGTCCGTTACTCTGCTAAGTAACTCAAACACCCAAAGAAAAGTTTTTTTTTCATCACAAAAAAAAAAATCCACAGGGTATCGTTATTATCACTCACTTGGTAAATAAAATATATCTTCACTATACAAGAAGCCTCAGAATCACAAACACTGCTGTGAAGAGTTTTTTCATAAACAATGTGTACAAGCGAATAAAAAACTTTGAATGTGTGTTTAAATTTAAATAAACATTCTAGAAATCAAATGGAGGATACAATCAATATTCTTCAAGAGGAAGAAGTGAAACGACTAGATATTATGAAAGATATGGCGACAGCGGATTTAAATGGTCTTAAAAAACGATTGGATAAAAAATATTGGGAAGTTACTGCAAAGAACACACAAATGGAACAAGAATTGGCAGTAAGCTTATTTCAATCGGGATTTTCTTTTCAAAGTAGATAGTCTGATAAATCGATTTATGTAAACTATGAGAAATCCAACTGACAGAATGAGACATGATTATGCTATTAATTGGCTTTAAAAGCTCGAAAAATGGTCTCTGGGAGTGATTCGATATTTGAATTTAGAGCAGAGAGAAGATGAGATAAATAGGATACTTCGATTCATTTCATGTACCTTATTAAAAAACAAATATGTAAAAATTGAAGAAAAAAGTGACAATATCTGAAGTGGACAATATTCTCAACATTCTCTACCAAACTCGAGATCTGCAACCATGAATAATCACTAGGCCATTACGTCCTAGTTATGAAGAAGTTAAGCTTCAATGCAGTCCTACTCCAACCCCCTTATTTAAAACCGTCATATAAATTTTATGTTAACACATTTAGTGCACGACGAATTTTTTTTTAAGTTAAAACCTTTCTCACATTTGTCAGGAATGCAAAGAACAGTTAAAAGCCAAAACAACAGAACTACAAACGGCTGAGGATAAAATAACATCAAGTGAATTAAACATCAACATGCTACAAATGGAAATAAAGGAGAAAGCAGAAGGTACTATAACTTACTCTTACGAGACTTACTATATTTTTTACCAATTTCGAAGCTACAAAATCCTTTGTTGTAGCGTCATTGGCGAACATAGTTACTATTGTTGGAAAGCTTTCCACATGGACTGAGCCTACCCAAGTTATTACGACTTGGTTGAAGAGATGGCAATCAGTGCACTTAATCATAATGGTACTGTTTGTTCGTTTGACTTTTGCTTGGACAGCAGTTCATGATAATACCTACTGTAGTAGCTATTTGTTGCATGATCAGTTCGGAAATTTTATTTTGTCAAGCATGGCCCACAGATGGATCGCGACTTGAGGCAACTGTGACTCATACTTTACCGTATTTGGTGACCTTTGACCTTGTTATGTGTTCTTATAACTTTTCTAATAAAATTTTATTTTGTTAGACATGAGCCACAGGTGAGGCGCGATCCATCTGTGGCTCATACTTCACTGGATTCTTTGACCTTGTTTGGTGTTCTTATCACTTCTTGAATAAAATTTGTTTTGCCGTTTCTGGGATTTTTTCGGTGAAATTCAACCAAAACCAATTCAAACCAAATGCTGACCAGAAAAAGATTATCTGGTGAAATATCCAAAATTCTGGTCTGTCTACTGAATATCCAATCCAACAATTCTCGCTCTTTATAAATCTTCTTCGAGGTGTCATCTAATATAATGACTTTCGATTAAAGGTGGATGTTATTGTTTTTTGCTTAGAAATAACAACTCTCAAGCAAAGGCATCGGAGGAGTTCGAGGCGATATTCAAACACGGATAAAGATCAATTTATATTGGATTTAGAGAAGAAAAATGAGGAAGGTTAGTACTGATTGTGTTTGGGAGCCGAGCACACCTATACACAGGCTTTAGAATAATCCGAACATATTGCCTCGGTTTGTAAGAGACGACTAAAAGGAAGCAAAGAAGTGGTAGTGGTTCTATAATCGCCCAAGGCAAATGCCACTCACTGCACTCTACCATGATGGTTCAGTTCCATTTGGAATGTTTTTCGCTTCGAGTGTTGTTGCTGGTATTACATTTTTTAGTCGCTCTTTGCTATAAAGTGGCTGTAGTCGGTTCCTTTTAGGCACTGTTTACCGGCCTTGTTCAGAGTGAATTTCAAAGAAAAACAAAAAAATATATCACTACAAAGTACCACTCGCATGAATTTTCATTAATTACTCTTGAAGCTTTCCCAGATGTCTTAAAAAAGTCTTTTGTCAAAAATAATTATGTGTACTTCAACTTGAACAGCAAATTGAAATATTTTAGGTTGTCAATTAGGTATAACTTTTATTTCGAACCGAATATCGAATTGTATCATTTGCAATTGTATTTTCACGAAATTATCTTGAGATTATTCGAAAAAAAATATTGAAATTTTTGTTCAAAACATACCAATTCATAATGCGGCACATATCTGAATTCAGATCATGAATATGAGAGCAGCATTACTATCAACTTTAACGTAAGTTATAGAACTTATAAAATTTTGTTTAAACTTCCATGCACTGAATTATATTTTAAGGTCGATTCATTATCGAAGAGCTCATGGAAGAAGTTGATAAGCATAAGTCAAAGGTCGAAGAGGAACAGGAAAAAAATAATAAATTGAATGAAGATTTAGTATCTGCTAATAAGGTAGCAAGACAAAGAATGGTTCTATAAACTATGTATTCAGCTTTCAAAACATTGATTTTTGATGCATAAAGGATTGTTCCTGTTTGGTAGAAAAATGCGTCTTCTGCTAGAAGATTTTTTGAGTATGTGATACCAAATAACTAAGAATAATTTCAAAAATCATCAGTACTGCTGTGAAATAGCATAGAATACATGAAATAGTTAGTTATTATTATAATATTTTTTTTTTTATAATTGTAGAGGATAGAAGAATTATCAAATGCTGACAAGACGCAGTTATCAGATGTTGATAATAAAGAACTGGAAAGGTTTGTAATAATTTTTTTTTTCGTTCGGTCCGATCAAGACCAGAGGTAGCGCTTAGAAGAAGCAACTGGCCAGTTTTATTACAAAGATCTACTACTAAACGTAGGACCGACAACTGCCCTTCAAGTGGAAAACATCCCAAACAGAACTGAACCGCTATAATAAAGAGCAGTCAGTTGTATTCAACCTGGGCGATGGTAAATCCATCAACAGCTCTTTTTGTTTCTCTTTTGTTTGTGCCTTTTACGGCGCTTAGAAAATATGTTTTATTGATTTGAAAGATCAACTGTGTCTTCTTTATAGGATATGAGATGAATAAAGTTGTATTTATTACGTTTATTAAGCTTCACCATAGATACTTGAAACCAAATCAAGAAAAATTTGATACAGAGTATAATGATTTGATATCAAAATATAAATGAATAAATTATTTGGTAATCCCCTAATCTCCAGTCAAAAAGTTTTTGTGTATGGTGCGATCCATCAACGACCCATTTACTGAATCTAGGTTGACGGAAGAACACAAAAACCTACTGGAAAAGATCTCACACTTGGAGGAATCTTCTTCACAGCTTCGAGCAAAACTAGAAATTGGGGATGAATTGGTCAAGGACGAAGGCCCTTTTAAGGTACAGTGTGTCAAAATGATAAAATCAAGATTATAAAAAACATTTTTCCAACAATATGATCAGGGGTTTAGTTTTCGATTTCAGTAAAAATAGTTGCCATAATATATATTGTGTGTTATACAATGTGAAAAAGTTTATCGATTAAATTTATATTTTGTGAGTCATTTTCATCAAGATGACCAAAAAGGCTTTGGCAAAGCTTATACTTATACTCTTATCAGCCTGGTTGCTCAATATAGATAGAAAAGATTCCATATCGTGTAATTACCAAAACCACCAACTGCTACTTTAGCCCTGCACTACATGTATTTGATCGACTAATGTCACTGATGTTCAATTTAGCTTACTGGTCGGTGTAAAATTTTCTGAAAATTTACAAAATTGACATCCATTGCGTTTAACTATTAATAACATTTCTTTTCAGGATACACAGTGTTTATTTGATCACTTGTTTGTTTGGATTAACAACAAAGAAGAAACAATCAACAATTTAACGTCTCAACTGGAAACAGAAAAATGTGAAAAGACACATACACAGGTACACAAGATTTATTTGACATAGATGAGGCAGGCAAGGCATGCTCAAGTACCAATGACAGCTACCCTGCTGATTAAAATGTCCTGTTTTGAGTCTGGTAGCAACCAAACTGAAGTAAAAGGTTCAAAATCATCAATACCGCTATGAAATAGCAGTGTTGATGGTTCTGAAGCTTTTTTCGTCCATCTGAGAAAACAACATTTCAGACACCCGAAGAAAAACAATATTCCATCACCTTGGTTCAAGATTGGTTTATTGATTAAATTATAAAAAAATTCATGCTTGTTTTGATTGCATGGATTAGTTGTGTACATACCGATATATGTATATGCATACTGATTTTAAGTTTTGCTTGATCTTGTCAGTTTCGAACTATAGGTCCAAGTCAGCTCAATCGGACAACTCTAAGCATATGTGCTCGTCCTGTACTGGAGACGCAGATTCGAATCTCGTGAAGGACAAAAAGTGAAATCTTATATTCTCATAGAATATGTGTTTGTTTTTAACACAAGCCACTAACCCTGACCAGAAATTATATTTTGTCAAGCATATACCACGGATGGACTGCTTTTCCATCACTCATATACTTAACAGATCATAAGCAAAAAAATTCTGTGATCTGGATTGACTATGGGACATCAAAATGTTCAATATTCCTTAAATATTCGTAAAATGCTTCGGCAATAAGAATTCTTTTTACTCAAGATGGGCAGATACAAAAATTTTTGCCGATACCGCTACAAGTACCGATACCACCTTCGTGATTTATATTCCGTTTCCGATACCGCAGATACCAAGTATGCTATGAAATACGGTAAAGGCCTTTTAGTATCCACATACTTATGTCCTCGTTATAGTTAACGTATGTGTGCAAACTGAATTGATGCTGCTTTCAAGCATACGTGGATCCAAAGATTGCTTGCAAGTAGGCGGTGGAAATGTTTGTTACACAACTAACGGGACACCTAACTTCTTTTTTCTACATCAAAAATAGCATATAGTTAAAAAATAATGACAGTAGATTGATGGGTGCAAATGAAATCTTTTGTGCGAGGCATGCTTACCCCGTTTCAATAATTTTGCAGAGCCACTGAATACAAAGCCGAAAGAAATCCAGACAAAACAAGTCTGAGTAAATAGAAAATTCCTAAAGAGTTTTATTGTTGCGTAATAAAACAGTTGCTTTTCCATTTATCATCACGTAAGTAAAGCGTATTTGTACGCTTCGTTGTAAAAATTGTCACCCCAACTAAGACTTTCCCCTCTATCGGTATCCGATAACAGTAGCGATACTGATACTTCAAAAAATACAGATACTTGCAGATACATCAGCCCATCTCTAGTTTTGACATATATAGTATTATCATCCGTGTTTAGAATGAATTGTCATCATCAAGTGCACAAATCGTTCAACTAACTTCACAAACTGAAGCTCTAACTGATCAGCTCAACCAAAAGACTGCGGATCATGAGGAACTCGGAAAAAAGAATGAAGAAATGCAAGCAAGTCACACGCAAGAAATTCAAAATCTTGAAAATGAATTGAATAGATTGAAAAAAGAGAGCAAGACTGAACTGGATAATCTGAAAGATAAATTGAAGGTGAACGAAATAGAATTTTTATAATATCATATACACTAGTGCTACGGTTGTTGTGCGTTTAGTTTAAATGGTATTAAAAATTCACTGTATAATTAGAACACTGTTTCAACAATTTGGAAAATTGACCCTATCAGAAAATGTTTGTTCAAACATATTTTGTTGAGTATCATTCACTGATGGAAAGTGCCTATTAGGCACGGTCCATCTGTGAATCCTGCTTGGCGAAACTTAATTTCCGAGTGGGGAATTTCTGAGGTTTCACCATACTTCGCCCATTTTCAGCAAAGTCATGATTTATGTCAAATTTATTACATTTTATTGAAACTATTACAACATGTAATATTTGCAATTTTGTCTTAAGAGCAAAACATCCCAAATAGGACTGAACCAGCAAAGTGAAGTGCAATATGTCGTATATGTTCTGGATGACAGTACAACTATTTACCACTTGATTCTTGCCTAGAAAAATTGTTTAAAATAGTACATGTAGTTCAAGTATATAACACGTATAGCTTTACTAAGAGCATTAAAAGTAAGTATTATCTTGATGTCTTTCTTCTTGAATACAGGAAGCAGGAGATAAGATTACTGAATTGGAGAAAGAACTGGCAGAATCAAAGAAATTTGAGCAACAACTGATGAAGGTACGATGTTTTATTGACAACATATTTATAGTTATCCCAATATACATTTTATTATTGTTAAGGATGTCTTTACCCGGATGGTCAGGACTTCTAGAATTCTGTTTGAAAGTATTTTTTTTCTGAAGTTGATTGATTTTGCAGTGAAATCATGATATATGCCAAATTTTATGTGAATTGTAGTCCCTAGGTTCAAGCCTGGGTGGCAGAATCATTTTTTTTTTGGGTGTCCGAAATATTCATGTCATTTTTTTCGGATGTCGAAAAGCTTCAGAACAATGAACACTTCTATTTCATAGCAGTATTGATCATTTTGAACCTTTTTCTAGTATGGTTGTAACCGGACGGGCTATTTTATTATTTATTATTATTTATTTTATTATTATCAACATTGCCCATTTGCTATTTTTTTTCTGATGAGACTCATTTTCTTCGATTGTTTGCGTAGTAGAAGCTATTACCTTGTTAAGGATTGATTCATTGCACTCCATATAGTTGATTCAGAGAAAGAAAATCATACTATCATATTTTAGTTTGAATTAAACATGGTTCATTTTGATAATCAAATAATTTCTTAAAAGGAAACTGATAGACTTCATGGCGAGGTAGAACAATTGAAGAAAGAAAATTCCCAAGTCAAACAAACTTCTATGAAAAGAACTTCCGACGCTTCCGAATTGAAACAGGTAGATTTGTCTCAGCAATGCTGAGAGTCTTTAGTTTGAATGTTTTTTGAAGTTCAGTTTAATTGATAAAAATATGTTTTAAAATTTCTAATAATTTAAATAAAAAATTATGAATAGTTGACACTTTATGACTTTTTTCATGATTTCCTGACTTTCTGTGACCATTGATTCAGAAGTACGTTGTCGGCAAAATGCCCTTGCATTAGAAGAATTAACCATTCTGGAATCGAACATAATAGTTCTATGAAGAATGATGATTTTGCCGAAGTTGGACAAAAATTAGCTTGTTTCACTGATATTTTCCTTCTTTTATTGCCACTCTGGGAGGTAATATCTCCCTGACCAAGCCCTACAACAGCGACCACTCATAAACAGACAGAGATTGTGTTTTTAGAAAAACATGGTCTTTGCAGTTGCCTAACCTACCCTAAAGTTACTCCAGCCTGGGCAGGGGTTAACGATCCAAACTTGCTCCTTCTCGAAAACCTGAGATCTATCACAAAACGGGAGGGGGTATGCAAAAACTGGTTTTGACAAGTGACTGATGGATCGTGCGACCGAGCGCGGCCCATCAGTGACTCATGCTTAGCAAATGAATTTTCTGATAGGGATAGTGTCATAAATACAAATTATTAAAAATTTCCTGTCTATTAAGTTATTAAGTCACAGCATCTTTTTATATATTTGTTTTTTATGCTTATGTTCAGTTTTGTGGAAATGAAGCGTGTTTAATATTTTTTATAGGATGTTGCAATACTAACACAAGATCGAAATGATCTGTTGGTTCGTGTCGAGAATTTACAAAAATCGTTAGACGAGACAAAGAAAGAGAAAGTAACTCTTGAAGAGGAGTTGAGAGTAAGTATCACAAGGTTTATCAGCTGTTTTCTTATCCCTATCAGAAAAGACTTTGGAATTGCCCTAACGTATTTCCTGCCTGTCGTAAGTGGTGACAACGATACGGTAGTTGGTTCTGCAATCACCCAGGGCCAAGGCTGGCAGTACGGTACGGTACGGTACGAAGTTCGGTACGGTACGATTGAATTTTCCGGTACGATAGTACGGTACGATTCATTTTTCAATTTTCGTACTTGGTACGGTACGGTACGAAGTTCGGTATTTATTTCGTACCGTACCGTACTGTTTTTCGTACCTTCGCATTACACTTTATTCTTCTCAAATGAATTCAAAAAAATTATTTCATTTAACATCTATGCCGTTTCATAACGGGGCTCTGGTAATATGAATTGTGACGATCAACGAATTTTTAGACTAAAGGGCAATTTTAAAATGATTAAGCGGCGCAGGTATGGTAATAAAAATGCAACTGATTCACTTAAGCTTATTAGATGAGCTATGTCGTATATCGGTTTTACTGCAGTGGCGTAAAACTTTGTGATTGCGAGGAAATACATATAGGCCACTGATTTATGACGTCTTAATCTGGATGCATTTTTCTGTAATAACGAAAGTTGTGATAGCCCAATTCAAATTGACAAGATAGGCAGCATTCATAATACTAAAAATCACGGTGCCCGAATATACCAATTACAATCGCGGATCCAGAAAAAAAATTAGGGGGAGGGGGGCACATTTTTTAGAACATGCAAACTAAGGCTGTCAAATTTACAAAAAGATTAGGGTGCCGGAGGCGCGCAAAATTTTATTGAGAACTAAACAAAAATACATGTTTTAGGAGTGAAATAAACATTGCCAGACAGGAAAATGTATCTGCGCGCCGGAAGCCCGCTGAAATTTTTGTAAAAATTGAATAAAAATTCTCACTTCAAAGGCTAAATGCTACGGAATATACGAAATTAAGCACGGAAAATATTGCGCAACGCAGGCGCACAAAAATTTTGTGAAAATTAAATTAAAAACTCTTTCCCCCTGACCAACTATGCAACTAAGCTAACCAGTAACCACCGCTATTACGTTTTGTTTGTACTCTGACACGCAGAAGTATATTATCAGAGCAGAAGAAACATCAGAATATAAAGATATATTTAGGCTGTTTTGAGTTGAATGTTAGCTGGTGCTCATCTTAAATAGATGATATATTTTGTAAAAAAACAATATAGACAACGAGGCATGTCGGGAATACGTTTGTGTGGTATGAAAAAATAAATAGCATTATTCAGTAATGTGAAGAGAACGTAAATTGCACCAGGAATACCAGATGCAAAAATGCACAATGACAATGCTCTTATAACCATGCCTTCGAATGAGACCGCACGAAACGCATGTGTGGTGCACAACGAACATTCTTTTGTCGAGAGAGAATTTCGTGTGGCGACACAACGCTGCTAATATGCTAAATATTGCTTAATGCCAGATTTTTTCGCAAAAACTGTACTCATCCTACCACCATTTATCACCACCGGTCTACCATTCTCATTATACACAATGTGAACAATGATATTGGGGTGACATATGCTTAATTACGCGCATGTTCTTCTGTCCTGGATTTTAAACCAGATATCATAAAACTGAATCACTTTGAGGTAAGATGTTGGTGACGTTTCTTGCGGTGGCCATATCTTACAAATACAGCTGATTTGGACATTGGTACTTGGTACGGTACGAAATTGCTGCCCAGCGAATCGTACCTGTTTTCGTACTGGTACGAAATTTAGTACGATAAATGAAAAATATTAATCGAACTTCATTTCGTACTGGTACGAAGTTCGGTACGATGTACGAAAAAAATAATATCGTACGGTACGGTACGAAAAATTTTCGAAAGGTACGGTACGAAGTTCGGTACGAAATTATTTTGCGGGTTCGAAGTACGATAAAAAATTTCGTACCGTACCGTACTGCCACCCTTGCCCAGGGCAGATACCACTCACTTCACTTTACTATAGCATTTTGCTTCTGTTTAAGATGTTTTCTGCTTTGAGTGCAGTTACTAACATTGCATTTTATAGTATCTTTTTGCCAAGTGTTAGTTGGTTTTAGACTCAGTTTCAGAATTGCTTAAAATAAATGTCAATAAAAAAGTATATGTCACGGAATCTGTAAACCATCTATGTTATTGTCTTTTTTACACGTTGTCTAAATATACGCAAAAGCAGCATTCTTGATTTTTTGGAATATTGAAACACGTTTTTAGTAATTATTATTTATCACCAATTTTTTTACTTTAATGCTTTTTTCTCGAGAAGTATTATATTCCTCCTATTGTTTAAAGATATGTTTGAAATTATTTATCCATTTTCAGGAAAATCTTGCCAATACTACATCCGTACAATTAAACACAGAGTTATCTGAACTCAAAAGTTCATTGTCTGAAAAGGAAACCACAATACAAAAATTACAATCGAAAAATGAAGATTTGGTGACTAAATCTACTAATCTACAGGAAGCATTATCATGTTCTGAAAAGAAATTTGAAGATGAACAGAACAGGATGAAAGCGGTAAGATTAATTCCATCTTCCACCCCAATCAGATATTTTATTTTGTCAAGTATGAATCGCAGATGGATGGTGTCTTGTCGACGCGATCCATCAATGACCCATACTTGACGAAAGACGTTTTAACAAAAATTGACAAGTTGATTGGGATTTAATATCTCAATATTTTTTTGGCAGTATCTAAAGATGTTATAAGAATTCAGTTCAATCAATCCTCGAAATTCAATATCCTTGATAGTATGATGTTCCCTTCTTAATAGGCTTATTTTGCCCATTGTGCAACAAATATATGATTTATGTCTAATATTCGGATGTAAATTGATATTAAATAATGAGTTAATTTAGTCCTCTGGCAAGGGGACAAGTTGTTTGTTGCTGCCCGATTATAAATATTTAGTAGATTATTTCGTATCATGGTTCTTCTGTGCCAGACATTCCATTGGATTAATTGTTTCTCTTTTTATACTATTTTTATATCTATATTTTTTATATGTATATATATATAAATCTATGTTTTCTTCCCCAAAAGTGTTAAATAATGGTATATTAGTTTTAACACAACTTCAGGCTTGCGAATTCGTTGCAATTTGCTAGATTTTCCTATAGATAGCGTAAGAAAGTAGATTTGAAGGAATCAATACCGGACAGTAGACGTAAACAGAAGGAACTTCAAGGATTCAATTTTTCATGCTTTATTTACATCAATATTTAAGAACGTCATCATGGCTGTATAAGAGTTTTATAGGAGTCTGAATACCTGAAATCCTGTGAATTTGCAAACCTGCATTTCATTTTTTCATCGTGAACATCGTTTTTTGATCCATTTTCTTTTCAAATGGGTTCGAATTTATCTACACTGCTATTTTATACCAGTGTTAATAAATTCGAAGCTATTTGTTCAGTTCTATTGCTGTCTGGTGCTGAGACTCGGGTAAATATTTTCTGAGTTTGGCGGTCCGCTGCTCAATCCGATCTGGTGGTTGTAAATTGAACGTTAATAAAAGTGTTTTGATTCTTCATTCATCTATATATGATCTTTCATATCACAGGAAATTAATAGAATTGGGAAAGAGAACGAAGAAATGAAAAAATTGAAAAAAAATTTGGAGGATTCTTTAGATGAGCAAAGAAAACAATCAACGAAACTCCAAAAGGTTTTTATCTTTTTTTTTTCATCATGTGATCCTATCATTAAAATTTTGTTTGAGTGAGGAGTTTATGATACTTGGAAATTAGGGTTGTTCTGTTTTTGAGTACTTCAAAGTACTCATTTAATTTGTGACTGACAGAAAGTGGTGGGAGATATTTAAATATTAATTTTCCTTTTTTTGTTGTTTAGTTGCTTTATAGAATGTTGTGAAAATGGCTCACAGATGGACCACATCATTGCTACTACAGTTTCATGAACATAAAGAATTTTTTGATTCAGATAAGCTGTTTCATGAATGCTACCGTTAGGTTTAAATTTTAGATTATTATTCTTTGCTTTCTAGGATGTTGAGAACATAACGGTCGAGTGCAATAGTTTTTCAATCCGAGTGAGTGATTTGCAGAATAATTTGCAGGAGAATAATAAAGAAAAACTTACGCTTGAACAGAATATTAAGGTATGTAATCCTATAATTGAAATTTTTATGGTCACTCAATAATAATTAGATTACCCTGGTTAGGAGTTTATGACCATCTATTTCGATATTGATGATTTTGTAACTTTTTTTACAGCTTGGTTATTAAGAAACATTCGAAAAGGGCCCTCAAAATCTTCTAGCTACAGATATAGCATGAAATATTGCACATTTGCTACATTTTCTTCTAAAGGAAATCATTTTCTTCGGGTGTCTGGGTAACAGAGAATTGGCAATCTGCATTAGTGACTCAAGCTTGAACACATTCGAGCAAAAAAATTTGGGTAATATGATATGCGATTTTTATGTATTGTAAAAATTGCACAGATAAGATTGAATTACCGTAATCCATTTAATGAATCTACCCATTGGTGTTTAAAGATAATAGTATTTGAAAAAATTTGATCGGAAATATTATTTTCTTGAATAAATCTGAATTTGTCAGGGCAACTCGACTCAAATATTTATATATGAATAGTAATGATCTGAAGGTTCTTAACTTTTCCCACTTTGTCGCTTTCATGCTGGTCCAATTTTTTTTCTTGTATCATTATTGTTATTTTCAGTCTTTGCGAGAAAAACTCGAGATAAAGAACGAAGAACACATTGTACTCAGCAAAGAATGTTCACAATTTAAAGAAAGTATTTTGTCATTAGAAAAGAAAGTTCAAGAATTACAAACAGAAAAAGAATTTGTAAGTCTGAATTATAGCTTTCTAAGACAAATATTATAATCGGGAAAGCAAATTATTCCAACCAGAATATATATGTGTAAACTTGTTTGTAAAATGAGTCACTGATACTGAATACCACATCTGAGTTTATTGGGCAGAGATATCTATATCTGGATAGTTAGATATCTAGTCGAATTACTGGATTCATTTCGCAATAAAATTATGACATGTGCTTAAATTTGACGTTAATCATGATTTTACTTTAGTACATCTGAAATCGCCGCTTCAAGAGTAGTACTTTTAATCATCTTGAATCACGAAATATAATTGTATTTTGAATTTGAAATATCGTTCAAACTAACCCTTACCGGTAATATCCTGTCTTCTGCATTTCTTTAAAGGTTTTCCGTTCTAGTAACCAACGGTACCAAAATAAATTCGGATCTTAATATGCCAGAAATTGATGATTCGTCCCCATGAGAAAGATTTGTCGAGTCATCTCTTGCCGAGCATGGGCCACAGATGGATTGCGTCGATGAGACGCAATTAATCTGTGACACATACTTGGCAGAATGAAATTTCATGCTTTCACATTCTGAAGTGACAATGGCAAAGCAAGTTCTCATATTTCATTATTTTTTAGGTTTCAAAATCCAGTACTGATTTTGAAGCATCCCAAGCACAGTTTGTCAAACAATTGGAGGAAAAACAAAACGAATATAATAGATTGGAAGCTGAATTCAATGAATATAGGGCAAAATCCAATCATGATATCGAAAACATGAAGGAAGAATTTAAAAATGAAAAAGAAGTTCACGAAAAAGAAATGAAAGAACTTGAAAAACAGGTAACACTTTCTCTTATCTTTATGGCTGTCTGGTTAGCTCTTCAAATTTTTTTTTGATTGAAAATCGTTCATCAAAGCAAGGCCAGAAACAGCACTACACAGGAACCAACCAATGGCCATTTCAATTGCGAAAATCTATTATAATTTGTCTCAGCAACTGCACTCCAAGTGAAAAAAGCTTATAGGAAGAATTGGACCATTATAAAAAAGTGCAGTTGTTATTGTTTGCTCTGGGCGATGGTAATACTATCTACCACGTCTTGAATTCACCAGCAACTGCAACTTAAAGTGGAAAATATCGTATAGAAAGGTTTGAACCACTATAGCAAAGTGCTGTCATTGATGTCTTCCTTGGGTGATAGTAAAACTTTTTACCGTATTTTGCGGCGTATAAGCACCTCCGTGGTAATGGTCGCAAAGGGTCATTTTTCTAAAATTTTGCTATTTTGCACACAGACATGACGCAGCGCCGTAATAGTCGCAAAGCGTCGGTGAACCACTCCTCAAAAACGCTTATCAAAATAGTCGCAAAGCGTCGGTGAACCACTCCTCAAAAACGCTTATCAAACGCTAAAGTAATAACGTACAGTAATTCATTAACTAAGACGCATGGAAGGCATGTTTTTGTCCAGGTGCGCAATGTCGTTTCGGCCAGGTGTGCAATGTCGTTAGGCCAGGGGTGCAATGTCGTTAGGCCAGGTGTGCAATGTCGTTAGGCCAGGTGTGCAATGTCGTTCGGCCAGGTGTGCAATGTCGTTTCGGCGTTTTTCTCCCTTCAAAGTGTCGCGGTGGATTGTTGAAGCATGGGAACAAGTGAGCCCAGAATGCCTAGTGAATGGTTTTAAGAAAGCTGGTATATTTTACTCCCTTTCAGACAAAATTGAAGTGCCGATCGTTACAAACCAATCACCTTTGTATGATCTGTTTTCCTCAGACACCGAAGACGCCATTTCTTGTTGTTGTAATTATTGTTTATCGAGATACACATTTTGCATTTTAATACATTGCCTACCAAGACTTCATGTCGTGAACATAAACAAAACATAATTGACGGGAGCAGTTTCTACAATAGTACAAAACATTATCACAGAAACAGTGTGAAAATGTACAATTGTGGAACTTTCTTGATTGATTGATTTTGTTGATTAAAGTGTGCCGTCGATTGCGTCATTGTCAAAACGTCAAAGTAATTCGCGCCGAACCTTCCGAGTTTAAATTCCTTAGGGGGTATTTAAAACAATATATTATTGGCGATAAAATATTTTTATTATTTTTTATGAATCAGGCTTTTTAAATACCAAAATATATATATTTCGATGTCACAATTGTAGATTTTTCCTTGTTTCGTTAATTTGAAGGCTGGCGTCGATTGCGTCATGGTCAAAACGTCAAAGTAATTCTCGAACTTGCTAAGTTTAAATTCCTTGTTTCGTTAATTTAGAGGCTGGCGTCCATTGCGTCATTACATACATTCCCTTTCGCGCCGTTTTGTAATGAATGATATAATACTGGCCGTTCCGATTGATGATCACACATGATCGTATCGTCATCAAATTAAATCGCACGTATGACGATGTATGACATGTATGTACCAGTACCAATGAAAATTCACTAATGTCTGCAAGCAAAAAGATCGAGCATACACGGTAAATTTGGGTGCAGTCTATTATCAATTTAATTCAAATCTCTCTACAATTTGACATATCTTGAAAGTACATGCGCTGGCCGCGTCATCTATATATAACTTTTATATACCTAATATGAAACGCTCCACAATTCGCTGTGGATCGGGAAAAAAACAATAAATTGGTCGCAGCAATGTAAAAGTCTCAGAAAGAAAACTTTTGGAAAAAAGTAGCGACTTATCCGCCGCGAAATACGGTACCTATCATTTTTTGGATACAATATTTGTCAATTTGGGCAGCTTAATCATTTATATCAAAACCATATTGTTTACTGACTCGAAAAAAATCAAATCTCAAAAAAAACTTTTTCTTACAGTTACGTATTCTGAATCTTTAACATATGTATTTGTTGAGTTTATTCAATTTCAAATTCTGTTCTTAGGATGAGAAAGTAAAATCAGATGTAGAAAAAACGAGTGCAAAATTAAAGGAAGAACTTGAGCAAAAGCAAGCGGAATTACGTAAATTAGAAAAAGATTTTAAAAATTTCGAGAAAAATTCTGAAAAAGAGATGGCAGCGTTAAAAAAGAAAATGGAAACTCAAATCACTAATGGTAAAGATCAACATAAAAAGGAAATAAAACAACTTGAAACCAAGGTGGGTTACTAGTAGTCAATAGGAATTCGAGGTTTCGTATTTGTTGTTCGTAAGAGAAGTTATGAGCGAGGCAAAGCGATAGAATCTCGTTTTCTTTCTGGTGTCTGAAATTTTCGTGCGTTTGTTTCAGGT
This sequence comes from Styela plicata, assembly GCA_963675895.2. Lineage (NCBI taxonomy): Eukaryota > Metazoa > Chordata > Ascidiacea > Stolidobranchia > Styelidae > Styela > Styela plicata. Next base: position 3,017,435 of record OZ023150.1, read on the forward strand.
GACTCAAAAAGCTTCATGATCATCAACACTGCTATTTCATAGCAGTGTTGATACTCTTGAAGCTTTTTATACAACTTTACTTTTATCAGACTTTCAAAACAGTCTTTATAATTTTCATACGAGTATTGTACCTTTGAATATCGCTTTTTGGGTTAATCCTAGTAGCAGAGCAGATGTCGTTCTGCCAGTCTAACATTACGATTTTTCCAAAATTTTAATTTCGCTTGCTGTGAAGGATCGACAGTAAATAAAAAATGTAAATCTGTCTAAACTTGGCGATAGTCTTTAGGTAGCTTGTATTCCCAATTTTTATCTATAATGTTTAATTTCTGCATTAGATTTTATCTGCACCTGTTTTTCTTCAGAATGCCAAAGCGATAGAAGCAAAAGATAAAGAGCTTACGAAATTCCGTGAAAACAGAGATAGAATTGTTGCCGCTCTTGAAATTCAAATTAAAAATGACAAATCAACAAACGAATTATTAAAGGTAGGAATGTTTATATCGCAATAGCATAAATATTTATCAAGTGTAGGCTTCATATTTACCTTTACTTGTGTCAAAATTTTATTTTGTCAAACATTAGCTACAAGTGCCTTGGCTGTTGTGCTCGCCAAAGCAAATTAGGACAATATTGTTTTGACTATAACACAATTCCTGCATACCGTATGGGGCGTCTGAAGTGAAGCACGAAAGGGTAGATTATGTTATCATTACACAAAGCATTTCCTTCCTGTTATTTCCTTTGGATTACCAAACCGAGTTTTTCTTCTCAATTCAGACAAATCTGGATGAACAAATGGCCGAGAATGTTCATCTCAAAAGTCAAAATGCAGCTGCATTGGCTCAAAATACGGATCTAAAGGCACAACTAGAAAAATCCAGTCAAAAACAATCATTGGTTCGTTAGTAGAAATCCTATCTTTTTCATACGCTTTATAACACGGATATAGGAGATCTCAAATTTTATAAAAATTTAAGTTTTAACATTTTTAGAAAGTTTGAGCAAAAATACCTGTTTTAATTGATAATTTACTCAATTGCAACTTACTCTGCCTTTTTAAATAATAAAAAACAACAGGGAAAGAATGAACTAAATCAGAAATTTTATTTTGTCAAGCATGAGCCACAAATAGACCGCGTCTCATCGACGCAGTCCACCAGTGGCACATACTCATCAAAAGATGTCTTAACTAAATTTTTCCCATTGGAAAAGAAACGCTGTATCTTATCTGAGAGTCTTATCGATTTCCTGCTCAAGAGCAATTTGAGTATGCGCCCCCCTTAAAGAGGGTAGCAACTATAAGAATAGTATTCTTCTAATTTTCTACTTATTAAACAAGATTAATTGTATGTGTATATATGCCTATGTGTACTCTATATACACCAAGTTTTGTTTCCCAGCAAATCTTCATCTTCAACTAAATATGTTAAGTAGAAATTTTGTTGACCAATGAGCCACGCGTTAATGAATTGACATATTTCTAGAGAGTTGTAAGAGAACTAAAAGGAGGCAAAAAAAATGGTGGATTATCATCGCTCAGGGTAGATACTACTCACTTTACCATAGCGGTTCAGTTCTGTTTGGTATGTTTTCTGTTTAAAGTGCAGCTGGTGGTACTGCATCTTTAAGTAGCTCTCTTCTGTTAAAGGACCGTTAGTATGTTCCTTTTAGGCACTGCTTCCGGCCTTGCTCGGAGTGGATTTCAATAAAAAAAATTCTTTTATCTTTGATTCCTGCTAGCATAAGCATCTGTCTGTTATACCAGTGATTAGTTCAACTTATCGACTTATTTTGTTTATTTTAGAACAAGAGTGTATCAGCATCTGCAGTAGTTAATATGGATGCAATTGTAAGAGTAAAGAGTGAACCTATGTCCCCGCCTCAGCAGGTTTGTTTGTCCAACTTACTAAAATCGTCCAAAATTTAATTTACAATATTCAAAGATATTTGAAATAATGTATCGTCATAAAAACCATAGTATCGGTACATGAATTCTGGTGTTGCAAATGTTTATATTTGTATTTATAATATTTTTCATAGTCATTTCTTTTAGTAGAATTATTGTCCTAAGCAAGGCTTAATACCGATAGCCACACTGGCGAATGTCAGCTACCCTTCGCTACTCAGACACCCGAAGATAATAGGTTCCATCAGAAAAAAATTTACAGTAGCTATGGGCAATATTTAGTGATAAAAAGGTTCAAAATCATCAATACTGGTGTGAAATAGCAGTCTTAATGGTTTTGAAGCTTTTGCACCTTCGAAGAAAATAACATTTCGGTCGCCTGAAGAAAACAGGATTTTGTAGAGACTTCCGCTTCAGCTGACAATATCAAAATTATTACACCATGTGTTGAGTGGTAGGCATAAAGTCGACCTTTTGACGCCAACGTGACAACAACTTTGCTATCTCATCATATTCAAAGCTTCAATTTGAAATTATAGGATTCAATTCCTCAATCATAAATATATGAATTCATCAGAATGTGACAATCCTAGTAGACAAACCTTGTCTGAAAATTTTTTTAAAGCATGTTTTGTTAAGTATGTGTCACTGATGGATCGTGTCGACGAGACGCGGTCCATCTGTGACTCATGCGTAACAAAATAAAATTTCCAATTGGGGAGGTTCTAGAATCTGATTTTTAAAGGATATCAATCGGTTCTTATGAATTATTACCTTATCATCATCAATTGTATGAAATATTGAAATAGTTCTCCGCCCCTGAATGAATAAATAGGTATTCTGTTAATATCATGATTTATGCTAAATTTTATGTTGTAAAATCTGATATAAATCTGTTTTTTTGCACACAAGCCCAAATGTTCTTGACTTTTTATTATGTTTACGTTTTCCATCTTCTAGCCGCAAATTGTAGTCTCACCTCTCAAACGTCGTGCAGACAATTTGTCACCACTTAAAGATAACGGTGGAGGTGAATCTCATTCCGCTGCATCGGAAACAGAACTGTTGCCTGTTCCTTCAAAGGCATCAGGTTAGTCTACTGAGTGAGACCTTTAGAATAGCTCTAACATATTTCCTACGTCGCGAGAAGCGACTGAAAGGAAGCAAAAAAATTACCTCATTAGTACAGTTTTATCATCTCTCAGGACAGATATCATCTGCTTCACCTCATTATAGCGTTTCAGTTTAGTTTGAGATGTTTTTTGCTTAAAATGCAGTTGCTGGTACTGCATTTTGTTGTCACACTTTGCCATTTAAGGGGCTGTTAGTTGACTTTTTTTAGGCACTGCTTTCGAAATGCCTTGAGAATGAATTTCCATTAAGAAAAAATAGGAATTTGAAAAAGGTTACATGTTGGCTGTCTTTACAAAGTAATATAACATTTTATTTTATGTCATGTCCCTTCTCTTTGAACCAATCATCCACTCTATGCTCTATGCAAAAAGACTGAATGTCGATTCTTCGCTTTGATTTGTGTTTAGTTCGGCCAAATAGCATACGCCCCAAATGGAATTAAACAGTTTATCATTTTATGTTATTCTTATATGGAAGAATGATAATGTAAAGATGCTGAATTCGAGCAGATACTTGGTATGGTGATGAATTGGTCTGCAAAAAAAGGAAATTATTAATCAATATTATTAAATTTTTAAAGTAAAAGTCCATGTTCATTTATTTTTATAGTTCGGAAGACGAGTAGTACAAGAGGAGGTAGAGGACGAAAACGAGGTGGTAGCACTGGAAGTCGAACAAGTTCAAGGAGAACGAAGCGCGTTACCGGAAGACCAGCAACTCCGTTACCTGATGTATCACCAGGTTCGCATAATTTTTTTTTATACTTTTGTACTAAATAATACAAGACTTCGAAATCAAGAATCACTGAATGTTGTTTTTCGTCGGGGTGAACAAAAAGATTCAAAAACATCAACACTGCTATTTCATAGCAGTATTGATAATTTTAAACCTTTTTTACAGTTTAGTTGCTACCAAACACTCAAAAAGGGCATTTTAATCTACTAGTGAAAGATGTCTCATGAAATTTTGACGATTCGCTCATTTTCCTCTGATGGAACCTATTATCTTCAGGTCTCCGAAGTAGCTGACATTCTGCCAGTCTGTGTAAATCGTAGACATTTATTTCATGATGAATCCAGACTGAATTTTTTCGATTGCTGATAATAAAGAAAAAATGCAATATTTATAGCCAAATTTTATATTGTAAAGAGATTGCTTGTGTGCTTACGTTAAATTTGAGATTTTTGATTGATCCAAATAACAATTTATTTTTAATTGAGAACTCGGGTTCGAGTCCCGGCGAATCCGGCTCATTAATCCATGCTCACCACTCAACCCAGGGTGTAATAACTTGGATAGGCTAAGTCAAACGGGGAGAGATCATATCGTTCCAGCAATTCTAACCCTACACGTCTACAAGTGCGGTTGGTATAGAGCCTTGGGCAGAGTGATCCACTCCAAGAAGTGACTATGAAAAACAAAAAAGCTGTTTCCTCAAGATTTAAACAAATTAATAATTGATTTAAAATAAGTTAGTTATGCTTTTTAGCTGATGATGATGAGGAGGAAGAAACCAAGGACAATGATGATGACAAAGAGGAATCCATTCCATCACCGAAGAAAAGTCGTCGTGCAACCAGGAAAGCTAGCGTTAAGGTGAATCTCATAATAGATATGATTTCCATCTTTCGGGAGAAGAAAGAATGGAATGTGTATAGCTATATAGTGAACCAATGACCTTTCTTGTAGATATTAGTTCCAAGTAGGGGTTTGATGTTTTTGCATATTTGTTAAGCTTTGGCATAGCTATGGTTAGAAGGGGGAGGGGGGGTGAAGCCAATACATTTGTACCTCTTGATGAACGCCAAGGTGGAAATCTGGACTGGAGTTATATTTTAACAATCCTCAACAATGGGATTTAAAAAACTCTGTCTTCTGCGCAGGATTATTAGAGATGTGTATCTCTTGTCATATTCCGGACACATATATTGATTGAACTAACTGAGAACCAATTTTAACAATCTCTGACTAACTTGTTAGCCGTCATTTTTATTTCAGACTGAAGTACCAGAAGAACAAGGTGTACTGGATGATTCCGAATTATTGAGAGAAACTGGTTAGTGTTTCATATTCAACTCACTAGCATTTTTTTCTTAGTCATTACTCTAATAGGTATTTGTAATAAGTACTTTGGATTAGAAAATCTAATTTGATATTATTTTTTTTAGATGATCAAAAGCTTTTATTGCATCTATACAATTGCATAGAATTTTTGATGGATTTTGCAAATTCTGAATTACTCTCCATAAAATATAGTATTTATTTTTGAAAATTAAACTCCTGCTTAGGAAAGATTAGAAGTTGTACCTGAAAAGAACTTGCTCTCACAAACTAATATGGTAAAGAGCTTCATAAAATGTAATACCTGCAACTGCAATCCTAATTTCTGAACTGTTAGTTGTATGATTTGAAGGTAATTCTCGTAATTTTCCACAACCGACAATGGAATTAGATGTAACGCCTCAAGTCAAAAAAACAAAGAAAACACAGAAGCGACGTGTAACGAAAAAAGATGACCAAGATCATGAATCGGTATGTACTGGGATGATTATTTTCTAATATTCAAAAAAACATAAGATTTTGGTAGACTCGAGGTTATGTTACGGCAGTTTTAGATTAGTTAGTCTGGTGGATGATCTCTTACCCTTTACCGATACTCAACTCACGATGTAATAAATGAAAACCTATTTGCTACCTTCCCTGTACTAACTCTAAGTGGTGGCTGGAGGAAATGGCAAATTTAACATATTACTATGCAAAATTTCATTTATGAGAGAGGGGGAGAGATTAATTATTTTATTTATCCACCAATAGATGGTAAAAACTACGTCGGCTAAAGATCTTAGCATGGGCCGAAGCTTATTCCTTGATTTTATATATTGATTTTTAACTTCGAAACAAGATTCTTAGTGTCATGATTAGTTACATACTCCTGGAAAATAATTTTTTCATTTTCTGTAAATCGGCTTCAAGGTGTAAGCAATTTTCTGATCTTGCTGTTAGTGGTAATGTCGTTACTTTTCTCTGCTGATTTATTTCTTTATATTCAGACGTTTTAAGAAAAGGAAATGTAAATACACTCATTCCTAAGAAGAAATATAATTTTGTTGAGCATGCTTAACAAACGATGCTTTGACATTGACAATATTTTCCTGACTTCGGTTGTCGTATTCCACTTCACCCTAAAAATAGAATTTCTACTCGCGCATTTTATTCCTTTTCGATTGTCTAGCTCTAAGAAACAATTACTGGACTTCTTGCATTTGATTTTTGATTGTGATAATTTTTTGTTTAATTTACTGTAGAACCTTGTGCTTTATTAACCTCATTGAGTCAAAAACACAATGCTGTTAATTACCGAGTCTGTTCCACCATTTTTGTTCATGTAAAATTTTACATGAAATCCTAATTTTGATTCATCATAAAATATCTGTAAAAAAACTGAAATAATTGTAACAATATCAAATTGCATATGAATTTTGACCAAGGTTCATTGAATGTTACTACTTGCTAACTATTATAATATTTGTTGGTGCAATGGCTTAGGGGTTACTATGTTGCCTTCGAAGATTGAAGATCTCAGGTTTGAATCCCGGCAGGTCTGGCTCGTCAATCCATGCCTACCACTCAACCCAGGGCGTAACAACTTGGGTGGGCTCGACGTGGCGGAAAAGATAATATCTTTTCAACAACATCAATCTTGTTTGTCTAAGTGCCCGCTGCCACTGGAATAAGTGGCTGAAGAAAAAAAAATTACATGATCCATCATTCATATTTAGTTATTACAATCTACAACACAAGAAGGATCTCCGTTTACGAAACGTTTCAAGTTTTTTGAAAGATTTACGAGTAGTAATGATGTAAGACATGCAGATAGTTGCATGAATGTACCGTAGTAACAGCATGTCATGATTACAAACTAACCAACCATAGATTTAAAAAAAAGGATTCTGGTTTGTTTTTTGATAGTTAGTTGGGGTTGTGCAATGAAATTAATGTTATGTATGAATCCTGTTTCAAGATGCTTTTTTAGATAACAAAACGATAAAATGTATTTCTCATCCCAATTCGAGGAACACTAACATCTCACCACAATAAAATTGGCAGAAAGTTATCCCAAAAAGTCACAGGAAGTGCAATAATTTCAAAATTTTTGCTATCGCTTCGCATACACGCGACGCAACGGGAATTTATTAGAATCGCAACGAGTTTACTTGAATGCTTAAATCGATTCAAATTAACATTGATTCGATTCGAAATTCTATATCTTATCTATTTCTAATATTTCATAATTACTACCTGGTGTATCATCTGTGAAAATGTAGTATTGTAGACTTTTTTATTATATTTTCCTGTTATCAATTTTGATAATGGAATAGACCGATAGAATAATTTAGGCTAGAAGAAAATCAAATGCCAGTAGTGTTCGAAGTAATTTTAAATCAAGATGACGGTTTCCCCGGGAAACAGAAAACAGGTCAGTATTTTTAAATGAAACCCGGGAAACAGACAGGATATTTTTAAATGAAACCCAAAATAATTGGAATGTTTGTTTTGGAAGTAACAAAATTGTCCAAACTTCAAAATCATACATAGCAGCTGTGATTTGTCGAACATTTCTTGTAATCAAATTTCAGTTAAAAAACAAACAAAAAATTAAATTACCTACCAAAAAACAGTAATTGAACTTATCTGAAATCCAATATAAATCTACCAATTGACAGTTTTCTTTGGATCCGTCTTCTTGCAATTTGCGTATCCATTGTTCTAACATCGATCTAATTTTAATCGTTTGTAGGAAGACGCTGAGGGAGGAACATTAAAAACTGGACGTTCTCTTCGTGCAAAGACTAGAGGTGGGACAAACAATGCTAATAATCCCAACAATTCGAAAACTTCGGATGAAGATACTGCATCATTGTTGTCAGTTACCGCGTCAAAAAATTTAACAAAAGTCGGAGATATGCTGAAGAATTCACCCGTTGGTCAAGGTAATGTCTTTAAAACTATTTCATTTATTTTCGGATTTGAATAAGTTAAT